>OX291540.1:54589510-55212830 GCA_946406115.1 Apoda limacodes
AATCTGTAACGCAGATTACCTATACACTTACAACGTCCAATAAATAATTCATATTATCAATGCGAATGTGCTTCCTATTGATATTTTTGTAATTGTGTAACACAGATTACCTGCATACTTACTACGTCTAACAATACTTCATATTATAAATGCGAATGTGCTTCCTATTGATATTTTTGTAATTGTGTAACACAGATTACCTGCATACTTACTACGTCTAACAATACTTCATATTATAAATGCGAATGTGCTTCCTGTTGAGATTTTTGTAATTCTGTAACGCAGATTACCTATAAACTTAAACGTTCAATAAATAATTCATATTGTAAATGCGAATGTGCTTCCTGTTGAGATTTTTGTAATTCTCTAATAGTCTTGAGTAATGCCCCTGATGTCACAAACGTCTACAGGCTACGGTAATAGCTTAATATCAAGCGGGCCGTATGCTTGTTTACAAATATAAAAACAAGTATTTCTTTAGTAGTAGGTACTAAACAATATAAATATTGGTTATATAAGTATATCAATATAATTAAGAATCAGGTGTATCAGACCTTCAGAGAGCGTCCACGTAAGTTTAAAAAATCTTAAATCATAATAGTCCAAGATTCCAGAGCGATCTGACAGAACTTATTTTCACATAGATGTAACCTTAGGTTCTCAGTGGCGTCTCATGTTCTTTGAATACCTGCGTGCTTGTGGAGGTCGGCTTGTGAAAGCTGGGCAGGTACCAGGTAAGAAAGGTAACTAAAAATAAGAGTTACTTAACCTACATTTATATGGCTGATTTTTATATATGTTTTGTAGTATTATTCTAAAATATCAGGTCCTTACATACAAAATTGATGTTTTATGGAGCTGGCCACTTTGATATCAAAAAGCCGGCGTTTGGTTAAGATTTCCACGTTTAAATTTATTTCAATTTTCAAAGAACGCTTTCGTTCTGGAAATTTTGACCTCTAGAACAAACTTCGTGTACGGCCGGAGACCCTAGTTGTCAATGAGGAATTGAAAGTCAGCGTGAAATCGGATCCATCTCAAACCACGTCAGAGTAAGCTGAATGCTTAGGTGTGAGTGATAAAACCATTTTGAATCATTTGAAACAAATTGGAAAAGTGCTAAAGCTTGAAAAATGGGTATCGCATGAACTAAGTGAAGCAAACCAACAAACACGCGTCGACTGCTGCGTCACGTTACTCAACCGTCACAATAACGAGGGGATTTTAAATCTTATCATTAGTTGTGATGAAAAATGGATCCTATACGATAATCGGAAATGCTCGTCACAGTAGTTAAATCCAGGAGAACCGGTTTAATCCTGCCCCAAACGAAAGTTGACTCAAAAAAAGGTACTGATTAGAATCTGGTTGACCAGCGTTGGTGTCATCCAGTACAGCTTCCTAAGATAAACGATTACGGCAGATCTGTATTGCTGACTAGTGGAAACCATGGTGGAAAAGCTAGCCGTTATACAGCCGAGATTGGTCAACCCCACTGCTGCTCCAGGACAACGCTAGACCACACACTGCACAACGGACGGTGGCGAAACTAGAGGAGCTAGGATTGGAATGTCTCCGTCACCCACCATACTCCCCGGACCTTGCTCCAACCGATTACCGCTTTTTTCGGAAGTTGAATAATTTCGTAATTGGAAAAAAAATCAATTCAGATGAGGCAGTCCAAAACACCTTTAAAGGGTTTAGGGTAACTATTACAAAGTTATATTTCATTAGTCAGACTAATTGTAGTGACTAAACATCCCCAAATCACAAAAATATTCAGCCGAGAGAATTAGCGCGAGAGCACTATGCGCCTGCGGCTCAGAGTAAAATATTTAAATATTTTTCAAGTACTTAATTACTTCTTTCAAATCAATATTTTTGCATCTCTATTTAAATAAGACAAACTTCAATAAAAGTAATAATTGATAAAAATTTAAGTAAATTAATTTATTGCATATATTTAGGAAAAAAATCGTGAAGGGACTCACTAACGTCTCCTGGTAATTGGTCTCAGTCATTTTTCATTAACTGGTTTAATGAAAATGATACTGGTTTTCTTCTAAAGTCCACCCATTGTTTTTAGGAGTTAAAATGGAGGTCATGGAAAGTGTACTATTTTAGAATAATATTTTACAAAACGTACATAAAAATCAGCCATATAAATTAAAGTTAAGTAACTCTTATGTTCAGTTAACTTTCTTACCTGGTACCTGCCCAGGTGTCACAAGGCGAGCTCCACAAGCATGCAGTTATTCAAAGAACATTAAACGCTACTGAGAACCTAAGGTTTCATCTATGTAAAAATAAGTTATATCTGATCGCTCTGGGATCTTACATTCTTACCCTATAAGTTGCTATGGAACAAGTATTATTTTCATACAAAACGAAATCGCAATCATAGAGCGCAAGGTTGTTCTTGAGTTCTGTTGCCTACCGTCCAGACTATAATAATATAATTCTCACGACCCTGTGCATTTTCAAATAATAATTATTCTTAGGAATGTAAAAAAGCAGTACCTAATACTTAGCTCTAGGTTGGCTCCTCTCGAAGAATGAAATGATATCGTCAAGGAGCCCATACACGCGGAGCACTCGTCTCGACGTGTTACTGTGCGCGGTGTTTCGTCGCACAATGAACACGGAGAAGTAAGAAAACTTCGCCAAAGAATCTTCACTGTCTCTACTCGCCCCGACATGAGGAAGTTGCGTTTCTTGTGCTGGAAGGGCCACTACCACATACGGCCCACTAAATAGGAAATCGGAAAGTTTTCGGTCCACCGCCTGCTGCAATAACCGCGCGTACTGTTTCGGGGTTTTTCCCGTTGGTCCAACTAATATGTACACAACTATTTGTACGAACGGGATTTATTTTACCCGTGGACCTACTAAATAGTTGAACATTCAAAATCCGCAATTTATAAATTAAATATTTTTATTCGACTTTAAAAAGGAAGTTCTCAAATGAAGTTTTCGCTCCGTTTTTTAAACGACTTAAAAGAAATGAAGTTGTTGTTGTTAGGAACCGTCAAGTGTGAGCCGGATAAGCGCACTGAGGGTTTAATACGAAATATAATTTTTTTTAACCAAGTTTAATTGAGGACAGAATTTTCTACTCAAACACATCAAGCTTTACTCCAGGTGACAGCTTTAAAATGGCTACATATCTCCAAGAGTATTGATTGTAGACCAGAAGTTTCTTTACAGAAGTAATAGATCTCAAGATCTTCATTTTGGATGACAGCTGGCAAACGAGAAAGGGCTATATCTTTTTTTATACAATTGAGGTAGCAAATAAGCTATGAACGCACCGCAGCCTATTGACTCTAGCAACACCTAGGGCATAACTTGCGCTTTGCCGGCCCTTTAAAAATCTAATAACTTTTTTCTCGAAGAACCCCATACTGAAGTCCTAAGAGAAAACCTTGGCAGGGAGCTCATTTCCCAACCTAACCGCATCTCCATAACTTTTGATTGTAGATCAGAAGTTTTTTTTACAGAAGTACCTCATTAAGATCTTAATTCTAGACAACTCTCAAACTAGAAAGGACTATTTATCCGTAACAATTGATTGTAGGTTACTCACCTGGAATAAAGTTTGAAGATTTTCAGTGCAAAAGTCTTTCCTAAATCGAACTTAGTTAAAAAGTTTTGATACCTATTTATATTCCGTATTAAGCCCTCAGTGCGCTTATCCGGCTCAATCTTGACGGTTCCTAACAACAATAACTTCCTTCCTTTTAAAATTCGTTTAAATCAGGATGATATTTAGTTCAGTATAAAACCTCCATAGGATTAATTCTACTCAAAAACCTTATTTGAGAACCTCTTTTTTCAAAGTTGGTTAAAAAATATTAATTTAAAATTTCGGTTTTATAATGTTCAACTATCTAGTTTGTCCACGGGGAAACAATCGCGTTCGTACAACCAGTTGAACACATTAGTTAGACCAACGGGAAAAACCCTTGTTTCGGCCTAAACTAAACATAGCCAAGCCCGAAAAATACTCGTTTTACTTTAAACGTGATTAAACCCTAACAACTCAAATAGCCACCAATGTTTAAACCCTACCAACTCAAATAGCCACCAATGTTTAAACCCTAACAACTCAAATAGCCACCAATGTTTAAACCCTACCAACTCAAATAGCCACCAATGTTTAAACCCTACTAACTCAAATAGCCACCAATGTTTAAACCCTACCAACTCAAATCATCACCAACGATTTCCATACGGTTTTCGTCCCATGGTTTTATCAAGGAAACAACGATAATAATTATTGGTCAATTATGTAAAAACCAACATTTCACTAATGAGTTTAAATAACTGTGGTCTTGATGACTACATTATACCTACACTTTACTCATTATTCCGTCCCCGACAAACTCATCAAACCTAATTATTTATAAATTATTGGTTTTTTAAATTACAGAGTTAAAACTCTTACACCATTTCGCAAGAAAAACAACTTTGGTCGATGTGTCTCTTCCCTAATTCGTTTATTAATTACTCATTTACGCTCTTTACCAAAGAGTTGTTTTCAATGGGGATTCTGTCCATCGTTTAGTTTTCCGCGTGCGTTAACAGAGACCGACCAAATATAGAGCAAACACATCTGTTACCGAAAAAATAAACCTTAAACTTGGCCTTTAATATTATATTTTTTTCTGCTTATCGCGTAATTATTTCTTTATCGATTGATAACGAAACTTCACTCTTTGCAAGACCGTTTCTTCCTTAATTATTATCTTTCAATTTTTCCATCAATAAATGGCGATGAACTTTATACCGAGAACATAGAGTCGAAGTTAAGTGATTTATAAATATTTAAACAGCATACGGCTAGTGGTGTTCCTTACTGAAAGTCTATATAAGATTGCGATCGGGTGTTACAGTCTACATTTAGGATTTAAGTATTTGTTTTGTGCTGACCGTCCGTTATTTGTCCTGCTAGTGTCCGTCGTGCCGTTATCAGTGTTGCCTAGTAGATATATACAGTATAGTACAGAAGAGAAGATAAACATGATCGGTAAGTAGTTAATTTTAATCTTTTTTCATAAGACAAACCCCTTAAACTAGATCAAACTGAAATCGGACACACGCTCTCTAATGTTTATAATATTACGAACCTGATAACCCTACCTACTGCCTGCTTACTGATATCTAACTAAGGATTTAAGTGTTTTTTGTTTATCTATATATCTCTTTAAGAGGTGAAATTTGTTTGTTCGTATGTAGGAGGAAAATTTCTGCAATGAATGAACCGATTTTAAAAATTCTGTCGGTAATAGATAGCTAGTGCTCCACTAGTGCATAAATATTATTTCGATACCTTGCCCAGCTTGAAAACCCCAAATTATGCTCATCACAGAAGCACAGAAACCCACTGTTCTTTGCGATCATTCTCAGTAGATCCATTGTCTAGATGCATCATGGGCTTTTAGCCCATCAGTTACAAAAATGGCGTTCTGGTGAGAAGAAACGGGGATTTTATTGTAAAAACGGATACATTGTCTTTTTAATGATTTATCTATTTTCTTAAGCCTTGTGTGGATCAGAGCAAGTTTGTGTCTATTTCTAGTATTACGATTATGAATATCGCTATTCTTTTTAAATTTAGTTGCTCTGATAGCATGGACATTAATGCTGGTGTTCCGCAAGGCTCTGTGCTGTCTCCTACGCTCTTTAGGCACCTTAGTGGTATTAAAAAAAAAAAAGCAATATTTTTATGAACATAAATTAAATTATCAAATATATAATGAGACGGTGAAGACCTTGATTTTCTTAAATTTATCTCTTAAAGAGTATGGGATAATTGTAAATTGCTCGATCAACCATCTTCTGCAGCACAATATTGTACAACAATATTGCTTAAACACTTATCTGCTTAAACAACATTATTTTCAATCAATATTAGTTTTTTTTTTCTTACGCGCCCTTTCGGTTCATCAGTCTATATTAATAATAATAATAATCCAGCCATCACCACTTTTTAAGGTCCTCGGTCCACCGGCCTGAAACGTTTCCCAAGCTTCGCCTTCCCGTACGCTGTCTCCATTCTATGACACGTCTGCTCCATCGACCATTGACCACTTCAGCTTGCTGATTTTGCGCGCAATGCCGGTGACTTTAGTTTACCTTCCGGATGGCTTTATTTCGGATGCTATCCCTCAGAGACACTCCGAGCATAGCTCGCTCCATCGCGCGCTGTGCGACTTTAAAGGATGAGAGGCTTTCTCTAAGGGGATCTGGGCAGTAAGTTCGACGGACATGACATCGCTAGAAATAGATAGAGAAACGTTTTAAGTAACTAATGCCATCGAATATAAACTTTTAAAACCTTTCCGTATATAAAAATAAATTGTTAAAATTGTTTTGAGATTATTTTTTTGTCTGTACACAGTCACCGTTAACAAGCAGTTTGTAGGGATGGATATGTATGGTAACTATTTGCATTTAAACAAAGGGACAAGCGAACGATTACCTGGGCCTTCACTTCATTCACGTCATGACTCTGGTCAAAGACTTTCGTTTTCAGACTCTGTGCTATAGGCGACATCACCCTAGCTGGATCCTCCTATCAGCTTCCTTCTCAAAGTTGTTTCAACCTAGTTGGTTTTGGTGCCAAGGTACACATAATCCTGGACTGCCTCGAATAAGGTGCCGGCGACGTATACTGGCGAGAAGTTGGTGGAACATGACTTTTGTCTTGTCAAAATTCATGCCCTTTTGGTTACTTTGACCTAATAATGAAATATACCTTTCTACTTATATCAATTAATATCATTTATTCAATTTAGGCTACAATAACTGAGCACTTACGAATGTCATTATATGTATGTACGCTATATGTATTCATCACTTAGAAATAATCAATGTCTTACAGTATTGATAAACTAACTAACTACTAAGACTGACTAAATACTAAGAATACAAAGAAGTTTGCAAAAGCAGACCAGCCTCCACAGGCGGCACCCGTTCACAAGTATGACACCACCACCGCAGAGACACTGAGCATGACACACTCAAGCAACTCCAACAAAACTTCGGTTGTACTTTTTACAATGTGTGTAGTAAAGGAACAAAATATAAATCCGATTCATATCGAGTGACCACAAGTTTACATTTAACATTACACGGCGAACATACGTACTCTGAACTTTAAACTGATTTATAGTTGCTTAAGGTTCGGAATGCTTTACTACCGAGAAGAACCGGCAAGAAACTCAGCGCTTTATACTTCATATTAAAATACAATATAGCCTTACACTAGGTAATAACATAACATACAATGTTTCAAATTAAAAAATATTTCAAATGCCCCAATACAAATACAAATCAATTAAGCTTTAAGTTTTGCTTTTTTATCATTTATGTATTCATCAACTTAGTAATAGCTTTTTTTTATTAAACTATCTTTGACATGTATTTTAAATTTATTTGAGGGTAAATTAACCACATGTTCTGGAATTTTATTGTAGAAAAATATACTTTGTATTGCGAAAGAGCTATGTACCTTCTGAAGACAACATTTTGGAACTACCAGTTTATCCTTATTCCTTGTATTAACACTGTATAGGTCACTATTTGTAGCAAAAAAGTGTCAATTTTTGCATACTAGCGAAGATATATTGGCAAGGAACAGTTAAAATATCATTTTCCCTAAATAGTTCCCTAAGAGAAAATCGAGGTCCTAATTTATAGATTGACCGTACTGCTCTCTTTTGCAAAATAAAGACTGTATCAATATCAGCTGCCTTAACCAAAACCAAAATGCCATAAGACATGACGGAATGGAAATAGCAAAAGTATACTAAGCCCTTTTGTAGCAGTAAGCGAGCAGTGTCAACATCTGTAAGCTGCCTAACATTCCTAACTGCATAGGCAACTGAACTAAGTTTACGTACGGCCGAGCTTTGGCAGTTGTAGTACAACAATTTTTGTTCCCTCAGCTGTCTCCTGGAGACTGCGCAACCGACTATATAGTATATATATATAGCAATATATAATCTTTTTCTAACGGAGACGTGGATATCCTGCCCGGCCGGCAAATCATACCTACACTACAAACTAGCACAATTTTGTGAGTCGGGACGGTGTATGTATGTTCGTCCGAGAGGATATTTGCTGTAGCCGTCTTTATAGCCTATATGTTTGTATATATATTGTGGGTGCGCGTAGATCACGGCGGTCATATCAGTATATCTATGCGTGCCTTACAGATCTGACAGCGGTGACACGATCCTGACTCGACATTTTAGGCACTTCAGAGACAGGCGACAAAGACCACAGCACTTGGAAGACTTTAACGCCAATCATCGTAAGTGGTACGAAAAATAATAACTATGCAGGGATATCTGCTCATAAATGTGCTCTGTCCTATGAGTTCTTCCAGCTGGTACTCACTCCAATGAGAATACCAGATATAAAAAACCATACAAGCTCCTAACTGGACCTACTACTGACTACACGTCTGGACGGATATTCGTCTCAGTGGATGAGCCTCTTGGCTCCTCGGAACACTCTCGTTTGTACTCAAATGTTATGCACACAACCTGATCCATCTGGGCACACTAATTGGCAACGTGTGTGGCATTATAAGTCTGCGATTGGGATGCATTGCGTGAATTTTATGCATACTACCCGTGGAGGCAGCTCTGTTTTAGCTCAGAAGATTCTGGCGTCTGCGCAGCCGCAGTCACTGAGAGAAACTTCGGTGGTATGGAATGTTTTATTCCTAATCCGGGAGTAGTGCCGGTGTCAAAACACGACCGTGGTTCAATCGGTCTTGAAGAGAAGCTAAAATTCTCAAGCAAACTGCGTATGAGGCTTGGACCACGACTCGAAATAATAAGGATGAGAATATTTTAATGCTACAAACACAAATTAAATGCTGCCTCGAGGTTCAGTAAGAAAGCAACTGCCAGGGCTGAATTCTAATTCAGCGGCAAAAAAGTGAGGCGACTTGTGAGCTATCTCGCTAACTAAAGCTGCCGAAGGAAACTATTGCCAGTCGTCTTTACCACCACTGCGAAAGACCGATGGTGACTTGGCCCATAATAGTGCTAAAGAGAAAGCCGATCTACTAGGAAGACTCTTTGCCTCAAACTCGAATATGAACAACAAAATATTACAAGACAGTATGCTCGTGACTACGGCAAGTACAACCTGGCTGTAATAGTAAATGTTTTGTTTCGCTTGTAAAATCCAGAAAATATAAAAGTAATGTGTACAAAATGCGATAGTTTAAAAAGTATTATTATAAACGACGAAGGACGAAGATTGTTCCTAGGTCATTAATCTTGAGATTTCGTAATCTCGAAATCTCGGATGATATTTCCGCAATAATACACCGGTATTTATTCCAAGAGCTCAATGCCGAAAATTGGGTATTACACAAAAAATATTTGTGGACGCAGTTTATGTAATGAGTAATGATTATACTTAGGAATCAGGATGTTTTTGGACATTTATCATCATTGTAACTTATTCACTGATTTGTTATAATGTTTTCTGCTAATTTTTGGCATATTTTCCTTTCTAGATCTATTTAGTCAATATTTAGTAAATTGTTTGGTAGCTTATTAGTCATGGCATTGCTTGCATGGCAGGAGTTGCAAAGTTTGAGAATAAATTCCCTGCCGATGGCGAGCGGTGCGATAGAAAGTATACACACCGATGGGCACTAGCCATTGAGAGTCAGGGGGAGGCATTGGCATGTAGCCTGGACAGGCGTTCGATTGGGTCTGGCACCGGGTCTTCTACTGTTTGTTCGTAATCTATGCAACTACTGACCCAATTTTAAGATTATTTCACTAATAGAAAGCCACATTATTACCAAGTTAGGTAGGCTACTTCACTTTGATTAAAAGAAGTTTTTAGTTCGAAATTTCAAAATAAGTCAAGTTGGAAGAAAAATCAGAAGCAAAGCATCTGGTTTCTAGTGATTTGGTACAGAGATAGTTGAAAGGTTGGTATTCCTCACTTTATTACGGTGCATGCTATCGAATTTATGTTTTGAACTCAAAAATGTAGTGGCAAAGAGGGACAAGAATAATTTTATCCCGATTCCCGAAAGTTCACACAGGAATAAAAGAAATTATTGAAAATACATGACGAAACTATCAAGGGCGTACGGGCATGGGTTGGCATATTTTCGGCATAGTTTTCGTCATTTAAAAATGTAACTATTTGGATCGCCCGCATTTTTACTGCTACTACACTGCACCGTCTTCCAACAGTAGTTTGTACAAATTTTCCACATTTAGAGAGAGAGGCAGCACGTAAGTGATTTGATGTAAAGTAGTGTTTTCGCGCCATTGCTTCAGTAGCGATTTTGTACGGTCGCCACTACAGGATCGGCTAAAGGTGCGTACAGATTATTTGCAATACAACATACATGCAACATTTCAGCTAGGTGTTATCTCCTGCATTGAAAAATAGGTTCAAAACAGAAACAGAAGTAGCTCTACGCCTATGGAGCCTTACCATATAAATAATAATGAAGTAAAGTGCCTACAAAGCCATTTTTGCCGTAGGAAAACAACATTTTGTACCAAGTCTGCTCCCTCCTACCGCAAAAGCTGGCTACGCCCTTGGAAACTATAAGCATTCAAAATAGTTACTCAAAAATAAAAAAGGAAATCTTATAGGATCACTTTATTGTCCATCTGTCTGTCTGTCAAGACCCTTTTTTTCTCAGGCACGCATGTGATATCAAGTTGAAATTGATATCAAATACGAAGGTCTACGGTCTCTTGAAGCTGTAAAACAATACGGCCCTTTTGTCGCATATTTCGGCATTCACAAATCAATCAATACCTACTGGACGGACGAACAGATATGACGACACTAAAAAATCGCTACCGTTTTTAGGGTTCCGTACCTCAAAATTAAAAAGAGAACCCTTGTAGGTTCACTTTATTGTCCGTCTGTCTATCTGCCGAGCAAGACCCTTTTTCTTAACGCGAACACGTAAAGGTATCAAGTTGAAATAAATATCAAATACTAAAGTCTACGGTCTCAGTTAATCAAGTCAATGCAACACAAGAATATGCCCAAAATACGGGAATTTTGTCGCATATTGTGACAGAAATAAATCAAAATCATAGAGGTGCTTCCCGTTGACCTGGAATCATGGAATTTGGCAAGAAACAAGATGTTACAGCACTAAAATAGGAAAAAGTTATTTATATTAGTGCGGTAAGTTGGTTATTACAAATGAGTAGACGAATTTAACCATAGTCACTAGTTTGTAAATAACAATTCCGCACGAATGTCATACAACGTTTTTCAACACATTTGCAAGAAAACAGTATAATTTACAGGTAATCTTTGTTTACTTTAAAACTTAAAGTTAATAAAGATTTCAAAAAGTGCCTTAATTAATAAATATTTTTCATCTGGCGCGTCATTCAGGATTTTTTTTCTACGTTAGCTGCAGTGAATAATTTAGATTTTTTGCTTGTATAGCCATCTGACTGTCGTTTCAAACATACGTGTAACTTTATGTAGGTACTTTGATAAATCTATGTCATTGTTGGCTTTAAGAGTGCTTTTCAACATCAAATATATTGACCATAATGTGGAGGGCTTAGTCTTCACACGTAATTCATTGAAATAAGCTATTTTCAGAGAATGATTGAGTATTTCTTCGAGTTCTCAATGACATAAAATTATTGTGAGCCATTAAATATCGCTCTTGCGATTTTGGCCGTAGGAGTCCATTTCCTGCAATTCGCCCCTCATTTCAGATTTCAGGTGGATTAGATTCCATATTTATATCGGATTCCTCGTTTGAACTCATTATTTCGTAAATAGATATCAGTCGGAAAGTCGCAACAATCTTTTTCTAATCCGAAAACGACGCGCTTTTGCAAATATCACCATCTCGTTATCTTTCGTCTCGTTTTGTATTAAAGTGAATCAAACGTATAGATCCAAAGCGCTTTCAAGAAGCTTCGATCGAAATTAAAAAAGTCCCGTAAAAAAAGTATCCGTAAAGGATACGCACGGCGCCATACAACGGAGCGTGCGGTAAAACAGGAACTTATGTGAGAGTACCTATTTTACCGCACGTTCCGTTGTATGGTGCGTGTCTGGTATAGATAAGCAATGACGTCATCGGCTGTATCTGTGTTCGACTCGGCACGGCGATCGCTTCGCCGGCGTTCAGTTGAGTCTTTAAAACGTGGCGAGCACGCATTTCGCGTCCCGCGTAATTTTACATAGTTGATCTCTGGAGGGAGAGAGGCAACAGGCCTACAGAGTTTGTTATCAGTGCGAATTGGTGTAGATTTGGCTTCTGCAACGTGGCTGGCTCGCAGTGGTGTGTAGTGTCGGAATGATTACTGGATTAATTAAAGTTGAGATGCGAATGCGATGCGGATAATTGGCGAAATTTCGGTATTGGGGTTAAGGACAGTTTTCGGTCGCTGTTGGATTCCCTTCGCTCGAATATTTTGTCTCGGTCATCGGTTTTGTTTAAATGATTTGATGAGTGCCTGTACGTTTGCCAGACCACTTCGTCCCGTCAGGCTTCCTTTGGGTCATTCCAGAAAGTTAGACGGAGCTGGATTAGCATCCGTGGAGAAACATATAACCCGAAATTCGGAGTTAAGCAAAATAGGTCGTATATTAGAATAGTTCCAGGGCGGGATAGAGTCCCTCGAGTTGTTGCGGTATTTGTGATGGCTCCGCTCTGAGATGAGTTGTGGCGACATTTTCCCGTCTCCCTGTTGTTTGAAATTCTCCCGTTTGAGGATTCTCTGCCCGATTCGATCTGGCTGGGCCAGGGGATTGTTCGTGAAAGATAAGCAATGACGCCATCGGCCTTATCTGTGTTCGACTCGGTACGGCGAGCGCCTCACCCGCGTTCAGTTTAGTCTTAAAAACGCGGCGAGTAGGAAGCATGCATATCGCGTGCCTCCCTACAGAGTTTGTGATCAGTGCGAATTGGTGGTGCATTGGTGCATACTTGATATGTTTTGAAATGAAACGCGCACACTGCTTGACAGCCGGTTTGTTACTGACTAGGGTATATGTATTAGATACATACATATCATTCCTCCACACCTAGTTGGGGAACCTGAAAGGAATCTTCTTCTGGGAACGCGTACTACGTGCAAGCGACGTAGACGCAGGCGCAGCCGGGTGATTTTGCTCAGTCGGTGATTCATTATTATTATTAATAGGCAGCGCACTAGCAAGTGCCGCCTGCACCGTTACCGGTCTGGCTGTGTCACTTTCAACATGGTTACGTGACCCTCGCTCACATTCACGCCCTACTAGATTATCATTGAATTGATCCACATTCTGTACATCAGTCATGTTGTCCTCCCGAGGACATTCGCTTCCCGATTCGTTCACATTTTCCCGAGAATCATCAACTGATTGGTCGTTTATGTTGCCCGGGATTACTTGTGGTCTGCAAGAATAAGTTTTATTTCTAGTTTGACATAATTGAAAATCGTTATTGGAAGAAGATGAAATCAACGGCGTTTCGGCGGTTTCTTGCGGGTATCGTTTATTTTTAAGTATTTGATCAAAATGTCTGATGCAAGAAGTATTAAGGTCTATCATAAATATTTTATACATTCTTTTTCCGATAATTTCAACTATTTTACCTAATTTCCAAGTTTCTTTGCGCGCACTGAACCACCTTGCCCATACAAAATCGCCAACAACAAATAGTCGACGGGAAACACATAATTTTTTTTTTCATAATAACTTTTAGAGGTTTTATTAAGTCTAACCGAGATTTTAAATTGCGTCCAAACATTAGTGTAGCTGGCGATTTGCCGGTGGTGCAGTGTACAGTGTTCCTATATTCAAACAGGTATTCGAGTAGTAATTCATGGGTAGCACACAATGATAGATTTTCTTTTAAAATACATTTTAACATTTTTTACAAATTCGTACCGAATTTGCAGCTTGCCCGTTACTACAAGGGTGATAAATTGGTGAAGTCAAATATTTAATACCATTACTGGAACAAAATTCTATAAATTCACTTGAATTTATTTTTACATCGTTATCAGAAATAATAACGTTAGGTAACCCAAATACAGCAAATAAGTTTTTTAGATTGAAAATCAAGGCTTGAGTATTAGTACCAGTATTCATATATATGCATTCACACCACTTACTAAAAGCATCTACTACAACCAAATAGATTTTTTGGCCAATGGTCATAAAATCCAGGTGAATTCTATCCCACGGTGCGGTGGGTGCCGGCCAGGGCGCGGGCGGCTCGCGCGGTGGAGCGGGCCGCAGCGTCACACACGTGCCGCAGTTGCCTATATACCGTTCGATGTCGGCATCAATACCGGGCCACCACATTCTACTGCGCGCGTTGCTTTTCATTTTAACGACACCTAAATGAGTACTTTGTAGTTCATTTAACATCCGGTTCCTTAGTTCTGTCGGTATAATAACTTTGTGTCCTCTTAATAAACACCCTTTTTCGAGTTGTAGGTCTGCGCGACAAAGAAAATAAGGTGACACAATTTTACAATTGATTTTGCGAGGCCAACCGATTTCTAAATACCGTATAACCGTCTGTAAGGTTTTATCTTTTTTTGTAGCAATTTTAATGTCATTTGCCGTAACGGCAGGGGAAACTGCGTTTAAAAAATTCAAAGAATTATAAGTATCAAACTCCCCATCACTGTTACATGAGGTATCTAATAAAGGCGCTCGTGAAAAAAAATCTGCCACAGAATTACTAACCCCCGACGTATACTGAACTATATAATCATTGATATGCCCGACTTTTTATCAAAGATCGACACTAACGGTCTATGATCAGTTTTTAAAATAAACGGTTCACTCCTGCCATAAAGATATTGGTGAAACCGTTTTCCCCAAAGATTATAGCCGTGGCTTCCTTCTGAATTTGGCTATAATTGCGCTCATTAGCTGTCAATGACCTGGAGGCAAAAGCCAGAGGTCGCTCGTTACCTGCATCGTCCCGTTGCGCTAGCACCGCGCCCAGCCCGCAGGGGCCCGCGTCCACGGCCAGCACAAGCTGCTCGGTGGGTTCAAAGTGCGCCAGCACGCGCTCAGACGCTAGCTCGCGCCGCACGCTCCACATCCCCGCGCGTTGCCGCTCACCCCACCCCCACTTAGCGCCGTTGCGTAGTAATTCGTGCAATGGACTTAATAGCGATGACGCATTAGGAATGAAATTTCTATAGTAATTTAAAACGTTTTAATTCAGTAATATTAGTAGGTTCGGGCTTCTAGAATTGCTCGAACTTTTTCGGGGCTGGTTTGCAACCCTTTGCTGTTAATAACATAGCCTAAATAAGTAACACTATCCTTTAAAAATTCACACTTTTCTTTTTTTAGACGTAGTCGAGCTTCACTTAAACGACTTAAAACCTCGCGTAACCTTGCTAGATGAATTTCTTTTGTAGGGCCAGTGAGGCAAATATCGTCAAGCTAGATACTTACGCCTTCAATTCCTGAAAGGAGCATCTCCATAGATTTCTGAAAAATCGCCGGAGCATTCGCCAAGCCGTAGGTACACAAGACGTGTATATTTAAAAAGTCCTTTTGACGTATTAATAGTATTTATATCTTGGCAAACATCTAACAAAAATTGGTTATAAGCGTTTTTTAAATCAAGCTTACTAAATTGTTGCCCTCCCCTTATCTTAGCAAAAACCACTTCAATCCTAGGCAGTGGGTATTTATCCAGTACAAGATCCTTATTTAAGGTTACAGAAAAATCGCCCGCTATTCGGACCACACCGTCTCCTTTCAACACCAAAACAATAGGCGTCGCGTATTGCGAATGACTAACAGGTACTAATATGCCCAGATTGACCAGCCTATCCAACTCTTTTACTACTTTGTCTTTTAGTGCAAATGGCACTGGTCGCTAAAAAACTTAGGAACAGAATTTTCTTTCAGTATTAAGTTTACTTTAAATTTATTAAAAGTTCCTAACTCATCTCTCCAAAGATCAGAATACTGTTTCAGTAATTGTATAATTGTATAAGTGCACTATTAGAGTTTAAAACTATTTTATTAAGATTTGAAATGGAAATTGTTAATTTAAAGGTGGACATAAAATCTCTGCCTAATAATGGCGGCCCGCCGTTTCTAAAAACATAGATTTTAATCTGTTTTATTTGATTATTAAACTCGGCCATAGTGACAAAATAACCCAAAGGAGAAATAAAATAAGAATTTTGTAATTTATGTTCCTTGAACAAATTATTGTACATTCTTTCAGAAATAACGCAATGTCCAGACCCCGTATCTAACTCCATAGAAACACACTTTTTGTCAATTTTTAATTCTAGTTCGATAGGTTTTTGGTCCACATACCTTATTTTAAAGTTTTGTCACTCGCCGCACACGGTTCCCCGGTTCCCGCCGCGGAACTGCCACTGTTATCGCCGTTCTCCTCACACATGTTATTCATACGAGAAAACTTATTTTTTTCGATGCAAACTTTTTTTAAATGCCCTCGCTTTCCGCATTTATTACAGCGATAATTTTTAAAACGACATTTATTATCGTTATGATTCTTCAATCCACAAATTGAACACTTTTCACACTGAGCCCATCCGGATCCCCTCCACGGCTCCTACCGCCTTCAAAAGACACGCGATAAATCGGCTCCTCCTTAATACTAGATAGGTTCTTAGCTTCCCTGGCACTTTCTGCTTGCTCTGCTATTTCCAAGGCCTTAGCTATAGATATCGTGGACGGTTTCTGATCAAACAGTTTGTCACGCGTAGGACCCGAGCCTAGACCAAGAATGAAACGGTCTGTGATATTCGACTCCAAGGCTGATCCAAAGTCACAAACACTTGCCAGCCCGCGCAGTCGCGCCGCCCAGTCTCCCAGCGATTCGCCTAGACTCTTCATCGCCCCGTAGAACTTCACCCTATCAGCATACGAGCATTCCCTTTGTTTAATTAGCGATTCAATTTCCTTCGGGTAAGCAAGGTTCCGAAGTAGGCGGCATGTTTCATCCGAAAGGTAAGTAATTAAGATAGCACTTTTATCTCCGTCGTTAATCTTATTCACTTTCATTAATTGTGTTATTCGTCCTTTGAATATCGCCCACTCACTAATTTTATAGTCAAATACTTGTATACTTCCAATAAACGACATTTTGTACATTTTTTTTTTTGTAAAAATTAAAAACGCGGGTAAGTGACACCTCCTCATCGCCAGTGATATGTTTTGAAATGAAACGCGCACACTGCTTGACAGTCGGTTTATTACTGACTAGGGTACATGTATTAGATACATACATATCAATACTGCTTGACGGCATCTGCTCCAACTTCTGCAAAGTGCCGGAATAACCGAATCGAGCCGGTTACTACACGCCAGGTCGCAGCTACGGTGACTGACGCTTAACAACAGGAATTTATTATTAATTTTCTCTTGTTTTTTGTTATCCCTCTAAAACTAAAGTTCCCTGTTACAAGCTAGGCCCCTGCTGACGATAGGACAGACGGACAGTCACCGCTGCGTCGAGACGGACGCAACGCAGACGGTCAGTACAGTGCGTAATTTTTAACTCTCAAACAATGGATACAAGCTTTTACATGCATTTACATCTTTTGATCAAATGTGTTGAAAAATCTACAAACTTGTAGACTTGATCTCATGATACATGTAATAAGTTTGTACGGAACCTTCGGTGCGCGATCCAGACTCGCACTTGTCCGGTTTTTACCTTAAAATTAACAAAGGGAAATAGGCGGACATGATGGATACTTTTTATTCCTTTAAGTGCGGAGCCCTAATATTTAACAAACAGAAGGACGCACAGATATGACGAAGCTAAAGATTACCTATATAAAATTAAGTTTTGGTTACGGAACCATTAAAATTAAACGTCGACATCAGCTTTTTCTTCCGCTGTCTGTCCAAATTTATAATGTCAAATACATAAAATGTTATCGGATTTGTTATTTGTTATGCCTACCGTGCACTTTGATGAAATTCCGTGCGGATTTGTGTGGTTTGCACAGAGTTGTGACGGTGCGTTTCCGCCCCGAATGTTCGCACTCTATCGGTATATGAAACCCCATGCACTACGCAAAACAAAGAGATTAATGTTGTCATTACGCGTTTTACAGATAAAGGTTTTTTTTTATTTTTACTGATACTCTCCATGCTTTAAGTAAATTTTAAAGATCAATAACTCCTAAAATATATTTTTTTCAATTCAAATCAAAGCGCGTACCTACTAAGTCTGTTGCGTTACTATTTTGAATACACACCGCAAATCGCCGCAACGTAGTGCGCCCAGCCTTAGTATTGAGTCGAAAACTAGAGTGCGCGTTATATAGGTAAGTTTGCACGTACCTATTAAAATGCGGAGCGATAATTCTGTCGTATATTATTTAGTTAATCTCTTTGGTCACGCAGTTCTCAACTTGCCAGAAATGGTACAATCACTAACAGATAGCTTTACTCTCAAAAAACAAAGAGTTAGTCAGTGCACTTTAATTAGTGCATTTATGGATTTACTAAATTAAAATCAAAAAGCATTTCGAGCCGACTCCAATAAAATGTTTTTCCTTACAGAAGTTATAGGTCTCATCGAGATCTTAATTTTCGATGACAGCTGTCAAACTATGAATCGCTATATCTCTGTAACTTTTGATCGTAGACTAGTAGTTTCCTTACAGAAGTTATAGGTCTCATCGAGATCTTCATTTTCGATGACAGCTGTCAAACTATGAATCGCTATATCTCTGTAACTTTTGATCGTAGACTAGTAGTTTCCTTACAGAAGTTATAGGTCTCATCGAGATCTTCATTTTCGATGACAGCTGTCAAACTATGAATCGCTATATCTCTGTAACTTTTGATCGTAGACTAGTAGTTTCCTTACAGAAGTTATAGGTCTCATCGAGATCTTCATTTTCGATGACAGCTGTCAAACTATGAATCGCTATATCTCTGTAACTTTTGATCGTAGACTAGTAGTTTCCTTACAGAAGTTATAGGTCTCATCGAGATCTTAGTTTTCGATGACAGCTGTCAAACTATGAATCGCTATATCTCTGTAACTTTTGATCGTAGACTATTAGTTTCCTTACAGAAGTTATAGGTCTCATCGAGATCTTCATTTTCGATGACAGCTGTCAAACTATGAATCGCTATATCTCTGTAACTTTTGATCGTAGACTAGTAGTTTCCTTTCAGAAGTTATAGGTCTCATCGAGATCTTCATTTTCGATGACAGCTGTCAAACTATGAATCGCTATATCTCTGTAACTTTTGATCGTAGACTAGTAGTTTCCTTACAGAAGTTATAGGTCTCATCGAGATCTTCGTTTTCGATGACAGCTGAAATATAATAAAATAAAACGCTCAAAGGTCAGCAATGTCAAATCAGAACATAGGAAATCTGTTATTAAACTATAAATGACAAATATAATAAAAATAATATAAATAAAAATAATGGTTCATCAAACTGCAAAGCTGAGCACTGATATTATTATTATTAAATTTGGAGTTACAGAACAGTAAACGTCTATAATCAATAGTTACGGAGATAAAGTAGTTTCTAATTTGACAGCTGTCATCTGAAATAAAGGTCTTGATTAGATCTATCATATCTCTGAAGAAACTGCTAGTCTACGATCATTAGTTACAGATATATAGCTATTTATAGTGGGACAGCTGTCATTACATATCAGGATCTCGATGAGATCTATTATTTCAGTAAAAAAATAATTAGTCTACGATCAATAGTTCCTGAGACATAGCGATTCATATTTCGACAGCTGTCATCAGAAATAAAGATCTCAGTTAGATCTATTACTTCTGTAAGGAAACTACTAGCCTACGATCAATAGTTACGGAGATATAGCAATTTATAGTTTGACAGCTGTCATTCGAAATAATAAAAAATAATTAAAAACAGTACATATTTATATAAAAGTGCGTTAATTAAACTCACACTTGATTTTTATGTAGGTACAGTACAAACCTACTTTTAAGAACCTACTTAGTTGAAGTCGGTTAAAAAGCTTTAATATTGTAATTTACTGCTATTTTGTAATTCATTGTACTTCTGGTGAGTTGAGAATCTGCCCAGTTGAGAATCTGGCGAGTTGCTCATAAAGGGAAATTTCGTGGCCGGTCTAGAGGTAGAGAGCGGTAGAAGATAAGCTAAATAATCACCCAGTCTACAATGTCATTAACTTAAGACATTTTCTCACCTAACTCTGGTTTTCTTGGACCAATCCTTACTAAATTGAAATGGGACCAATCATTAAAATGACACTTTTGAACGGCACTTTTGAAGTGTCATTTTAATTATTAATTTTATAAACTTTACCAACGGTTCGGAATGATTTATTACCGATAAGAACCGGCAAGAAACTAAGCAGTTATTCTTTTATATTTTTCAACTTCTAGTAATAAAAAAACATAATATACAATGTTTTAATTTAAAAAAAAAATTACAAAATTGGTTTACCAATAGTAATACAAAAGACATGGCTAAAAGGTCGTAGCCAAAAAACCCGGAATCGTCAACAACGAAATGTGGTTTTTTTTTTCTGGTGCATAAGTACTCCCAAGTTTTTGGCCACCAACTATACCTTGTCAATGCTCTTGGTAATGGTAAGGAGTGTGTTCTGAAATTGTGGGACCTCAGTGAAAGGGTTTTGTTTTAGCGGTAAACGCGCAAACTTGTGTCTTTGTATGGTTGAATCGAACCAAGTTTTTCCATCCCAAGTTAGAGACATTGGACAGAGTGGTCTCGATTTTCCTCCACAACGGAACGTGGGCAGTTTGCACGGCCCGTGTATAAGCGTCTCCGGTACTGTCATCTGAATAGCAATGTATGCTTCGATGGGAAACATGTCATTGATATGCAGTAGAACAGCGTAGTAGACAGCAGAGTCTTGAATCAGTCAAAAAAATGTTTGTCTTCGTACGTAATTAACGTAGGTAAATAGGTAACACAAAAATGACACTTTTTGCATTAAGTTTGTTATTTGTAATCACACTAGTTCACTGTAATAAACGGAAACGACGTTGATCAAAAACTTCTACTAAGTAGTTCAATAAAATAGAGAAATTTATTTATTTCACAAAGAAGAGAATTATATCCCTTTAATAGCCTGAAAATGAAATGCTTCCAGACAGCATTAGGGTCAGCTAGAGCATAATAATAATGAAATGCTTCCAGACAGCATTAGGGTCAGCTAGAGCATAATAATAATGAAATGCTTCCAGACAGCATTAGGGTCAGCTAGAGCATAATAATAATCATCATTATCAAGCACTGGGGTAGTAGCATTTTTGTTTCACCTACGATTTTTTCTGAATACCCTGTCTTCCATGACAACTTGAAGCTTCTCTAATCTTTCCTTGACTTTCCAGAAAGTGGACACCCTAAATTTATAAATGCGCAAGTAACTCTGTCTGTCTCTTACCACATCACGCTTAAACCGCTGAATGCTTGAATAAATTAGGTGTGGAAATAGTTTGTCCTAGGAAAGGAAATAAGATAGGTTATATATCAAAAAAATCTAAAATAAAATTTAAAAATCAGCTACCTATAACCCAGCTTAAACGAACTATATCTTGCTATAGCAAACTTCATTAGTATAATTTAAGGAGTTGACGTAAGAATACCATAACCAAATTCAGCTGGCAAAAGCTAATAGCTCTATAATTAAATACTAGTCTAGTCTGACACGTTTTAATATTTGTCTAACTTTATAGCTCTTTGATTAAAAACTATAATCTGACATGTTTTAATATTTGTCAAATTCTATAGCTTTATTGTGAAATTTAAAAAATACTTTAATCTGATATGTTTTCGTCTACCTTTATAGGTTTAAACTAGATTTTGGGTATTTCGTCGTCTGTCTGGTGGTTGGTTCCTGATGAAGATCAGATTTCGAAGATCTGGAAGTTTCCTAATACTCACGAAACCATTTCGATCAAACCCCTAATACATGATCACTTTCATCCAGATCGAAAAACAAATTTTTTCGTCCGCCATTTAGATTTTTTTTCCTCCAGGCAGTTTCTCCTCATTGCCCTTAACACTATTTGTTTAACCCCCCAACTATGGCAAATAGTGTTTTATATATCCTTCGTTGAATGTTTTTATGGCGTCCATGTAGTTTTTCGCCATTTTGATTTTTTCTTCACCGGATTTTGACCAGGGTATAGGTTTACATCGTGTAAAAAGTATGCCTCAAAATACTTTAGTTCTCCGACATCAGAGGTTCCTTCTGGGAGAACAATTATGTCAGTGAGTCAGTGGGTCTTCAGCTTTATATATTTTTTTTCTCCAGGCAGTTGCTCCTCGTTGCCCTTTACAATATTTGTTTGAGCAACTCCCTTCTATAGCAAATCGTTTCTGAGTTAACATATACTAGGTTGAATGTTTTGTATGGGCGGCAATCTGTTTTCCGCCATTTTGAAGATCTGAAAGTTTCCTCATAATCACGGGACCATTTCATCATCATCGAACCTATAAACCATTTTTACCCCCGGAGACTCCTAAGAGAATGATAGGTTTTCAATAGAACATCACTATGGCGGCCATCTTAAAATTTTGGAAAAATGGAAAATCGACTCAATATTTAATATAATATCAGAGTATAAATATAGATATAATTATATCCCCGAAAACCCCCGGATGCAAAGTTTCAGCCGGATCAGTAAACAAATTTTTTTATATCATTGATCTCCCACATTATGTAAAAAACCATGACATTGTCTTATTTGCTGACGACACCTCTTTACTTTTTTAACCGACTTCAAAAAAGGAGGAGGTTCTCAATTCGACTGTACATATTTCTTTTTTTATGGATGTTCAGCCATAACTTTTTTGTTTATGAGCCGATTTACGTGATTTTTTTTTATTCGACAGGATATACTTGCGAGTTGTTCCCATAGTTTTTTTTATCCAAATCGATTCAGTAGTTTAGTTTTTAGACAATATTTTAAAAAAATACCTATGTCATCCAAATAACTTTCCCTTGATATTGGTTTAAATGAACGAACAAATTCAAAGAATTTTAAACGCAAATTATACAATTAGAGTATAGGTTTTAAACCGACCTAATACGTTGATGATTATATAAAATTTTGTTAAGAGTCTATACTCTATTCTTAGTGTTCGAGGATACAAACAAAGCAATTCGTCACTCAAAAGTAAAAAATAAAAACTTTTATCAAAAAAAAACAACCGGCTTCAAAAAGATGCACTAAAAAAGTAAAAATAATTACTTTTTGACAAAAATCTGACCTGAATTACAGTTTGAAGTAGGTGTCTATGTACATATGTAAATAACAGCATGATACACGTCTACACAAAATTAGTAACTCCTTTATGGGGCAATGTATACACTTTTACAACAAAGTTCCTAATAATATAAAAAAGCATATTACAATATTTCAGACTAATTAAATAAAAAAGGAGGCTTACGAAAAACATTGATTGTATTTGTATTTTTTATGATTTCTTTAAAGAGTATCTCAAGTGTCTTGTTGGACTCTTCTTGGTAGAAATCAACTTTGTGAACCGGATTTTAAAAAAAAGGTATTTCATTACTTTGACGTTTCAAAAGAGTTTGTTAAAACCTTATTTGAATTAAAAACTTTTGACTTTAAAAAAATGCGTAGGTAGTTATTGACATACACTATATTTCACTAAAAATAACAAAACATAAATTGTAGTCGCAGGAAAAACGCAAGTATTCTAAAAAATCCATTGTGCGTACAATAATCAGATCAAAATGTTCACGTCCACGCACTCCCCCCCCTCCAACTCCATCTCTCGAGCTGTATTAAGTCCTGAAAAGTTAAATACATAAATTAATTCGTATGTAAGTAAATTCGTATGTAAAAAAACTTGCAAATTTTATTTATTTTTTCTGTTTCTAAATCTGCCATCAAGTATGGCCACTTACTGCCCTACATTCAGGTTTTAACATATTTATTCTTTTAATGTTAGGCTGAAGCAATATTTTGGTGGAAGGATAATGATGGGCAGTAAGGTGTTTCTTGTAGTTATTTTGTACAGCTCTATTTCCTTAGCAATAGTTGAGGTTTTGAGATAAGAGTGGATGTCGTTGTTTCAGACATACCAGGGAGCTTCTGCAATCACTCTCGCAAAATGATTGCTCTCTGTAGTCTCTCAACATTTGATATGCTTGCAGTGGCACACATTTGATATGCTTGCAGTGGCACACATTTGATATGCTTGCAGTGGCACACATTTGATATGCTTGCAGTGGCACACATTTGGATTTCATACGTCCAAATCAGTTTTATTGTAGAGTTGTAAATAAACAGTTTGTTTATCAACAATTCTGATTAATTTCCCAAGAGCCACAACACAAGCAGATTCGTAAATCGATGATTGATTTTATCTCGTTTAAGGTAAAACTGAGGTGTTTCTCACAATTAGTTTGAGGTAGCGTGGTTTCTCCCAATTTTAATGCCGAATAAAACGTAAGTTGTAGGTTATGTAATTGGACTTGGAGGCACTTGATTTGCTACTTTTAAAACTATCTTTGCCCTATTTTGAGCTGCTTTTGGAGTTGGAGGCGAAAGTAGCAATTCTAACCATAGACGGCAATTGGGGTAGATTGCATGTAAAAATGTTATATAAGACTGGTCAAAAAATAATATTTTATAACTTTGACGATTCAAAAGTGATTGTAAAATCCTTATTTGAATAAACCATTTTGACTTTGAAAGTATGGATCCCTGCGGTACTCTAGCTAGGATTTTGCGGAAAGGAGATCTGGTGCTAGGACTCTGTTACACCTACAAGCATCAGTCAGCACTTCCATCAAGTTAGCCGTCCTCAAAGGGGCTGGCCCCTGAGCAGTGCCAGATTGGCTAGTTAGCGGGAGGCAGCAAAAGTGGGCCACGCATCTAGACAAAATTGACATATGCGTAATATTATTGTTATCTGTATTATTAAAATTATTTGTAATCAGGTACCACCTACTCAAATTTCAAATAAAAAAAATCGTGGTTATTCAGAACACGCAGCGAGCACTGCTATTTCTATTGTTTGTGTACCGGCAATACTTCATTATATTATATTAAACAAACACAACTATTGTAACCAAAAAGTTTTTAATTTATGTATAGGTATGACCTTAGGACTACAATTTTTTTATCAAAAATTTACTGCTATGTGCGACATTGAAAAAACATCGTTATATCTAAGTTAAATTTTATAGGGTGGTGCGTTTTTTGTTTGTCTCAGATGAAGAGTGCCGCTAAATTTCATTTGTAATAGTGCAAGTTCAAGTCAATTGCCTTAATTTT
This sequence comes from Apoda limacodes, assembly GCA_946406115.1. Taxonomy (NCBI): domain Eukaryota; kingdom Metazoa; phylum Arthropoda; class Insecta; order Lepidoptera; family Limacodidae; genus Apoda; species Apoda limacodes. The sequence continues at coordinate 54,614,816 of OX291540.1, forward strand.
TTCTATTTAAAAAAAATGGTTCTGCGATGCACTAAAGTTTAATCTCCAATTGGCCTATATTAGCAAATTTTCGGTTCAAATAAAACCTGAAATGTAAATAAAAATGTGCTGCAAAATGCTTTTGTAAAGCTGCCATAAATATACCCTAATAAAAATATATTTAAGTATAAGATTTAAATTTTTCTTTCGGAATGATGAAATGAATGGCAAGCTTACTTCTAAAAAATTTTTTTTTGCTGGATACTAATGCTTCTGAGTGTGCTTAGTAAATTTTTATTACTTCATGGCACATGGCAGTTCAATCTGCCACAGCACAATTACTGCTTCTATAAGAAAGAAATTTTGGGAATGCTACTTGCTGCTTTTTTCATTTTTTTACCCGCATTACTGGCCTATATGTATTTTTTGGGTAAAACGGCGGTGCTAACCTAATGCTAAAAAATTGTAAATTTTGTCCGTTTTAAATCTAGAATATAACTGTATAAAAGTATCAAAACTAGGGCCCCGTATCACGATTTGCTATAGGCCTCGCGCTAGCTTAATTCAGCTCTGCCCCTAAGATGCGCTGGCCGATAAAAGTAGTAAAGGAATTAATTTTTTAGCAAAAATAAAAAACCCACAAAATTCAAAACAAAACACATGAATGGCGCTAAAACCCACCCACCGCATATCACTGCGGACGCGTTTTAGCGGGCGCTCCGCCCATAAAAAAAAATATGGAATCTAATTGGTTGGATTTTCGTTCTGTATCGTATTGATTGTATTATAACATTATTTCGTTAGAGAAATAGTGTATATTATGATTCTATATACATACACTATTTATATATATATATATATATATATATACATAAATAGATATCTATTTTTAAATGTTGGTATTATGTTTGTAAATTCTGTCAATATTAGCTTGTTTTGAAGTTTATATTTTGAATTTTACAATATGAGAGTAGATAAAATTAATTCTTTCACTACAAATAAGCTGCATAATAAAAAGTAAAGCTCGTCAAAAAATACATAAGAAAACTATATATGTTCTGCTAGCTTGATATCAAGTCAGCAGATCCTTTTCAGTCATATTATATTTGATTTCACCTTGTGTCCTGAGTGCCAGAGATTCGAACCCTGTGAGTACCAATGAGTATTTTTTTAACATCTCAAACTAATTGATTATTCACACCACAGGCTTTTGGTTAAGGAAAATATTGAGAGGAAGTCTGCACTTGGCCCCCATGTGGACAGTAGCCCAAATCATCCGCAATGAGGGTAGGCCATGCCCTAACAGTGGCGACTTTTAAGGTTGAGAGAAAAACTATTATCAATTTCTCAGAACCTATGAACTGTCCAAAATAAGAAAGCCATACCCTTGTCAAAAAAAAAAATGTGCTATGCTGGCTTGACTTTTACTACAAATTACCTACACATTCTCCATCTATTTAGCATTAAGGGTCAGATATGTGATCTATTGGCTTGACATATGTCATTGGACAATTGGGGTTGAGAGGGGGGAGGGGGTTGTAGGGTCCCCTCACGGAATTTCATAGTTTCGGAGATATGGACCTTAAAAGGTTCCTACCTAACTACTCTATTTTTATATCTATTCCCTTAGTGGTTTGCTAAAATGTAAGAAAGGGGGACTTGAGGAGTTCCCCCTCTTACTGCTCCCCCTTTTTTCTTTTTTTTTTTTAAACCACTAAGGTGGCAAACAAGTATAGGGTTCGCCAGATGGTAAGCGGTCACCGTAGCCTATGGACGCTTGTAACACCAGGGGCATCACTCACGCGTCGCGCCCGCGTTCGACCCTTTACCCTCCCCTACCTTAAAGGAGATTTTCTTTTTGCAAATTGCAAAATTGCAAAAATAGCAAAATTTTCTGCATGAATAATTGCCAAATAATTTATTTTACAACAAAAACATAAATCCATAATATTAGTATCCTGGAAATCAATATTTATAAGACAAACATCAACAAACAAAGAAGAGCGTAGGTAAGTCAGACATATAATCGAAATAACGTTTATCATATACCATTGATAACTAACTTCGTCAACAAAAAAAAAAACGATTTGAGCCACATTAAATTTCTGAAAAAGTTGTCGAAATTGATGTTATAATAAAATTGTACAATATTAGTAACAAATATTTTTAACCTAAAAAATAACCACGAAGGCTACTCCTGCCTTAACCTTCTAACCTAACACGGCCGTGTTGGGATGCCCTAACAAGATAACTTGGGGTGCTCTAACAAGATTACTGGTTAGAAATAAAAAAAAAACCACGAAACATTTACCATTCTGTATTGGCGTATGAAACAATTTGCGATAGAATTATATGGTTTAAACTTGATGCCCTAGTTCAAGTCTACGCTCCTACCTCTAGAGCAACTGATGATACACTGTTTGATTTCTACCATGAACTCGAAATGGTCCTGAAGAAAATTCCGTCATGGGAAATTACAATGGTTATTGGAGATTTCAATGCTAAAGTCGGAAAATCCAGCCAATCCGACTACACCAACACCTTAGGCGGATTTGGTCTTGGCAGCAGAAACGATAGAGGTGAAATATTCCTTCAGTTCAGCACTGAACAAAAACTATCAATAATGAACACCATGTTCAAACAACATCCACGCCGACTCTACACCTGGACTTCCCCTAATGGCAGAACTAGGAACCAAATTGACTGCATTATGGTTCAGACATGGTGGCGTTCCTGTATAATTTACACTAAGACTTACCCTGGCACTGACTTTGGTAGTTTTTTTTTTTTTTTTTTTTTTTTTTTTTATACCACTAAGGTGGCAAACAAGCTTACGGCCCGCCTGATGGTAAGCGGTCACCGTAGCCTATGGACGCTTGCAACACCAGGGGTATCACTTGCGCGTTGCCGACCCTTCAGAAATCTAATAACTTCTTTCTTGAAGAACTCCATACTGTAGTACTTGCAGAATACCTTGGCAGGGAGCTCATTCCACAACTTAAGCGTTCGCGGGAGGAAGTTTCTCTGAAACCGTACTGTACGCGACCATTTAGGTTCTAAAGTGTGAGAATGGATTCCCTGCCGATGGCGAGCGGTGCGATGGTAGAAAGTAGCCGTGGGCATCATTTCGAACAATTCCTCAGAACACAACCCATTGTACAAGCGGTAGAACACACACAGTGAGGCAAAGTCTCTCCTTAGACTTAAGGGCTCGATACCGCAAGTGAGTTTGGAATCGTCGACAATTCTCACAGCCCGTCGTTGAACCGAGTCAAAAGGGCCAAGCTGGTATCCGGGTGCACCTGCCCAGAGATGGCAGCAGTACTCCATATGGGGCCGAACTTGCGACTTGTAAAGTAACAACCTTTGCCCCGACGTGAAGTACTGCTTCGCTCTGTTGAGTACACCAAGTTTTTTGGACGCCAGCTTCACCTTATCTGATAAATGATCTCGGAACTGAACATCGCTGGAGATGTCGACACCAAGGATCCCAATGCTCTTGGAGATGGAGAGGGGAGTGTTCTGGAATTGTGGGACTACAGTGAATGGAGTTTTCTTAGCGGTGAACGCGCACACTTGTGTCTTTGTAGGGTTGAATCGGACCAAGTTTACCCGTCCCCAGTCAGAGACCTGGGACAGTGTGGTCTCGATTTGAGACACAAGTTCTCCGCGGTTTTCCTCCACAACGGAACGAGGGATGTTTGCACGACCCGTGTAAAAAGCGTCTCCAGTACTGTCATCTGCATAGCAATGTATGTTGTTCATGTCCAGACCGTGCCAGACCCGATCGAACGCCTTCGCTATGTCCAGGCTACATGCCAATGCCTCCCCCTGACTCTCAATGGCTAGTGCCCATCGGTGTGTGAGATACACTAGAAGGTCACCAGTCGAGCGACCGTGGCGAAAGCCATATTGGCGGTCGCTGAGCAGGTCATGTTTTTCTAGGTATCTCAAAAGCTGTGTGTTGATCACACGCTCCATCACCTTAGAGAGGAGAGAGGTAATAGCGATAGGCCTGTAATTCGATGGATCTGATCTATCGCCCTTTTTGGGCACCGGGTGCACATTCGCAGTCTTCCATGAAGACGGAAATTGCCTAGTGTGGTAGGAAAGCGCGAAGAGGCGCGTGAGTACAGGACATAACTCAGGAGCACACTGCTTAAGCACCACTGCTGGTATACCGTCTGGCCCACTCGACTTATGAACGTCTAGAGAGAGCAACGCCCGCCTGACCTCCCGCTGCGTTATGGAGATTTCCGGCATGGTCTTACCGCACCACGGTATAGTAGGTGGTACAGCGCCTTCATCGTTCATATTCGAGTTCGAGGCAAAGAGACTGCCCAGTAGATCGGCTTTCTCTTTAGCACTATGGGCCAAGTCACCATCGGTCTTTCTCAGTGGTGGTAACGACGACTGGCAGAAGTTCCCTTCGGCAGCTTTGGCAAGCGACCAGAAAGCACGACTCCCAGAAGGATAGCTCGCAAGTCGCCCACCTATTTTGCCGATGAATTGGAATTTTGCTCTGGCAGTTGCTTTCTTACTGAACCTCGAGGCAGCATTTAATTTGCGTTTTAACTCAGAAATATTCGGATCCTTATTAAAACGAGCCGTGGTCCAAGCCTCATATGCATTTTGCTTAAGAATTTTAGCTTTTCTGCAAGACCTATTAAACCACGGTCGTTTTTTGACGCCGGCAGCTACTCGCGGGTTAGGAATATAGCATTCCATACCAGCAAGGATTGTCTCAGTGACTGCGGCTGCGCAGACGTCAGGATCTTCTGAGTTAAAGCAGATCTGCCTCCACGGGTACGATGCGTAAAATTCTCGCAATCCATCCCAGTCTGCCGACTTATAGTGCCACATACGACGCCAATTAGTTGGCCCAGAAGGATCAGGTTGTGTGCATGACACTTGAGTCCGAACGAGACAGTGGTCCGAGGAGCCAAGAGGCGCATCCACTGAGACGGAGTATCCGTCCGGACGAGTAGTCAGCAGAAGGTCCAGTAAGGAGCTCGTATGTTCCTCTATATCTGGTATTCTCGTTGGAGAAAGTACCAGCTGAGAGAATCCATAGGTCAGAGCAAATTCGTGAGCAGATATCCCAGCATAGTTATTGGTTCGAGAACTGAGCCACTCGCGATGGTGGGCGTTAAAGTCTCCCAAAATAACTAGTTCTGCTGTGGGATATTGCTCTAGAACTTTGTCAGTCGTCAAACTCAGGTGCGTGAAGAGTCGAGTTACGTCCGTGTCACCGCTATGAGACCTGTATAGGCACGCATAGATACGAGTGTGGCCGCCGTAATCTACGCGCACCCACAATATCGACAGGTCCCTGTCTTCAAGGCTATGAAGGCGGCGACAGCAGATATCCTCCCGGACGAACATACATACACCGGCACGACTCACGAAATTGTGCTCAAGTTTGTAACCGGGATAATGAAGGTATGATGTATCGGCCGGGCAGGATATCTGCGTCTCCGTTAGAAAAAGAATGGTCGGCTGCGCAGTCTCCAGATGGAGGTGGACTGCGTTAAGATTTGCGTGAATACCCCTAATGTTGCAAAAGTCCACATTAAATGGGGATGGAGCGGCCGCTGAATAAACTCTTTTTCTTTTATTTCTTGCCATATTTTTTATTTTTTGAAAGTGTTATTTAGATTAAAGATGAGGATTCACTGCACTGACAGCTTAGAGGACAAAAGGTGCGGTACTAGAACTGCCAAAGCTCGCCACAGATGATACGGTTGCTGGCACGGCGGGCGGAAGGGCCCCTGATCCCCCTCTGTTGTAGTAGCCGGGTCCACTCCGGTCTCCTTCTCCGGCACGACTACCACTTCAGATACTTTACACAGGCTGGCGAATCAGCCTCCCAGGGCGGAGATTAAGTGATCCCTGGGTTCGGGATCCCGTTCAACCTGCGGGCGGCCAGCGGTCAGCCGTTTCATCAGGTCTCCCTGACCGCCGAACCAGCACGCCGCGTCTACGCCGAGCATGACAGCAACAAGTACCGCCGGTCCTCCGCTGTCCGCGCAGCGAATCCTCAAAGAGCTCTGGCAACCTTACTCACCGCCAGGAACACAACACTACTCAATGAACTGCTAATATCTAAATTCAAGTTGCACCTAAAAGTGCCTAGAAGGACAACTTAACTTAATAGCAAGCTCAGCAAATCAGAGAACTTTACTTCTGCTGTAACCGGTCTTGTACAGCACTTGGACAGCGATCCATTTGAAGTCACTGAAACCTCCTGGAGCACTCTAAAATCTATAATTCACACAGTAACTAAGTTGGTCCACACAAAGAAAATTTCTCACAAACGCAAGCCGTGGATCTCATACACAACCTGGTCCTTGATCGAAACGAAGAGATCTGTTAAACAAGGCGGCATAAGCCAAGCAGAAACGAGGCAAACTTCTTGGGTATTGCACAAAGAAATCAAACACAGCTGCAGACGTGATAAAAACACCTTCACCAACAACATAAGCTCACAAATTGAACAACTCTCGAACAAAGCCCACATATTGCTACTCACAGCTGACACCACAAGTCCTGGAAAATTGATGATGAAAATAGACAGCCTATCACAGAAATAAAAAAAGTAATTAATAGGTGGTGCTCATACACTGAAAAATTATACAGTGAGAATAGTCAGCAACTCCAACGTCGCTCGGACAATCACGAAAGAGAACCAGATATTCTACTCGCAGAAGTTGAGAAAGCTACTTCAAAGCTAAAGAGCAATGCAGTTGGAAATGACAAAATATCTGCAAACCTTCTAAAAGCCCTAGGTCCCTCCGGCACAAATCTTTTCCACTCACTGTGTAACAAAGTCTGGAGAACAGGACAATGGCCTGATAATTGGACGCAATCCATTGTCATTCCATTGCACAGAAAAGGTAACACAGGCTTATGCAGCAACTCCTGCATGCTATCCATCATATCTCACGCCAGCAAAATAATGCTCCATATCATTGTGGACCGCCTAGCTTACTATTTAAATTGGCAAATACCTGTGGTACAAGCTGGCTTTGTATCAGGCCGCGGTACTCATGAACAGATTTTCAACCTTCGTCAAATCATCGAGAAATGCCGGGACCACTGGTACTTTGTTTCATTGATTACTCAAAGGCTTTTGATTGTGTGAGATGGCAAAACATGATGGACATACTAATTAAAATGGAAGTTCCAGAGCACCTCACCTCTTTCATACAAAATCTCTACGCTGATAGCAGCACCTGTATATGTGTGGAGGAATATTCATCTGACGCTTTATGTCCTAAAAGAGGTGTGAGACGGGGATGCATCCTCTCTCCCAAACTATTTAAAATTTACGGCGAGCACATCATCTGTGAAGCACTGGCTGACTGGGAGGGTGGCCTATCGATTGGTGGCAACACCTTAACCAACCTTCGATATGCAGATGCATATGACACCACACTATTAGTATGCAGGAAATGTCTCAACTATTTAATCGCATACAAAACACGAGTCTGAAATATGGACTGCAAATTAACAAACCCAAGACCAAACTGATGATAATAGACCACTCCCAAATACTGTGCAAATTGAATTCCCCTCGCGATATGGACTTCGTCGATGGGTTCATTTACCTTGGATCACTCATTACCTGTGATGGTAGCTCTGACAGAGACATCATCAGACGGATCCAAATAGCTAAGTCTGCCATGACCAAACTTGACAAAGTATGGAAGGACAAGAACATTTCCAAGAAAATTAAAACACGGCTCGTTTGTGCCCTTGTATTCCCCGTATTCCTATACAGCACTAAAACATGGACCATTAAAGCCTCCATTAAGGCCCGAATTGACTCTTTTGAAATGTGGTGCTGGTGCAGGATGAGGAAAAATAGTTTCCGAGAACATGACTGCACATTATGCTGACAAACTAAATGCAACTGTTATTGAAGTGTAAGAATAAATGAAACCAACCTGAAATGCTGTCACCATCAAATTCAAACTTCAATTTTTTCAAAGGTTTTTCTAAGGCCTCTGCACATTTCATCATGGCTACCAAAAATTTATCATCTAAACATGTAACAATCTCAAATGGCTTAGCATTTTGACACTGAAACTTTATTTTTATACCATTTTTAATATTTGACTCACTGACTGTTGTTGGCCCTAGCACATTCTCAACAATACCACCGTCTATGAATTTTACAAAATTATAATTGATAGATTCAGGTGTATCGCCTGGTTTCAATATCCTATCATTATATGTGAATAATAACTTATTGTAACTAACATTCTCTTTCTGAGAGAAGTAATCAAATACTTGTACAAGTTTTTGAAATTTACGTATTGTGAATTTAAATATTTCTGAGCTCTGCCAATAAACTTTTACAGACATTTCCTCATTCTCTTCTAATATTTCATTGTTATCCACAAGAATTACATCATCACTTGTAGTTTTATTGCTGAATAGAGCTTGGCTATCAGATTCATCTGGGTATTCATCTGTATTACCGATGCTGTATGTAGGCATCACTGCAGATAGACAATTTAATAAAGCTGATGGCATTCTACCATCATCCCTAGGTCTTCTGCCTCTGGAGCTTGCTCGAAGAGTACTACAATTTGAAAGACTTTCTCTAATTTTTCCTCTTCCTCTAGTTCTTGCCCTTACTCTAGTTTTTCCCTTTACTTTTTCTCTTCCTCTAGTTTGCACTCTACCTCTACCTCGCCCCATATCAGTGTTATTTACAACTGATGGTTCACAGATTATAGTTTCTAAAATACTGGTCTGGGCATCTGATTTAGTATGTTTTCGCTTTGACGCCCTTGTTACTCGCCGACTTCCTGATGTGGTAGTCTCTACAATATCTTGACTAACATCTATAGAACTACTAGGAAATTCAATCAAAGTCTTAGGTATAAAAATCGGGTCATTAAGCTTTAATTTATTGACGTCTATATTAGAGTTTTTAACGATCTCGTCGAGTTCTTTTGAATCGTTGAGAATATTGGCGCTTTCAAGATTGTCTCCCTGGTACTTATTCTTTATGCTGCAAAGTCTTTTCGCTGCGTTAGCATAGCAATCATCTTCAGAGTCTGAAGAGGTCATTTTTACTTGTAACAATGTAGCTGCAACTTGGTTTCATTAAAACTTTCAAAAACTTATTCTATTTGAAATTCAAATACAAATTATAAAGACGTCAAAACTCTTTGAAAATGAAAATATTTTCTGTTATAAAATAATGAGTGGAAATTGTAAACACAGCACAAACCAAAGAGAATATAACCACTGCACAAACCATAGTGATTTTATTTTTTTTGTGGCTTAAGTCAGAAGACTCAGCTATTTGCCAATGTCAGTTAACACGAAATAAATAAGATGCTGGTGAACGGTTTCTATTGATGTAAATATTGAGCTTACTCAATCTATGTACACTACAAAAACAAAAAACAAAATTGGAATACATACATATTTAAAAATATCATAACAATACATAAACATAGATACAAAACAATACATAAATTTCAAATTCTAATATTATTAAATGACATGAATTTAAACAAAATTTTGATGACTTTACGTGAATATACATAAGTAAGGAGGCATTTAAGGTTAATAGGACAAGGAATTTGCATGACGACAGTTTTGGGCATTCAAAAAATATATGATCAATAGTACCCTCGTCCAAGCCACATTCACACAAAGAATTGTCCCTGATCCTGAGTTTAGCTAAATGTACCGGAGTACAAGCATGACCAAAACGAAGGCGACAAATAGTTGCAGTAAACATTCTATTTGTATATATTCTTTTTTTTTTTTATATTATAATGGGCTCGCACGGTCTTAGCAGACCATTTATGCATTTTCCAGAGTCAAAGTCAATTATATTATATCGTATCGTGGCGCGAGCGTTACCGCGCGTCCTCGTTTTCAAGTTCCAAGATTGGGCGGGAGATTTGGTGTGGATCCTCAGACATTGCGCGTCATGTCCTGCTTATTTCTTCATAATTCACTATTCATGAGCCTTCGCTGCACAATTCTTAACACGCTTTCGTAAAACATTGCTAAAATATATACATCGAAAGTACCTAAATGAATTTAGAAAAATTAAACAGAAAAAAACACCATGATTATATTCTCTTTCATCAAAATTTTTCCCCAAGAAAATTTTAAAATCCCCCTAAAATCCCTAAATTAATCATTGTTCAACCAGTAATCGGGAACGTGGTTCTTAAATGCTCTTAGTACAAAAACCAAGGACTATACGACTATATTCAAGTGAACGGCTTATGAGGTTGAAATTTATTACTTATTATCAGGCTGTACATAATACGGGCAATATTGTACAGCTAAAAGATAAAATAGTGATTGAGTTGCAAAACATAAGCTGTAAAACCCCCTGTTCCCAAAGAAAAATATAGGACAGCAAAAACATCTATACAAGATTTGTTTGGGAAAGGAAAAGAAAACAACTGGCTTCAAAAAGATGCACTTAAAAGTTTAGTTTTGTAATTAGTGTGTTTAGTATTTTTTTCTCCAAAAGTTAAAATTTTAAATCCACTTCTTAATATGGGACCACCTGGGAAAAATAGAATACTGCTTATAGTGAGATAGCAAAATATTCACATCGTCGCCTCAGTGCTTACTTGTCCTATCGACCAAATTCATTTAAAATTAACTTTAAATGCAGTAATGTTAAGACTTAAATTACAATCGCGTTAATTTAGTTAGATTTTTCTCCTAAACAACAAAAATAACAATTCCAAGTTTATTTGTGATAGTCAGCGAACTTCTTTGTCTCAGCGCAAAATGCTGACAAGATCAGCAAAAAATAATGGGACCTATTCTAAGCTCCATAAGAGAAGTGCGTGGCCGCGTGGTTCTCCATGTTTCGACCACGCAGCCACGGTTAAATCTTTTTATTCTTTTCATGAATATTGGATCTACGAATTTGCGAATTTCATTGTTAGTGTTTTCCAAATTCCTTCGTAATGTTGACATTCGTGTCGTGACATTCATGTCGTTTTTCTTCTACGACACTGTGTCATTATTATTGTAATGTATGTCTACTCTATGACTCAGTGGATAATGACCAGACTGTTGAATTAAGGAGTGTGAGTTCGATTCCCGCAAGCCCGAGCAGCCAGTCTCAGCGCTCGTAGAGATCCGAATTACAGATTAAAGGAACTTCAAACGCGACACCTGCTACTCCTAACATCCAAATGGAGATATTTTAAAGCTCTTTGGTGGGAGCACTAATGTCCTCTCAAGAACGTAACATCCAACCTCAGCATCCACACGGGGATATTCTTTTTATATATGTGAGCACACGTAAGTGGTGTACCTACTCCCGGCTACTGATGCTTTGTATCTTTTAAACTATCACACAATTACAAGTTGAGGTCATCAACTCTAGGTCAAACATCTGTCGATCAAACTCTAACTAAAAGCTAGAGCCGTGGTTATTTGTCGTTTTGATTGTTTGAATTCAAAAATTATCTTTATTTAAAATTTACTTAACGTTTCTCTCTTTGCTGATTTGTGGACGTACGAACCTTATTTACGTACTTAAGACCTTCTATACTCTACAGTAATTACGTGTTCCTCATTAAATACATTACCAATTTGAATAATTTCATAGATCAGCTTCATAACTCCAGCTGTATATAAGTACCTATGATGCCTACCTACTCGTAGGTATGTGTATTCTAAAAAAACGGTTTCCATAAGATGAGGGTCCAAGTAGCGGTTACCTCGGTAATTGGTAGATACCTATAATGCCTAATGTTTAAATCATTAAATATAGGTATTGTACCTTCCTGTATATCCGCTAGATACCTACTGTTGTAATCATTATAGGTGACGACGCTCGTATAAAATTCATTTCAGCTAGTTATTTTTATAAAAGATAAGTTTAGTCGTTTCCGTTTGGTCTATCTCTGACTGGAACAATAAAACATCAGCTTTGTGTCTCAGATCGTACACGCAAGTAGGTACGTGTCTCAGAACAGAACGAGTATGCACGCTTACGCGTATGTAAATGTCGTGTAGGTATGTACGTAATTGCGTATCTAAATGTTTATCTGTGTGTACAATCACATGATCGGTAGCTACGTTATATATACGTTACGTACTTACGTAATTTGATTTTTATTAGTTAGGTAGTTAATACATTTTGTTTTTAATTTCAAGAATATATAAGTATTATAAACATAAGGTCAATGAAGGCAATACCGTCTTATTTTTTGTTAGTAGACTTTGGCTAATCGTTATTGGTGTTCATGTAAAACAAATTTGGTGCATGTAATCGACTTTGACTTTGACTTTGAAAGAATTTTGTTGACTTTTGAAAAAAATCAAAAGAAATAGCTGAATAATCACGATAGGTGGATTTCCTGAGTATGTGGGGCTAATTCGTCTTTCAGCAAGTTTTCTTACAATCTAATTATTTAAGTACGTCAATTGACAGACACGAGTTGATATTCGCAACTAATTCTATTCATTACTACCGACCCACTTACTAAATGACTCACTGTCGTTGCTATTGTAGTTATTGTACTTGCATAAGATATTCAACTAGGTATGTGAATAGTGTTTAGTTTTCACTACTCGTACCTATTTCTTGATTTAGTTCAACAAATATATAAAAATGTTTACAATAAATTATAAAACTTCGTACTTTTACTTTAAACTAAACTATTTTGAGTTAAATTGTGTTCTTAAATATTAATCACAGATTGTGTACATATTAAGCGATTAGAATAGAAGTACCTGCTATGCATTAATAATAATAATAATAATAATAGCCTTTATTTCAGATGCAAAACGGGTATTTACAAATAACGAATAACACAATAACAATCTTAGAGGTAGGGCACAGCAAGTACTCGCCGAACAAGCCGCCCGAACAATGAAAGCGGGGCATAAAGAGAACTTGCTCGGATGAGCAGCCTGAACTGGGGAAGTACCTTCACCTTACAGAAAACCGCGGCTATAATAACGCTAACATCGAGTAGTGTTGTGTTCCCAGCGGTGAGTAAGGATGACAGAACTCTTTAAGGATTCGCTGCGCGGACCGCGGAGGACCGACGCGACAGTGCTTTTTGCTATCATTGCTCGGAGTAGAAGCGGCGTGCTGGTATGGCGGTCAGGGAGACCTGATGAAACGGCTGACCGCCGGCCACCCGCAGGTTGCACGGGTTCTCGAACCCAGGGATCACTTAATCTCCGCCCTGGGAGGCTGATCCGCCAACCTGTGTAAAGTCTCTGAAGTAGTAGTCGTGCCGGAGGAGACCAGAGTGGACCCGGCTACTACAACAGAGGGGGATCAGGGGCCCTTCCGCCCGCTGTGCAAGCAACCATATTACCGAGCTTTGCTGTCTGCCTTTAAGCTGCCTCTGTGCAGTGAATCCTCATATTTAGTCTAAGTAACTTCTTTTTAAAAAAAAATGGCAAAAGGTACAAAAAAGAAAAGAGTATTTTCAGCGGCCGCTTCATGCACATTTAATGTGGACTTTTGTAACGTAAGGGGTATTCACGTAAATCTAAACGCAGTCCGCCTCCATCTGGAGTCTGCGCAGCCGACCATTCTTTTTCTAACGAATACGCAGATATCCTGCCCGGTCGATACATCTTACCTTTAATATCCCGGCTACAAACTCGAGCACGATTTTGTTTGCGTGTTTGTTTGTTTGTGTATGGATGTTCGTCCGGGAGGATATCTGCTGTCGCTGCTTTCATAACCTTGAAGACAGGGGACCTGTCGATATTGTGGGTGCGCGTAGATCACGGCGGCCACACTCGTATCTATGCGTGCCTATACAGGTCTCATAGCAATGACACAGACGTAGCTCGACTCTTCTTGACGACTTGAGTTTGACGACTGACAAAGTTCTAGAGCAATATCCCACAGCAGAACTAGTTATTTTGGGAGAATTCAACGCCCACCATCGTGAGTGGCTCAGTTCTCGAACCAATAACTACGCAGGGATATCTGGTATTCTCTCAACTGGTACTTTCTCCAACGAGAATACCAGATATAGAGGACCATACGAGCTCCTAACTGGACCTTCTGCTGACTACACGTCCGGACGGATACTCTTTCTCAGTGGATGCGCCTTAAGGCTCCTCGGACCACTGCCTCATTCGGACTCAAGTGTCATGCACACAACCTGATCCATCTGGGCCAACTAATTGGCATCGTGTGTGGCATTATAGTCGGCAGACTGGGATGGATTGCGAGAATTTTATGCATCGTACCCGTGGAGGCAGATCTGCTTTAGCTCAGAAGATCCTAACGTCTGCGCAGCCGCAGTCACTGAGACAATCATCACTGGTATGGAATGTTATATTCCTAACCCGCGAGTAGCTGCCGGCGCCAAAAAGCGACCGTGGTTAATGATTTGCAGAGAAGCAAAAATTCTTAAGCAAACTGCATATGAGGCTTGGACCACGGCTCGCAATAATAAGGATCCGAATATTTCTTAGGTAAAACGCAAATTAAATGCTGCCTCGTGGTTCAGTAAGAAATAACTGCCAGCAAAATACCAATTCATCGGCAGAATAGGTGGGCGACTTGCGAGCTATCCTTCTGGGAGTCGTGCTCTCTGATCGTTTGCCAAAGCGGCCGAAGGAAACTTTTTCCAGTCGTCGTTACCACCACTGCGACAGACCGATGGTGACTTGACCCATAGTACTAAAGAGAAAGCCGATTTACTGGGCAGTCTCTTTGCCTTAAACTCGAATATGGACGATGAAGGCGCTGTACCACCTACTATGCCGTGGTGCGGCAAGACCATGCCGGAAATCTCCATAACACAGCGGGAGGTCCGGCAGGCGTTGATTTCTCTAGACTTTCATAAGTCGAGTGGGCCGTGGACTGTATACCAGCAGTAATGCTTAAGTAGTGTGCTCCAGAGTTATGTCCTGTACTCACGCGCCACTTCGCACGTTCCAACCACACTAGGCAATTTCCGTCTTCAAGGAAGACTGCGAATGTGCACCCAGTGCTCAAAAAGGGCGATAGATCAGGTCCATCTAATAACAGGCCTATCGCTATTACCTCTCTCCTCTCCAAGGTGATGGAGCGTGTGATCAACACACAGCTTCTGAGATACTTAGAAAAACACGACCTGGTTAGTGACTGTCAATATGGCTTTCGCCCCGGTCTCTCGACTGGTGACCTTCTAGTGTATCTAACACACCGATGGGCACTAGCCATTGAGAGTCAGGGGCAAGCATTGGCATGTAGCCTGGACATAGCGAAGGCGTTCGATCGGGTCTAGTACCGGGGTCTTCTATCGAAGTTGCCATCTTACGGAGTGCCCGAGGGTTTGTGCAAATGGGTAGCTAGCTTTTTGTCCGGCAGACGCATACGAACCGTAGCTGACGGTAGTTGCCGTGATAGCATGGACATTAACGCTGGTGTCCCCGCAAGGTTCTGAGCTGTCTCCTACGCTGTTTTTACTGCATATCAATGACATATTGTTGGACATCAACAACATGCATTGCTATTGCTCATTACACGGGTCATGCAAACATCCTTCGTTCCGTTGTGGAGGAAAACCGCGGAGAATTTGTGTCTCAAATCGAGATCACTCTGCCCAAGGTCTCTGACTGGAGACGGGTAAACTTGGTCCGATTCAACCCTACAAAGGCACAAGTGTGCACGTTCACCGCTAAGAAAACCCCAGTCACTGTAGTCCCAGAATTCCAGAACACTCCCCTCTCCATCTCCAAGAACATTAGGGTCCTTGGTGTTGACATCTCCAGCAACTTTCAGTTCCGAGATCATTTACATGACAAGGTGAAGCTGGCGACCAAATAACTAGGTGTACTCAACAGAGCGAGGCAATACTTCACGTCGGGGCAGAGGTTGCTGCTTCACAAGTCGCAATTTCGGCCCCATATGGCGTACTGCTGCCATTTCTGGGCAAGTGCACCCGGATACCAGCTTGGCCACTTTGACTGGGTTCAACGACGGGCTGTGAGAATTGTCGTCGATTCCAAATTCACTTGCCGTTTCGTACCCTTAAGTCTGAGGAGAGACTATGCCTCCCTGTGTGTGTTCTACCGCTTGTACAATGGGATGTTTTCTGAGGAATTGTTCGAAATTATACTGCTACTCTCTACCATCACACTGCTCGCCATCGACAGGGAATTCATTCTTACACTTTAGAACCGAAATGGTCGCGTACAGAGAAACTTTCTCCCGCGAACCAAGCGTTCGGTTGTGGAATGAGCTCCCTGCCAAGGTTTTCTCTAAGGACTACAGTATGGGGTTCTTCAAGAACGAAGTTATTGGATTTTTGAATAGTCGGCAACGCGCGAGTGATACCCCTGGTGTTACAAGTGTACTTAGGCCACGGTGACCGCTTACCACCAGGCGGACCGTGTGCTTGTTTGCCACCTTAGTGGTATAAAAAAAATAAAAAAAATAAAGGCCTCCATTTCTTTCCACTCTGCTCGATTTAGAGCTTTCTTTGTCCATCTATAGTTTCCCTGCTATCGTATTTATCTGTTCTTCCCACCTGCGAATCGGTTTGCCTTCTATGCCTTAACCAACTGGCAATTAAAAATATAATTATTATTTTTATACTCCCGTACTTTAATTTTGAAATTATGAAATCAAAATTTCCAAATCATATTAGTAGTCTTTTCACCAACTCGTTGCATAAAGTATGTACTTGTACCATTAAAGCACGTACGCCAAAGAATAAAGAAAACGAACCACAGGTGAAGCACTAGCAAGCTAGCTAGATGGCGTTGTATTAAAAATAAATGGCACATTTTTGCCGCGTAATTTGCTTGATCAGACATTCATATTGATAGAATTACTTACTTACATAGGTATTTAAAAATAAGGAAAACGATACCTAGCTATCTTAATCTGCCTAATCCAGATGTACAGGGCACTGCTTTCGCAGAACTTCTACTACTAAATTAGTTAATGCTGGCGGTGACTCAACAACATTAAAAAGACACGGAGGGTGGAAATCATCATCTTTAGCCGAAGGAAGGAAATAGAATTTACGATTTTATACAGAAAAAAATTGAAGTTTCTAACAAAATATTAAATGCCATCGAAAATAAAAACATTAATGAAGTAAATATAAATATACCCCCGTCCTTTTTAACTAGTAGTACCCACCCGCCTGTGATTAATTTTAATTACTGTAATATAGTATAGAATATAAGTAACCATTACTATTATAGGTAAATGCTTATTTGGATGAAATAAATTTTTTTACTATATTAAAATCTATTATAATATTTTTTACTGGTCGTATAAATAGCTGTGTATACAATTGCACGAAATTTGTCTTTTTTAAACTCGTCCTATAACCATTGTCAGACTCGGCTGCGCCTCATTTCACTTAATTTTCGCAACAATTGCATTAACTCTTACAACAATTAAACTATATGCAGGTTGTCAACAAATATATACAAATGTTAATAGAATCAGATCCGTAACACATTAAACATAAGCTTTAAAATAGTTTTTATCGAGAAATTTTTTTATAAGGGACGTAATCTCATAATCGGAAGAGATGAACCTTTTTACGCAGGTTTGCAAGGCAATATGATAGGTTGAAATAATTAAAAAAAGCTCGCTTTTTGCCTATCATATAAACATGCAACCCTGCTTCAAACTCTTAATAAAACAGTGAATAAAAATCAATGGTTTCGTTTTTAATATTTTAAGTACCTAAATATTTTTTAGTACAGATTAAATCAACAAAAGAGTTACAATTTCGTGAGTTATTATAGTGAGAATAGGTTCATTTATGATCCATAATTAGCAAAAAAAATATATATACCAATCGAGGGCAGAATCAACAAATATTAATAGACAGGGTTTATTTAAGGTGCTGGCAACCGTTTCTGAATTCGTTTTGGAATGCATTTTTGCAATCATTGTTTTCGTTTACTTTGTCATCCGTTCGTTTTACATTGTTGTAAAAAAATATCAAAATTTTAGTATCATCTGTAACAAACTGTCATGCGTTCGCTTACGATATTTTTGATATTTTTCTTACTTTTGCCAGCGAAAAATGAAACTTTAGAGTCTAAAGATTTGACCTATGTCTGGAGGAGGAGTTTTGATGTTAATCTGTCAAACCTGCCAATACATATTTATTATCGTAGTGTGTGTACGTCAACCGTTCGTTTTGCAACCAAAAATTTTGTTAGTAACGTTTTAAAGCTAACCAAACGATAGGTGTCAATGGTAAAACTGGCGTTATCAAAAGTGTAAAAAGTATCAAACGTGGCAATTTTTTATCCCAAAACAAACACGCTCAAAATGACTTCAAACCTAGAAGACGTATTTGCAGTTTTAGAAATAGTAGATTAAGTAGATCCGAAACAATATATTAACATGGAGAAGACATTTGATCACATATACGAACGTAATTAATGATTGTGCCCCGGCGTGGCCGCCATCTAGTTTTTATTGATGGTAACAATGTTTTTGCTTTCCACGTTCACTTACAACAATTAAACTATATGCAGGTTGTCAACAAATATATACAAATGTTAATAGAATCAGATCCGTAACACATTAAACATAAGCTTTAAAATAGTTTTTATCGAGAAATTTTTTTATAAGGGACGTAATCTCATAATCGGAAGAGATGAACCTTTTTACGCAGGTTTGCAAGGCAATATGATAGGTTGAAATAATTAAAAAAAGCTCGCTTTTTGCCTATCATATAAACATGCAACCCTGCTTCAAACTCTTAATAAAACAGTGAATAAAAATCAATGGTTTTGTTTTTAATATTTTAAGTACCTAAATATTTTTTAGTACAGATTAAATCAACAAAAGAGTTACAATTTCGTGAGTTATTATAGTGAGAATAGGTTCATTTATGATCCATAATTAGCAAAAAAAATATATATACCAATCGAGGGCAGAATCAACAAATATTAATAGACAGGGTTTATTTAAGGTGCTGGCAACCGTTTCTGAATTCGTTTTGGAATGCATTTTTGCAATCATTGTTTTCGTTTACTTTGTCATCCGTTCGTTTTACATTGTTGTAAAAAAATATCAAAATTTTAGTATCATCTGTAACAAACTGTCATGCGTTCGCTTACGATATTTTTGATATTTTTCTTACTTTTGCCAGCGAAAAATGAAACTTTAGAGTCTAAAGATTTGACCTATGTCTGGAGGAGGAGTTTTGATGTTAATCTGTCAAACCTGCCAATACATATTTATTATCGTAGTGTGTGTACGTCAACCGTTCGTTTTGCAACCAAAAATTTTGTTAGTAACGTTTTAAAGCTAACCAAACGATAGGTGTCAATGGTAAAACTGGCGTTATCAAAAGTGTAAAAAGTATCAAACGTGGCAATTTTTTATCCCAAAACAAACACGCTCAAAATGACTTCAAACCTAGAAGACGTATTTGCAGTTTTAGAAATAGTAGATTAAGTAGATCCGAAACAATATATTAACATGGAGAAGACATTTGATCACATATACGAACGTAATTAATGATTGTGCCCCGGCGTGGCCGCCATCTAGTTTTTATTGATGGTAACAATGTTTTTGCTTTCCACGTTCGACGGAAAACATCTAAACATTTATCGCTTAACGTGTTTAAGCTAGGCTATATGTATTAAATTTCCAACAGCCTTCCTGGGTTGCGTTCAAAAACGAGTAACTTGAGTAAAAAATGACGTCATCGGGTTCCTAACTCTACCCTATAGTTTTTGAACGGCTAACCGAGTTACATCTGTCAGGTTTTAATCAATGTTTCCACTTTTAGGAATTTCGCCCTTGTAGGGGCAGTTTTTTTATTTGAAATACCTTTCTAAGGCCTACGGAACACTAGTATGTAAAATCAAAACAAAAGAATTCACCAAGTTCCAACCTAGTTTATGAAAACTTAATTCAAAAAAGCAAGAAGGAAATTATTAGTTTGTTCTCACTCAAAGTCAAAAAAATAGCCTAAAACTTTATTTCAAATAAAGTTTTAGGCTATTTTTTTGACTTTGAGTGAGAACAAACTAATAGTTTCCTTCTTGCTGTTTTGAATTAAGTTTTCATAAACTAGGTGGGAACTTGGTGAATTCTTTTGTTTTGATTATACATATATTTTAATAAAACTTATCATTATTATTAAGTATATTATAATACTATTTATTTATCAGTATGTTAACAATGTTTACCTTTTTGTAGTTGTAACGTTGTGTTTGCATTCTAAACACTTGAATCGCGGTTTATTTTATTGTTAGATTTTATGTTGACAAAAAATAAAATGAAAATAGGAGTATTTCTAAACAGCTAAAATTTACGGCTAAAATCAATATTTTAAAACTATTTTAAGGCATTTAGGATTATGCACTAAAGATTCTAAGAAAAAACTGAACCCTAGTAGTGGTGTGGAAATACTTAAAAATCTTTTATTACTAAAAAAACTCCAAATACAAAAGTCATAGAAAAATACTTAAATACAAAAACAAACAACAAAATAATTTACTAATTTTCTTAATACGGAAACATTGCTTTGACCATTTTAATCAAATATGGCCGCCTACTCCGACGAACCCGCGTCGAGTACGGTTCACTTGAGCCAACCCTAGGGTAACAACTCTACGCGTTTTTGAACGGATTAGGGTTGGAACTCAGTTAGTTTATGAACGGTTCGAGTCATAACTCTACTCGACTCAGTCGGTTTTTGAACGGCCCCCAGAGCTTCTGAGACTTAAAAGTTTTTTTTTCTAATTTATGGATCGTACAACCCTAGAAATAGTTGTCCTATTTTGTACGGTTTGAGGGTTAGGGACATAGTTTTAAGGTATGTACATGATTCAGACAAAACATCTTAAAGTTAGATTGGCATGGATCCCTGGACACTTGGGGATTGCTGGTAATGAAACCGTCGATAGATTGGCAAAATTGGCGGCGAATCAAGGTACATTTAATAATAATACCTTTAGTTACGCTTTAGTAAACGGTTCTCGGCTGTACCTCATCGAGCAATGGCATGCTATTTGGCAAGAATCTTCTCGTAATAAAGGAAGATCTTACAGTGATCTTCGACCTAAAATTAAATTGAAACCGTGGTTTTCGCAGTTGATTTTTCCAAAAAAAATATCTTTGATTCTTTCCCGTATGCGCTTTGGTCACTACTGCACTGCTGAAATCGTCTTCTACATGTGACTGTGGAGATGAGGAAGGAGATTTAAGTCACGTCTTATTTTCCTGTCCAATTTACAATTCCTTACCTCTCTATAGTATTCTATCATTCTATAAAATTCCTCTTCCTTGTGACCTTATATCTGTTCTTTCTTTAAAAAACAAGAAATATACTCAATGTATTGAAAAGTTCATAATATATCATAATATCTCCTTATAATTTTATTTATTACATTTTTTTTTTACTATATACCTTCTATTACTACATATTATTATTTTATCTACCTACCTCTATTATTTTTATATATTATAATGATAATGCCCAACAAAACTAAATATATCCCGCCTCTCTTCTCACACTTATAATAAAATAAAATAACAAGCCTAGAGCACTGCACATTTTCAACTGAAAGCAACGAAAAAACCGGATTATGGCAATAAATGGTCTTCACATTTGGAAGAGGAACGAATTGCCAATTTGGAAAAAAAGAAGAAAACAAGAGAAAAACAAATAATGGCGCCAACAATGTTTTATTTATAAAAATACTGAACTATTTTTGAATTTAATTTGTTAAAGACAATGTTTACTAGTCAGGCAGGAGATGATGATACATATTGTGCCAAAAAAACTCAATGCAGTTTAATCTTGGTGAGTCCAATAACAATATTATTTTTAATTGTTTAGATACGGCTAACTATATAGATAGTATCTTAGTATAGGTATATACATATACATAGGTAACTTATTTTAGGGTACCAAACCAAATTACTAACATTTACAGTAACAGTATAGACATGTGCCAACAAAACAGTGGAACCCTTATAGGATCACTCGACTTGTGTGTCTGTCTGTCCGTCTGTCACAGCCAATTTGCACCTAATTTACTAGACCAATTAAATTTAAACTTGGTACATAGATATATGAATTTCTGTGATCTTGGAAATTAAATGAAAAATTAAAAAAAAGTTTTCGTGTGACACTGATAATGACAAGGAAGTTCTAAGGAAAGCACTGTGCATTAAAAGGCATTGACTTCAAATAGTAATATTTTTCAGGACAGGAAAAAACATACTCATTGTATTGTTTTTACATCACTTGAGTTAGGAAAAACGCAAAAAAACTAATAATTAGCGATTTTTTAAATAAAATTATAAACAAATACTGATGGTAAAATATTTTTCACTAAATGTCACATCGTATTAGCTTTTTAAAAACTAGGTTAACACTTCCTACGTGTTTACAATTTAAAACAAACACATAAATACCAAATAAGTAAAAAGAATAAAATTGTTTTTAAATAAATGAAAATCAAACGAAAACAAAACACAGTAAAATCTAAGACCAAGTATCCTGGATACTTGGTCTTGTCTTACCAGTTAAATACTAAACTATATTTTTTTATATTACTGAAAATGGATAGAAGTCTTTTGAGTAAGTCCTTAGAATCATTGAAAATTCATTTTTATCAAAAAACCAAGGTTAACACAATTTATTTTTTGTAAGGGTAAAACAAGATTTGAAATACAAACTTATAATAATCGATCAATAATATAAATTATAAGATCGATTGTTTAAATTTACGACGAGTGATACTTGACTCTGGTGGTCGCCAGTTGATGCCGCGCAAGCTCCGCTCGGCTTCGCGCGCTAGTTTTCATGTGCCCAAGGGAGTCACCTTGGCTACACTAAATAAGTACAGTTGGTCCTGGCGCTCGCCGGCCGCTGCCGCGCCACGCTCCGCTTGGCTTCGCGCGCTAGTTTTTATGTGCTCCGCTTGACTAACGCTCAGAAATTGTTGTTGTTGAGTTTGATTATGAATGTAAAAGAGTTCTCTTATTTATACTATAAATATATAATTAAAACAAGATTCGATTAAAAAAAAGAAGTCCATTCAAGCGTTTTGGATCAAAATACTTTTATATGCATGTTGTATCCACGCAAAAAAAAAAGAAATTAAATGAACGAAATATTTATATATGTACATACATGTAGTGTTTAAAGATGTTACAAAAAAAATTATAAATTTTATTTCTCGAAAACTATGAAGTTCCGCAAGATAAAACTTTGTACATAGATTAATGACAGTAAGTTCGATCCCAAAAAAAAAGTAGCAGATAAAGACAGGGCAGCCGTTTTAAGGGTTTATCTTCTATAAATTTTAAGTTGTTGAAAAAAATTAACCACCTAAAATTAAAAAGAAATACAGAAATGGTTCTTTGCTTACAGATTACAGGATAACCCATTAGAAGTCTTTGGTCTTAAGGCTAGGGTATAGGCTAGACTGCGAAAATACGCCGTTTTTGTGCAAATGTTGTGGCTGAACTATAGCATCTAAAGGATTGAAAAAAATATATGTTATAAAACTGGCTTTTGTCTAGTGCATTACCTTACTGAATGATTTCCATTAATTGTATTTAATGCAATAAAAAATCTGGAAGTGACCGTTGTTTTAACACTTTTAACATTTTTAAAGTGTGTTGTGCATTTGCTTATGGTGAAAGTTGGTTAAATAATTATAATAGCTTGTTATCTAGTGCATAGATTCTAAGCGAAAAGTCAAAAAATGTGACTACAAAAAGGTAATAACGTTAAACTCCATACAAAAAATTTAAAGTTTCAAGGCGTCATAACGGTATAAATTACTTAAGAAGTATTTAACATATATATCTCATATTAATGTATGTGAAATTATCTAATGATTTATAGTACGTTTACATACACAACGTGAGAATTATAGAAATTAGCTTTCTGGCCTATATCGCCCTCTTAAGAGAACCGTCTTTATGCCAGTTTAAATTTTTTCTTTTATCGTAAAAACAGTAATGCATGGAAGCTTCAAACTTTGATTTAATGTAGTTTAAACCCTAAAGTAAAACAAAAATATTATATAAATTGGTCAACTGTAGTTGTTTCATAAATTATTATTAATTTTTTTCGGCGCCTCCATTTTTGCAGTAGCAAAACGATTACTACTACTATGCGTTTATCAATTTTGTTCCATAAAACTTATATATTACTATTGTGTGTTGGTACCTTCGAGCCCTTGTAGACGTCAGTTTCTTTAATAGATGCCGCCGCGCCGGAACAATGAATCAGTGATTTGCGCGCAGTGATAGATTGGTTTCAATGAGAGTGTGTACACAAGCGGAATAACTGACCACCAATATTATTGTTTTAGACTCTCTTTACCGGTCCGTGTTAAAAGAGGTTACTAGGTTACTACTAAGGGCTCTTAGTGAGGGAGTCTCACTGGTAATTGACCGGTTTTTAACAATATAGATTAAAACAAAACACACTGAAAAAAAATATCTTGTATGAATTTCTTCATATTTGCTTTTCATACCGTTTATCGATTGAGTCGGTGGTGTCCTAGGGGTTTTGATACCTCGCGTTTTGAGGTACCAATGATTCCTTATTTCTTAAGTAGATTGATTACTTATTATCATAGGTTATACGATGTTTTGATAGCAATAATGTTAATCTTGAAATTAAATTTGGATGGTCTACGAAGTTATAATACTATATATAAATAAACAGGTAGTACTAAAGCTTCTGTAACAGGTTTGTCAACTAGAAAATGATTGGAATCCTTTAAGCTCGAACACCACTTATACAAATGGAACCAGTATACGTAAGAAGCAACCAATAAAGGAAAGCCGTTTCAAAAAAGCTGTCATCATTTTTGCAAAAACATACGTTTCTCTATATTATAAAAAATACTTATGTTTCTTTACAATAAAAAATAATTTAATTTTAAATTTGACTCCCTCGCAGCCTAGTTGGTAGTGTGACTGACTGCCGTGCAGAGGGTGTGGGTTCGATTCCCGCACTGGACACACATTTGTGTTTGTCTTGAGTCTGGGTGAACTTATGTATAATATGTATGTAATTACAAAAAAAAAGTTATATATATGTATTTATATCCGTTGTCTGGTACCCATAACACAAGCTTTGCTTACTTTGGGGCTACACGGCGCTGTGTGTAATGTCCCAAAAATTAAAAAAAAAAAAAATGTTTAATTTTATTATGTTAGCAGCCTAAAATCAAACATTTAAATAAAAAAATCAAAGTTTCCAAACAGTAAATACGGTCTGACTCAACATCTGTCTTCTTGTTGATACCGAATGTACTAAATCATTTTGTTTGAAGTTAATTTGAAAGCAAATGCTTTTAAAAACA
Source organism: Apoda limacodes (assembly GCA_946406115.1). Taxonomy (NCBI): domain Eukaryota; kingdom Metazoa; phylum Arthropoda; class Insecta; order Lepidoptera; family Limacodidae; genus Apoda; species Apoda limacodes. The sequence continues at coordinate 54,640,103 of OX291540.1, forward strand.
ACAATAATACCAAAGTAGGAGACAACATGTGCATAAAAAAGGAGACCTGCGGGTCGATTCCGTAAATGATTGCTAACCTTTTTGAAATAAATAAGATATACATTGCGGTTTCGCGACAATCGATGAATTTCATACGTCATTTCAAATGCGCAATGTATATCTTATTTCTATGGATTTCAAACCAGAAATGTTAGCTGTCAGTTTACGGAATCGAGCCGCCGGACAGACCAGAAAAAATTTTTCTGATTTCGTTTTAATTTAAAAAGAGACCGAGGAAATAGATAAAGTTTTGAATAAGTTAAAAAACAAATGAATGAAACAACTAATAAAACATGTTAGGTATAAGCAACAATCTTTTCTGCCCCGGCGTGCTATCAAAAATTACATATTCAAATAACATATCACTGCAGTCGCCATATTGAAATGGTGTAATCTTACAACGACACTAGCGACCCCTTTTTTTTCGACACGACGACACAATTGCATTTCCTAATTCTATGTATTTACGAAACGAATTTCACCGTGATAACTGAATACCAGGCAAAAAATTTAAAGAAATTCAATAAACTTACTTCGTCATATTATTATTAATACTTGTTTAAATAATATCTAGTTTGACAGTTGTCATCCAAAATCTTGATGAGATCAACCATTTCTCCTAAAAAAACTCCTAGTCCACGATCAGTAGTTTCGGAAATAAACCCCTTTTTAGTTTGACTGCTGTCATTTGAAATGAAATCTTAGAGAATTATATTGGAGAGTCCCGTTGCAGGATTTTCACAATCCACTATGGGAAATATTTACTGTGCCATCCAGATCAAGGTGAGCTACGCGGATGCACCACGGGTAAATTCTTTTACGGGTAAAAAACAGCAAAATAACAATAATGCAGTAGAACAGGCGGCGCCAGGCATAATTTTTATATAAGATATAAAATCCAACATAAACTTTTTTTATAATATAAACTATTTCATCCCTAGCATTATACATACCTCTGTACAGGGGGTAGCTCAACTCATTTGGATCAAAATACATACATACCTCTGTACAGGGGGTAGCTCAACTCATTTGGATCAAAATACATACATACCTCTGTACAGGGGGTAGCTCAACTCATTTGGATCAAAATACATACATACCTCTGTACAGGGGGTAGCTCAACTCATTTGGATCAAAATAATGGGGCCACAAGAATTTTCGCAAACTTAATTTTTTCTCTAACAATATCAGCAATATCGCTTTCGTAAAAGAAATTTAGTAATTATACTATTATTTACGCATTGAATGTGCTCTATGCTCTCTATGCGCGCATTCGATCTATCTGTTGACCAAAAATGAATGCGCTATAACGCATTGGCTGCACAAGCTCAGGAGGTAGAGCAGTGGATGTTCTTTAAAAAAGTAAACAGCTATTTTGTTTGTTGACATTTGGCGAACAAAACGATTTCAATGGCTCTGTGATGCGATTGCTTTCTATGTTAAAAAAATCTTGGTAACAAAACACGGCTAGTGTCACATGGCGGAACCTATGAATAACGTACACGGCGAAGACAGAAGAGAAGGACAGTTTTATTTTGTGCATCCATCTATATTTTGGCACTACAGTATAAAATATTTGGAACCTAATTTTAGGTTTTAACATCGATTACATGGCCATGGTCAACGGATTGCTACCTTCGTAGAAAGGTTTACGTTCTATCTCAATATATGCAATGTGTCACCAAAGGGGTCATCAAGTGAAAATAAATAGTTTTATCGAATAAAAGTAAGAACTCCCCAATTTGGGGTAATCGCTTTAAGATTGGTAACACCGAAACTACGCACACAGATGTAAAAATGATTAGCAGATTTACACACACACATTGATAGCAAAATGGCTCGCAATGCTGTTGTTTCGGACACGGTATCTAGACGTATAAGTCATCTTTGGTCATGGCATTCTTAATTTTTCCTTAAATAGTCATGACAATAAATATTTTGTTATAAACCTGATTTTTCATAATCCTGATTAACAACTGAAGTGTTTGTCGCCAAACCTACGAAATCTTCCCATAAAGAGTACAATGTTTGTTGTTAGTATCCTTTAAGGCTTTTTATAGAATAGTTTGCAGTATATGGGATACTGCAAACTAGCACCGCCACAATCATTTTTTTTGTCACAGAGAGCAGAGAAGCAGCAGAAAAATACTTACTAGTGATTAACCATTTTTGCAACGTTACGTATTATTTGTAGAGCATGTCTGCAAGGTTAAATTTTGGTATTGGCTAAAGGCCACTTTTATCAGAAAACCGCTAAACAAAATTTGGTCGTGTAAGGGTTTAGACAAAGTCTTCGTCGCAACCTAAGGTTGGACCGTTTTTGTTGTATAACAATAATGTTGACGTGTATATGACGAGAAATAGGCGGAAATTATAAAACGTTTATTCGTATAATAATCGAATAGACGTCACGTAACCGTAAAAATTGTAAAGTATTATTGTTCTAACCTTTACACGGATGATTGATGTCAAAAGCGCTGTTCATCAAACGTAAACCGCGCAATAAAATATTTAAAAAATGTCATCATTATGTCAGACTAATCGGTTTATCTGCCATGTTTGTTACTGAATGTTATTTACTATAAATGTTTCATTCAGTGTAAGTAACTCTTAGTACATACATTTCTATTGGGAAATTAATTTCTTGACATTTTTTTTTAATATTGCATTATTGCGATTTAATGTAGTGATGATTACTTTTAAACGGAATCTCATAACTATAGGTCATAAAACACGACTTTAATTCATTTATCGTCCGCCATTTTAGGATACCGTAAAAGAAGCGAAAACCCAAAGCACAAAAGACATCGGTAAAACCATTAAATAATCAAAACGTTTTTAACAACTTATATGCCCTTTTTAAAACGATAAGTTATTTAATTATTATTAATCTGAATATTCGTCTCTTGATCAATGTATAAAAGTCGTGTAAGTATAGTCAGTAGTTCTTATACGAAATGTGTATATGACAATACGTTATAAAAGAGGGAAATTTGTGACCTTCATATGATTATCATGTTGAAATCTATCTATAGTCTTAAAATAGGAGTAACTGCGACCTGTATACGTTCATCTTGTAAGGATCGTTTAACTGTCAAAAAGTCTTAAATTAGTCGTAATGATGACCATGAATACGATGATCATATATTTTTCGTTTAAACGACAAAGAGTTGTATAATAAGATCCGCTGCGACTGATATAAGATGATTACATAATTTGATCGTGTAAACATTTACTGGACTGAATTAAATGACTAACGTATTATACAACTAAACGTTTGTATAAAATACTATATTGTGTTGTGTTTCTCTTGAAGTTTAAGATACCACTAGATAACCTTTATATAAACAAATGTTATATAGTCTCTATTTTATATAATAACTTTGCTAGTTGGGAAGACATGTTCTACAAACAATACAAACGTTCTAAAAGTAATTAATCACTAGTTAGTATAATATAGAAATAAACAATATCTTGTGTATTAAAGTGCGGCGCTAGTGTGCAGTATATTAACGATATAATTGGTCTCATAATAATGACGTTGATATAGGTATAAATTCCCCACTTTTGGAGTAAAAGCTTAAAAGCTGGTAAGGCGAATTACACCCACATAGATAACTCTCTACACTGTAGTTGCAGCTGTTCACGCACTCATGTGTTTCAAAATGGGCCGCGATTTATGTGACCGCTCGATGTCAACACTCCATCTAGACAGGTTAATAATTAAAGGTTGTTATCATGTTATCAATATTTATTAAAATAAGTATACCTCCTTTTTTAATTCATAAGTAATTAAACACTAATTATTGATTTTCTTGTATCGTTTGTTTTTTCCGCGCTGTAGTGAGATGAAAAATTGAGTGTTTCGCACGGCAGATTTTTTTGGATTTCGTGCCTTTCCTCGCTTTGCTCAGGATTAAGTTTTTGAATCACTCGCTTCGCTCGAGGGTTCAATCTTTGAATCATTTGCTTGCTCGGTATTCAATGTAGACACTTACGCCAAAAAGCAACTTTCTAGCCTTGCATAACAAATAACTATTTTAATGCAATTACTAATGTTAGTCCTCGATTCTGTTTAAGTTGATTACACAAACCGTTTGAAAATTCGTTACCGTTTTAAAAATGCTTTGCAAATCAATGTTCTTTGTTGGAACAAGGCTATGCTGCATTCCAAAAACATCGGATTTCAGGATAAACGTCAGCCAGTTTTTTAGTTACCAATTAGGCATTTACGCTAAGTATCTACCAGATAACTAATAAATTGTTAGAAAAGCTCAATTTGTAACTGAGTTCATGCGTACACGTACACACGTACACACGTACACGTACACGGCATATAAATTATAATTTCCTAATTTGGAGATTAATTATAACTAGCAATAGTGTCTGTATATCAGAAATAGTGCCTACCGTCAAAGTGATACATTAAATATTTTATATTTTCTTAAATATTTTTATTAAATATTTTCGTTGCGATTGTACATGAACTTATATGACATGGATGTACGAGTATGTATATTGTAAACCTTATATTGATATATATTTCAATAAAAAGAAACTAAGCTTACTCTGAAATCTGAGCTAAATATCAACAGAATTCTGATATAATCGTAGTTACCTGCACAAAACACTAACCCCGCAATACTTTGCATTTTTCAATGTTGATTTTCATGTTATATTGATTGGCAGAAACGTTTGATGTGATGTCCAGACATTGGATATTGATTTGTGGTCGCCGGCGCGGACTTCTTGGGGCCTGAATATGCTTTTTATGCCCCACTCAATGTTAGTGACCGCGGCGTTAAGCCCTTCCTCAGTATTTAAAGGTTAGCGTTATTTCTGGGACTTTGCCCCTTCCTACTAATTTTAAAAGGTCAGCGTGCCACTATTAGTATCGATTATTTCGAATATATTTTACAGCAGAGTAGTTTTAAAAAAAAACACAGTTTTCAGATATAACCGGACAAACTAAAAAAGGTTTTGAACAAGGATTACTTATACGTGTCCGACACAACATCAAACGGAGTGTTGCGAGCCATTTTCCTATCAATGTGTGTGTAAATCAGCTAATACGTAAACAAACAATATATATAATTCAAGTTAACTTATGGACTTCTTAGTTAGCCAAAACTTAATGTTAGAATATAATATAAGACTTTACATAAAACGTTTACGTAAATAAGTTATTTACATTGTTACATGAAGGTTAGGTAGCTAATAAGTTTTAGGGTTTACAAAATAAGTAAATGACCACTAACATCCAAAAATCTGTGTTTTGGACACCAGTATCTTCGTACCAGAATACGACTATCATTTTTACATCTTTGTGCGTAATTTTGGTGTTACCAACCTTAAAGTGATTACCCCGAATTGGGGAGTTCTTACTTTTATTTGGTACTACAATTTATTTTCACTTTCGATGACCCCTGTGGTGACACATTATTTTGAGGTAGAACGTTAGTCTTTAATAGGAAGATTTCTACCTTCTTCTAATAATCTGTTGACCATGGCCATGTAATGCATATTAAAACCTTAAAGTATGTTCCAAATATTATATACTGTAGTGCTAAAATATAGATGGGTGTACAAAATAAAATTCGTTCTTCTCTGCCATGGCATCAGTGCGCGCCGTGTTCGTTATTCATAGGTCCCGCTATGTGACAACAGCCGTGTTTTGTTGATAAGATTTTTTTTTTAGCATAGATAGCTATCGCATCACAGAGTCATTCAAATCGTTTTGTTCGACAAATGTCAAGAAACAAAATAGCTGTTCACTATTTTTACAGATAATCCACTGTTTTACCTCCTGAGCATGTGCAGCCAATGCGTTAAATGGAGACCGTAAGTGCCGCCAAATTGAACATAGAGCGCATTTATCTTTAGTCAACAGTTAGATGGTATGCGTGCGTAGAGAGCGTAGAGCATATTCAATGCGTAAATATTAAAATTACTTTATTTCTTTTGCTAAAGCGATATTGCTGATATTGTTAAAGCAGCCAGCAGGAATCGGATCACAATGCTATTGTATAAATTTGTACAATTTTCTCAATTAACATTTACTATCAATCTACTCGTCAGTTTTGTAAGTTACAGTTTCATTTAATTACCACCGGTACTACGGCGCCTATTCTTAAAAGCCCTCTTACATTTTTAGTTTTTGCTTTTATATTTTTATTATCGGTTAGGAAATCCGAATACGTAACACATATTCTGCTAAAACTGGCCGTTTTTAGCAGAAATGCCAACTACAACTCACAGATATTATTAAGAAACTATATAAAACCTTCTAAAAATAGCTTATGACTAGTTTTATATTCCCAAAATACGGATTTTAGAATTTAGTTTTCTTCATTTTCTATTTATGCAGGAGGTAGTAGTAATTATTAAATTATATTTATGCTTATCTTATTCTTATATATCGATATATATAAAAATGAATCCCTTGGTCACGCCATCACGCGTGAACGGCTATACCGATTTCGCTAATTCTTTTTCTGTTGTGTTTGTTATTGTCAGGAGAAGGTTATTATGAAAGAAAAAAACGGTCAAGTGCGAGTCGGATTCGCGCACTAAGGAAAACTCGAAGAAGGGTGGATCAATTCTGGTAATTTTTTTTTGTTGCGTTTGTTAGTGTTAGGGCAAGGTTGTTATGAAAGAAAAAAACGGTCAAGTGCGAGTCGGATTCGCGCACTTAGGAAAACTCGAAGAAGGGTGGATCAATTCTGGTAATTTGTTTTTGTTGTGTTTGTTAGTGCAAGGTTTTAATGAAACGGTCAACTGCGAGTCGGACTCGCGCACTAAGGAAAACTCGAAGACGGCTGGACCAATTCGGGTAATTTTTTTTTGTTGCGTTTGTTAGTGTTAGGGCAAGGTTTTTATGAAAGAAAAAAACGGTCAAGTGCGAGACGGATTCGCGCACTAAGGAAAACTCGAAGAAGGGTGAATCAATTCTGGTAATTTGTTTTTGTTGTGTTTGTTAGTGCAAGGTTTTAATGAAAGAAAAAACGGTCAAGGGCGAGTCGGACTCGCGCACTAAGGGTAAACCGATTGTAATAAAATTTAGTTGTTATGAACATGCCGGGGAAGGTTTCTGAATTATTACAACCCTTTCACAACAGGTTGGTGCGGAGAAACAACGTTCGCCGGGTCAGCTAGTAATTATAAAACTACTATAAATAATAATTAACTATAAATAAAACAGGCGCCCTAGAAGCCTCTTCGCGTGACAGCTCAAATTATCCTGAAATGGAAATCCAAGACAGTTTGCAAACCTACGTCACAGTTTGCAAGCCTATGTCACATTTGAAAATTAAGGAAAGGAAATATAGTAAGATCTTTGACTATGTTGAAGTTTATATAAATTGAATGAACTTAATTGTCTTGCAGATGTAAGTATTGTAGGTACTTACATCGTACACATAGGTACAGATCTATGCCACGAAAACGGGTACAGACACTTATCTTGAAACTAATTTGCGATTATTAAAACGTGTTATCTGCCAAATAAAGGCTTCGTTGATTTCCACCTCCGATAACGCGGTTAAATCAATTTAAAAAACGATTATCTATCAGTTTACAGTTTTTGATATGATCTAGAAAGAACGCCGTTCAAAGATCGACCATTGTCATCGTAGAACTCGTTGCACGTGGGAATAGTCGATAACGTAGACATGGTCGATAACGTAGACATGGTCGATAACGTAGACATGGTCGATAACGTAGACATGGTCGATGAGGTATCATCATAAATGATTCAATTTAAAATCATTCTGGCAAAAATCTAAACTAAGTTAATTATTTTGAGGTTTGCCTAAATTTTTCCTAAATTGCTCGGACTAGTCTGTTTTTTTTTTTTTTTACACCACTAAGGTGGCAAACAAGCTTACGGTCCACCTGATTGTAAGCGGTCACCGTAGCCCATGGACGCTTGCACTAGCGCGTTGCCGACCCTTTAGAAATCTAATAAATTCTTTCTTGAAGAACCCTTTACTGTAGTCCTTAGAGAAAACCTTGGCATGAAAAGCTCAGTCCACAATACAAGCGTTCGCAGGAGGAAGGTTCTTAAGTGTGAAAATGAATTCACTGCCGATGGCGAGATGTGCGATGGTAGAAAGTAGTCGTGGGCATCATTTCGAACAATTCCTCAGAACACATCCCATTTTACAAGCGGTACACACACAGGCAGGTAAAGTCTCTCCTCAGACTTAAGGGATCGATACGTCAAGTGAGTTTGGAATCATCGACAATTCTCACAGCCCGTCGTTGAACCGAGTCAAAAGGGCCAAGCTGGCGGGTGCACCCGCCCAGAGATGGCAGCAGTACTCCATTTGGGGCCGGACTTGCGACTTGTAAAGCAGTAACCTTTGCCCCCACGTGAAGTACTGCTTCGCTCTGTTGAGTACACCAAGTTTTTTGGACGCCATCTTCAACTTGTATTGCCGATGATCTCGGAACTGAACATCGCTGGAGATGCCAACACTAAGGACCCTAATGCAAGAGCAAGGGGAGATGGAGAGGGGTGTGTTCTGGAATTGTGGGACTACAATGAATTGGGTTTTCTTAGTGGTGCACGCGCAGCAATGGTACCCGTGGTCAAAAATAAGACTGGAGACTCCTCGGATAGGTCTAATTACAGGCCAATATCGCTGGCGACCACAGTGGCTAAGGTGCTGTATGGTTTGCTTGATAAACATCTAACTGATCATTTAGACCTACATCATGCTCAGATTGGTTTTCGTCCTGGACTGTCACGACTGGACACGAAAACTGTTATATATAGTCTCAAGCACACCGTCCAGTATTATGCAGCTAGGAAGACGCCTGTTTATGTCTGTTTTTTGAACCTATCCAAGGCTTTTGATCTCATCTGCTATGACATATTATGGACTAAGCATTTCCGGAGGAGTTAGTTAAGGTTTTTGAATACTGGTATAGCAATCAAAAAAATATTGTTAAATGGGGTAACTCTTTTTCTGGTGTGTATGGGTTGAGCAGCGGTGTTAGGCAGGGTGGACTTACATCCCCTAAGCTCTTTATCCTTTACATAAATCAGCTGATTGTGGAGCTCAGTGGTACCGGTGTAGGGTGTTCGATTGACGGTACCTGTGTCAACAATATTAGTTATGCGGACGACATGGTGCTACTGAACCCCTCAATCAGAGCTCTAAGAAGGCTTGTAAATATTTGTGAAGCGTATGCAGCTCTTCACGGGCTTCAATACAATACCAAAAAAGTGAAGTGATGGTATTTAAGGCGGGTAATAAAACCTATTCTGAACCGCCACCAGTCTTGCTATGTGGAGCTCACCTACGCAGGGTTACTGAGTTTAAATATCTAGGTCATTGGGTCACTGAAAACCTTTGTGACTACTTAGATATTGAGTGACAGCGGAGAGCATTGTCCATCAAATGTAACATGCTGGCTCGCAGGTTTGCACGGTGTACTCCCCAGGTTAAAGTAACAATGTTTAAGGCTTACTGTCAGTCCTTTTACTCGTGCAGCCTGTGGGTCAAATACACACAAAAAGCCTACAATGCTCTCCGTGTACAGTATAATAATGGCTTCCGGGTTTTGTTGGGCCTGCCTCGCCACTGCAGTGTGGACAGTTAGTGGTTTTAGAAAGAAAGAATAGTATTACTAAAAAGGAAATTAAATTTATACCAATAACAACTAAACGGGTTGAATCATTTAAATCTAACTTAATGCATTAACTTCCAGATTTGCTTTATAATGGCGACCCAAATGATATGTACAATACTGTTCTTGAAACTATTACTACAGAGTATAATAAAATATTTACTGCAAAAAAGAAACTTATTTCCAGTCGCTTTAGTTTTAGTGAATGGGCTACCCCAGGTATTCATAAAAGTAGGCGTAAACTGTATGAATTATATAAAGAAAAAACATATAATAATAGCCAAATATTTAGGGAATATTTAAAAAAATACTCAAAAACCTTTAAAAAGGTCTGTCTTGTTGCAAAAGCAATTCACCTCAGACATAAAGTAAAAAATTAAACAAATAAAATAAAAACTACATGGAACATAATAAATAATGAAACTGGTAAAGCTAGGAATTCTTGTCAGGACTTTGAGTTGATTGTAGATGATGCTAGTTTTAAAACAAATTCTGAGGTAGCAGTTGCCTTTGAACAGTTTTTTAGGAATATCCCATTCAAAACAACTGAACATCTAAACTCAAGTCCAATCTTAGCAGAAAAATTATTAAAAACTAGTGTTCCTGAATAAAACGTTCCCTTTGTATTTAAAAACATTAGTCCTACGGATATCATTAATACATTTAAAACATTAGAAATTAAAAACACCACAGACCTTTGGGGACTTTCTGTAAAAACTATAAATTCAATTATTCATGTTATAGCACAACCCTTAGCCATTATATTTAATAGTTGTGTTGATAGTGGTGTGTTTCCTGATGAGATGAAACTTAGCAAAGTTATACCTCTTTTTAAATCAGGTAGTTCAACAGATCCTAATAAGTTTCGGCCTATTTCAATACTACCTATACTCAGTAAAGTTTTCGAAAAAATCATACTTTGTCAAATGTTAAGCCATTTCTGTGTTAATGAGCTACTTAGTAGTAAACAGTTTGGCTTTATGAAAGGCCGTTCCACAACCGATGCAGGAGTGGCACTATTAAAAAATATATATAACGCCTGGGAGGATTCGCATGACGCCCTTGGAGTGTTTTGTGATTTATCTAAGGCATTTGACTGTGTTCAACATGAAAATCTCATCAGGAAGCTACATCACTATGGTATTAGAGGCAAAGCTCTCGACCTTTTGACATCCTATATGAGTAGGAGAGTACAGAAAATAGATGTCAACGGTGAAAGATCTCCGGGATCAGCAGTCACTATAGGAGTCCCTCAGGGCTCAATTTTAGGTCCTTTTCTATTTCTTATTTACATTAATGATCTCCCATATAATGTAAAAAACCATGACATTGTCTTATTTGCTGATGACACCTCTTTGCTGATGACACCTCTTTGCTTTTTAAAGTTAAGAGACGACAGACATGTTATAATGAATTAAATAATGCCCTTTCTAAAATTGTAAATTGGTTTAACGCTAATAATTTATTACTTAATGAAAAAAAAACCAAATGTGTTAAATTTACATTACCAAATGTTAGTCAGAGACAGACATGTATTAATATTAATGGCGAGCAATTAGAACTTGTTAATTCAACAGTCTTTCTTGGCATAACGCTGGACTCCAAACTTCAATGGGGTCCTCATATTCATAACCTAGCCAAAAAACTTAGCTCTGCTGTGTATGCGATCAAGAAAATAAGACAATTGACCGATGTCGACACTGCAAAAATAGTATATTTTAGCTATTTCCATAGTTTAATGACATATGGTATCCTATTGTGGGACAATATTTTTGTTACAAAAAAGGGCAATTCGTGCTATTTATAAATTAGGATCTAGGATATCTCTGAGGGATAGGTTTAGGGAAGTAAAAATTTTAACTTTAGTGTCGCAGTACATATATGAAAATCTTTGATATGTACATAAAAATATCAATAGTTTCAGCAAGAAAAGTGACGTTCACAAAGTAAATACTAGAAGTAAAAATAAGCTGTTGGTGCATGATACACGTCTACACAAAATAAGTAACTCTTCTATGGGGCAATGTATACACTTTTACAACAAAGTTCCCAATAAAATTCAAAATCTATCAATAAGTAAATTTAAATCTTTTATCAAGCAGGTACTTTGTAAAAAGGCATACTACAATATTTCAGACTATGTAAATGATAAAAATCCTTGGGACTGATGATGCTCAATTACAGGATGCATAGGTAAACCAAATTAAAATGGAAAAACATAAAATTGTACGACTAAAATTTTTTTTATATAAAACATGTATTATTGATAGTGTTTTTAAAAGAGTAACTATCGAGTTTCTTGCCGGATTCTTCTCGGTAGAAATCAACAACATTGTGAACCGGCGGGAAGGTGGGAGGGTTCAAAAAATAATATTTTATAACTTTGACGATTCAAAAGTGATTGTAAAATCCTTATTTGAATAAACCATTTTGACTTTGACTTTGATACGGAAAAGAGTCGCGTCCCTGATGTACCGAGTGAGGGGTAGCACCAACACTATAATAAAAACAGTTGTTAACAAACCGGACTGCGTCATGCTGAAGCACTGGATTAAACTGCATTTAAAAACTGCAATTCCTAGTGTTTCAGTTTGGCACCGATAATTATAAGTTAAATGTTTAATGTAGTCAAATATAACATAGAATAAGTAAAATACTAACATTTTTTTATGGACGTGTAGTCTGAAATAAAGTGATTTATTATTATTATTATTATTATTATTATTCTCTGATAGTAAATTATCCACTTCATTATGGGCTTCAGTATCTGTAACTCCAATGTTAGTTTTTCTATTTTTAATTTTAATTCTTGGACTTTTTCGTTACTTTCATCATCTGATAGGTTAAGTAAACTGTGTCCGGTGCCTTCATTTGATGTACTCTTTGTCAGGTTAATTTCGTCGCTTACTTCAGATGCTGATTGTGTTCGCTTGTGTCGACGGAAATTTATATTTTCGAAAAAATTATTCATATTTAATATTTCTCTAAAGTAAAAAGTAAGGAACCTGACTGTAGGATTGAAATTCACAACTAAAGTGTTGTATGGAATTTAAGTCGACCGCTTTCACTTCGAGCTACGACACCACTACAATATTGGTTGAAAATATCAATACCAACACATGTACACAGTGTTTAGTTTAGGACGATGCCTCATCTGTTTGGTATTCCACTCTAATACCAAATAACCTTTCTACCGCCAAAAAAACTATACCTTTTATTATAATTTTGAAATATCTTCAACAATATTGCATTACTATATTAAATATTGGACATAAATGCAAATAGAAAAGAAAAATTATAAGCGTTAAGCGAGAATTAGTATAATTAGTTTGTTTGTACTCCCTGATTTTTCCTGTCGGTTTTTAATGAAATCGGGTGTAGACAAACTTCAAATAACATCTCACTCAAAGGACACACACACAAAAAATTATTAATTACTAATTATTAAAAGAAATATGCACTATTAATATTTTATAAATTAAATTAAGCACAGAGCTCAACAAAACAGTGTTTACTTCACGATGTTGCCAGTGCAGATATCGAACGCCTTCGCTATGTCCAGCCTACATGCTAATGCCCCCCCACCCCCTCTGACTCTAAATGGCTAGTGCCTGTCGGTGTGTGAGATACACTAAAAGGTCACCAGTCGAGCGACCGTGGCGAATGCCATATTGACGGTCGCTGACCAGGCCGTGTTTTTCTGGGTTTCTTAGAAGCTGTGTGTTGATCACAAGCTCCATTACCTTGGAGAGAAGAGAGGTACTAGCGATAGGCCTGTAATTCGATGGATCTGATCTATAGCCTTTTTTGGGCACTGCGTGCACATTCGCAGTCTTCCATGGAGACGGACATTGCCTAGTGTAGTTGGAAAGCGAAAGAGGCGCGTGAATACAGGACACTTAAGAGCACACTGCCTAGTGTGGTAGGAAAGTGCAAAGTGCCGCCTGAGAAGCACACTGTTTAAGCACCACTGCTGTTATACTGTCAGGCCTTCTCGAGTTATGAACGTCTAGAGAAAGCAAAGCCTGCCGGACTTCCCGTTGCGTTATGGAGATTTCCGGCATAGACTTACCGCAGCACGGTAGGGATAGCTCGCTAGTCGCCCACCTATTTTTCCGATGAAGTGGAATTTAGCTCTGGCAGTTGCTTTCTTATTGAACCTCGAGACAGCATTTAATTTGCATTTTAACTCAGAAATATTCGGATCCTTATTATAACGAGCCGTGGTCCAAGCCACACACGCAGTTTGCTTAAGAATTTTAGCTTCTCTGCAAGACCTATTTAACTAAAATCTAAAATGTTTAAGAATAAAACATTTTATATCAGCGAGGATTGTCTCAGTGACTGCGGCTGCGCAGACGTAAGGATTTTCTGAGCTAAAGCAGAGCTGCCTCCACTGGTACGATGCATAAAATATTCGCAATCTATCCCAGTCTGCCGACTTATAGTGCCACACACTACGTCAATTAGTTGGCCCCGATGGATCGGGTTGTGTGCATGACAATTGATTTCGAACGAGACAGTGGTCCGAGGAGTCAAGAGGCGCATCCACTGAGACGGAATATCCATCCGGACGTGTAGTCAGCAACAGGTCCAATAAGGAGCTCGTATGGTTCTTTATATCTGGTATTCTCGTTGGAGAAAGTACTAGCTGAGAGAATCCATAGGTAATAGCAAATTAATGAGCAGATATCCCTGCATAGTTATTGGTTCGAGAACTGAGACACTCAGGTTGGTAGGCGTCAAAGTCTCCCAAAATAACTAGTTCTGCTGTGGGATATTGCTGTAGAAATTTGTAAGTCGTAAAACTCAGGTGCGTGAAGAGTCGAGTTACGTCCGTGTCACCGCTATGAAACCTGTATAGGCACGCATAGATATGAGTGTGGCCGCCGAGATTTGTGCGCACCTACAATATCGACAGGTCCCTGTCTTCAAGTCTATGAAGGCGGCGACAGCGGTTATCCTTCCGAACAAACATACATATACCGGCAAGACTCACAAAATTGTGCTAGAGTTTTTAGCCGGGATAATAAAGAATATCAGCCGGGCAGGATATCTGCGTCTCCGTTAAAAAGAGAATGGTCGGCTGCGCAGTTTCTAGGTGATGGTGAACTGCGTAAAGGTTGGCGTGAATACACCTGATATTGCAGAAGTCCACATTGAATGTGGATGGAGTAGCCGCTGTAAAAACTCTTTTCCTTTTAGTTCTTTTGCCGATTTTTAAAAAAGTTACTTAGACTAAAGATGAGGATTCACTGCACAGACAGCTTAGAGGACAAAAGGTGCGGTACTGGAACTGCCGAAGCTCGGCAGAGATAATACGGTTGCTGGCCCTCCCCCTCTCTGTTGTAGTAGCCGGGTCGACGGTCTCCTTCTCCGGCACGACTACTTTATACAGGTTGGTAGTTTAAGTAATTCCTGGGTTCGGGAACCCGTTCAACCTGCGAGCGGTCAACGGTCAGCCGTTTCATCACGTCTCCCTGACCGCCGTACCAGCACGCCGTGTCTACGCCGAGCACTGACAGCAACGATCACCGCCGGTCCCCCGCTGTCCGCGCAGCGAATCCTCAAAGAGCTCTGGCAACCTTACTCACCGTCAGGAGCACAGCACTACTAGCGTTATTATGGCCGTGGTTTTCTGTAAGGTGGAAGTACTTCCCCAGTCCGGGATGCTCATTGGAGCAAGTACTCGCTATGCCGCGCTTTAATTGTTCAGGCGGCATATTTAAGCGAGTACTCGCTGTGTTCTACCTTTCTTTCAGTCTGTCTGTCTGTTATCTACCTCTTCAAGCGTAAGCCGTTGTACCGATTAAGATGAAATTTGGCGTGGAGACAATTTAAGTCCCGGAAAAGGACATAGGCTTCTTAAAAACGTCAAGTGTAAGTCGGTTTTTTTTCTATAATTGAGGAGTTGCCGTTGAAATGTCCTACACCGATAACCGAATTCAGGGCGGGTGGAAGGGTAAAAGCTATTAATTATATATATTACTAGCGGTCCCGGCGAACGTTGTTTCGCTGCCGTCCCTCTGTAACCCGGCGAAAGTTGGTATTTACTTAAAGTACCTGAGTCCGGCACGCACTTGACAGATCGAGATAAAACCTATCCTATCTTTTAATTTTGAACAAATAACAGATAGTTACGAAGTTTGATCAAAATCGGTTCGGTAGTTTAGGAGTCCATCGCGGACAAACAACGTGACACGTAATTTTTATATATAAAGATTACGTATAATAGTTAGACTCAAGTAACTAACATTATGACGTGATCGAAAAGCAGAAACAATAAAACTGGAGTCAATGCATTTACGAGCATTTGCGTCGCCAGATACGGGATAAAGGAGAACAACATTCAACGATGACTATTACTTTGTTATGGCCATGTAACCCGCATCGGGCGGTATTTAGTTTCGCACCAAAATGGGAACTGTGATAATGTCCGTGTGTCAGACACTGTTCTACTTCTTCTTTTATTTGGGTAATTGGAGAAGCGAGGTGCAGTTTCTGAAACTTGCTTGATAATAAATATATATATATTATTGGGTTCAACATGAAAATAGGGTTTATTGATTTTTCTAAATATAAAACTACGTTTACGGTGTAGGTAGTGCATATGAGATATTTGCTCTTTATCTGACAATCATCATATTAAATTTGTTTCCAGGGAGAAGTTTAGCCGTATTGATACTATCGGGGCTGGCCGTCGCTGCTGGGTACCGACCCTATGAGGGAGTGGACCCCAACACGCTCTCCTGCGATCCTGAGGGACAGGTAATGTCGTCACTAACTATCCGACATCATTCCGACCATTGCCAGTACGCAGGAGTTTATCCTTAATGGGTTACCAAGTATATGTACAGGGTGGAAAGAAAAAGCGGAAAATAGAGAACCTTAAGAGAAAATATAAGGCTGCTTTTCTCCAATCAAACGTATTCCCCTGGGTTTTCGTATTGAGCTATATTTTTTTTATATTTGATAAAATGAATAATGTACACAACTACTATGTTTCTAAGTTTTGCTTATAACTGGGGCCCTGGAAAAGACCAAAAAAAATGTATCTCCTTTATGACATTTTTGAATAATAGAACAAAATGTTCTAAAAATAGATATTAAATAATTCATGAATATACTTCCAGGATAAGTTATTTCTATTTATTTAATTGAAATTTTGAGGAGTACTGTCCTCCTGTAACAAAAAACACAGGGTAATTGTGACTAGGTTAATTACCCCAGGTGCAGTTACAAGACATAAACGTTTGAATAAAAACTTTTTAACAAAAACAAGAACACACTTCAAAAAGATGCACTAAAAAGGTAAAAATAATTATTTTAACAAATCTGATCTAAATTGCAGTTTGAAGTTAGTGTCGGTCAAGTGAAGTGAAGTGTGTTATAAACTGTTAGAGAAATAGACACCAGACAGAGAGAAGTCGGTTCTTGTTTTTGTTAAAAAGTTTTTTTTACTTTTAAGTGACCTATTGACTTATTTCTTCGTAACATAAAAAAAATCCCAATCGCTTCAAGTGTGCTTATAAAAATTTGAAGATTTCCTTCGATGACTCTTGGAATTTCATCATTATATCCTGACCTGCTGACCATGGGTCCACCTGCGGTGAATACCTTTTCAAACATTACCGTAAACTTGTTTGCCACCTTAGTGGTATAAAAGAAAAAAAAGCTGGACTTTTAAGTTTTAAACATTTTGGGATAAACGTGAACTATGTATCTTTATGCATGACATAAGTAATTATTTTTTCAATTTACAATTTATATTTTTATCCATAAACTTATTTTTCCCTGTAAAAAGTCAAAATATTGAATGTTGGTTGAGTTGCGTTCCCTGCGTAAGAAGGGCGGGAGCCGACCGCGAGTATAAGCGATCACGTTATTTTTCTATTAGTATTTTGTTTACATTCGTCCTTAGGCCTCCCCCATATGTCTCCACAACGGCCGGTCTTGAGCCGTCCGCGCCCATCCGCTTCCTGCGGCTCTGACCAGATCGTCTGTCCACCTGGTAGCAGGCCGACCCACGCTGCGTCTTTCGATCCGTGGTCGGCTCGAAACCTGTCTTCCCCATCGGTTATCGTTTCGACTAGCGACTCAACCCGCACGCTCACCTCATAAACGAGGTATCAAAGAGTGCCAGGGCGCTTCTCGCTACCACTCACTCGCTGCCGCAACCGCGTAACGGGGAACTTACCTTCGAGTTCGAGGCTCACGCCGCAGTCGAAGGGACGAACCCAAGCGCTTTTTATAGATATTTATATGTTATTTATTTTATTGGAGTTTACTCCTTAAGAATCGATTTGCATATATAGGGAGCCCGGTATGAGAATAATGTAAGGAGTAAAATCTATCGATGAATGACCTCGTTACGTTTTTGGTGCGCATCCTATGTCGCGCAACTTTCTACATAATTATCTTTTTATAACCATTTTTGTTAATTATTGAGATAATATTATATTTTAAATAAAAAATTAATTATAATAATTTTAAAAAAATGTTTATGAAAACCTTTTTTTATCAATTTTCTTTTTAAAGTTAATTAAAATTTTTATAATTATGCATTTATAAATTTTCTAATTTTTTTTTATATTTTTTTACTAGGAAAAAATCTAAACCTCCAAAAACTCCAGCCGAGAGACAGCGAGCTTACCGATTAAAAAAAAAATTTATGAAGGAAGCCCAAAATATTCTGGCAATCAACCAACCCTCAGGGTCCGTCGCACCCGTGATTGCTGCACAGTTGCAACCATCAAGTCCTGATATAGGACCCAGAATCATAGATAAGGAGTAAACTCCAGTCGTGCGTCGGAGCTGACACACACAATTTTTTTTTATTAAGAAAACCAACAGCTGTTACATATGAATATAAAATATTGTACATTTTTTTTAACACAAGCCAATTATAGGTTTCCCTAGATTAATTATACATTATATAGAGTGGTTACATTGATCTATATATATATGAGATAAATTTACAGTTAAATTACTTTCTAGATTTCTTGCTTATATATAATAAAATTATATAGTGAGTTATATTACCTTACAATGAAAGAGTTGTAAAAAATAATAAAATAATATTTAACGTAGATAGTGGAGCTAGATAAGAGTAGAATTTAAGAGAAAATAAAAAGTAAAATTACCTATTTGTATTGGTCGGTATAAGGTTGTGTAAATATACCTATGTGTTTGAATGTGTGTGTGTCTGAGAGACAGAGTGTGTTTGTTGTGTGTAATGATCTATGTATCTATGTGCACAGTATGTGCGTGTGTTATTCAGAACTGCTATATTTAATATTATAATAAATTTTATCTGAGACTCGCCTTTTAAATGATTGTTTGCTATAGATGAATAGATCTATGTCCGAAAATTCCTGGTTATGCGAAGAACATATACGATTTATTGGAGAGTCGCGCGCATAATTAGTATGACTATAAGTAGTAGACAACAGTTTTGTATGTCTTGTACGATGGGTGGGTGTAGAAAATTTGATTTGAGCAAGTAAGTTTGAGTCGTCAATACGTCCGTGAATAAGTTCATAAAGTAGCAATTGATCCATCAATTTTCTTCGATCAGATAATGGTAGCAATTTGTGGTGTACACATCTGTCCTTGTAAGTGTCAAGATATAAAATTTATTTTGAAAACTAAAAATTTTAAAATTTCTTTTACAATCGTTCAATCTAATCGATATAAACTTGGTGTTGTGGACACCACACGTTACAACCAAATTCTAAAGTTTTGCGTTCATAAGCATAGTACAATTGCTTAATGCATGATAAGTTATTGAAAGGTTGGCATGAACGCAACACAAAGCCTAGGTTTTTGTATGCCTTATTTGTGATTGAATCGATATGATTGCTAAACGTGACTTTTGTGTCAAGTATTAATCCTAAATCTCTGATAATGTCCACCTTATCGATAATAGCTCCGTTCATACTATATGCCAAATAAACAGGTTTGTTTTTACGTGTGAATGTTATACTTTGACATTTTTTAACATTACCTGAGATACGGTTTAATTGATAGTATCAGCTTAATCTTCCTAAGTCATTTTGTAGTTTGTAACAGTCATAAATACTATTTGTTTGAAGAAAGATCTTTTTATCATCTGCATATAGCATAAATGACGAGTGTTTAAAACATGTGAAAATATCGTAAAGGTAAGCATTATAGAGAAGAGGCCCAAGATGGGATCCCTGAAGTACCCCCGACGTAATTTCAGCAAAATCAGAACGATACCCACCAACAACTACGGCCTGGCATCGATTTCTTAAGTATGATTCAATCCACCGGAGAAGGTCTCCATGAATCCCAAGTATCTCTAGTTTCCGAAACAAGATGACGTGATCCACACGATCAAAAGCGTTTTCAAAATCTGTGTAGATCACGTCAACCTGACCGCCACCATCTATATTGTGAAGAACTTCTATTGATAAATTGCTAATAGTGGATCTACCTTTAATAAATCCGTGTTGAGCTTCTGGTATGCCGTGATGTATCGTAAGATAAATATAATTAAAAACGATTTTTTATATATGATCTTTAATATTGTAGAACATTTTTTTGTACTATCATCAATAGTTTCCGCAGCGCATGCGATAAAAGACATTTTAAGGCTAATTTTTTTACACCTTAGGTTACATTATTGAAGTTTAAGTAGGGATCTCTAATTTTTCCTAATAAAAAATAAAGGCTATGTTACTCAAGGATAATGTAGCATTTTAATGGTGAAACAATTTTTGAAATCCAGTAGTTTTTGAGTTTTTTCGTTATAAACATAGAAAAATACAAATATTTCCCCTTTATAATATTAGTGTAGATGAATAGTTACAAACGAGGTCATTAGACGCCCTGAGAGATCTCCGGATCTATGAAACATAGTTTAATTTTTGCTCATATTTTTAAACAAATCATCATAACTTAAATAAGAGCATAAGTTTTTAAAATAAGTACTAGGTAGATAGCTAGTTATTATGTTAAAATAAGTACTAGGTAGATAGCTAGTTATTATGTTTACTTTTGTGTTTTTTATGTTAACTAGCTTATAATTATTTTAATTTAGGGCACTTGTATGTTTGTTTTTAAATAATAATGTATGTAAATTAAATAAATTTCGATAGAAATCAAAAAATCAAGAGATTTGTTTACATGTATCGGGTACGATTTTCGGCTCTACTAATAGGAGATATCAAAAAAGTTTTCAATGCAGTCTTACTCATTTGTAAAAATAAACGAATATGTCCCTTAAGTGAAAGCCATCATCAATATTTAACAGATATACTTGCCCTACAAAGCCATCATCAATATTTAACGTAGGTACTTGCCCTAAAAAGCCATTAGCAATATTTAACGTAGGTACTTGCCCTAAAAAGCCATTAGCAATATTTAACGTAGGTACTTGCCCTAAAAAGCCATTAGCAATATTTAGCGTAGGTACTTGCCCTAAAAAGCCATTAGCAATATTTAACGTAGGTACTTGCCCTTAAAATTCCACGCTTTCATTCCACTCTGCATTTTATTCCTACAATTGTGATAACTGGCTGTTTCTGATTTTTTCGGTTATAAGTAGTTAAAACGTGAAAAAAAGGGTCGAATTATCCCACGGACCAACTAGTTGTGCCGTTCAGTTGGTCTGTGGGGCATAGACGATCTCGATCGATGGTACGGAACTCTTTCTCGCATTTAGGTTCACAAGGGTTCGGTGAAGGTTCTGGGGTGATCAAAATAACAGGCTCGAGAAGGACATTACCCTAGGATTATATCACATTTCCGTACGTAATTAGTTCTTATTATGATATAGATAACATTGCATTTTTGCTCCACATATTGTATTGTGTTTTTAGTGGGCAGGTTTGTTTCAAAGTACACTAATTTAATAAAGTAATACAGACGTGTAATAAAAAAATAATTGCCCTGGTAGTCGTGGGACTACCAGTATAAAAAAGATAAAAATCATATAGATTTATATCCTAGGTTTCGGAGGTGCGGGCCACTAGTTGCCATTTTCTCGGTCCAAGTTCTCAGTCGGTTTCTTTTACGCTTTCCATAGGATTTGTCGGTTTGAAATTATTGAGTTTATTTTGTTGTTATTATTTTTTGAGAGTTCTTCTGGTACTAGAAACGTTGCTAGCTGAGGAACCTACGATCTCTGCTTCGAAAAGGTCAGCAGGTGTCTGAATATCTAATCTTATTTGTCGTGTTAAGATGTCGTTAATTTTTAAAGAGGCTGAGAGCTAATATGTTTTTCATATGTTTGCAGATCTTCTTATTGCTGCCGCACTTCACAGACTGCAACAAGTTTTTCATGTGCGCTCACGGACAGGAGGTCGAGTTTGCCTGTTCGCCGGAACTAGTCTTCGATTTTGAGAAACAGGTAATCAACTTTATAAACAAACTCAGTCACAGCTTGGAGCTTACAAGTTAAAATTAATATCAAATCATGAGGTTACGGCCCCTTGTAAAGTAGGCTTCCAAGTGACCGCAATAAAGATTACCATTTATAGCGCACATTTTCTCTTACTATAGGGTAGATCAAGATATAGGTATACTTACTTACCGCTGACCTAAAGTCAAAATTTGGAAAAAACCAAGGTCTCACAGATATATTGAAAATACGTAGTAAGTACATATTGGTTGCTTTTACTACAAACATATTACTTTTACTAAATAAACTTAAAGTTATTAAATAATAAACATGAGTATCTCCACCAGTCACATAAAATATCTAAATATATACGTATATTATATTATAAAATAGCGAAAAATAGGTTATTATTATTTATACCTCTGAGCGTGCGCTTGTTGACGACATGCAGACATACCTCTGAGCGTGCGCTTGTTGACTACATGCAGACATACCTCTGAGCGTGCGCTTGTTGACGACATGCAGACATACCTCTGAGCGTGCGCTTGTTGACTACATGCAGACATACCTCTGAGCGTGCGCTTGTTGACGACATGCAGACATACCTCTGAGCGTGCGCTTGTTGACTACATGCAGACATACCTCTGAGCGTGCGCTTGTTGACGACATGCAGACATACCTCTGAGCGTGCGCTTGTTGACTACATGCAGACATACCTCTGAGCGTGCGCTTGTTGACGACATGCAGACATACCTCTGAGCGTGCGCTTGTTGACTACATGCAGACATACCTCTGAGCGTGCGCTTGTTGACGACATGCAGACATACCTCTGAGCGTGCGCTTGTTTACTACATGCAGACATACCTCTGAGCGTGCGCTTGTTGACTACATGCAGACATACCTCTGAGCGTGCGCTTGTTTACTACATGCAGACATACCTCTGAGCGTGCGCTTGTTTACTACATGCAGACATACCTCTGAGCGTGCGCTTGTTGACTACATGCAGACATACCTCTGAGCGTGCGCTTGTTTACTACATGCAGACATACCTCTGAGCGTGCGCTTGTTTACTACATGCAGACATACCTCTGAGCGTGCGCTTGTTTACTACATGCAGACATACCTCTGAGCGTGCGCTTGTTTACTACATGCAGACATACCTCTGAGCGTGCGCTTGTTTACTACATGCAGACATACCTCTGAGCGTGCGCTTGTTTACTACATGCAGACATACCTCTGAGCGTGCGCTTGTTTACTACATGCAGACATACCTCTGAGCGTGCGCTTGTTTACTACATGCAGACATACCTCTGAGCGTGCGCTTGTTGACGACATGCAGACATACAAAAGGATGAGCTCCTTATTCCAGAGCCTTATCATGTTGTTATAATTTTGTCAATACTATTTAAAATAAGTATACTTGTTCCATTCATAAGTAATTAAACACTAATTATTGTTTTTCTTGTATTTTGTATATATTTTTTTATAAAATTTTGGAACTACTCGCTATGCTCGTGGGTTCAATCTTTGAATCCTTCGCTTGCTCAGTATTCAATATAGACACTCACGCCAGAGTTGCGAGTCAGACGCACCTTGTTTGGTTTTTTAGGGTTCCGTGGCTAAATAGCAAAATCGGAACCCTTCTAGTTTTGTCATGATATTGCTGTGAAGACCATTTCGACGTAAGTGTTTATGTAGATACCTACCTACCAAATAGGTAATACTTAGGATCTTCTACGCTTGGTATACCTTCTTTTTGTATCGGCTTAATCTTCAAAAGGGTTAATCGGGTTAATACCCGGTCTCCTGGGGTAAGAAATCGGATTATATTACACAAAATTGTCAAAGTCAAAGTCAATTTCTTAAATACAATAATTGCACAAGTAATTTTTTGAATTATATAACATTACATTTAAATACATTACAAAATTTACTTAATTATAACTATAAAACATCTCACTATAAAATGACAAATAATAATCATTCATTATATCTACAAAAAATCATAATATTTGAATTTAACCTTTAAAAATTCTTTTAGTACGCTTTGTCAACTAAAAATTTTATTACTCTTTCACAAAAGGTTATGAATGGCGGTGCATCTTTTATTTGATTGTTAAGTTTGTTGTATATTTCTACTCCTACCGCCTTTAGTGATATCGTCGTACGGTTTAGTCTAGTTTTTACTGTTTCGAGTTTGTTATACTGACGCTTAGATTTCAATGTTTTAAACTCGCTCAAATGTCGCCACATATATTTGGAAACTTCATATATACAGACGCAAGGCAATGTGAGTATTCCTAATTTTCTAAAATATTGTTTTGCTGGTGTGAATGGTTTTACACCAGCTGATATCCGTACGGCTCTTTTTTGGATTATGAAAATTCTTTTCCTTTCAGCCGCCATGCCCCATAAGTCAATACCGTATGCTAGCAAGGAATTCACATATGCATAGTAAGCCATACGCATATTGTTTTAGCGTAAGGGCCTCTTAGCCTAAAATGTATATCGTTTGTTTTTTTAAGTAAAGATTCATACCGTTTGCTGCAATATGTCAGTATGTCATTTTGTCAAAGCATTTATAATGTTATTTTGAAATTCATTAAAATTGTTACCCGACACTATAACACTGACGATAATTGAAATGTGATTGATTACACCTTTTTGGCCAGACCTTTTTGTTACCTACTTGCTTCGGGCTCCGTCGAAATACCTACAGTAGGTAGTTTAGTGCGCGGCGAAAGGCGGCAAACAAATACATACAATATATAATGAGGAATAAAATATACACGTCCAAACATAACAAAGAGCTATTATAGCTAGTAATAATCCGCTTCCCGTGAAATTCAGGTATTTGTATGAAGAAAAGCTAGGAGATCTTTTTAAGTAGCGAAAGTCTAGAAATGTGCAATCATTTATTTCGTTTTTTTTATTACTTTGCTTATTATTATAACAGTAGCATAAAAGGCTATATTACAAAATAAATATTCTTTATTTATTACGTTACATTTGACTTTTATAATTGGTAGAAAAGGATTAGTCCGTAAAGTCAGAAAATATGGCTTTTTTTATTATATTTACAACACGTAAACACTTAAAACTTACAATATTGGGAATGGAAATGATGTATTCGATGCACACTAAATTCCATATAAAATACTTAAACGTGCCGAGGGATGGTCATCCGTTTCGCCCGTTTTGCGGGTTACGCATTTTACCCAAAACTTTGATTGTCTATATCTCGGTCAGTTTTTAGTATTTTTGGTAATTTAAAAAGTTTTATTTACATCACTTATGAAATTGATACTCGTAAAGATAATGGAATAGTCTATTGCTTGACGAAACGGTTATATGTAAAGTTTGTGTTGGTGACAATCATAGATCAGAGTATAGGTTCTATCGGATTACCTACTAACTATAATACTCCATATCTTTGGTAAACTAGACCACTGGTCTGTATCTATTTATATAAGTATTTATCACAAAAATTTGCCCATCTGGCTAACAATCTACAACTTGGTCTGCGTAAAACTTTTTCCGCCATTGACACCAGTTCTGAATTTCAAATCTCGTACTTGGGCCAGCAAAGAGATTTCACTCGATGACCGCAGACGTAATACATAATATAACAAATATATAACTTTCAACCGTCACTTTTACGATTTGTATACAGAAAAACTTAAACCTAATTACCTAACATGTTACAAGATGATGGTGATTGTAGACACGCGCACGGCAGCATTAGGTCAAGCTGTGTTGGAGCTATTTTTAATGAAGTAAAATTTTTAGACTTGTAACTGGCCGTGGGCAGCAACCTGCAATCTGCGCAACCCAGAGGAGGGAGACGGGGATGAGGAGATCGAAGGGTCCGGAGAGGGGAGCCAGGAGTGGTTGCCGGAGCACAAGACAGCCAGCCCCGAGAGAGCTCCTCTAGGTGAGTTGTAGCTTGTCGTAGAGTTATCGATGTCGAAGATCGTACACCAGTTAGGTACTAGGTATCTACATTACTAGGTACTAGATACAGAACGTATGACAACGTACACCAGTTAGGTACTAGGTATCTACATTACTAGGTACTAGATACAGAACGTATGACAACGTACACCAGTTAGGTACTAGGTATCTACGTTACTAGGTACTAGATACAGAACGTATGACAACGTACACCAGTTAGGTACTAGGTATCTACGTTACTAGGTACTAGATACAGAACGAATGACAACGTACACCAGTTAGGTACTAGGTATCTACGTTACTAGGTACTAGATACAGAACGTATGACAACGTACACCGGTTAGGTACTAGGTATCTACGTTACTAGGTACTAGATACAGAACGTATGACAACGTACACCGGTTAGGTACTAGGTATCTACGTTACTAGGTACTAGATACAGAACGTATGACAACGTACACCAGTTAGGTACTAGGTATCTACGTTACTAGGTACTAGATACAGAACGTATGACAACGTACACCAGTTAGGTACTAGGTATCTACGTTACTAGGTTCTGTCTAGAACAATTTTAGCTGAGAATATTAATAAAATTCTTATATTGTGACTTTTTACAGAATTTCAGAACACGTGGTTAAGTAATACAAAATGAGGTAAAAATGTGTGAGGGGCTAAAAAAAATTAATACTTTTTAGTCAATTTTTGATATGTGGTAAATAAAACGGAACCTTGATTCGGCATTGACTGGTACCGGGGCGCCCGTTCGGCGGGCGCTCAGTTCTAAAAACGTGGCGAAGGGTTAAACACGCACTCGCGTCCCGCGTATTGTAGTTTTGATTTGGTTTACGGAAGGAGGCAACGGGCCTCCCTATACGGACGAATTGAGTTTTAGGATTATATGCAGTGTCGCCCATGTAGTGCCTATTGGATTGTACAACTGCTTCAAGGTGGTCGGTTCCGGATACCGGTTTGATCCGGACCTTGCTACTCGTCGCGCAGTGGAAGCGCGCTGCGACTCTGAGATACCAGTGAGGAAGTGACGCGTCTATACATAAGAATGGACCTATTGCTTCGTTTGGATTTGCTAGGCCCTAAAGTAAATTTCCTCTTACAAGCTAGTCCCCTACTGACGGACAGTCAACAAAGCGTCGAGTTAACGCTTAAGGTCAGTACCATTTAGGTACATACTATATAGTCCAACTGATTTGACTACACATAATTACTTTTCCTAGTGGGCAAACTAGTCAAATGATCCTCCTGTATCAGTCAAGTAAAAAATGTGTTCAGTCATCTTAAAAATAACTCAGTTACTAATGTTACAATTTAAAAATGTGTTCAGTCGTCTTAAAAATAACTCAGTTACTAATGTTACAATTTAAAAATGTGTTCAGTCGTCTTAAAAATAACTCAATTACTAATGTTACAATTTAAAAATGTGTTCAGTCGTCTTAAAAATAACTCAGTTACTAATGTTACAATTTAAAAATGTGTTCAGTCGTCTTAAAAATAACTCAATTACTAATGTTACAATTTAAAAAATAAAAAAAGAGACTGGATGATTTATGTGTATTATATTTGTGTATTTACAGTTAATGTATGTATCTGTATCCGTTGTCTGGTACTACCAGGTGGCGCGGTACGTAATGTCCAGAAAGAGAAAGGACGAATTAATGACAGCTTTTTTCACTATAAACTAGTTAGGGGTGGCTTGGATGTTTCGGATTTATTTTCTGACGTTGAGTTCTCTGCTTCATCTCGCATACCCAGAACATTTTTATGTTGCATTTGCAAAAACTAATATAGGAGTCAGCTCACCACTAAGCAGATTGGTTGCGTTTCAAAATTCATTAAGTATCTAAAACCTATTGATAAGACGTCTTTAGCCAAAGTTACTATTCTTATAGAAAATTATTGTTATCCAATTCTAGTAATTTATTGTTTTTTTATGTATAATTTCTCATTTGTTTAACTATTATTTTGTGGAAAAATCTTAAACATGTTTGTATAGTATAAGTGTTATTAGTTTGTAGTAAAAAAATATTATTACATTTTCAAGTTACTTACTGTTATAAGATTGCCGTGGATACTTTTACCTTACCTTGTATATTACTGTTCCTGTTCCTTGTAATGTGTTAGCAATCCAATTGATAGCTAATAGGTTATAAACTATTAATACAAAAATATTGCAATTTTATAATATTGTTACGTGCTAATAAGGTTAGGCTAAGGTTTTCTCTAAGGACTACAGTATGGGGTTTTACAAGAAAGAAGTTATTAGATGCTTTGAAGGGTCGGCAACGCGCGAGTGATACCTCTGGTGTTGCAAGCGTCCATAGGCTACGGTGACCGCTTACCATCAGGCGGACCGTGAGGTTGTTTGCCACCTTAGTGGTATGAAAAAAAAAAAAACTAAAATGCCGTTTGGTGATAAAGATTAGTTATTGCACTACACTGTATACAACATTACAGAATCCTTATCGTAAACAAAAATGCAGTTATCCGTTTTAACCTTGCAGTAGCCGTATTCAGGTGTAATCGCTTTCCGAAGTAATGCCGAACGCAGTTTAAAACCAAAACTGAACTGGGCGGGGGTTGCGCTCGAGTATTCTAGACGCTTCGAGAGAATCCATTCGACGTAATCACTTTAGTTATGAACAATATTGACCCTCAAAGGAAAGTAAACCTTACAATTAAATTATTAGGTTCATTTTTGCCTGCACAGCAATCTTCTCTCTAAATCTTGAGTTGAATGGAAACTCATTAGAATGTAACCCTTTTTTATGTTGTTTGTTGACTATGGATATTTCCGGGAATGTACGCGTCTAGAAAGTTACCGGCCGTAAAAACATAGTAAAGTCTAGTTGTGCTATACGAGTAATGACCGGCGCGCAACCAAATCTTTTGATTTATTTCAATTCGGCCGAATTTTAGGCCGAAGGTGCTTATTTTGGCCATAGGGGCCGAAACCAAAGCTTTGGTCGGGCAACGAAATCCCACGTCGATAACCCAATTAGCACGGGCGGAGCCGCAGGTAAAACCTACTATGTACCTGTACTTTCATACTCACGATTTCAGGTCAGTAGTGTTATACACAAAAACAGAAATGAAAATGACCTTATTATAGGCTGTTCCAGACATCAATTGTTTTGTAAAAAGGCACAAATAGATTTATAAGTTAATTTCCTTTCCGTCGTTGACCATACCCCTTGTGGCAGGCCTGCTGTCCGACCTGCTGGACGGTCGCGTGCTGCAGAACGTGGCGCGCCCCGCCGCTGTGGAGCCCCGCCCCCACTCCCGCACCGCTCGCTACGCCAGCTCGGTGCTCAACTGTCAGCACGCCGACTCTTCCTCGAAGCACGCCCCCTACCCGTTAGTACATGTAATCTATATCTACTTTATTACTACTATTTGGTACGTTTTATATGTATGGAATAAAAACTAGTCACACGGTCAGATGCCAAATCAGAGCTGTAAGGATGGTAACCTTAGAGTTTAACCAGCGTGGTGTCCAAAAAGTCAGAGTGCCTTAGTATGGCTTACAAAGCAGACATGTCGCAAATTATTTATATAATCAACTAAAGTATCGTTATACAGAAGTCATTCTACTTTTCCCAAGTTTAGAGCACAGTCAGTTGAAGGATCGTGTGTAACATAGAACATTATAAATTCAAGACCCCTAACTCGCTCGGAGGTAACAGCTCTTCGCCTTTTCGGACACAAGAGACAAGTTCTGATTTTTCGTCTCGCTTCTACATCGCAGTCAACGAAGACATCAAAAGCTGTAAGTAAACACAGATATAATGTATATATTGCGCTCACCATCTGGAAGTGGCCGCATTGGACCGGCGTTGATCGAACGGTGTGACTCGAACCCAGAACTATCAAATATAAACCTAGAGACGCCACAGACATCGTTCCGCAATAAGCGCAAATTCTCAGACGATAGCAATAATGCTATTAAATTTGAACTGGGCAAATTGCGCAAACAAATGGCCGAAATGATGTCTTAAATGAAAGCTGCTAACGAATCACACATTGAAAACAACAACAAACTACACAAGGATATATCATCTATCAAAGAACAAATTAATAACATAAAATTGACAACTGACATTTTAATCAAAGAACAACATGAAATGAAATCGGAGATCGCAGGTATTAAAGATACTAACGATATTTCTATCAAAAAGATACGGTCGTTAGAAAAAAACTTTACCATTCTAAAAGAAACCTTGAACAAAGTTGATAGACTAGAATCGGATATCAACTTAATAATTAAAAAATCACCTACTACAATCGTGTGTGAAGACATTGCAAAGGAATTGAATGAACGTAAGCTTAGGTCAGAAAATATAGTTCTATTTGGAGTTCCAGAACAAAGTACAACTAACAAACCTGAGGTAAAGGAACTAGATATAAAAGCTGCTCTTGACATTACTAAGCAAATATGTCCTGACTGTCCTAAACCCATAAATGCAATCCGCTTAGGCAAAGCTATCTCGGGTAGGATTCGTCCACTAAAAGTATATTTCAATTCGAAATATTTATCTTACAACGCAAGAAAGACCTTAATAACGACAATATCAAGATAACAGGAAACCAAACGCCACAACAACAAACATATTTTAAACAACTAAAGGAAGAACTGGAAAGGCGTACTAATAATGGAGAGGTAAATTTAAAAATAAATAAGTAAATGGATTTTCGAAAATAATTCAATATACTCCAAAAAACTACAAGCGCCTAAAGAAATTGAGAACAATCACAAGAAAAAACCCGAATACAATATCTCATATCAAGTTACAGATAAGTATGCCAACATAATGTGCAGCAAAGAATCTTTAAAATGTTTGTATGCGAAAGATTGCAGCATCGTAATGCCCGGAAAATTTGATGAGTTAAAATGTATAATATAAGAATTCCACAGCACTCTACACATTATTATTTTAACGGAGACTTGGATTAAATCCGACACAGAAGCTAAGAAATTTGATTTGCCGGGATATGTACACTATTATAACTACAGAACAAATGCCAGAGTATATTTGCACATAAGAATTTAAAACAGAATTTAATTTATGAAAAATGTATCAACCAAAATCACTTTCTATGGATACACCTCAAAAATTTTCGGTTTGCTATA
Source organism: Apoda limacodes (assembly GCA_946406115.1). NCBI lineage: Eukaryota > Metazoa > Arthropoda > Insecta > Lepidoptera > Limacodidae > Apoda > Apoda limacodes. Next base: position 54,671,242 of record OX291540.1, read on the forward strand.
GGTGCAATATACAAACCTGAACGTACCAATGCTGAAAACTTTTTCGAGACATATGCGTCGCAATTACATGACAAGAAACGGGCAATAGTATTCGGTGATATCAATTTTAACATTTTAAATCCAGACCGCAAGGCTTGTAATTATAAAGAAATGATAGAAGAAAGTGGCTATACAATAATCAACAAAATTAATGAGAAACATTGTACTCGAGAAACAAAAACTACGAAAACTGTTTTAGATCATGTGTTTACAAATTTAAAGGGTAATATTTTTCACTCAGCCATAGTGGACTCGGCAATGTCTGAGCAGAAACAAATATATTTTCAAATTGACAATTATCAAGCTGAACCAATCAAAAAAGTTATGTATGAGGCAATAAACTATGAGCAACTATATGTGAATATGGAGAATTTTAAAACTGATAACAAAACTTACGCGGCTATGCTAAATTAGAAAAAGCTATAGTAAAATACCATTCAAAAAAGTAAAATGACAAAATATTAAATCCTCCAAAGCAAGAATGGATAAACAAAAATATAATAGAACACATAGAAGAAAGAAATAGTCTTTTGCGTCTGTGTAAAAGGAACCCTGATGAACGACTAATAGAATATGAATTTATAACATATTAATATATGTGAATATAAACAACGAAATATGGTCTCCAAACTCATACGAGACAGGAAAAAACGATATTACTGTAAGACATTCTTGGAATGCAAGAAAAAACCGGCCAAAACGTGGTCGGTTATCAACAGTCTCTCCAAAAATAAAGCAAAAGAGACATCAATACCTGCCAAGCTTCAAATCCAAGATAATATTGTTACAGATGAACAACAAATTTGTGAATACTTCAATGATTTTTTCTCAACTGTTGGATGTTGATATACTCTAGCAAACTAAATTTCCATAACTTATCAAAACAACAAAAAATACACAAAAGGTACTTGGCAAAATAAAAATGGTTTGCTTAAACTGCTATCACCAACCAACTCAGATGGATTAAGCAAGATAATTGACAAACTTGATCCTAACACCAGTTGCGGTATCAAGGGTATTACTACTAAGGCTATAAAGTGTATAAAAAATGTGATTCTGGCTGAACTAACCAATTGCATAAATAAACGTTTAGAGACTTGAATTTTTCCCAACAGTCTAAAGATTGTCAAAGATAATCCAATTTATAAATCTGGTCCAATAATGGATCCCAGAAACTATCGACCAATCTTGGTTCTCCCAAATTATCTCCAAAATATTTGGGAAGGTATTATATATTAGGCTTAAAAAATTTCTTGACTCAAAAAACTTTCTTTACGAAAAGCAGTATGGTTTTAGACCCAAATCTAATACACCAGCAGCTACAGTTGATATAATAACACATCTAAAATCCAAAATTGATTAGAAACAAATCATTCTCGGTTTATTTATAGATATGAAAAAGCCTTTGACACAATCACTCATGAACTACTGTTAGGAAAATTAAAAGATATTGACAATTCTGGGCCAGCATATAAAATTTTCGAATCATACCTAGCTAATCGTTATCAAATAGTGAATCTGGTAAAATGTCAAAGTGCTTTGAGACCTGTTAATTACGGAGTACCGAAGGGATTAATCTTGGGGCCGCTCTTGTTTCTTATTTATGTAAATAACTTACACGCAATAGGATTAAAAGGAGAGGTAACACTGTACGCTGATGATACCTGCATATTTTACTTCGGTAATTCTGTTAACTCAATGATATGATAACATAATACAAGGTGACCTAGAGCTACTCAACAATTGGATGCAGTGTAATTTACTCACCATTAACATTAAAAAGACAAGCTACATAAATTTTTCAGCTAAGAATAAGCTTAAAACTAGTTGAATCTGAAACTCTTAAATTGAATAATAAAATGATAAGCCGAGTAGACCATGAAAAATATCTAGGTCTTATAGTTGACAAACACCTAACTTGGAGACCGCACATCGATAACATCAAATCGATAACTTGGAGACCGCACATCGATAACATCAAATCAAAAATAAAATCATTGACTGGAACTATTTATAGCATTGCCCACTTTTTGCCCCGCAATAAAAAATATACAATGTACAACAGTCTCGTCAAACCACACATCGATTATTTAATTGAAATTTGGGGATCAGCTGCTAAAACTAATAATAAACCTCAAACAAAGAGCTCAAACTAAACTGCTAAAAGTATTGTTTAATTATGATAACTTGACACCCACAAACGTTTTATACAGTGAAACTAAAATAATGAATCTCTCGCAAACATACGTGTACTATACATGTATCTTGATACATAAAATCTTTATATATAAAAATTACGTTTCACGTTGTTTGTCCGCGATGGACTCCTTAACTACTGAACCGATTTTGATCAAACTTCGTAACTATGTGTTATTTGATCCAACTTAAAAGATAGGATAGTTTTTATCTCGATCTGTTTAAGCGATCTGCGAGCCGGACTCGGGCACTTTAGGTAAAAACCAACGTTCGCCGGGTTACAGAGGGACGGCAGCGGAACAACGTTCGCCGGGACCGCTAGTATACGTATAAAAATCAATGCTGCTGAATCGATTTGGATTATTGGAATTTGTTTGTTAGAGCAAGGTTTATTTGTAAGAGAAAAGGGTTAAGTGCGAGTCAGACTTGCGCACTAAGGGTAAACCGATTGTAATGAAATTTTGGTAGGTAGTTGGGCTCACGCCAGGGAAGGTTTCTGATGGAGAAAAAACTGGTCAAGTGCGAGTCGGAATTGCGCAGTGAGGGTAAACCGATTGTAATGAAAATATGTTGTACACACGTCAGGGAAAGTTTCTGAATTAATACAACCATTTCACAATAGGTGGCACTCCAGTGGTTTTAGAAAAAGAAACAACGTTCGCCGGGTCAGCTAGTAGTTATTAAAAATATACAAACTAAAATAACTTTTATCAAAAAGAAACATGTACAAAAGATGCAATTAAGAAATGCTAATAATCTAGTGCTGCGACCGCCCAGAACTAATTATAGTAAAAGAAGTATTTTGCATGATGGCGCAAAATTGTACAATAAAATCCCAATTGATATTAAGGAAGCTAAAACTATGTATATGTTCAAAAGGTCCTAAAGTATGACATTTTAAAGACAATTAAATAAAACTCATAAAAAGTTATAAACTTTATATTACTTAAATCAATTTTATAAATTACTACAAATCTTAATTTTGTATATATTATCTTACTCTAACATTACAACATTCACAAATTAATATACATATCAAATTAATAAAATATAAATAAATCTATGCCTAAAAATTAACATTAAAATAAAAGTATAGAATGTGTTATAATATAAACGAAAAATTAAATTATAAAAATTATAGGAGTAGTATTATCTTTGGTATTGTGTATTGTGTATTGCCTGTATTCAATAAAACTACAATTATAACCTAAATCTAACTACAGTAAAACAACGATATGTTTACATTTCTTACCTTAGTAAACACTTAAGAAACTATTTAGTTGCGCATTGCCACATCCATCATTATTGTTCTGTGTAACATTTCATTCGTTTGCTAACTTGTGCAGTGTGAATAGCGATATGCATATTACTGGTTTCCGTGTTGTTCTTACCCTCCGGTTAACTTAAAATGTTAGCCGAACTTGGTTGTAAATTACGTAATATGTGTCTAAAATTCTCATGTAAGTGAATTTTGTATGTAAATTCTTATGAGAAATAATTTTCTTTAACCACAAAGTCCCTAGTTTTGAGCGCAGAGAGAGCGGGCGAGTTGTCATGATAAAGCAGTAGACCGCGGAGACCTGTGTTGCTCACAGCAGTAAACACTTCTGAACTTTTTACACTGTAAAAATTTTCTGCACTAGTAACATTCAGGAATGACACTAATTTTGTAAAGCGTTGACACCAAATACCTCGTCAAAGTGCAAAAACTAGCGAATAATCTTCCCTGCGTTCCTAAATTCCCTTTAATTTGTTGTTTTGGGACAGCCAAACTGTCGACTAGAACTTAGTTCTGGATCGTATCGATAAATTCAAGATCCTTCAATTCCATACACGCCGATAAGAGCCCGCTTGGAAGCAAGCAATCATGTCACGGCACTATTTTACGTGGGTTTGCTTGTGAGTATCAGTTAAGTTGTGCAGCTCGACAGTTCAATTCAGTTCGTCAATAATGTTAAAGGAATTTAGAAATTGGAACGTTCATATTTTTACTTATAATTAATTGTGTTCTCAAAATGACAGTTACAATACAAGTTACAACAGGCCAATGTCCCGAGCATAAAAACTATTTATCGCAAAACTCTACGTTGACTAGTCGTCGATGAAAAGATGAGTACCCAAGTTCTAGATTGATTTATATTGTTAATTAATTAAAACTAACAAAATATTTTTATGACGTAGTTAACTTAAGTTTTTGCGCTATTACATTTATAATACTTGTACTGTGCTTTCGCAAAACTAAGGTTGGTTGAGGCGTCCGGCAACAGCGGCAGCGACACAGCTGCCACTCGTACTTTGACTCCGCCCGCGTATTATTTAAATACCCCTATTTTGATTTTTAAAAAGAATATGTGATTATTTACAAAACGGGAGAATCAAATCCTAAGTACTTAGCACGCGTTAAATAATAGTATCATTTTCATTTTCCTCAAAGTTATTCATAAACAAAACTAACCTAACAGGTTTTTTTTTTGACGAGCAAACGACGAGTGTAACTTATCGTGTTTCTAATAGTAGTTTAAAAAACCTTACATTTAAATAAAAAAGTGATTTTAAAAACTTGTACTTGTACTGTGCGTTTGTTGTACGCTTTGTTGTTGACTGTCCAGGAGTGACTGTCAGAAGTTCTGGCGGTGCGTCGAGGGTCTCCCGCAGGTGGGCACGTGCTCCGACGGGCTGTACTACAACGCGCGCACGCAACAGTGCGACTTCGAGGCGAACGCCAAGTGCGAACTCGCCCAGCAGGACGAACTACAGACAGAGTTCATCGTATACAAGTAGATGATAACAGAGCGTAGTGAATGACGGCGACAGATTCACCTGTCTGATCGTATAAGCATGTATAAGCATAAGCCTACCTACCTACCATCAAAATAAAATAGATGTTTTTTTATTTAAATATGATGATACACTTTAACTATAATTTTGCACATTCTTATACCTTTTTTTCTTCCTATGATCAAAAACCCAAACTCCCCAATACTCTTCTCTTACATGTAGGTACCGCTGTTTACTCTTTATTCATTTTGCATTCCTACATATATCTGAAGGGTTTGTAAGACATTAATTACACTAAGTACCTACAAAGCCCAATTCAAACTTGTATTAACCTTATTTTGTACATATGTATGTATTTGATGTAAATATACAGTATTTTTATAGTTTTTAGGGTTGCCGCTTTTGTCGAAAACCCTAATTCCTAACATTTTCACATATAATTTTTATTTATCAAACAGTGTGATGTCGCGTACAAATTATTCACAAAATATTATCTAATTATATTCAGTTTTTCTGATGAGTTATATAATTTTGTAGAATATTAACTTCGACGATTTCGCAGAATATTTTAAAAATTCTATTGTACATATTAAATAGAGTTAATTAGTCACTAGTTTTCACACAAAATATGCTTATTTTATTTTATTGTGTTGTGTAAAGTGCTGGTTTCACTTATATTGTATACTTGTTAAAATAAAGTTATGTTATAGCAGATTTCTTTTTTTATTGTTATGCTCTAGGGTCCGATACAAGTCCAATCATTTTTGAATTTTAATCTGGAAAAAGACAGACAGATTTTTTTCTTTCATATTTCACAGGTACGGATTCCGGCTATAACGGGTGACTTATCCAAAACAAAAATCCTTAAATTAACTATTAATTATTCTTGGACATTTTACTCTCTGGCTCTGGCCCCAAAGTAAGCAAAGCTTGTGTTATTATATATACTTCATTTATGTAATTTTTTTTGTAAATACGTATATATCATACAAAAACACATTCAGACTCAAGACGAACACGAATGTTTATCACAAACATGTGTGTTCAGTGCGGGAATCGAACCCACACCATCTACACAGCAGCTAGCCACACTACCTACCAACTAGGGTGCGAGAAAGTCAATTTTTAAGTTCATAAATATAGGATTGTTTCCTCCCGCGGTTGGAGTTTCTTTTTTAACCTTTTGGTATAGAAAATAATAAAGTCCATCTTAGTAAATAAAATGGGCCAAGTCACCAATGGGCCAGTCTTTCGCAGTGATGATAACGACGACTGGTAAAAGTTCCCTTCGGTAGCTTTGGCAAGCGACCAGAAAGCTTTTTTTTTTTTTTTAATTCTGAGCTGACTATGCAGTTGGCTGTTGCAGCCATTACTGCTTCACCGGACTTTTGGGGCGAGACTCTGAAGGAGCCTCAGCCCATATAGCGCCCAACGCTCAAGGGCTCCCCGCGGGGGAAGCCTCGGCTTGGGTTGTCGCTCTCGGGGGCGTCCCTTCGACCGGCGTGAGTCTCGAACCCGAAGGTGAGTCACCGCCAGGAGGGGAGTTCCCCGTTACGCGGGTGCGGTTGCGATTGAGTGGGGGCGAGAAGCGCCCCGGCACTCTTTGATACCTAGTGTATCCTTGTGGGCGCCGACGAACCCGGGGACGTCGGCGTCGTGTTTGGAGGGAGGCCCTATTCGGGGAGGTCGTAGAGACTAATCTCGCTATCCGGACAGCGAGATCGTCATCTGGGGACGTTAGTACGTGCCGAGGCCGCCTAACAATAGTTTTACGACCGTGACCGGGTCGATCGGGGGGACGATACGTTGTGGATTGCACAATTAAACGATTCGGGTGATTTTGCGTACGCTCGAAAAAGCGGACTGCCAAGTCTTTAAAGTATTGGGGAATCGTGGGAAGTTCGAAGTCTCTGTGTAGGTCCGCATTGCGAACGTACCAAGAGGCTCCAGAGGCCGCTCTGAGAAAGCGGTTTTGGAGGGTCTGGAGTTTGTGGAGATTGCGCTTGGACAACGCAAAGACTACGCTAGCATAAGCTAGTATGGGACGGATACAAGTTGTGTAAAGATTTAGCTTATTTCTAAGCGACATCTTACTATACTTGCCTATCATGGGATAGAGACGGCCGAGGACAAAAGCGGCTCGGTCTCTGACTATTTTGGTGTGAGCTTGGAAGTTCAAACGACTATCCATGGTCACACCGAGATATTTGGTCTTATTTTGCCAGGGAATGGCACGACCGAAAAGAGAAAGGGGAGAAGGCCGCGGAGGGCGGCCTAGGGTAAAAAGGACGGCAGAGCTTTTGTCGGGATTCACCTCGATTCTCCATTTCCGAAACCACTCGCCTAGGGCGGTGATAGCGGGTTGGAGTCTCTCAGTGATTCGACTCACTTGCCTATCTGTGGTATAGATAGCGGTATCGTCCGCAAAGAGGGCTAGTTGGGTACCTATCGTTTTAGGGATATCGTTAGTGTACAGAAGGTACAAGATGGGGGCGAGCACGGACCCTTGCGGGACTCCTGCTTCTATGGGACGGGGGGAAGAGAGAGTGCCTTCGACTTTGTAGCGAAAGCTACGATTCGACAAATAGTCTCGTATGATGAGCACGAGACGATCTGGCAACTGAAAGTTGTACAGTTTAAAAATTAAACCGTTGTGCCAGACTTTGTCGAAAGCTTTCGCTACATCGAAGAAGACAGCGCCCGTGTGACGGGTCTTACCTAACGCTGGCTGAAAGCCTGTAAGAATATGTTCCGTTATGCGGAGGACTTGATGGACGCATGAGTGTTTGGCACGAAAGCCGAACTGCTCATCTATTAAAATGCCTCTGGAAACTATAGCGTTCCGTAGGCGAGCGAGGAGGAGGCGTTCATAGAGTTTATCAAGGGCCTTTAGTAAACTTATGGGGCGATAGGAGGACGGCTCGGTACGAGCTTTACCTGGCTTATGGATGCCTATAACAATTGCATCTTTCCATTGAGATGGAAAGATGCAATGTTCCATAGCAGCGTTAAAGATCGCTACTAGGAGGCAGACAAGGGGCAGAGTGAGGCGCTTTAGGATATCGTTAGAGATACCGTCCGCACCGGGGGCTTTACGGGGGCGTAGGTCTTTGATGACCTGTACGACTTCGTCGACAGTGACAGGGGGCAGGGGGTCTTGTGGAGGCAGAGAAGTTCTGCGCTCCACTTCGCCGTCTACCTCGCGCACGTGGTCGGGATCGAAGGGCTGTGTGCTTAAGGCACATTGGGCTTGGAGGCTAGACGCTAGGCAATCCGCTTTTTCGTCGTCGTTGAACGCGGGAACGTTGTTGGGACGAGTTAACGGAGGGAGAGAGTTTGCGGTTTCGGATTTTAGAGCTCTGGCTAAGTGCCAATAAGCTTGGTGAGAAGGAGAAATGTTCTCCAAAAGATCACCGAAACGTTGGGCGCGGAGCTCAGCTACAGCGGTTCTTACACGGCGGTGTAAGTCGTTGAAGCGAGCTTTATTTTCGGTAGTGGGAGCGCGATCGCGTGCGCGGCGGGCCGCGTTACGCTCAGTCAATAGCGACCAGAAAGCACGACTCCCAGAAGGATAGCTCGCAAATCGCCCACCTATTTTGCTGATGAATTGGAATTTTGCTCTGGCAGTTACTCGAGTCAGCATTTAATTTGCGTTTTATCTCAGAAATATTTGGATCCTTATTATTTAGAGCCGTGGTCCAAGCCTCATATGCAATTTGCTTTAGAATTTTAGCTTCTCTGCAAGACCTATTAAACTACGGTCGTTTTTTCGACGCCGGCAGCAACTCGCAGGTTAGGTGTATAACATTCCATACCAGCGAGAATTGTCTCATTGACTGCAACTGCGCAGAAGTCTGGATCTTCTGAGCTAAAGCAGATCTGCCTGCACGGGTACGATGCATAAAATTCTCGCAATCAGAGCAAATTCATGAGCAGATATCCCTGCTTAGTTATTGGTTCGAGAACTGAGCCACTCACGATGGTGGGCGTGGGATATTGTTCTAGAACTTTGTCAGTCGTCAAACTCAGGTGCGTGAAGATTCGAGGTACTTCTGTGTCACCGCTATGAGACCTGTATAGGCACGCATAAATACGAGTGTGGCCGCCATGATCTACGCGCACCCACAATATCGCCAGGTCCCTGTCTTTGAAGACTACGATGGCGGCGACAGCAGATATCGTCCCGGACGAACATACATACACCGGCACGACTCACAAAATTGTGCTCGAGTTTGTAGCCGGGATAGTGAAGGTATGATGTATCGGCCGGGCAGGATATCTGAGTCTCCGTTAGGAAAATAATGGTCGGCTGCGCAGTCTCCAGATGGAGGTGGACTGCGTTAAGATTTGCATGAATACCCCTAACGTTACATAAGTCCACATTAAATGTGGATGGAGCGGCCGCTGAAAAAACTGGTCCTTAATTTTCTTGCCAATTTTTTTTTTGTTAAAAAGTTACTTACAATATATACAAAATGAGGATTCACTGCACAGACACCTTAGAGGACAAAAGGTGCGGTACTAGAACTGCAAAAGCTCAGATAACACGGTTGCTGGCACGGCCGGCGGAAGGGCCCCTGATCCCCCTCTGTTGTAGTAGCCGGGTCCACTCCGGTCTCCTTCTCTGGCACGACTTTACACTGGCTGGCGCATTTCCCTGGGCGTAGATTAAGTGATCCCTGGATTCGGGAACCCGTTCAACCTGCGGGCGGCAAGCGGTCAGCCGTTTTATCAGGTCTATCTGGCTGCCGGACCAGCACGCCGGGTCTACGCCGAGCAATGACAGCAACAAGCACCGCCGGTCCTCCGCTGTCCGCGCAGCGAATCCTCAAAGAGCTCTGGCAACCTTACTCACCGCCAGGAACACAACACTACTCTAAGTTAGTGTTATTATGGCCGCAGTTTCTGTAAGGTGGAGGTACTTTCCCAGTTCAGGCTATGCCCCCTATTGTTCGGGCGGCTTGTTCAAGCGAGTACTTGCTCTACCTCTCTTAAAATTAACGTAGTGCATCAATATCATGACGGGAATTAGCCAATAAGTTTTCTCTGCATACTGATGACTCTGCTTACATTTTCATTTTGTGCAACGTATATAAACGTTGTTGGAAACAGAGGTAAAATACCTTCCTAGCTTCCGTTTGGTTGGAGTAACGTACGTGATTAAACAAACAAAATTTAGAGTTTTGTTGTGGTGGGTATAATATAATACTAAAATATTTTTTAAAAATCTATTTTTCAGAAAGTGTTTCTGCAGCCTTTTTAGCGTGTAATCAAATAACTTATTACTTTCTTTAAAGTTGGTTAAAATTTAAAAACCTAGATTAGAAGGCGATTTTAATAGGTAGGGTATATTTCAACACGTATTTTCTAATAAGATGTAAATCTGAAAAGTGTTTGTTATACCTACCTGAATCTAAAAATAATTATAAGCAAGTTCAAGAGTTACCTTCAGTTGGAAATGTAATTTTTCATACGAGCCGGAAATAATAATGTTAGATATAAACTTCTTCGTTCCTGTTTACCTCATGGTCATGGAAGTACATCTCACCTCTCGAAGGTAAAGTAAACAAGATCTCGAGTGGCGGGATTAGGGATGCCAACCGTACTATTACTATACTGTGGAAGGAAACATAGTGCCTAAATTGAAATGGGAGGAAGTATCAAGCTGATTAATTAAAAAGGTAATGAAATTTCATGTTTCTGATCTACCTAAAAAAATTAATTAACTTATTAAAAAACCTACTGCTATGTATTTTTCCTATGACTTGATACTACTGTAGTAATTGTACTATGATAAAATACTTTTCACTCGTTTATGAATGAATTAGGATGACGTGTGACGTCTTACTCAGAGTCAGCTGATTACTTACCTTGCTTGCTTATAACTATTCTTTTTTTCTGTCGTTTAATCTAATGCGACAGATAGTATACATACAACTTTATTAAAATATAACTAATTTATCAAACTGTTGGACATACTAACTGTGGTCTACCTGCATCTACTGCAGGCGACAGATTTAAGCAACTAAGTTTTTCATACTGTACTTGGCATGCAAAATAAACATACATACATTTTCTGCTGCCAGCCTTTGTTAAAACTCAATTCCCCAGGGGAAGATAAATGAAAAGATAGGTTCGTTAATACAATTTATTTTTAGTTTTATATACAATCACTATTTCACAAATAAACAATTTGGAAGTCTATAATTCCATAATAAATTGTACTAAATTCAGTTTCCGAATTTATCTGTTTTGCCGTCTTTTTCCTATCTAGACGATGGTATCGTAATTTTCCCTTCGGGTCGACTGTATTGTCGAAAATATCAATTAATCGTAATATGATGTAATATTCACCAATTTTCAGCAATCTATGCCATTACCATATTATCTTTTCAGATTGAGAAATTAAAAATCAATATGGCGAAAAAAACCAATCCGCAGAATCAATATAGCAATAATCACCTATCCAAATAAATGCACTTAGGTACCTGTTGGGAGGGTTTATGGTAGAACCCACAACCTTGAGATATTTTATCGAGAAATTCAAACCTTCTTTAATTAAAGCTCGTGCGGTAAGTTCCTCTTGTAATTTACATCTCCTTAGTTCCTGTTCCTTGAAGAACTTGATGCACTCCAAAAAGATTAATTCCTATTTATTTTAGGTAAAAATTGCAAATTTTGTTTTTAACATCTATCTTCGAGAAAATCTCCAAAAGACTCACTTTGAATATTTTTCCATCTGTCATCTTTTTAAAAATCAGATTTAAAAGACTGTTGACGTAAATGAGTATGGCATTCCATGCCTGTATGGATATAGAATTTTACAATGATTTTGAAATAATAACACGCAAAAGGGTAATTTAAAGCTAATTACACACTACATATACAAAATAAAATACTTCACTCGCTACACCTTACCTGCTGGCTTTACTATCACGATAACTAAAGATGACTTATATGTCTAGATTTCGTGTCCAGGCTCACAAAGCAAGCCACTCCAAGAACCTGAATTTTCAGGTACTTGCCGTCAGACTACTTATTACTACTGGTACTTTATTCGTCAAAAATAAAATCACAAATATAAGCTAGGTGTACAAAGGCTTAATTAAAAGGATTAGGTACTCATAGAAGGTATAACCTACTAATATAATAAAGATGTGCAGTACAGATAGTAACATTAGCAGCTGTGCTAGGTCGAGCCAGGGTTACAGCTGTCACTTCCTATTCTGAACTATTGTCAAAAAAACGTATTATTGATAACAAAATCACTTTTAACAAGTTATTACTACATCTGCTTGCTATATTTGAGATACAAACTAAGTTTTCAAAATAATTATTTGCAAAAAAAACAGCAAATGTTTTTCTGTCTGTGTTGCCAAGTCTGTAGGTACGTTCATTTCCCCAAGTTTAGTAAGGCGAATACTGAAACGACAATACATATTTTTTACCTAACGTCACTTACATACATTACACTATTGCAGGTTGATAAAGTATTTATGTATTGATGACCCCTGTGACACATTGTATCTTTAAAACATAAACCTTTGACACATTGTATCTTTAAAACATAAACCTTTGACACATTGTATCTATAAAACATAAACCTTTGACACATTGTATCTATAAAACATAAACCTTTGACACATTGTATCTATAAAACATAAACCTTTGACACATTGTATCTATAAAACATAAACCTTTGACACATTGTATCTATAAAACATAAACCTTTGACACATTGTATCTATAAAACATAAACCTTTGACACATTGTATCTATAAAACATAAACCTTTGACACATTGTATCTTTAAAACATAAACCTTTGACACATTGTATCTATAAAACATAAACCTTTGACACATTGTATCTATAAAACATAAACCATTGACACATTGTATCTATAAAACATAAACCTTTGACACATTGTATCTATAAAACATAAACCTTTGACACATTGTATCTATAAAACATAAACCTTTGACACATTGTATCTATAAAACGTAAACCTTTGACACATTGTATCTATAAAACATAAACCTTTGACACATTGTATCTATAAAACATAAACCTTTGACACATTGTATCTATAAGACATAAACCTTTGACACATTAGTATAGTATATAGGCACATAGTTCAACATTGAACATAGGCTTTTGCCATGTAATACTGCATACTATAAGTCTTTAGCCACGTGTGGCCCTAAGGCATTTTATTCACATAGTAGGAGGCTGTACCACGCTTAGTCTTCCCTATCCATGTTTGCCATTTGAGAGCTTGCTTTCCATCTGTTATCGGTTTGAAGAGCGATTTCACCTACCCATTGCCATTGCCATTGCCATTTCAGCTTGCATGGGCCTTAGTGGATGTGCTCAAGATTTCAAGACCATGTTCATTATTGGTTCATAACAAAACACTGATTGCTGATTTACAACTTTAATATTTTAAACAACTAAATATTTGAATCTGCTAAAAATATATCGAGCCTAATTCAACAAGTCTTCTGCCCTTTATAACTATGCAATAAAATTAAACATCTTATGTTATGGCCACAGATATATTAGCTTGAGATGTGGCTGTATTTACCTATTGGTAGCGTTCAAGGATTTTCAATGCAGATAACGAGCAGTCTAAGTAGCAGAACTATGAAATTTGGCAAAGACAGCCTTTTCAAAGATAAATAGTTTAAAAATATATAACAGAAATGATTTTAGGATACACATAGTGGGCCGCCATGTATAAATTTACTTTCATTTCTAAAAATAATATATTGTTTAAAGCTTAATATACATCTAAGTGAAAATATTTAGTGAGTACATCGACACTAACTAAAACAAAATGTGATATAATTACATGAATGTCATACGCAAGCTCTTGCCATTGCCATTGCACACCATTTAACTTATCCATTTCAGAAACAAGCCTAAGAGAAGATGTGGCAAGTAACACAGAGCAAGTAACACAGAGCAAGTAACACAGAGCAAGTAACACAGAGCAAGTAACACAGAGCAAGTAACACAGAGCAAGTAACACAGAGCATGTAACACAGAGCATGTTGCCAATCAATAATCCAGGAACAAAGTAACCACACACACATCTATTTAAACATGTATACACACACATACATATTTATGCATTCTTATTTCCCCCACCAAACTAACAATCCCCTCCAAGAACTGAGGGGGGGCTTGAACTTTAAAAACTATTGAAAGCTCAACAGCGTGTGATGAAGGTCTCCAATCCAAAAGCACACTGGTAAGAGCTAATATGAAACTCTGATCTGGGTAAACAAAATACTGAATGCCACTAACAATTTTACCTACTTTATTTAGAAGATACATAAAAATTGCAGGATTTAAAATCTAAAACAAAAATAAAAATACTATTACTTATTACATAGATTTTTTTTATATCTACAATTTCTTCAAATCTTTCTATGGATGATAGTGATAGTTGACTGAACCTGTCTGGAATTTTTCACAAAATTTCGTAAATTATGAGTGGGGGTGACTTAGTTACAAACATAACAGATAACAAAAAATAACCTTAATCTAATATCTAGGCATAGATAATTCTGTGAAATAATTAGTGTAGGTACTTGTCCCGGAAAAAACTGGGGTGATTAGCCCTCCTCCAAGCCCCACCCTACGGCCGCCTATGGTATACACATAACACATAAAATATGTGTACCTATATCTAAGAACAATGCTAGTGCACTTGATTGACCAAAATTTCATACAATTAATAAAAACCTTATAAAAATACTTGTTATAACATAATATTGCTAAGGAAAACATTGAGGAGTAAATAAAATAAACTGATGACAGGGGAGTTATATAACTCGTTGGCAAGTACATTAAGCAGCTACTTCATTCCTGCGGCAGAGTTACCTAAAATAAAAAACATGTACATACTTAATCTGAAAAACAAAAATCGGCAATAAGTTAGGGTTCCGTGATCCAGAATTATTGCACTGTAAACCGAAAGCCTTCCTAATAATTTCAGATTTCTAGGCTAGCATACATTTTTTAGGGTTCCGTACCCAAAGGATAAAAACGGGCTGCTTAAATGCACAATCAAATATACTCTACTTTTAATAATAAAATACAATATTAATAAAACAACTTCCCAATTTCGTACAAAAATCGCACCTGAAATGGACTTCTTATTTGAGTTCGAGAAGCATGTGTTTCGTTGTCACAGATTCAACACAACTGACGTAACGTAGACTATAAAACATAATGGGGGCTTTTGACTAGTATTGTTTCAAGAATGAAAAAAATAAAAGATGTTTGGTAGTTTCATTTTTGAAAGCAGGGTAAAAGCCGTAACTTAGGTGGACTGTCCATGTATATCAATATCTTGGTTTACGATATTTACAAGAATTTTATTGAATAATATTATAATTATGCAATATATATTCCTGTTTAAATAAAAATAGACACTACGAACTTCGAAAAGACACCAAAACAAAAGAACTAAAATTAAATCTACAGTAAATAATTCCTTTCTTAAAATTTACAAAATACATGTGACATTACTAAAATAACCTTTTTTTTTAAGGCAACTTTTATTTATAATTAATTAATTCGTATTGTATTTGTTGATTTATAAATTTGTTTTTAAAGTTAACAAACAACTTCCCAATTTCGTACAAAAATCGCACCTGAAATGGACTTCTTATTTGAGTTCGAGAAGCATGTGTTTCGTTGTCACAGATTCAACACAACTGACGTAACGTAGACTATAAAACATAATGGGGGCTTTTGACTAGTATTGTTTCAAGAATGAAAAAAATAAAAGATGTTTGGTAGTTTCATTTTTGAAAGCAGGGTAAAAGCCGTAACTTAGGTGGACTGTCCATGTATATCAATATCTTGGTTTACGATATTTACAAGAATTTTATTGAATAATATTATAATTATGCAATATATATTCCTGTTTAAATAAAAATAGACACTACGAACTTCGAAAAGACACCAAAACAAAAGAACTAAAATTAAATCTACAGTAAATAATTCCTTTCTTAAAATTTACAAAATACATGTGACATTACTAAAATAACCTTTTTTTTTAAGGCAACTTTTATTTATAATTAATTAATTCGTATTGTATTTGTTGATTTATAAATTTGTTTTTAAAGTTAACAAACTCATCTTTTAGCCAAAAAGTCTTTATAAAATTTAAGACGGTTAGTTATCAATAATAATTGCAAAAGTGTCGTGACAATGGTTTTTGCATCAATGTAAATTTTTATAGAATGACTAGCATATGATTTCCCCAATATTGCCCCCGACGAATGTATCGTTAAAACTATTTTAAATGCCATTGAAATTTACTTAGATGAAGTTATTAGTTTTGTAAAACAGATAGTAAATATAAGATTGTGAACTTATTAAAATTATGGAAAAGTAATTAACAATCTTAATAATTCCTAAACTTAATAACAATGTTTACGTTCGAATTTTCAAGGGGTCGGTTACGCGTGAGCAATGCCCCTGGTATTGCAAACTTCTATAGGCTACGGTCACCGCTTAGCATCAGGTGGGCCATAAGCTTGTTTGCCAACTTGGTCACGTGTAGTCGTCCCCTATATTTTGGTTTTATTAAAGGGGATCAAAATTTTTGTTATTATTGCGATTGAAGCTACCGCTACCTTAATTTTTTTGAAGTAAAAACTTCTTTAGCGGCGCTGTGCACTTTTTTTGTGATGGGTAAAAACTGTTAAGCTCGCGTCAGGGCACGTGTCCTGATCGAAAATTCGTAAGATGTCACTCGCGTTAGGACACGTGACCTTTATTTACATTAGGTTAGTTTTTATTTTTAGTATATGGCGATTATGAGTAGTACAGGGAGGTTGGATATGGGATTTTAATTCTATGACAGATTGAGCTGTCAAATATACAACGTCAAAAAAGTAAATAAACAAAAGTTATCATTTTTAATAAATAAATATGGATAAGAAGTGGTGGGAAGTAAATAGCGACACTTCTGCCGGCACTCCCGGAGTGCAACCCGTTTTTTTTTGTTATGACGCACGCGCCGCCTGCTTCTCTACGAGTTCTATATATCTTTATATCTTATTATTTGTTCCAACCGAGTATTCCACGACACTCTTTTATTTTTTTTTCTTCGTAAATTGTTAAAATTTAAGTTACATATCGCACTAGTAACGAAAACTGTAAGTATAAAATATATATCTGCTGTTTTGGATAAATACTCGAGTGAAAACGGACATTTATTAGTATTTATCCATTTTGAGTATTTGTCGGGATAAAATCCCATCACTGAACGCGACGTATTTCCGGTCAGATATGAAAGCACCCTAACAAATGGAGGGCGCTCATATCTTGAAATCATATCTTGAGATTGATTTGAGTTGATTATCGTTGAAAAAACTTAAAATTCAATATACTGGCCACATATCTACAATAAACGGACAGGCTGAGGAACTTAGGTAGAAATTTTGGTAGGTACTCACCAATCGTCATCATTTGGAATTCTATGAAATCGCAATTTTCTATTATTGCTACTGTACGAAGTGGATAAAAAACCATATACTGCACATGTACACCGCATTCAAAAAAATAAAAGCTGTGTCGCAAAAATTATAAAATTTAATAAGCCATAACGACACGCGACACGCTGCATCCCCGCGCACTAACTAACTGGTAAATTAATTAATTATTTGGTTTTTAGGAGACATAAGTAAATTTTCTCCCGTGAAAACTATGGAAAGTCCCGAAGACAGGGCACTGAACCTACCTAATAATACTTTATATTCGCAAATTTTAGCATAAGGCTATTACGATTCAAATTTTATCGAACAAGTATTCTGTACACGGATTTACCCACCCGAGTGTATTAAAATACCCCTATACAGCATTACGAATCTATGGGAATAAAATATCATTAGTACATGATTATCATTAGTACAGGAGGGTACATTCCACATACTTGCTTTTATACAAAAAAAAATTGTTTGTCATCAACAATTAATTTGACATATGCGCTGCCATATCTCTAAAAAAACAAAGATAAGTTAAGATATTATGTTTATATTTAAGATATTACAAGTTAGTTAAGATATTATGTTTATACACTTGCGTGTACCCAAAACCTTAAGCTTGGCTTGTAATGTCTAACTCCTAAGTTTCTTATATATCGTGCTTCATGAAATTACCTAAGTCCTATTGACATTTTCAAGCATAATACTTTATAGAATAAAATATTCAATAAACGACTACCTACTTTGTTTTACTACCTTTTTGTACTTTTTGTCTTAACCATAGCCCTAATTTAATAGTGATTGTCGCTTTTAAATTACTAAACTAATATATCCAATGTCTCATGTTTGTGCAGCCTAATGCACATAATGCGTTGAAACAAAACGCAACTATGATATTTTCTTGTCTATGGTACTGGCTTCGTAATCCCTGGCTGTACATTATTTGGCCGGACAATACTTGTCCGCACTGGTAATTCGCAGCCAGGAATACCCAACCATTTGTACATGTACACGAAATCCGTGGTCGTACAATATTGGTGCGAACAGAAAATGTACAGCCCGTAGTACGCAGCCAGTACTGGAAATCCTTGTACACGTATTCCGGGGGCGTACAATATTGCCTGTGTAATATCTGGCTGTACATTCTCCTGGATGCGTAATTCTGCCTCCCGAACAAACAAGTGTCACGTGACGTGCAATGGAAAAACTTTGCGTTCTAAAAGTACCGAAAAGGTGCGTTCATAATACCGATTATTTCGATTTAGTATGAACTGACACTTAAACTCTCGAGTTACTTGGTCGAGACTTCGATTAGGCGATATCACGAGAAATTCGTTAGCTTTCAAATTGCGGAATGTTATCCAGAGTCGAGAGGCGAGATATTCTTCCATACATTTTGCTCCCGAGAAAGCAAGACCCGAGGACGCCAGACTTTTCCCAATAAGCTCCAAGGACGGATTTTATTTTATACACCCATCTATATTTTAGTACTACACTATACAATATTTAGAACATACAACAACAATTGTTTGGTCATTGGTCTGCGTTATTCTTGTTTAGGAGTTTTGGTAATTATTTAAAGTAATTTCATTCCTGCTCTCTATTTCTGCCACTTCGGCATTCACAGAAAGAATATTTTCGGTTATGAATTTGAAGTGTCGAGAACAAAGAAACAGATAAAGTATCTCATTAATAAAAAGTTACCTTTTGATTTACATTAATTTAAGAATGTGAAAATAAAAATAAAGCATATGAAACTTTTATTTTAGACGAAAATTGTTGAAAATGCAAAAAGCGAAATGGTCCGGACCGTAGTGGGTGTTCGAAAGTAGTAACTTAGCAAGAGGGTATCGAATTTGTAATAAAAACAGTTTTTATGTAATTTGCACCACTTTAAACTTAATGATATTTCTTTGTATACGAAACAAACAGCTGACAGTTAGTCACAAATTGTGCAAAAATTTTAAATATAAAGTTAGGTATTGAATTTAAATATACAATTTTTATACGTTTAGTATTGAATAAAAAATGTCTTAAACATACCGCGTTATAATGAAATAATAGGCCACGTCAAGCAATGTAGTAGGTACCTACACAGGCGCAACTGCACCTCCAGATTTTGCGGAAGAGGAGAGCTTAACTTGGCTGAAGTAACCAAATAACTTGCGAACCTTACTTATTAAACATAAATAAAATCAAGCAGGGTATTAACGGGGGGGTTAACGCAGGGGTAGTAAGTGACCACAGATTTGCACTTACTTTGAAAAACTTTTAGTATGCCGCACCTGTATCAGATTATAAAAGAGTTGTTATTTCAAGATGTATCTTCATCCATCCCATTTGGTTCAATAAGGAGGGTTAAATAATGAAGCATAAAAACTTTTTTTGCGGCACAAAACTAGGATATAATTATTGTAGGTAGCCCGAAAAATAGCCCGAGTTGCAGAGGTCTCATTTCTTTTTATGGGATTAGGTATCTGTACTAGTGTCTTTATATATATAACTAGCTGACCGGGCAGACGTTGTCCTGCATGATACCAAGTGCAGCGCCATCTGCCGGGTTGATTTGTGAATCTAAACCATCCAGGGTGCCACCCAAACGCATACAAAAAAAAAACATTCAAATCGGTACAGTGATAAATACACGTACAGTAGAATCTTTATATGTCGCTGTATTACTTCTAAACGGCTGGACCGATTTGAATGATTTTTTTTGTATGCGTCTGGGTGGCGCCTTGGAAGGTTTAGATTCACAAATCAGCCCGGCAGATGGCACTGCAACCGGTATCATGCAGGACAACGTCTGCCCGGTCAGCTAGTAGTATTATATAATCTGTGACATTACTGTCGTTGTCATAACATATACATTTACATTACTGTCGTACCACATACATTAACATTACTGTCGTTGTCATAACGCATACATTATTGTATTTATAACTCAAGTAAATTAATTTAATTATTTTATTCGACACGCGACACACCACAGCTGTTCTAAGAAAAACCATCATCATCATCATATCAGCCTATATTGGTCCACTGTTGGACATAAGCCTTCTCTATGGCGCGCTATTTTTCTCGGTCCTCTGTCTTCCGCAGCCAGCCACAACCAGCCACCCTTTTGAGGTCGTCAGTTCAACGGGCTGGAGGGCGTCCCAAGCTTTGCTTTCCCATACGCGGTCTCTACTCTACGACACGTCTGCTCCATCGGCCATCGGTCCCCCGACAGACGTGGCGAACTCACTGCCACTTGAGCTTGCTAATTCTTGCTAATTCACTATGTCGGTGACTTTAGTTCTCTTCCGGATGTCCTCATTTCGAATTCAATCTTCAGAGACACTTCAAGCATAGCTCGCTCCATTGCCCTGTGCGACCTTGAACTTGTGGACCAGCTCTGCTGTGTGTCTACGTTTCGGGGAGTCATGACTGGTAGGACGCCAGGTCAAAGACTTTCATCTTCAGACTGCGGTATAGGCTGAAGGTTTGAAGACTAGACGAATCTTACTAAATGCTACCCATACTAGCTGGATCCTCCTATTGGCT
Organism: Apoda limacodes; assembly: GCA_946406115.1. Lineage (NCBI taxonomy): Eukaryota > Metazoa > Arthropoda > Insecta > Lepidoptera > Limacodidae > Apoda > Apoda limacodes. The sequence continues at coordinate 54,692,305 of OX291540.1, forward strand.
TCCTTCTCAAAAATTGTTCCGGTCTAGTTGGATTTTCTGTTCAATGTAATAATAAAGGTAATTCGAGTAAGGTGCCGGCGACGTGGACGTGTTGGATGAACATGTCTTTTGTCTTACCTAAATCAATGCCAAGAAAACCCATTAGAAGATGTATACGATACCTTTATACAGTGTGATCTAGAAATCCAATGAATTTGAATTTAATGACATTTTTGCCATCCAGTAATTTTCCACAACAAAAAAGACTGTTACTTTTTGGCCCAGCATTTTAATGTATCGTTATGGTAAAAAAACACCAAGGTAATGAGGTAAATAATGTTATTACAGAATATTTAGGTGTGTACATTAATATTTACAATATAACGTATTTAGTTTAGACAAGATTAGCAATAATCAGTACTTATAAATAAATTCATATAAAAACATTAGAAATTTATTCAAATAACAAATCGTATCAAATTTATAAAATAGTGTAAATTAAAGCTATTCTGCAATTTAACTAATTTAAATAAAAGCAAGCCTCTTAGTAAAAAATAATAAAAATAAAAAAAAGAAATAAAAGTATTTTTCCAACAATTTAGTAAACTTATAACTGATTGGTAATGTAATGCAACCATCTATATAATAGAGACTCGATCGAAATTATATTTTAGTCTCGGAACACTGCTGTGAGTGAAATTCCCAAAATATATCGACTCAATAAACTATTAAGGCGCATACGAGTGAGTACCTATAGCAGACCACCTAGCGCCGCGTCATTACATATTTTAACTCTCTCTTCGTACACTTGCTTTATGTATGTTTCATAAATGCACTACATAGAGTTAATCATAACATTACAGCAGAAATGTTAACTAAATCGGAATCAGATTAATATAATAATAAAACAACACATTCTAGATATAGCTTATGACTAGTGCTATACCCATCATCTCTAGGTGGTCCATTTCTGAAATAGGCTTTGTACGAATTTAATGGCGGCGCTTCTAGGCGCAAGTTAACTGCTTTTTAATACCATGCTCTTAAATAAGGTCCTCAAAAGTAAAAATATGCTAACCAGATACTATATTTTTAATTATTATTAAATATATTTTTTCTGACAGTAATTAGTAGATTGTGTCACAAGGGACCAAAATAATGTATTGAGGACGAAAGCGATTCTAGAGTAGAATCTCGAGCGTAGAGAGGACAAAGTACATCGCTCACGGTTCAATAACTTTGGTACCATGTAGCGCACCCTGCTTTTCATCCTCCTTTGAAAAATAAATAAGAGATGCTTTTTGAAGTGACGAATATTTATATTTACATAACTAAATTACAAATATATATTTCACACAGTTTGTTAGGTAGTTAATTGTTTCCGATAGTTTCTGCGTTTAATTTTAGACTTTCTGGTAGTTATATTTCACTTTCATTGCTCGAACTCATCTTTTATTAAATTTTTGTTCATCAAATTTAAATAATGAGTAATATTTTAATAAAAAGTTATATAAAAAAATGAATAAGAAGTTCCCGCGTATTTTTTTAAATTTGGTTAAGCAATGCCACTTCGGTAGGCGCGCTTTTTTTTACCACCGGCTAGGACTTTATCAAAGTAATTTGCGTTTAATCTTTTTAATTCAATAGTTTTCAAATTCAAAAGTCACTTCGTCACTGTTATTAAGGCCTTATATACTTGAAAGAGGACATCAGATTTCCCCCCACTTGCCTCATTCCTTAAATTCCGCATAATTTCGTCAGAGGCTGGCAGAGGCAGGTATTGCCATCTGTTTCATTTTATTGATACCTACCTATAAATTTTTACGAGAATTTTTTGGATTGAATTTTCATGTTACCAAAAGGTCGAAATTCATTGTTTAAAAAAATTACACGGATTTTGGTTCTCAGCCACAAACAAAGTTTTTCGGCCGCTTGATAATTCAGTTTTCGGTCATCAAGGTCTTTGTTATCGCTCCATAAGAATTTAATGTTTTAGGCATGAACATGTGCTGTATTTTTCAGAAATATATAAAATATTAGCTTTCCGCATATGGCTTCCCTCGCTTAGTCTGTAAGATTTACATAGTTCTTTAATCAACATTCTATAAAGTTCCTTCTAGAGGTAAATTCTTTAGAGTTTGATTTCGAAAGTGACTTAAAAAACGATGCCTACAGAAAAAAAGACCAAATTTAAATAATACATGATTTATTATTGTACTGTTATAAAATAAAGTAGTAACCAAACACCATTGGCAATATAATTTATTTATTTTTCTTAGTCTTCGTAATTTAAGGTACGATGTTATTTAGAAAAAGAATTATCCTCAGGTATGACCCTTCCTTTTGACCGATATCATAAAATAGAGAATCTTTTCTGTTCATATTACAAAGGTTCAAAATATAGATGAACTAGATGTATAATAATTGTTTAATTTAAGCCTTATTGTGTTGTTTTAACCAAATAAATATTTATCTTTTCTTTTTTTTTTTATTTTCTTTTAACTTATTTTTTTTTACAAAAACGAATGTTTCCTTTAAGTAAAGTTTGCCATCATCAATATTTAGGGTACTTAATTTCCAACTTCAGCCTTTCTTTTCCACCCTGTAACATCAATTATGCCAGAGATCACAGCATCTTTTAATGTAGTTGTTGAAGAACGGAGTAGAGTTGTAAATTATTACAAAAAAAAAAAAAAATAACATTGCACACGGTTTTAAAATTTCTTAAAATCATTTATTAATTATTATTTAAATGTAATATTCAACTAACATCATTCTATCTTTGTGATATATGTATCAGCATACTCTAAACTATGTTTCTATAGCTACGACAATTATTATTCGATGGGTATAACTATATTTTTTATCGTATTTGTTTGAGAAAAATAGAGTGCCGGTAAACTGAATAATAAACACACGAAACAGATAGCAGCCACGGGGATAGAAAGCTACAATAAATGCTCTGAAAGATTTTGTCTTCCTTTCGCAATAATGAACACGTATCGTTTCCATATTTTTAAATTAATTAGCTTTAGAATAATTAGATAAATATTTTTGATTGACGGCCGCCAAATGCAATAGTCTACCGACAAATGATTTTCTACTTTCGTACAATAATAAAAATCGATCCACGTTTTTAGGCATTCTTATTGCAGCGTTTTTTTGAGGTCGTAGTAAGCTCCGTCTAACATGTTAATAGATATTCTGCTAGGTTCAAAATCGAGTTTTGGGATTGTCTAGTCAATTAATAAGGATAATCCTTATTAACACACAAAGGACTTGGTTTTCTGAGTTTCGTCTTCCTTGGATTCCTTTTAAATTTAGTCAGTAAGAGTAGTAGGTGCGTTTGCCGAGGTCACTACGCAACTAGTGTGAGATTTAAAGGGTATCATGCTGACATATATCGGTTAGGGAACAGCGCTCCCGCTATAGAATGCCGTTGTTCCGACCTTATTGTTCCCGTCTTTTTAACTAGCTGACACAGGTGGGAAAAACTGGATTGTTGGCTTTATGAGGACTGCCGCACTTTCCACAGGTACGGGCTTCGTAAAAGGTGCTCTGACAGTCCCGTGTCACGTATTACACAACACCGACTACCCAATGAAAAGAATTCAAAGAAGAAGAAACATTATTTTGTTACTTAAAACACGTAAACTTATTTATTCATCTATAGTAAACTAACATAAACACTTATATCTTATTGATTTATTTAAGGAATTAGTTTATCTCAAGAGAAATATTTTAAAAAATAACATAAATCTTCAATAAACACAAATTATATTGTTTATACCAATAAGTGACAAACAAGCTTTCAAAGAAAAAAAAAAATTTAAACGTATTTTTTTAGTTTTTTTTGCTTTAGATGCTAAAACTTACATATATAAGTAAGAGATAGCAATAGGAATTCTTACGGCCCATTTTGCAAAACGTCTTTTTTATATTATAACCCGGACGTGAAAAACGGCACTTCAAACGCAGAACTTTTACCGTTTCCGTTGAGCTTTTACCGTGAACGCCCAAGTTTGGTTCTTCGCACGCCAGTGGATAGACAAATCTAGAGACGTTTCCAAAACGGTTTTGTCAATCTACCACAGGTTATAAACAGTTATCAGAACTACCAATATTACCACATTAGACGGAGCTTACTTCCGGGCTTCTTTATTTTCGGACTTTCCGTTGACAGAACGTCACAATAAAAAAGCATTAAAATAGTAATAAAAATTCAAGGACAAAGAAAACATGAATCGAACTTTAGAAAACTCAAAAAAGGACATTCTTCGAAAAGGCATTAATCAAGTAAATCTGAAATACAGTTTGGTGCTAAATTATAAAATGATATAAGAAAACCCTTGATACCCTGCATAATAGCAATTATATAAACTTAATTCAAAACTTCTACTTCTACAACTATTGAATATATTAAATGTTAGACGTCCGTCAACTACCACAAGTATTTAGCTGTTCTAAGGCTTATTAGTCTCAATATATATAAAAATTAGTTTTCCGGCCTTTCGGTAGCATCCGCAAAATTTCTTCTCTTAATTATATTCAGTTTACCGGCCTTCCTTTTTTTAAAGAAAAATAATGAAAAATAAAGTAGTAATATAAAAACTTGCGATAGTCAGAATTCAAAGATAGAATACAATTAATTATTTCGGAAATCATTATTGGAAACTGTCCTTAATTTTATTTTTATTGTGATTTTATACAGTTTTACAACTTTAAGACTCCGCTCAAACTAAATCGATACATCAAAAGATACTGCGATGTCTGAGGTAATTGTTACGTGTATGTATTCTTTATAGAATCGGTTTCAGCATCATTAATATAGATATGTAATCTATATTCTAAGCTGTCAAAGCCGAGTAATAAGCCACAACGCCACCAAATGGCGTAAGCCACAGAACCGGTGCAGTAACTCTTAACTATTGGCAATTTTTTTTTTTATTTTTTTTTTTTATTTTATACCACTAAGGTGGCAAACAAGCTTACGGCCCGCCTGATGGTAAGCGGTCACCGTAGCCTATGGACGCTTGCAACACCAGGGGTATCACTTGCGCGTTGCCGACCCTTCAGAAATCCAATAACTTCTTTCTTGAAGAACTCCATACTGTAGTCCTTGCAGAAAACCTTGGCAGGGAGCTCATTCCACAACTTAAGCGTTCGCGGGAGGAAGTTTCTCTGAAACCGCACTGTACGCGACCATTTAGGTTCTAAAGTGTGAGAATGAATTCCCTGCCGATGGCGAGCGGTGCGATGGTAGAAAGTAGCCGTGGGCATCATTTCGAACAATTCCTCAGAACACAACCCATTGTACAAGCGGTAGAACACACACAGTGAGGCAAAGTCTCTCCTCAGACTTAAGGGCTCGATACCGCAAGTGAGTTTGGAATCGTCGACAATTCTCACAGCCCGTCGTTGAACCGAGTCAAAAGGGCCAAGCTGGTATCCGGGTGCACCTGCCCAGAGATGGCAGCAGTACTCCATATGGGGCCTAACTTGCGACTTGTAAAGTAACAACCTTTGCCCCGACGTGAAGTACTGCTTCGCTCTGTTGAGTACACCAAGTTTTTTGGACGCCAGCTTTACCTTATCTTGTAAATGATCTCGGAACTGAACATCGCTGGAGATGTCGACACCAAGGATCCCAATGCTCTTGGAGATGGAGAGGGGAGTGTTCTGGAATTGTGGGACCACAGTAAATGGAGTTTTCTTAGCGGTGAACGCGCACACTTGTGTCTTTGTAGGGTTGAATCGGACCAAGTTTACCCGTCCCCAGTCAGAGACCTGGGACAGTGTAGTCTCGATTTGAGACACAAGTTCTCCGCGGTTTTCCTCCACAACGGAACGAGGGATGTTTGCACGACCCGTGTAAAAAGCGTCTCCAGTACTGTCATCTGCATAGCAATGTATGTTGTTGATGTCCAACATGTCATTGATATGCAGTAGAAACAGCGTAGGAGACAGCACAGAGCCTTGCGGGACACCAGCATTAATGTCCATGCTATCAGAGCAACTACCGTCAACTACGGTTCGTATGCGTCTGCCGGACAAAAAGCTAGCCACCCATTTGCACAAACCCTCGGGCACTCCGTAAGATGGCAACTTCGATAGAAGACCGCGGTGCCAGACCCGATCGAACGCCTTCGCTATGTCCAGGCTACATGCCAATGCCTCCCCCTGACTCTCAATGACTAGTGCCCATCGGTGTGTGAGATACACTAGAAGGTCACCAGTCGAGCGACCGTAGCGAAAGCCATATTGACGGTCACTGACCAGATCGTGTACTTCTAGGTATCTTAGAAGCTGTGTGTTGATCACACGCTCCATCACCTTAGAGAGGAGAGAGGTAATAGCGATAGGCCTGTAATTCGATGGATCTGATCTATCGCCCTTTTTGGGCACCGGGTGCACATTCGCAGTCTTCCATGTAGACGGAAATTGCCTAGTGTGGTAGGAAAGCGCGAAGAGGCGCGTGAGTACAGGACATAACTCAGGAGCACGCTGCTTAAGCACCACTGCTGGTATACCGTCTGGCCCACTCGACTTATGAACGTCTAGAGAAAGCAACGCCCGCCTGACCTCCCGCTGCGTTATGGAGATTTCCGGCATGGACTTACCGCACCACGGTATAGTAGGTGGTACAGCGCCTTCATCGCTCATATTCGAGTTCGAGGCAAAGAGACTGCCCAGTAGATCGGCTTTCTCTTTAGCACTATGGGCCAAGTCACCATCGGTCTTTCGCAGTGGTGGTAACGACGACTGGCAGAAGTTCCCTTCGGCAGCTTTGGCAAGCGACCAGAAAGCACGACTCCCAGAAGGATAGTTCGCAAGTCGCCCACCTATTTTGCCGATGAATTGGAATTTTGCTCTGGCAGTTGCTTTCTTACTGAACCTCGAGGCAGCATTTAATTTGCGTTTTAACTCAGAAATATTCGGATCCTTATTAAAACGAGCCGTGGTCCAAGCCTCATATGCATTTTGCTTAAGAATTTTAGCTTTTCTGCAAGACCTATTAAACCACGGTCGTTTTTTGACGCCGGCAGCTACTCGCGGGTTAGGAATATAGCATTCCATACCAGCAAGGATTGTCTCAGTGACTGCGGCTGCGCAGACGTCAGGATCTTCTGAGTTAAAGCAGATCTGCCTCCACGGGTACGATGCGTAAAATTCACGCAATCCATCCCAGTCTGCCGACTTATAGTGCCACACACGACGCCAGTTAGTTGGCCCAGAAGGATCAGGTTGTGTGCATGACACTTGAGTCCGAACGAGACAGTGGTCCGAGGAGCCAAGAGGCGCATCCACTGAGACGGAGTACCCGTCCGGACGAGTAGTCAGCAGAAGGTCCAGTAAGGAGCTCGTATGTTCCTCTATATCTGGTATTCTCGTTGGAGAAAGTACCAGCTGAGAGAATCCATAGGTCAGAGCAAATTCATGAGCAGATATCCCAGCATAGTTATTGGTTCGAGAACTGAGCCACTCGCGATGGTGGGCGTTAAAGTCTCCCAAAATAACTAGTTCTGCTGTGGGATATTGCTCTAGAACCTTGTCAGTCGTCAAACTCAGGTGCGTGAAGAGTCGAGTTACGTCCGTGTCACCGCTATGAGACCTGTATAGGCACGCATAGATACGAGTGTGGCCGCCGTAATCTACGCGCACCCACAATATCGACAGGTCCCTGTCTTCAAGGCTATGAAGGCGGCGACAGCAGATATCCTCCCGGACGAACATACATACACCGGCACGACTCATAAAATTGTGTTCGAGTTTGTAGCCGGGATAATGAACGTATGATGTGTCGGCCGGGCAGGATATCTGCGTCTCCGTTAGAAAAAGAATGGTCGGCTGCGCAGTTTCGAGATGGTGGTGGACTGCGTTAAGATTTGCGTGAATACCCCTGATGTTGCAAAAATCCACATTATATGTGGATGGAGTAGCCGCTGTGCAAACTCTTTTCTTTTTCTGTCTTCTGGCCATAATATATATAAAAAAAAAGTTACTAAGACTAAGGATGAGGATTCACTGCACAGACAGCATAGAGGACAAAGGGTGCGGTTCTAAGACTGCCGAAGCTCGCCACAGATGATACGGTTGCTGGCACGGCGGGCGGAAGGGCCCCTGATCCCCCTCTGTTGTAGTAGCCGGGTCCACTCCGGTCTCCTTCTCCGGCACGACTACCACTTCAGATACTTTACACAGGCTGGCGAATCAGCCTCCCAGGGCGGAGATTAAGTGATCCCTGGGTTCGGGATCCCGTTCAACCTGCGGGCGGCCAGCGGTCAGCCGTTTCATCAGGTCTCCCTGACCGCCGAACCAGCACGCCGCGTCTACGCCGAGTATGACAGCAACAAGCACCGCCGGTCCTCCGCTGTCCGCGCAGCGAATCCTCAAAGAGCTCTGGCAACCTTACTCACCGCCAGGAACACAACACTACTCAATGTTAGTGTTATTATGGCCGCGGTTTTCTGTAAGGTGGAGGTACTTCCCCAGTTCGGGCCGCTCATTCGAGCAAGTACTCGCTATGCCCTGCTTAGTTGTTCGGGTGGCTTATTCGAGCGAGTACTTGCAGTGCCCTACCTCTCTTATTTGAGCGAGTACTTGCAGTGCCCTAACTCTCTTATATATTGTCACATACAGTGATTGTAACAGCAAGAAAATATTTTTTATGTTTAAAATAGTAAAATGGGGTGAAACGCGTCGTTATTTGGCAAAATATCTTTTTCCCGACGTTTCGGCTGGGGAACACCAGCCTTGGTCACGGGTAGACTGGCGGTGCGCGGTTTCGTCGGCTTCGAGTGGAGGCGTCCTGTTGAACTACCCTCACTTCGCCCTTATACTTGTCATAAGTGTGTAGTGAACACAACACTAACGGTGTCCTCGGGTGCGTTCGTTGGTGAAACTCGAGAGCTGTATTTTCCTATGACTGGATTCCATGCAGGCGACAGTTTGTATCCATCCTTACGATTGTAGTTTTTATGCTTTTTTATTTCAATCGCTTCGCGTACTAATCTACGGTAATATTGGCGATCGGTGGACAAAACCTTAGGCTAGTGGAGCTCAATCCAGTGGTTGGAATTTAAGTTAATCAGATGTTCTGCTATAGCTGATTTAGTCGTCTGGCAATTCTTTACAGCAGCAATATGTTCTTTGACCCTGTCCGCAATTGTGCGTTTGGTCTGGCCAATGTAAGAACTGCCACAGCTGCAGTCAATTTTGTAGACACCTGGTGTTTGGTACGGGATTACGTCCTTTGACGTGCGCACCTGCTGTTCAATTTTGGAGAACGGAACATATACAGTCTTAATTGAGAATTTATTTAAAAGTGATACAATTTTATCCGTTATTTCTTTGATATGGGGCATGAACGCTGGCTGTCTGCTAACCTCTGGAGTCTTCGTATGTGTGTTACGGCAAACTGAACTTCTTCTACTCATTTTGTACCCGTTCCTCTTAAGTGCGTCTTGAATGTGTGCCAGCTCAGTATCTAAATGTTCAGGGTCACGAAGGTCATAAGCTCGGTTAGTCAGAGACGTCACAACTGAGTGTAGTTGACGCGGGTGATGATGCGAGGAGGTGTGTGTGTGTGTGTGTGGGCTTCCGATATACAGTATGCCCCAGAGAGCCATCTTCCCTTACATTCAATTTAACATCTAAGAATGCCAGTGAACGTTCACTTTCCATTTCATATGTAAAACGCATTTTGTTATGAATGTTGTTAAGGTGATCTAGGTACTGTTCTACTTCCTGTTTTGTTTAATCCCGTTTTACTATTTTAAATTCGAAATGGAACGCGTAAATTTAAAAACTTATATTTTTTATGTGTTATAGAGCAGCACCATGTCGTATTGCCCTATGCATATAGGTACAATATGTAAGTAGGTACCTATAAATGAAAGTTTTTTTTTACAACTAAAAGTCGTAGTAGTAGAAAGTAGCCGTGGGCATCTTTCGAACAATTCCTCAGAACACATCCCACTGTACAAGCGGTAGAACACATACAGGGAGGCAAAGTCTCCTCAGACTTAAGGGCTCGATACGACAAGTGAGTTTGGGATTGTCGAAAATTCTCACAGCCCGTCGTTGAATCCGAGGCCAAGAATTGGGGCCAAGCTGGTATCGGGGTGCACCCACCCAGAGATGGCAGCAGTACTCGCTATGTTAAATTCATCAGTGAAACCAGCAGACCGTAAGGGTTCTTTAGACGATAGATTTACCTTGTCTTGCAAATGATCTCGGAACTGAACATCGCTGGACATGCCAACACCAAGGATCCTAATGCTCTTGAAGATCCTGAGGGAAGTGTTCTGGAATTGGGGGCCCACAGTAAATGGGGTTTTCTTAGCGGTGATCGCGCAGACTTGTGTCTTTGTAGAGTTGAATCTGACCAAGTTCTCGCGTCTCCAGTCAGAGACCTCGACAGTGTGGTCTCGATTTGAGACACAAAGTCTTCGCGGTTTACCTCCACAACGGAACAAGGAATGTTTGCACGACCCGTGTAATAAGCGTCTCGAGTACTGTCATCTGCATAGCAATGTATGTTGTTGATGTCCAACATGTCATTGATATGCAGTAGAAACGGCGGAGGAGACAGCACAGAGCCTTGTTGAACATTAATGTCCATGCTGTCAGAAAAGTTTGTTGCACTGTATAGCGACTGAATACCGACACTCTATTCTAGTTTATTAATATTTTAGTAGATGGCACGCAAACACATAAACAATTTATAATTAAAATTGAAATTATTTTTCAAAGTAGTTAAAAGGCCATAAATCTTAATGATTATAAGTGTAAAATAACAAATTTAAATAGCTTTATATTACAGGATAATTTTTTTACATGCTCCAGTTCCATTTTATTTTTTGAAAATGTAATTTACGTAAAAAATTCAACGTTGTCATACGTAAAACGGCGGTAGGTCCGTCTAGGAAGGCGCCTACCCGCGGACTAGCTTCAGGACAAAAATGTACGCTGAGAGCAAACTGATATTCCTGAAATTAAACGGCGAAAGCGCGACATCAAAAAAAAATCGTATAATAATAATATAAGGACTTATTTAAAAATTAAAGAAATAGCCATCGATTGTTAGATGTTTTACAATTTGTGTGAATTATTTGTAGATATATATCGATGTTTCAGTTCAGACTGACAAAATATTCTATACACATAAAATGCTTTGTCCTGAATGACTGACTGACGGATCAACGTACAGCCTAAACCGCTGATCGTAGAGACCTGAAACTTGGAAGGTGTGTTCTTCGCGCGAGTATCCGAAAAGAAAGGATTTTCCGAAAGAGTCAAAGTGCGAGTCGGACTAGCGCAATAAGAGTATAGCGATTGTAATGAAATTTTGGTAATTTGTTATGCACAAGCCGGGGAACAATAAAAAAAGAAGCAACGTTCTCCGGGTTAGATAGTAAGTTATATATTTCTTGCGTTTTGATGTTTTTTTTTTTTCTATCGAGAAAAGTATTTTTAATCGTGTTTTTGCAAAAACAGTCATATTTAAAATTTCATGCTGAATCATTCATTTTTTTTCATTGCTTTTTTTGGAGCCATTTCTTCGTAAACGGAGACTATTACGGCATATGCAGCCTTAAGTGCCGCCCGAATGACCCATTTTGCGAGCACGTACCGAGTAACCCTTCGTCTTTTTCCAAATAGATGGGACGAAAAACACATTTTATGAACCGTAAGTAAGTGTACGAAATTTGTTATTTGCAACACTCGTGCTATATACCATCACTTTAAGGTTAAAATAACTATTAGGACTATATTTTACTAAAGTTGTAAAGTACTTTAAATATTTATTTGCCAAAACATTAAAAATAATGTGACAAGAGACCAAAAAGGGTTTTTGTTTTTTAAAAAAATACATTTAATATGTTTTCACGTTTGTCAGGGTCAAATAAAATATTCTGTAAAATGCGATCATTAAATTTCAGTCGGATCTACGGAGCCGATCCTAAGAAACATTGCCAAAAGCGTGTAATTTAGGTAGTGTGGCCTTTTCATTGAAAATAAATATCGTAACAACACACATAATTATAACAAATCGACGGTTGAAATGTCATAACTTAAATAATAATTTATATAAATAAGACCCATTGTTGTACATTTACAAACATAATCTTATCACAATTTTAGAAATTTTATTTGAAATCACATTAACGACAGATTTTAATCTGAAATCTCAGTTTATTTTATGATAAACTTTAACTTTCACTCTACTGTAATACGAAGATTACACTTCACCTCTACGTCAATTATTTCTCACATACACACACATACTCACACACACTAACACATACATTACGGTTATGAGTTAGTAATGTTCAGTAAAATATGCACTTTATTGCGTTGAAGTAAGATTGGTTTGACAGAATCACTGCTGTGGGTCGCCATGTAGCGGAGGTCACTGGCTGTTGGCAAGTTCGTCCATTCTACATCTGAAATTAGTGTTTCAATTACTTTATTGATTTTAAACTAAATACAAGGTTAAAAAATATAAACTAATAGTAACTACTTTTACATTGTAAAAAATAATATTATATTTGTCATGGTGCAATTTTTTTTTTAAATACGATATAATTAAGCTATAAAAATAAAATATGGAAAGTTATGAAAAAAGATTTTGACTATGAATATATCATGCTCAAACAATTTCTAAATGCTGAGAAACACATAATAATAAAAAGAGATCATTATGAATCCTTGGACGTTACTGGTTATGTATCTTGGTAATGTACGAAGACTAAGGGGAAGATCAGCTCAGCTCCTTCACGAGACGACAACAGGTAGGAGTTTAGAATACAAGAACATAGCATATAAAGTGTCTCACCTGACTGCCATATCCGCGACCTCGAGGCTAGGGCAGTCGAGCTCCTTTACGAGATACAGAACCGCGGACAACAGATTAGAGTTCAGAATACAACGAACAAAGCATATGGAGTGGCTTACCTGATTGCTATCTTTGCGACCTCGAGGCTAGGGTAGTCGAGCTCCTTTACGAGACACAGCACCGCGGACAACAGGTTGGAGTTCAGAATACAACGAACAAAGCAAATGAAGTGTCTCACCTGACTGCCATCTTCGCGACCTCGAGGCTAGGGTAGTCGAGCTCCTTTACGAGAAACAGCACCGCGAACAACAGGTTGGAGTTCAGAATACAACAAACAAAGCATATTAAGTGGCTCACCTGACTGCCATCTCCGCGACCTTGAGGCTAGGGTAGTCGAGCTCCTTTACGAGACACAGCACCGCGGACAACAGGTTGGGGTTCAGAATACAACAAGAAAGCATATGAAGTGTCTCACCTGACTGCTATCTTTGCCACTTCGAGGCTAGGGTAGTCGAGCTCCTTTACGAAACACAGCACCGCGGACAACAGGTGGGAGTTCAGAATACAACGAACAAAGCAAATGAAGTGTCTCACCTGACTGCCATCTTCGCGACTCGAGGCTAGGGTAGTCGAGCTCCTTTACGAGACACAGCACCGCGGACAACAGGTTGGAGTTCAGAATACAACGAACAAAGCATATGAAGTATCTCACCTGACTGCCATCTTCGCGACTCGAGGCTAGGGTAGTCGAGCTCCTTTACGAGACACAGCACCGCGGACAACAGGTTGGAGTTCAGAATACAACGAACAAAGCATATTAAGTGGCTCACCTGACTGCCATCTCCGCGACCTCGAGGCTAGGGTAGTCGAGCTCCTTTACGAGACACAGCACCGCGGACAACAGGTTGGAGTTCAGAATACAACGAACAAAGCATATGAAGTATCTCACCTGACTGCCATCTTCGCGACTCGAGGCTAGGGTAGTCGAGCTCCTTTACGAGACACAGCACCGCGGACAACAGGTTGGAGTTCAGAATACAACGAACAAAGCATATTAAGTGGCTCACCTGACTGCCATCTCCGCGACCTCGAGGCTAGGGTAGTCGAGCTCCTTTACGAGACACAGCACCGCGGACAGCAGGTTGGAGTTCTAAAAACAAGTACATGTAGAATGAGCTCCCTGCCAAGATTTTCCCCTATTGGGTCCTTCAAGAAATAAGTCATTAGATTTGCAAAGGGTCGGCAATGTGTGAGTGACGCCCCTGGAGTTGCAGTGACCACTTAACATTACTGGTGTCTACGTAGAGTCTCTTTAGAGGAAAAATGAGCTCGACCGTATATTGAGAAATGTATTCGACCAGATATTAGAGTTCATCGGTGTCTACATGAAGTGTCTTTAGAGGGAAAACTTGTTTATATTGTATTCGAGCAGATATAAGAGTTCATTGGTGTCTACATAGAGTGTCTTAAGAGGGTAAGGTGCTCATATTGTATTCAAGCAGATATTACAGGTCACAGGTGCCGAAATACAGTGTTTTAAAGGGGAAAACTTGCTTAAATTGTATATGAGTAGATATTACAGTACACTAGTGTCTACGTTCAGCGTCATTAGAGAAAAAAACTTGCTCATTTTGTTAAAGTAGATGTTGGAGTACACTGGTGTCCACTGGTTTTTTTATTTATTTCATGCACACAATTGTAGGACACTTACAACATATACAATACAAAAGTAACAATGTAAATAGGTCAAGTTTATCTCTAGTTAAGATCTCTTACACTTGACCCAAGAAAGTGAGAGCTGTACAAAGTGACCGGGATTTCTTCAAGTAGTCTTTTGTTGAATAGCTAATACTAATTTACTCTAATATTCAAGGACATAGAGGTAGTAATATTTCGATTTGTAAGTGTAAAAAGTATTCTTTTCATGTTCCACCTACCTATATAATCTTTTAAACTTAAAAATTATCTAGGACTTCTAAAAGGCGACCGCCTCCCCACATATCTGAATTCATGCTTTGTCGCATGTGCAAGATTTTAAATCGGACGTTCATCTGGTCATCTTACTCATTACGAGCTACCTTTACTATTTGTTGGGTTGCTTAATCTATCTTTAACACTATAACTACGTGACTCACCCTGGCGACGGGCCGACGCGTGAACCCTCGCCGCTCGCCCATTACGGCGGATCTGTACTCGCGCGCGCTATCTCTCTCCCTCTCTCGCTCGTGACCACCACCTATATCTCTGTCTCGTTCCCACACCTCGCTGCCCCCCCCGCCTCGCTCGCTTGCTTGTTGACAGTGCTCCCACCTACAAGCATACTACACTAGTTACATAACAGATTTAAGTTATGCCTAGAGCCGGCTTTACCTATGGCGGTCGAAGGGACGGCCCCGAGAGCGACAGCCCAAGCCGAGGCTTATGGGCTGAGGCTCCGTCAGTCTCGCCCCAAAAAGCCCGGTGAAGCAGTAATGGCTGCAACAGCCAACTGCATAGTCAGTTCAGAAAAAAAAAGGCTTTACTTATGGTGTACACGGGCGCAGGATCTTGGGAGGCGCCAAGCGCCGCTTGCGACACCTACAACGATCCTGCGTTCGTGCTTTACAAAATAACTCGTTTTACAATTTGTTTCAAAGTGAAATCGTCCTTAAAGCAGATAATTTAATCAGATCATTGCGAACTCGGTTCTATTACAATAACATAAGTTCTAATTAAAATCAAAATTGAATAAGTTAAATATGAAATCGTCATAGATGTTTATTTATTTCGGAGAAAAAACAGTTACAATTGTTGTTAATATAATAACTGAAAAATTATTTAACCTTTACATTTCTGTCTAAGAGTTTTAAGGTTTATATATACAATGTGTACCGGAATACCCCCAAATCCCTTAAAGGGGTTGTAGGGTGTCCGGTACACAAGCATTTACTAATGGACCCAAGGGTGAAATCATTAACCTGAAACATCCACAGCTTTCAGAAATTTGGTGAAAGCTTGAAAAGAACTTCTCCTTAAACTCAGCTGTGTGGGGGTCGATAACCGGTCATTTTGTCAAAATTTGTGATGAAATATCTGAATCATTTTTTTCTATTTTTACCTTCAATGATTAAATGATTTATTTATTTGCTTGAAATGCGGTACGTATAGTAGGTTGTAAGAAACATATTGAAAGCTTTGACGCATCTTGAACATTAGCATGCAAATATTAACATTAAAATTAACAAAAAAATAATTAAATTAAATGTCTCTGTGAGGCTAATTTAATAAAAAAAAGTAGTGTAAGACCTTTTGCTTGTTCCTTTATTTATTTTTAAATTTATGAGTGAAATGACAAGAAAATTATTTACAAATAATTTATACATCGTACAATGTTCTTTATCGCTAATAAAGATACATGTTTCGTTATTTTAAATTATTAATATGCATGTTCAATTTAGAATATTAGTGCAGGCCGGTCTACTAGTTACTACATCAGACATCAGAAATTGTGCAAGTTGAGAGGGAAGAATTTTCTTTTTCCTGCACATATTTTATCTATAGGGGTTCTTCATAAATAATTACATTTTTTTCGTAATCCGCGAAACATTGGTTTAAATCTTGCAAATAACAATAGTGAAAAGATTCCATCAGATTCTTTTTACAGAATATTAATTAAATAAAAAATAATAAAAATAAAGTAATTAAAATTTTAATAAAAAAATATCAGAAGGCTCTCGTTTTGAGTGAAATTATAAAGCAATTTTTACTAAATCATCACACCTTAGCTATTAGGCCGATGAATTCATTAAAATTGTTATAGCAGTCACTTTTAATGTGAGCTTCTAAATTCCATGTTCCAGGATTTCATAGAACACTGTTAGCATTTCGGACAAAGTTGACAAAAGAAAAAAACGGTAACCCAATTTTCGGAATATAAGATTCGCGCTAATAATTTGCTCAATGCCGATTGGTCAACATATGGACAACGCCTTGACCCTTTGTTGTTTGGAAATTCTCGGCAAAACTACCATAAAATTGGGAATTATGATCACTTTTAGTAAACCTAAGCTACCTAGCTAAATTTAAAATGGGAAGTTAAAAATGGTTTTTATTCAGTGTTTTAGTAAATGAAGGTTACTTTGAACCATTTTTGTGAATTAAGAACAATGTTAGTGAATGTACCTATTAGGTCTGCGTCCTTAGACCTTTTTGTCGGGTCATAAGTATCAGGCTGAAACTTTCTAGATCGCTTCATTTCAGTGAGTCGGACAAACTTTTTATTTCACAAAAATCTCGGTAGTGGGGACTAATTTTGCTAGAGGCCTTGAAACATGTCGATAAGTCCGGGTGCCAAAAATTTACTAATACCAAGCCGATTCTTACTGAAATTTAAAGATTAATTTATGAGAAAGTCAAAAAGTAGATTGTCCGACAAAATTAATGGGGACTATGCGCCAGTCGGACATACTGAAAATGTTGGAAATTCAAACTCAAAAAAGTGATTAATATCAGGCAAAATTTTTTTTTATGGGTTCATAAAAATTAATATAATACAACGGTAACGTTGTCCGACAAAATTTATGGGGATAAGCGCCAGTCCGACACTCGAAAAATGTCGAAAATACCAGCACAAAAAAGTGATTAATACTTGTCGGACAAACATGAGTAATTGTAGATTAGATCATTTATAACCGAAATATAGTGATATCCGACAAAAATAATGGGTCATATCGCTAGTCCGACAAGATTAGCCTAACTGCAAAGAAACTATATCTATATATACGCTCTTAGAAACGGCAGTATATCTATATGTGGATTTCGCCTTTTGCTTTCGAGAGCTCTGTTAGTGTATCTGTCGCACTATATAGTATACATGAGGTTTTAACCTTCTACCACAATTAGAAGTTTGTAAATAAATGTAGCTGTACTTGGCTCAAGTTTAATGTATAAACTTTTTTTTAAGCTACCCTTTTTGTTTCTAATTAGATTATCTAAGAAAATAATATAAATTTATGTTGTTTGATAAATAAAATATTAGTTTTATTATCACACATTTAGAAGTTTTTCATAAGACTTGACTCAAAAAAATTGGCAAAAAAAAAATTACTTCTCATATTTATCAATTTTAATTGATAATATTGAAAAAACTATTAAATATCTAAGTAGTATATATACAACAAATGGTTTAAGAAGGCTACGCCTTCTACCGCGCGTGGTTTCCACACGCTCAATTTTTTGCTAATACGTTATCTCATGGAGTCAAGCGATAAAATTTTTCTTGTTTTCTTCTAAATCATACATAAGACGTGTCAAAATACGAGCTTACAGTTTTTTTTAGGAGGATTCGTATAATATTAAAAAAATGGAAGCTAAACAGGCCTTTTAAAATTTAAATTTAAATTGTAGATTTTTGAGGAATACATTTTTGGTTACTATTTTATTTTTGTTAAATTCTAATAATAGTTAACTTAAGGAGAGATTAAAGATAGAAGACATGTAAAAAAATATTTGTTTATGGTTTGAAGCAAAGGTTTTGTATTATGAAAAAATAGTTTGTTTTTTTTTTTAATTATTACTGTATCTTATAAAAATTTGAATCTTAAGAAACATCTGCTTTTCAATGTCATTTAAAAATAGAACACTTTTTATAACGGCAAATTTTTAATTAGAATACAAGAGAGGATAGAAAATAAAAGTAAGTAAAAAATTATTTATTTACGAATGTTTAAAAAAATTAATTAATTATTAATAGTTTTTCTTTATTATGTCTAATCGAAATCGTTGTAATCTGTTTCTTCATTATCGGATTCTTCATATGCAGATGATTCTTCAGCTTCATCATTTTCACTCTCTTGGTCAATACTGGGTACCTATAGTGCGCTCTCTGCCCCATCATCTTTCTCACTCACTTTCATGCAGCCAAACACAGAACAGAAACACACAGACAGCGTTCAGGGAGAGAGGGGAGATATATATAGGTATACTTAAATGCTGTATACAGAACGAATAATTTTAATAGATACTTTATCGATTTTTATTAGTATTCCCCACATTTCTTGTCGGACAATCGTAGAATCACGTTTGAAACATTATTTTATTACTGAAAAAATAAAAATTAGGTTGATATCAATCACTTTTTTGTGCTGGTATTTTCGACATTTTTCGAGTGTCGGACTCGCGCTTATCCCCATAAATTTTGTCGGACAACGTTACAGTTGTATTATATTAATTTTTATGAACCCATAAAAAAAGATATTAATCACTTTTTTGAGTTTGAATTTCCAACATTTTCAGTATGTCCGACTGGCGCATAGTCCCCATTAATTTTGTCGGACAATCTACTTTTTGACTTTCTCATAAATTAATCTTTAAATTTCAGTAAGAATCGGCTTGGTATTAGTAAATTTTTGGTACCCGGACTTATCGACATGTTTCAAGGCCTCTAGCAAAATTAGTCCCCACTACCGAGATTTTTGTCAAATAAAAAGTTTGTCCGACTCACTGAAATGAAGCGATCTAGAAAGTTTCAGCCTGATACTTATGACCCGACAAAAAGGTCTAAGGACGCAGACCTATATGTCATTGAACCATTTTTGTGAAAACTGAAATTTTTTAATGCAGTGCTTAATGAAAAAGTTTAGTGAATTAAAGAAGTAAGCTGCTGCTTAAGCTTTTTAGTTGAGTAGATAGCTATTTATCAAACACTACGCCAAGATCACGAATGCTACTCACTTTAGTTTTAGTTGGTTCGATAGCGTATAGGTATATCTAATCTGATTACGTTTTCTTGAAAATGTTAATACTTTACATTTATCTGTGGCAAGTGTTAACTTGTTTAATGAACAATATAGATTGAATCTGTTAAGATCTTCTTGAAGTAGGATACAATCGTTGTGATTGTTTATTTGCATGAATATTTTCAAATTATCAGCATACGACAGTTTGTTACAATGTTGAAAGCAGTTTTGAATATCGTGAATATAAATAATAAAAAGGAAAGGACCCAAAGTAGATCCCTGAGGGATACCAGAACTTATCAGACTTGAAGACGAAGATAAACCATAAATGATAAGTTGAATTAAAATACAACTGATTGATGTTTTCTCTCAAGATACGAAGAAAACCAATGCAAGAGGTTACCCTCCACACCATTAGAGTAAAGTTTTTTAGCAAAATTAAATGGTCTACTATATATACACTGTCCACCGAAGAGCCCAGATCTAACGTTTTTAAAATAAAATTTGTATAGAATGTTAAATTTGTCACCGTAGATATGGACTTGACAAATCCATGTTGAGAAGGAGGAATGCAATATTTTAAGAGAGAATACAGATTTTCATGAACTAATTTTTCAAATACCGTTGCGATACACGACAGAATGGAAATGTGAATATAATTTAAGACATCATCCTTGGGCCCAGATTTATAGATAGGTGTAATATTAGCAGTTTTCCAGATTTGTGGGACATAGGCTTTTATTAAATAGTATTGTGAGCGGTACACATAAAGCTGCTGATGCATGTCTTAGGAAGAACGGATTTAATCTATCAGGCCCTGATCCTTTGTTTAAATCTTCGTGACTCAATGCTCTTTTTACAACAAATGATAGGTAAATGCTGGAAATACACACATTATTCCCAGCAGGATTTGAATTTTCAGAAAGTGAGCAAGGATCAAATGATTCTTGGGATCTTGGATCAAAAGCTGATAGGAAATATGATGAAAACATGTCACAAATCACTGTAGAGTCACTTGAAGAGTGATCATGCAATTTCATTGTAGATGGATAAGCGACTTTTTTATTTTTTAAATTGTGTGAATATTTCTAGAATGTTTTAATGTTGTGTGTTGTAGAAGTTTCTACATGATTTATATATAAATTATGACACGTGTCTATAAGTTTTTAACCTTATTGCGAACCGCTGAATATTTTTCATAATCTGATCGGTTACCGTGTTTTTTCCAGTTTCTCCAGTGTTTTAACTTGACCTTTAACTGTTTTATTAGTCTTTTGAGAACCACAAGGGTACTTTTGACTTTTTGGTTTTGCTAGAGGGAGGTGTGCATCTAGTATAGTGTATAGAATTTTATAAAAGAGGTCGGTGGCATCTTGGGTATTAAGTGTCCTAAAATTCTCTGACCAGTCAATTTTATTAAGCTCTCTGATAATGTTATCAAAATTAGCTTTACGAAAATTATACTTTGGTAAGACTTTGTTCGGAAAAGTGTCTGTATTGAGTACAAATTTAAAATCACATTCAATTGGAGGGTGTTGGGGATCTACATTTATTACAGGATGAGCGCACAATGAGACAGAGCATTCCTAATCTGTCAAAACTAGGTCAAGTAAGCGATTATTAAAATTTTTAATATCATTGTATTGTTTAAGATTAAGGATAGACATTATATTGGTCAGGTAAACTGGAATATTTATATTTGCATTTAAATCCAGGGTTGTATCAGACACCCATTCTATGAAAGTTTGATTGTAGTCACCTGTAAGAATACCGCTATGGTTTGGAAATTTGATAACTATGTCATGCAGTTTGTTAAAATGCGCTTAATAGACAGTTTGATGTGAATGTAGGTAAATGCAATATAACCTCTTCTACAAGAGGGTTTTTCCAGTAAATTAACCTGATAGATGATATATTATTTTTGATTGCAATTAGTACACCACCACCATCTTTCTTAGCAGATGTCGATACTGAAGGATCTCTTCTGTAAACTTTATACCTGTTATCGACAATTTCGCTATTAAATACTACATCTCGCAGCCATGTCTCAGTCAGGACAATAATGTCGTAATCACAGTTAGAAATAGTCAGACGCAGGTCGGAGAACTTATTTCTAATACTACGACAGTTTTGGTAATAAATATTAAAATTAGTTGTACTTTTATCCATTATCATATACGTGTGCGATAAATGTTTTTAAAATGATTGGTGACGAAAAAATATTTACAAAAAACAAAACATGAAATATTGTCACTTAATAAAATAAAACAAAACAGACAGAGCTTTTTATATGGTTCAAACAAAATACAAAAAATAGCACTTATTGAAGATAAATATGATTTAAAATACATAATACATAGTAAAGTTAGTTGATAAAAAACGTAAAATTCAATGTTACAAGTTAATTTTATATATCTACTAACAGCGGTTTGTGGCACTGAAAAATAATAATAGTAATAAAATATGATCCAGACATAGTAGCGAGGCACATTGATAATAGCATAACATTTTGTTAGGTAAAAAATAGTACTTAGTAGTCAAAGTATTTTACACAATTCACTCTCATCTCTAATTTGAAGGGTTTTCGATGTATCTGTTTTACGAACAAATATGCAGGAGTTTTTAATGCACATATATTTATACGACTTTTCTCTTACAGCCTTTCGTGCCTTACTATATAATATTTTATTAGACAAATTCAAGTGTTCATTGACATACAATTTACGCGGTGGAGTAACATTTATGTCGATTTGTTCTGTGTTGAGATTCCGGCGTACCTTAGCTGCGTGCAGTATCTAGTCTCGCAAGCACCGTGTCGTGAGCTGTAACACGATGTTCTTGGGCCGATCCGTCCGAGCGTATTTTATTTGTTGGTATGTCTATTTGTATAAGTTTTCCAATGTTTTGGATTATGTGGGTTAAGTTTTTTTTTTTGATATTGAACGTTTTGAATTTCTAGATTACAATTCCGCGTTGCCTGGTCACTATCAATTAATTTCTTCTGCATACCGCGTAATTGACTACACAATTCACTGTTGTCATTTTGTAGTTTAATTGTAGATTCATCATGTTGGTTAACCTTAAGCTCCAACGCACTTAGTCGGTCCTCCCAGACCAAGATTCGATCTAACAAAGTTTTTATTTCAGATTTAATCGGTAGTAAAAGTTCCGCAATATCATTGATGCACTTTTCCTGCATGCAGGTAAAGTTTCTGTCGAAGTATTCCAAAATGCTTTGATCAATCCCGCCGCAAACCAACGAAGGTGAAGAGGACGTACTCTCATCACATTCCTGCAACATTAACTGCGTCGAACTCACTGGAGTATAAGCATTGTCGTCTTCAACTATTCTCGTACACGCATCAGGGCACTTCCAAGTTGATTTAAATTTAGAACTTTGTTTAGAAGTTTTAGTAATACCAAGACACTCAAAATGATAAATATTTTTACAACCAATGGTCGAGCGTTTCAAAGCTTCATTTTCCTTCACTGTCCTTTTACAAGCTAAGCAGTGAGTCATTTTGATTTATGGAGAATTAATTAAAATAAAAAGGACTATACCGAGGACATCCCGGACGTCAGCTTGTACGAGATTAGTATGGCTCTCAAACAGCTTAAGAACAATAAGGCACCGGGTGATGATGGAGTTACGACTGAGCTTCTGAAAGCGGGTGGAAAACCGGTACTAAAAGTCCTTCAGAAGCTCTTTAACACCGTCGCACTCGAAGGTATTTCGCCACAACACAGCACAGCTGGCACAGGGGCGTGGTGGTGCTTTTCTTCAAAAAAAAAGGTGACAATACCCTTCTTAAGAATTACAGACCCATCACGCTACTGAGCCTTGTTTATAAGCTGTTTTCAAGAGTAATTGCGAACCGTCTCGCTCGCAAGTTCGACGACTTCCAGCCGCCCGAACAAGCCGGTTTCCGAAGAGGCTATAGTACTGTAGACCACATACATACGCTACTGCAGATTATACAGAAGTCAGAAGAGTATTATCGGCCCCTTTGCTTAGCGTTTGTGGACTCTGAGAAAGCCTTCGATTCGGTGGAAACATGGGCAGTGCTACAGGCTCTACAGAGATGCCGTTTTGATCATCGGTATATCGAGGTGCTAAAATGCTTTTACGATAACGCCACTATGTCAGTCCGTCTCCAGGATCAGAACTCGAAACCGATCCAACTGCAGAGGTGTGAGACAGGGAGATGTCATATCTCCGAAACTTTTCACAAATGCGTTGGAAGATGTCTTTAAGCTTCTGGACTGGGATGGGCTTGGCATCAATGTTAATGGCGAGTACATTACCCACCATCGGTTTGCCGACGATATTGTGGTCATGGCAGAATCGATGGAGGACCTTAGCACAATGCTCGAAAGCCTCAGTAGAGCTTCCCAACGAGTGGGCCTCAAGATGAACATGGACAAAAAATCATGTCGAATGGCCATGTAGCACTCACTCCAATAACTGTTGGGAACTCTACACTCGAAGTTGTTGACTAATACGTATACCCGGGACAAACTGTTAGATTAGGTAGGTCCAATTTCGAGAAAGAGGTTAATCGCCGAATCTAACTCGGTTGGGAAGCGCTCGGGAAACTGCGTACTATTTTCTTGTCCCAAATACCCCAGTGTTTGAAGACAAAAGTCTTCAACCAGTGTGTGTTGCCAGTGATGACTTACGGCACTGAGACGTGGCCGCTAACTATGGGCCTTATATGAAAGCTCAAGGTCACTCAGCGGGCGATGGAAAGAGCTATGCTCGGAGTTTCTCTACGTGATCGAATCAGGAATGAATCCGTAGGAGAACTAAAGTCACCGACATAGCTCACCGAATCGCAAAGCTGAAGTGGCAATGGGCAGGCCACATAGCTCGAAGAACCGATGGCCGATGGGGGAAGAAGGTTCTCGAGTGGCGGCAACGAACCGGAAAGCGCAGCTAGATGGACAGATGACCTCGTAAAGGTAGCGGGGAGCCTTTGGTTACAGGCGGCACAGAGTCGCACGCTGTGGAGAAAGTTAGGTGAGGCCTATGTCCAGCAATGGAACTCCAATGGGCTCATATGATGATTTAAAAGGAAACAAATAAAAAGTTTAATATCTTGATCACTGTGTGACTCGATCCCTGGAACTTGACCTTCCGTTTTCTTAGTCCATTGAGTTTGCTAGTGACCATCAATAATTCAAGCAACAAATGCGTTGAAAATGACGATGTGTTTCGTACAACGCATTACATAACAATCGGCATGCACTAATGAGCGAGCATGAGTCACGCACTTCAGAATACAAAACACTAATCACCTTTAACTTGCACTGACACTGACAGTACTGACAGTACTGACCGAAAAATTGTTTATATTTTACATTTGTTTTAAGTTATCCTACTTAAAATGTATTTCACTCACGTCATGCAATGGTATAATTCTTTTTAAATATATAACACTATTTCCAATGTTTTTTGTTCAAAATATCTAACTGTTATAAAAATGCGACAACACAGTTCAGCGGTTACGTGTTTTTTTTTTGATGTTACTAATGCAAAAGCACGAAAAGTAACTTTTTTAGGAGTCTTCGAAATATTTAATCCCTAACGCGTCCGGCCCCCCGCAGCGGCAAATGCCGGTCATGTCCATAGTCTACAGTCATAAACACGAAGTAACTTTCGCTTTTTCACATTCTGACTGGCTTCCAACGGGTACTAGCTAAGCCCTGCCACACGGGCGCTGTCTTTTTCAATGTAGTGAAAGCTTTCGACAAAGTCTGGCACAACGGTTTAATTTATAAACTGTACACCTATCAGTTGCCAGACCGCCTCGTTCTCATAGACTCCGAAACCGCTTCCTCAGAGCGGCCTCCGGAGCCTCCCGGTTCGTCCGGAATGCATCCCTACACAGGTACTTCGAGCACCCCACGATTGCCCAATACCTTAAAGACCTGGCAGTCGGCTTTTTCGAGTGTACACAAAATCACCCGAACCGATTAATTGTACAATCCACAAGCTACCATCCCCCCGACCGACCACGACACGGTCGAAAAACTATTGTTAGGCGGCCTCGGCACGTACTAATACTAAAGAATGATCTCGCTATCCGGATAGAGAGACTAGTCTCGATGACCTCCCCTAGTACGCCTTATCGCCCATACTCACTCGCAACTTGTAAAAAAAAAATTATAAAAATTATAATATTTAAATTTATTTTAAAGTTAAATTATATAAATAATGAAAATGATGTAATTTATTATCGATTGGATGATAATTATATAAAAAAAAATTTTTTTTGCATGTTTACTGAGTAAGACTGAATGTGTAGTACTTAAATTTATAACATCTTTACCTAACCGCATTCTAGGCAAATAAAGTTATTTGTTTTTGTATAACCGCGACCGCGTAACAGGGAACTCCCCTCTTGGGGCTGACTCGCCATTGACTCTTGTTGCATAAACACTAAACGTATCCTATATTTACCGATCTATCACTTTTCACCTACACTAAAGTGTACCTTAGTAAATAAAGCAATTACTGTGTGTAGGTATGTATACACATTCCATAATAACTTTACCATAATTATTTATTTACACAAGTAACGACACAGCGCCTAAACACACAGAACAACCCACGAGCCGACTCGGTTTTTATTAGACAAAATTAACAACCAAAAAAATTTTTTGATAAATATTAAGACATAATCGTTAAAAAAAAAATTCCATAAAATTTTTTTTGTTAAAAAAAAACCTATCTACATCAGGTAATTCAAAAACAAAAAACATTGCTTCACTAAATCTTTCGTCGTTTTTCCCTAATTATTTTTTTACGTTGCAAAGCAATAAATACATTCGCTATTTAATTCACAGTTATTTGATACAAATAGTTTACTAACACAAACACAACAATTACACTCATTTCACTATTCGCGAGAACTGTTTTTATTAAGCATTGAAAATTATCAATTCTCATAGATCAGATATTCTAGAATGTATCTAAACAAAATACTTGTGATTTGCTGTGGTAAAATTAGCTGGTTAACCAATCATTCAAATAGTTTACTAACACAAACACAACAATTACACTCATTTCACTATTCGCGAGAACTGTTTTTATTAAGCATTGAAAATTATCAATTCTCATAGATCAGATATTCTAGAATGTATCTAAACAAAATACTTGTGATTTGCTGTGGTAAAATTAGCTGGTTAACCAATCAGATTACATCAAATGCAGGTCCCGGGTACAGGACGCTACGCGCACAAAAAAGTTTTTTTTATACCACTAAGGTGGCAAACCAGCACACGGTCCGCCTGATGGTAAGCCGTTACCGTGGCCTATGGACGCTAGTAACGCCAGGGGTATCTCGCGCGTTGCCGACCCTTCAAAAATCCAATAGAACTTTCTTGAAGAACCCCATACTGTAGTCCTTAGGGAAACCTTGACAGGGAGCTCATTCCACAACCCAAGCATTCGCGGGAGGTTTCTCTGAAACCGCACTGTACGCGACCATTTCGGTTCTAGAGTGTGAGAATGAATTCCCTACCGATAGCGAGCGGTGCGATGGTAGAAAGTAGCTGTGGGCAACATTTCAAACAATTCCTCAGAACAAATCCCATTGTACAAGCGGTAGAACACACACAGGGAGGCAAAATCTCTCCTCAGACTTATGGGTTCGATACGGAAAGTAAGTTCGGGATCGACGATAACTCTCACAGCTCGTCGTTGAACCGAGTCAAAAGGGCCGGTATCCGCGTGCACCCTCCCAGAGATGGCAGCAGCACTCCATATGGGGCCGAAATTGCGAATTGTAAAGCAGCAACCTCTGCCCCGACGTGAAGTACTGCCTCGCTCTGTTGTGTACACTTAGTTTTTTGGACGCCAGCTTCACCTTGTCTAGCAAATGATCTCGGAACTGAACATCGCTGGAGATATCAACGCCAAGGATCCCAATGCTCTTGGAGATAGATAGGGGAGTGTTCTGGATTGTGGGACTACAGTGAATGGGGTTTTATATGCGGTGAACGCGCAGACTTGTGTCTTAGTAGGGTTCAATCGGACCAAATTTACCCATCCCCAGTCAGAGACCTTGGACAATGTGGTCTCGATTTGGGACACAAGTTCTCTGCGGTTTTCCTTCACAACGGAACGAGGGATGTTTGCACGACCCGTGTAATAAGCGTCTCCAGTACTGTCATCTGCATAGCAATGTATGTTGTTGATGTCCAACATGTCATTGAATGTATAGTAGAAACATCGTAGGAGACAGCACAGAGTCTTGCGGGACAATATTCATGCTTTCAGAGCAACTACCGTCAACTACGGTTTGTATGCGTCTGCCGGACAAAAAGCTAGCCACCCATTTGCACAAACACTCGGGCACTCCGTAAGATGGCAACTTCGATAGAAGACCCCAGTATCTAACCCGATCGAACACTTTCGCTACGTCCAGGCTACATGCCAATGCCTCCCCCTGACTCTTAATGGCTAGTGCCCATCAGTGTGTTAGATACGCTAGAAGGTCACCAGTCGAGCGACCGTGGCGAAAGCCATATTGACGGTCACTGACCAGGTCGTGTTCTTCTAGGTATCGTAGAAGCTGTGTGTTGATCACACGCTCCATCACCTTGGACAGGAGAGAGGTAATAGCGGTAACCTGTAATTCGATGGATCTGATCTATCGCCCTTTTTGGGCACCGGGTGCACATTCGCAGTCTTCCATGAAGACGGAAATTGCCTAGTATGGTAGGAAAGCGAGAAGAGGCGCGTGAGTACAAGACATAACTCAGGAGCACACTGCTAAAGCACCACTGCTGGTATATCGTCTGGCCCACTCGACTTATGAACGTCTAGAGAAAGCAACACCCGCCGGACCTCCCGCTGCGTTATGGAAATTTCCGGCATGGTCTTACCGCACCACGGTACAGTAGGTGGTACAGCGCCTTTATCGTTCATGTTCGAGTTCGAGGCAAAGAGACTGCCCAGTAGATCGGCTTTCACTTTAGCACTATGGGCCAAGTCACCATCGGTCTTTCGCAGTGGTGTTAACGACGACTGGCAAAAGTTCCCTTCGGCAGCTTTGGCAAGCGACCAGAAAGCACGACTCCCACAAGGATAGCTCGCTAGTCACCCATCTATTTTGGCGATGAATTGGAATTTTGCTCTGGCAGTTGCTTCCTTACTGAACCTTGAGGCAGCGTTTAATTTGCGTTTTACCTCAGAAATATCTATCATCTATCTATCTAGATCCTTATTATTCTTAATATAATATAATATAAGTCTTCCAAAATAACTAGTTCTGCTCTACGATACTGCCTTAGAACTTTGTCAGTCGTCAAACTCCGGTGCGTGAACCGTGTCTGTGTCACCGCTATGAGACCTGTATAAGCACGCATATATACGAGCGTGGCCGCCGTGATCTATGCGCACCCACAATAACGACAGGTCCCTGTCTTCAAGGCTATGAAGGCGGCGACAGCAGATATCCTCCCGGGCGAATGTACACACACCGGCACGACTCACAAAATTGTGTCCGAGTTTGTAGCCGGGATAATGAAGGTATGATATATCGGCCGGGCAGGATATCTGCGTCTCCGTTAGGAAAAGAATGGTCGGCTGCGCAGTCTCCAGATGGAGGTAGACTGCGTTAAAATTTGCATGAATACCCCTAACGTTACAAAAGTCCACATTAAAAGTGGATGGAGTGGCCGCTGAAAAAACTCTTTCCCTTATTTTTCTTGCCATTTTAAAATAAAAAAAAAATTACTTAGACTAAATATGAGGATTCACTGCAGAGAAAGCTTAGAGGGCAAAAGTAAGGTACTAGAACAGCCAAAGCTCGGGCTCAGGCGGGCGGAAGGGCCCCTGATACCGCTCTCTTGTAGTAGCCGGGTCCACTCCGGTTTACTCCTCCGGCACGACTACTAGACTAGAGACTTTACACAGGTTGTCGGATCAGCCTGCCAGGGCGGAGCTTAAGTGATCCCTGGGTTCGGGAACTCGTTCAACCTGCGGGCGGCCAGCGGTCAGCCGTTCCATCAGGTATCCCTGACCGCCGTACCAGCATGCCGCGATTACACCGAGCAATGACAGCAACAAGCACCGCCGGTCCTCCGCTGTCCGCGCAGCGAATCCTCAAACAACTCTGGCAACCTTACTCACCGCCAGGAACACAACACTAATCTAAGTTAGTGTTATTATGGCCCTAGTTTCTGTAAGGTGGAGGTACTTCCCCAGTTCAGGCTGCTCATTCGAGCAAGTACTCGCTATACTCCGCTTTAATAGTTCGGGCGAGCACTTTCTGTGCCCTACCTCTCTTACTGGACTTACCTATACTGGACGCGTAAGGCGTTGATACAATAAACTCCGATGAAGCACGAATTCAGTACTTCGGCCAACATCGGTTTTGTTCGGCTTTCGGGAAGATAACAAGTATTAAATATATTTAATAGCTTTTGATGTGAGCTTCTTGGCTTGTTCGTAGAGTGGCCGGCACGGGGATGCAGGTTCGAAACCCAGAAGATCTCTCATCGATCACAATTTTCCTATATTCCTATTTGTTATTAATAGATATAAGTAAAGTATGTACCTAATCAAATATTTGTAATTGAGATATTGTTGATAAGCGAATAGGTTGATAAAAAACATTACGAGAATTTAGACTTTGTGGCAATAACTGAATAAGTAGATGCGATAAACAAATTGTAACAATGAGAGGGCCATATAACAAATATAGTTCCGTGCTTGGAACAAGCCGCCTGCAATATATATATTCTAATAGAGTAACATTTTTCCAAGAATCAATTTTAGAACGTACAATGAAATTTCATTTGTAACTTTATGAATCATTCGCACCATAACTTTCTGTCACTTTACAAATTTAAAGTTGTGCCAATGTTAATTTAACTTACAAAAATTTTACTTTGTAACTTACTCAAACGTTACAATTATCAGGAGTGGCCAAGTTACAGGGTTTACTACTGGCGCGGCCACTAGCACTAGGGTATCGCTTTGGGGTTGCTGGAATGTTACATCCTTGCATTTGAAAGTTAAACTTATAGCCCCCAAATGTAATGTTCAGCAATTTTATTCTATATAAGTTTGGCTTGCTTAGTGGGTTCTTTCCTAACAATATTTTTTAATCGTGTAGGTACTACATATTGCTTCCCGACATCATTGAAACTTAAACCATTTTTTTTTTTTTTTAATATTATAATGGGCTCGCACGGTCTTAGCAGACCATTTATGCATTTGCCAGAGTCAAAGTCAATTATATTATATCGTATCGTGGCGCGGGCGTTACCGCGCGTCCTCGTTTTCAAGTCCCAAGATTGGGCGGGAGATTTGGTGTGGATCCTCAGACATTGCGCGTCATGTCCTGCTTATTTCTTCATAATTCACTATTCATGAGCCTTCGCTGCACAATTCTTAACACGCTTTCGTAAAACTTTGCTAAAATATATACATCGAAAGTCACTAAATGAATTTAGAAAAATTAAACAGAAAAAAACACCACTCCTTCTTAAGATTCGCGCCAAAACTCCCTTAAACCATTTGCACCTTTAAGTGAGCGGAAACTGATAAATATATAACTGTAAATTAGTATCTATTTGATATTGACCCGCGCGTCTACAAGAGGGCGTCAGGATATTAATTGCACACGAGCCCTACATAACGTATATAACGAGCATCCACCCGCTCTCACCTGTCGGCTCGGTCGCAGCACTGCTCGTGGTACTGGTGCTGGTGGTGCTGGTACTGGTGCGGCGACGTCACTTCACCGTTCCCGCCGGCGACACCGTATCTGCACTCGCCGTTCGACGAATACGAGTATTCCTATAGCAATTTTATTTTATCTAATCAACTTTTAACTTAATCAATAATAATATATTTTAGGGTATTTATTAAAGTTTTGCTTAAAACAGGTTTTTAGAATATTATAATTCTTAGATTGTAAGTTTAGTTTTAGTCAGTAACAGACAGGCTAAATAGAGATGAAACAGTACAACAATATGTATGTTATTTATTATTATTCTGGTAAATTGTAACTATATGAATATTCAGAAGTGTTCTGTTACCTTAACGCTCTGGGCAGAGAATGAGTGTCGCAGCGATGCAGCGGCGGCGCCCGCGTCCGGCGAGCGCGGCTGGGGGTGGGGGGGGGAGCATCGTTAGTCGTTACTAAAGTGTGTCTACTCTCTCTAACTACATATGCGTCATGATTAGCAGATTGAGAGGATTTAGAAAAGTGGGTATGGAAAACTAAATCAAGCTATCGAGTTCTTATGGCAAACCGTCAGGGTTGCTCAAAGCAAAAAGACGTGCCCGTGTCGTGGGCCATTGGCCGTGGCGTATCTGCGCATCACAACCAAAGGCGTATTATTACATTAACCCCTAACAGGCCGGGTGCGGTCACCATGACCGCAGTAACTGGTAACACTAAATATTATACTCTTCCAATATTCGATGGTACTCGCCCCTTCCGGTACTTTCTTAACTCAGCCGATTAGTACGAGGAGTGGATTAGCAATAGTCGAATGCGTCTTTTGTTTTGCGTTTTTACTGTTTAAACAGTCGCAGCGGTCAGTGACCGTACCCGGCCTGTTGCGTGATTTTAATTAATGAATACCCGAGGTAGAAGAAAAGCTGGAAACTAGAAAAACATGCTGTACTTGCAATCCCAAAAAAGAAAAAGAAAGACCTATCATATATGTTTTTGTTGTAAAAAGCCGATATGTATCGAATATAGCCTAAAGATGTGTTGCGATTGTCGCGAAACAAGACCATGAATGACGGTTGTCAATTTTTTGTTAGTAATATTTATATTTATATATTTATATTATTAGTTTCTGTTTTTTTTTTTTATTTTATTACATGTTATATGATCTCTTCTTTTCCTCTTATATCTCGTATTTTTCAAAAATAACTTTAAATTTTTTTAGGACTTTTCGCAGAAGCTTAGAGATTTTGTTTATTAATTTAAGCGTTTAAGTAATGTTTTTTATTTATTTAACAATAATAAAAGTTATATATCGTTAATTTTTATTTTCTAACTAAAAGTAAATACTATCAGTAACACTGTGTATTTTTATTTATTTATTATTTAAATAATAACATAAAAATGTTATACATACAGTACATGCGGTCACGGTGACCGCACCCGGCCCGTTTTGTTACTAAAAAAAGCCACCAGCCAATTCAGGGTTAATTACACATGGTGCATCCCCTGGTCCCTCGTCGCCCGCCATAACAACTTTACGACAAGTCATCTTCTCACGGCGATAGCGCAATAGCGCCGTCGGTTTGCCGACTCTCGATATGAACCCTCGAACATTGTTTCGCTTTAGCCACTTCTTCCTAGAGGAGGAGGCCTCTACCTCTACCTACCTCCCTCTTCCCCTATTTCGTGATTTATTTACTAGGAAAACATTTACTGCTGCTAATTCATTATAACAATCTTTACCAGGTAACCATTCATTACACATATACTATATATATATACTATATACTATATATAGACTATATAGGTACGTTTGTACTGTTATGATGTACTGTGAACTGTGTGCTGTGTAGTGTAACTGACCTGGTAGTGCGAGCGCGTCATGGCGGGGTGGTCGTGTCGCTCGTCGCTCGAGGGGGGCGAGGGGGCGGCAGGGCGGCGCGGGGGGGACAAGGGGCACGGCACAGGCTGTACAACACACATATATGAATACAACAATACCGTCGGTGACACGGTGCCCCACGGTACAATACCGTCGGTGACACGGTGCCCCACGGTACAATACCGTCGGTGACACGGTGCCCCACGGTACAACTTCATAATAAGAAGTAGCTTTTTTTTAAAGAAAACAGCATAACTATATAGAGTTATTGTTAAGTATTTTTGGTTGTGTGGTGCCCATATTTATTATACTCTGCGATGCGTATTTTGTATATTCGGTGAGTTCCGAACATCTACGCACGAGTAAGGAAGTCCAGCCATTACAAAATTGTTTTTGCTTGTATAAATAAATATATTTCGTCCACCTTCCTTGCACATCCGCGATTTAATAAATAGATATGTTTGTTTGGTCTACCTTCCTTCTGCATTCCCAATTGAATAAATAAATATGTTTGTTCCACATTCCTTGTGCATTTCAAATTGAATAAATAAATAAATATGTTGGGTCCATCTGCCATCTACATTGTACATGCGTAAGTATGATCATGTCTCCCAATATCGTACACAGTTAAGGGGCTGACCAACGCCAACTGACACTTTTTAAAATTGAAAAAATCAATACTTGTAGTAAATATTTTTGGTTAAAAATTTAACCCTATATAGAAGAACATATACCTAATGTATTGTTCTACCAAAAACACGAAAGCATTAATTTGCCTCGATAGAAAAAAATCTGGAAAAGACCTCTAAATTTTTTTTTTTTTTGGTATTTAACCGTTATTCTTTAACATATAACATTAAAATTCATATTAATGGCTAGCTAACTAGAAAGTCCATGGCTGCTTCTACTGAAATCTAAAAAATCGAGTTATTTTTATAGTAAATACCAAAAAACCAATTTGACGCTCACGTTTACTTATACTGAAAAGCGCTGTGGTCTTTTGTCTTGCTCAAGTGCACGTGATATTAGATAGCTGTGTTTCAAACTGTCATATGAAGTGGGCGGGTAAATCCTTAATTTTCTAATCGGAATACCGGGTCTTAAATTGGCTCAGTATCCGTTTTCGCCGAAATACTCATCTACTGACATGTATTTATGGCATTCTTAATAATCCTTTATCCCCTCCTTATTAATAGAACGATTTGAGTTCTTGGGTTCCCAAGAGCGACAGATACGGTTTTGCCGTTCCAATCTCCTCCGCACCCCTGCGCATAGTACGACATTTTATTCGGATTCGTTCACGGTTACAACAGTTCGTTTGTGGAATAATTTACCAGTAAATATTCGTAACGCAAAGTCACTAGAGAGCTTTAAAGCTTTACTGCATCGGTACTATATCGACATCCGAAATACATAGGTCAGGTATTAGTGCTTTCTAGTGACCTTTGCCTAAATATATATGCATTATATATACATATAAGTATTTTTATGTATAAATTTATAAATAATTTATCCACCTTCTTATTTACATATTATACTTTATGATATTGTTTTTTTTATATACTATCTTTTATCACTTAATCTATTATCATTATTGAAGCTACTACGATCTATTACAACAAACAGTGCACAACCCCTTATTTATATCTACATTACCAATGCTTAATTGGTAGAAAATGCCTGAAGGCATTAAGTTCGCCTATGTACAAAATTAGTGCAATAAAGAATTTTATTATTATTTTATTATTATGTTTGTACAAGGCAGATGGGCCCAACATATTTATTTATTCAATTTGAAATGCACGAGGAAGGCGGAACAAACATCGAATAAAAAAATTGTTTAGTCCACCTTCCTTTTACATTCCCAACCAAATTCCACGTCCAAGAACTATAGCCAAAGGTAGAGCTTGCTATTGAAACTTTCTTACTTTAATTCGGGAGTGGTCGTAGTTATCCTACGCCAATCCAGCGCGGGCGGAGCCGCTGGCTGGCAACATACTAGTATATAAATACATACACAAAGATATAAATAAAACACAAACAGTGTATCGATATTTGATACTTATATGTTTAAACCTACATAGGTACCATTATAATGATATGATAAATATAGTATTAATAACCCGCTGCAATCGACCATCGGCCGCCTAGCGCCAGATGCGAGAGAGCGCATCACACAAACGTGCACACATACCCATATGCATACACATACTCACAGATGTTGTATATCATGAAGTAGCCCAGCTCCCACACGACAATCCCGTACCAAATGCATACCATTTAATATACCGTCACTTCGGAAACAAGCCTAAGGGAAGAAGTGACAAGAAACTTTCGGGGTGTATACTTGTTACCATCAATCACGCAGTAATCAGGCCACCAAATACACATGTTCACGTCTATGCGCCACACGCTAGTTTTGTTTTGTATGAATATTAACTTTGTCACAAAAATGCAAATTATTACTTTGCATAATGAAGACAAAAATTTGTCTGAAATTGGAAGACA
Organism: Apoda limacodes; assembly: GCA_946406115.1. Classification (NCBI taxonomy): domain Eukaryota; kingdom Metazoa; phylum Arthropoda; class Insecta; order Lepidoptera; family Limacodidae; genus Apoda; species Apoda limacodes. The sequence continues at coordinate 54,727,930 of OX291540.1, forward strand.
AGCCGATGGCAACGTAAGTTGGTTATTTAATGTCTTCCTATTTTTTTTAATTTTGTAAAAATATATGTTTTACATTAGTTTATAAGTCTTACTGATTACTACATATTTATATAATTTGTTACAGCGGACAACAGTTGTTTAATGTGTACGGCGATTCGAAGAGGGAGCCCCGGTTAGATTTCGATTGGAGTAATGTCATCTTTACTGATGAAAATACTTTTAAACCTAGCCAACACGGACGTCTAAGTTTGTGGCGTCAAAATAATATGCAATATAAGTTTGTGCTCACATAGTGCTCAATATAGTGTCCGATCGTATAACAGTTGCATGTAAGGGTAGATGAGTGAGGCCGACCCGGGAGAACAAATCAGAATACCCAGTCAAGCAAATAGTGCAAATTATGCGAAAGTGCTAGAATATACCATGTTACCCACCGTTCGAAGTGTGTATCCAAAGGAAGTACTGCCGTTAATAACGTTTGTGCAAGATAATTGCCCAATACACCGTTCGCGTGGTGTTCGAGCGTGGTTTCGTCAGCACAATAACATTAATGATATTCCTTGCCCTTTTACTTCACTGGATTTAAATCCCATAGAGAATTTATGGGGAGCCATTGCCTAACGTTGGGATAATCCGAATGAACGTCCAGAAGCATTAGAGGCTCATTGTATAAAAATATGGGACAGTATTCGTGGTTCATATGCGTGCAAAATCCTTATAGATTCATTGCGTTCCCGCATGCAAGCTGTTATTGAACAAGGTGGAGGTAACACCAAATATTTATTTTATGATAGTAAAATATTATCTTATTTACAAACTTAAGGTCAAACAAAACACACTATTCTCAGTGGAGCTACTCGAACTTTCAATTATTGATAAGTAATCGAAACCACAGAATTGTCAAAACTGTAAAACGCAATGACGCCGCTTCGTGCTATATTTATAATAACTCGGTCTCTAGTTTAAAATTATGGTTACTATATTGTGTTACTATTTAATTATGGATACTATATTAAAATTATGGTTACTATATTAAAATTATGGTTACTATATTGTGTTACTATTTAATTATGGTTACTATATTAAAATTATGGTAACTATATTGTGTTACTATTTAACCCAACTATTTTTTTTAATTGTGGGTGAAGCTTCAATCTTCTTTTCGTTATCGAAAACGAATAATTAAGCTATGACCACAATAATAAGTTTGGTAGTTGTTTTATTGTTACAAACGTAGTATTGTTAACAGAGTTAAAAGTTTGACTAAATTAAATATTTTATAAGAAATAAAAAACAATTTTTAGAAACAAAAGTTGTTTATCAGAAGTGTTTCATTTCTGGTTACGGCTACTGATTTTTTAAAGAACACATTCATGTATTATAGTTATCAGAAACGTAGTAATACAATAAAAACAAAACAAAATTATAAAAAAAAAGCAAAACCAAAACGACAGAGTCCACCAGATTCGAACGTCGGTCACTAGACACACTATGAGGATGAGACCCGGGCACCCACAAATTGAGTTAGCGATCCATGTATTAAATGGTCGAAATATCGATTGTCTTACTATGTGTAGCAAACGTTAGTCTCACTAGTTCAGTTAACCATGCCATCTAATATTGTTTTGTGAACGTGAACTTACTAGACTTCACACGATAATAGTACTTGAGGTATCCATGTAATTCTGCAGCTGAGTCTACAGGTGTTATGGAGCTGGTTATACACGCTGCGTCGTCAGCATACAATGTCACCTTTGATCCTTCTGGTTTTGGGAAGTCGTCCGTAAACCGGGCGTAGCATATCGGTGATAGGCAGCTTGGGGAATCCCCGCCGTGAAGTTCCGTTGACAGGGTATTTTCAACCACCACCTTGAAGTTTCTGGGCAATGTCGATTTAGATAGCTTGTACAGCAGACCGTGATGCCACACCCGGTCCAAGGCTTATTCCATATCGAGTAGGACTGCGACCGTATATTCCATTTTGTTCTAGGCCACAGCCATGTGGTGCAGTACTCTCGATATCTGGAGCGTTGTTGAGTGTCCGGCACGAAATCCGAATTTCTCTGGTCTTGGCGTAATGTGGAGATTTATGTGTTGTAACAGGGGTTTATCAAACACCTTCGAGATTTTTGAAAGAGGACTGGCCGATAGCTTTCTGGTTTCAGTATGTTTTGCGGTTTGGGGAGCATTATCACGCGTTTCGACTTCCAGATTGAAGGAAAGTGCCCCATTCTTATAATCCCATTAAACAAGTTTATTCCATTCCATTCCTTTGTTTTGGAGGGCAGGTATACCAGGGAGACGCAATACTGTGTTTGTTATCTGCTCGTTTCCCGGAGCTTTTCTTGGTTTTGTCCTTCGTATCTCTCGCTCGACTTGACTCGGGGAGAAGACTGCTGGTTCTTCTTCAGGAGCTATCGGCTGGGCTAAGTATTCTCAAAGGTGTTGTTCGACTGACGACTCATGCGCATGATCTCTGGTCGGAGATAGTTGTAACTGTCTTTACAGGTGTATGGCAAAGATTTCTGCATGGTCCACTGTTCTGTACCTCGGATTCCCGAGATCCTGCCAGAAGGGGGCGAACAGGGCTGGGGTATTTGCAACTTGGCGGCATAACACTACTCAACAAATTTTCAACTTTTGATTTTATCTGAGGTCGCATTATGTGATTACTATTTCTTGCCACTAAAGTAATAAAAATATGCAAATATACACACACCATCACATCTCAATGTCCAGATAAACATCCATGTCCGAAATCACGAATTTTCCATAATTTTATTCTAATTTTAATTGAAATGGCGTAGTTTTTTTGGAGTGGCTGGCTTTTCTCTTGTACTCAGTAGCAGGGGTCTCTCTAATAAGGCTCCAACAGTAATCCGCGAGCATAGCAGGCTCCCATCTGCCTTGAAATCGCTTTTCAAATGCAACAACATCTTGGTGAAAGCGTTCGCCATGTTCGTCACTGACTGATCCCATATTTTCAGGGAAAAAGTCCAAATGCGAGTGAAGAAAATGCAACTTAAGTGACATATTGCATCCCATTTTATAGTAGCAGTCCAATAAAACTTTTATTTTTTCGCGAAAATCTTCAGATTTCTTGTTACCAAGGAAATTGTTAGTGACATCGACAAAAGCGTTCCATGCTTGTTTTTCAATATTATTGAGAGCAGATATAAAAGATGGATCTTGAATCAGCTTTTTTATGTCTGGACCTACGAAAACACCCTCTTTAATTTTCGCGTCACTAAGCTTGGGAAACTTTTGCTTGAGAAACTGGAAAGCCACCTTCTTTGCTTATTTTTTTCACAAAATTTTTTATGAGCCCCAGTTTGATGTGCAATGCCGGCAAAATAATTTTATCTTGCTCAACCAATGGTTCAAATTTTACGTTTTTCTGGCCCACTACTAGAGAGTGACGTAATGGCCAATCTTTTTTAATAAAATGTTGAGCTCGAGCTCGGCTATCCCACTCGCAAAGAAAACAACAATATTTTGTATAGCCTGACTGCAAGCCTGTTAACAAAGCAACCACTTTAAGATCTGCACAAACTGGCCATTTATGATCTCTGTATTTAATTTTTTCTAATAAAAGTTTCATAACGTCATAAGTTTCTTTCAAATTAGCACTATAAGCGAGGGGCAAGGACGGTAACTCATTTCCATTATGCAACAATACTGCTTTCAAGCTACTTTTTGAGGAATCAATAAATAAACGCCATTCAGCAGCTACATGATTTTGCCCAAGCTGTGCCATTAATCCATTTACATCATTGCAAAAAACTAAGCCATCTTCTTTAGAATAGAACGGAACCAGTGAGCTATGTCGTTTACGATAAAAAGATACCTTCACATCTGATTCACATAGATTCCATTGCTGTAATCTGGATGTCAATAATTCTGCCTTATCAATGGGTAAATTTAATTCTCTTATTAAGTCATTAAGCCTAGTTTGATTCAATAAAAGTGGCTCAGCTGCACATTTTGGGACATATTGGGGGTCCTCGCTATTTTCACTATCCGTCGAACTCGAGTCGACTTCAACTGTCTGAATTAAATTCACTGGGCACTCAGGAACAGGTAACTCGTCAGAATGTGGCTGAGGTTTTATTACCGATGACACGTTGGCATACTTAATACTTCGTTTTGATTTTTCAGAAAACCCCTTTAATTGCGTTAAACAAAAATAACAATCGACGGCATGATTCGTTGGCTCCATCCACACCATTGGCGTACCAAATGGCATTTTTTTAGTTGTTCCCTTACACCAACCATTGAGATATGTATAACATCTTAAGCAGCACACTTTAGGAACCCATGACTTGTCTTGATTCCTTACGACACGGTTAAAATAAGCTTGATAGCACTGTTTAATTAAGTCAGAAAGTGGTTTTTTTTTCGATTTCGGCGTAAACTCGCCACAAATATAGCAAAATAAATCAGGACTGTTAACACACACTCGCGACATTTTAGAAGTCAGTTAATGTACTAACAAATGCACTATGTTCCATTTGCAAAAGTAATAAGTTTCCGGACTACCCGCATTTTAACTTTTGTAGGTAGGTAAAAAAATAAAAAAATATTTATCCCTATAACCAGATGTGATATCGAAATAAAATGCATACAGTATTTTTATATTGGTCAAGCTTATTATGAAATAATATGAATTGGGTCAGATATTTTTTAAGTGTTGAGTAGTGTAATCAGTGAATACTGGCACATCGTTCGTATGGATTCAATGTGCCGTTCCCTATTTTGTGTTGCTCGTTCGCCTATCATTAGCAGCGATCTCTCTCCCATACTTTAAGTAGTCACCTTTTTTCTCAGTGATGGCTTCTCTTATGTAAGGCAGGGAGCCGACCCCTGGCAGTTACTGGGCGGGAAGTTTCCTCCATTGCCTTCAAACAGGGATATTTGTGTACGCTAGTACTATTATATTAAATTTATTTTGCGTCAGGGTATCTGTATTTATGTGATTTAATTTATATGTGTGAGTGTGTGTCTGCAGTACGCACCTGTGTTTGTTCTTGCGGGTGTGTGTGTGTGTGTCTGCAGTACGCACCTGTGTTTGTTCGCGCGGGTCGGGTGACACATTCCTTGTACGCTCCACCTCGTCGCCGCCCTGCTGCCACCAACGCAAACACACGCATGTTAAGAAATACTAAAAATATATAGATAGTTAATAGGCAATTTAAGACAGATGTCAACCATAAACAGGTAAAATAATAAATCTAATACATACGTATATCTTATATATTTAAATATATATATTTAAAACATATTAGTAGAAAAATTAAACGGGTTGCACTCCGGGAGTGCCGGCAGAAGTGAAAACTTGAATATTAACTATTTATTTTTTCCTATCTAGCTATGTACTTCCCATCAATTCGTATACATATTTATTTATTATAAATAATAATGTTTGTTTATTTACTTTTTTGATGTAGTATATATGACATCTCAATTTGTCATAGCATTAAAATCTCATATCCAACCCCCCTGTACTACTCATAATCACCATATACCAAAAAAACAAAGCTAACCGAATGTAAGGTCCCATGCCTTGGCGCGAGTTCCGTCTTACGAATTTTTGATCAGGTCTTTTTTCCTTAACGCCCCTTCTTGTACACCCCAGAACAAATAATTTAGGTAATAAAATTTTGGTTTCCGTCTTGCGAATTTTTATGGTGTGGCATCATGGTTTCCGTCAGACGAATTTTCGATCAGCCTGACGCGAGTTAATCATTTTTTACCCATCACAAATAATAATGTTTGTTTATTTACGTAGTATATTTACAACTCAATATGTCATAGGCTTATGTAAAAAAATCTGTCGCGAGTTCCGTCTTACGGTTTTCTATGAATTTTCGATCAGGAAACGTGACCTGACGCGAATTTAACATTTTTTACCCATACCAAAAAAAGTGCACAAAGCTGCTTAAGAAGTTTTCACTTCAAAAAAGTTTTATTTTTTTATCTGAGAAAACCAACCAGTATTTTACATTTACATTTTACAATCTAGAACCGAAATGGTCGCGTATAGTGCATTTTCAGAGAAACTTCCTCCCGCGAACGCTTAAGTTGTGGAATGAGCTCCCTGCCAAGGTTTTCTGCAAGGACTACAGTATGGAGTTTTTCAAGAAAGAAGTTATTAGATTTCTGAAGGGTCAGCAACGCGCAAGTGACACCCCTGATGTTGCAAGCGTCCATAGGCTACAGTGACCGCTTACCATCAGGCGGACCGTAAGCTTGTTTGCCACTTTAGTTGTATAAAAAATAAAATTTGTTTTCGACTTAGGTATCTAGGAGTTAAAAATAACAAATAGCAAGTAGGCACTAGAATAATATTTTTTTAAATGTTTGATAATAGATACTATTTGATAGTATCGCCAAATCACATACATTACTTGAGTACACAAAAATAGATAAAAAATAATTTTAACTATCGAGAACCCTTCATCATTTAAAAAGAGATAATTAAAACCTTGCCATTTCTTTCAATTTAACTTTGGTGTGAGTATGTTGAATGTATGTGTGAGTGCCAGTTGCGGCACTCTCAAAGAGTTGGGCCGCAGACGCGAATACTTTAAAGTAATAATTTATGAAGTCTCATTTTGGCCTACAGTTCAAACAATTTAGTAGGAACAAATTACATATTATTCTTATGGTTCAAATTTAAGAAATAGGTAATTGTTATCACTGCAGTTTCTGTCAAACGTCAATAGTTCAAAAATAGGAACAGATTTTTTTGGATTTAAAGTATTAATTTGTAGGTAAGATAATAGGTAAGTCATAAATTACGGATTAAAATTTTAAATTGTTATCAAATGTTATGAAAATTAGGTATTCTAAATTTAAAAACAAATATCATTTTTAAACCAAAAATAAATACGATTAAAAGACAAAAAGAATTTGCAGGATTCATTTCTCGGTTCGCCAGAATGATAGTAGGTAGAAATAAACTAAATAGTATGTATCTGTATATTTATTCTTTCGCCTGGTATTTTGGGGTCAACGGTCATAGTAATGATGGCTGAAATCGGCTGTTTCTAAACTGTCGCTCTACCGTACCTAAAGGTACAAAAGAAAATTTGCTGATTGTTGGGAAACGTGAACATTTCATCTGTCAACTTTAAATTGATACCAAATTCATTTAAATCACATCAGTATTTAAGGAACTATCCCAGATTAAGTGAAGGAGTAAGGAAAAATTTATGTTTCAATTGTTTGATACGTCGCGAGTTGCGGCATATAAAAGCATGTGTTATCGGATTTTCCTTATCAGTCGGCTTTCACACGTTGACCGGTACACGTCTCCGCTACTTTTGACCCTTGAACTTGGACGACAATGGATACTACATGTTTACTAAAAAAGCCACACGTAGGCCGTAAGGAAAATTTGTAAGGACTTACCCAATTTTGGAGTCAGTTATTTGTATAACGTTTTGTCTGAATATGTGGTGTGGTGTCTGTATATGTTGTGTATGTGTAGGTTATTTCACGCAAACCGACTTAATTATAAATTATCCCAATAAGATCGATAAAAGCCTCGACGTTGCGCACAGATTAATGACGACTGACTAGTATGCAAAGAACGAATGCCTAGCTCGAACAATCCGAACACCAACCAGACGATTCATGCTTAACTAAACAAACCCCCGCCCCAGCCAGACCGTGTCTGGATGAGGATAACCCGAGCCAGAGCCATCAATCAACTGGCAATCGGGAAAGCGTCGCAACGGCGACCTCTGCGACCCGCGGGATACCGTCCGAACCATGGAATAATTGCACGATGCGACCTAAACACCATTGCAAAGGCGGTAAATTTGAGTCCTTAAAGAGGACGAGGTCTCCGACGCGCGGGGGGTTGGTTTTATCCGTCCACCGAACCCGTTGTTGAAACAAATACTCCGAAGACCACCGACGGTGGAACAATTGCGTAATTTGTTGAAGCAACTGAAAACGCGATAAACTATTAACTGACATATCGATGAAGGGGTATTCAGGCAAGGAGTTTAAAGGACTACCGATCAAGAAATGGCCTGGAGTTAGCGCTTCCGGGTCATTAGGATCCGACGAGATCGGACAAAGCGGTCGTGAGTTCAATACCGCTTCGACGTTGCAAAATACCGTTTGTAATTCCTCAAACGTGAGGACCGTTTCTCCAATCACACGGCGGAGGTGAGTTTCGGCGACCTTGACAGCTGCTTCGAAAATACCGCCCCACGAAGGATAGCCGGGAGGATCAAAAATCCAAGTCACACCCCGTTTGGACAACTCCGAATCTATACCTCCTTCAGATAGCGATCTGCACCCTTGAAATTGGTGCCACAGTCCGAGCGAATTAAATGAGAGAGACCACGCCGATTGACAAACCGCGACAGGCATGCGACAAAGGCCTCTGTAGACAAGGCTGAAACGAGTTCCATATGCACAGCCTTGGAAAACTAACAGACGAAGACGCATAAATAGGCCTTAACCTGTCGGGCATTGTGAACACTTGACGTCTTTACCAAAAACGGACAACGTAGCCAATAAGACAACAAGTCTCGGGTCAACGGGGTATCCCAGTCGAGACCAGAAATCTAGAGCTCCTGTAGGGAACATTTGGCCCAAAAGACAACAGGAGCCACCCAACCATTAGGATCAAAGACACGCGCTACTGTGGACAGAACCAGCCTTTTAGTCCACCTCTTCATTGTGTCCGACGGTTCAACCGAGTACGTGAAGATATCCTGAACTGGCCGATATTGAACTCTGAGGACCGCGATGGAGTAAGGATTCTCAGGATTCTGGAAGAGGTGGGGCTCCTGCTAATGTTCTGACGGCAAGTCTTCTAAGACGCCAGGTGAATTGGAAATCCATTTCCTCAATTCATAACCACCTGCGCGTAACAAGCCGATTAGCTCATCCCTGCTCATCACAGACGAAGCACCCGTACAAATATCGTCTACGTAAGCGTCAGAAGAGAAGACAGCAGCTGCGCGCGGGAAATTCAGACGCTCACGATCAGCCAAGTGTAGCAACAAGCGAATTGCTATAAACGGGCTTGACTTTAGCTTATTTGTGTTGAGCTCATTAACCACCAAAGGAGAGGCCGGATCCTCTCTCCACAAAATGAGCTGAAACCGCCTATCTTCTGGGTGTATCATGACCTGACGGAACATCATTTTAATGTCAGCCACAAATACAACCTGGTGGCGACGAAAACCAGTCAAGATGTCCGAAATGTCTACCTGAAGCTTAGGTCCCGACATAAGGCAGTCGTTCAAGGATACACCCTAAAGATATAGGCGCCGAACCGTCGAATACTACCCGTATCTTACCATTTTTAAAGACGGCATGATGTGGAACAAAATAATGTTCGTTGCCTTCCAACTCGAACTGCGAAACCGACATGTGACCGAGAGATTCGTATTCACGCATAAAATCCAAGTATTTTGTGCGGAATTATTTATCACGACGCATCCGACGCTCCATGGCTTTTTTCGGCTATTTTTCCAGGAGTCACCCAAGCGCGGACAAGGGGATAAGAAAGGCAGTCGAGTGAAAAACCGACCTGAATTTAGACGACCCGTATTGGCGAGAAAATACGACTCGCACTCGTCATCGACTGGTCAAGTCCGTGACGCCTGGGGGGGCTCTTCGATTTCCCAAAAGCGCTGAAGGGAGTCAGCGAGCGAGAGTCCCACCTGCACCGACGAATCCGTAGACGCCTGAGCGGCGAGAGAATGTGCTGGACCCATTATAACAGATCCATGATCAGAACAGCGACCAACCCACCTGCCTGAAGTAACATGGCCTTGTCCAGTCCGAGCAATCCAAGGCCATCAGCGCCAAGCAGAAGTTCCACAGGACCAGGTAGGTGGAACCTTTCATCGGCCAACTCCAGGCCGGACGAGAGATCCAGCGCGTGCGTCGGCTGGGGCACCTGAGGGTGATGACCTAAAATGTCCCTCAGGACAACAGCTCCTAGGAAAACGGGACTGTACCCACGACGTTGTCCACCCGTAGACTCCAGAAATCCCATGACTCCGCGAACTTACCTGTAAGCGGAGACGCTTCACCAGCCGCAGCGACATTAGACACCCCTGAGCGCCTGATTCCAAAATGGCGCGCACAACCACACCAGGACAGCGCGGAGAATGAACTAGAACCTGCGCGGTGGGCAAAACTGTTGTGACAGGTGGTGGAGAGACTGGTGAAGCGGCTGCCACGAGTCAACGGGCATTGACCCGACCCGAGCGCCGTACTTGGCCCCGGGGCTCCTGTGGCACAAAATGCCCCACGCTTGAACCCGTATAAGCATACGGGTTCCACGCTGGCATAAGCGGCTGCCGAGACGCGCGTGCCATCGGCGGCGAGCAATAGCCAACTGATCCCGCCCTCAACTCGCGACTAACGCGAGGACGCTCCGCGATAGGGAGGGGCAGAGGCTACCTGAGAGGTGAGGGTGGTGACCGACGACCATCCCGTGGGCTCGCCTGCGGTGAACAGTACGGGGAAGGTCGATGTCGCACTGGGGACGGGGGCGATTGGGTTCGATTCAGCGGCCACGATCCCCCGCCCGTGCGAGCCGTAGACACACCTCCATGAGTCATCCGAGGACCATCCTCTCGGATGGGCATACATAAGTCCGGGTGGTGACCCCCACCACACTTTGTACAAGATCGCGGCTGTCGACAGTCCTTGGCTAGGTGCTCCCCTAAACAATAATAGCATAGGCCTAGCCTACGGGTCAAAAATCGTTTTCGGGCCACCCCAGATTTTCTGAAGTGGTGGCCATCCAGAATGGTGTGTCCCGGTTCATAACACACCCCACACCGTTCAGTCCGTTCAATTGTCAAAATTCTGGGGGGCCGAAACGAGCCGGTAACTCGCGATGTGCCGGGACGAGGTTGTTGACGGGGTCAAGACTGGGGTTGTTGACGGGGTCCAGACGGCGCCAAACATCGTGACGGTCCCGATTGTGGCTCGGCGGGTAAATTCTCCAGCTTCCTACTCTGGTCCTCCAAAACCGACACTAAAGTGTCAAAAGTAGGTATGTGTGACGCCGAGTCACCTCCGTGCAACTGTTCGAAACGAGCCCTGACGTCAATGGGCAATTTATTCAAAACAATGTGTAACAGCAAAAATGACCACTCGGTGACAGGGAATTTTAGGCCTCAACGCATTCGTCGCTACCAAAATAGGGTTAAGCAGGTCCGACCGCAGCTGGTTAACCGAAGACAGTTGTGGAATACCTAAAATGGCAGCCACATGAGTATCCGCAATGCGACGGTTATTTTGGTACCGCTTCACTAATAACTCCCTGGCAATATTATAATTGACATCGGTGATGTCCAAATGTTTCACAAATCAGAGAGGCTCACCCCTGATAGACGTTAAAAGGTAACTTAATTTTTGTGCGTCAGATAAGTCAGTCCGTCGGTGCACAATGCTATCAAAAAGTGTGATAAAATTAGTTCACTCATCCAATGATCCGCTAAAATGAGGAATATTCAAAGTTGGCAACCGTTCGTTGCATTTTTGTTCCGAAACCTCCGTCCTACTTGCCAGCTGTGGGCTAGTCATAGTCAGAATTTGCCGCCTCTTAGGATAGTTTCGTCATCCGTTAACGATAAGAGACCCTGGTATGCCTTATCCAGCTCGCTGACTCTTGTCGGTAACTGTCCCGCTATTTGCTTTAATGCAAACATCCGATCCTCTCACTTAACAATCACTAAAGCACCTGAAAACCATCGTGTCAGATTGGTTAAAACAGCCTTGTACTCCTTAATTGATGACGTCATGTTATATAATTAAATTGCCACACAAAAAAACACAATCCAAAAACTAAATCAGACACACAAACAAACGACTCTGTTTGTTATATATACAGCAACGAATTCGATAGCGTGATAAGTATAACAAAATGTATATAAACCCAACTACAATGTACAATACCCTGACTACACAATACGAATGTCCGGCGAGCAATGCGATAAGACCGATAAACTATGCCTAGACGACGTAACCCAACGTTACGAATTGTAATTTTATTTATTGTAAATCCGACGAAAACAAACTATCCGTAAATCCCAAATGATTTGTAAAACAACCCAAACAAAAATAAACGAAAGTGGCCCAAACCACGCTCTGCTACCAACTTGTTTATTGTGGCCCCTACGTCCTCTCCGGGTTGTGAGAGAGCGTGGTTGTGAATCCGATGCATTTCCGCCTCAATTCTGTCAATTTCGTGGCGCCACTGTCGCGTACACGTGGTTAAGTCAAACGAATGCTCAACGTCTAGTTACTAGTGTGCACCATTTCTTTTCGTCATTGCGTCGTTGGATTTTGTCGGCATCGGTACCGCCTCGCAAATTAAAATCGGTTACGGAATTAAAATATTGATATTAGTTTAGAATAAAGTGTTATTTTAAGTAACCGTGATTCTGTGACAATAGTTAAAGCCTTTTCCGCGGAGTCCCGTGTAATGTCGCGTTCAAAGACCGCGATGAAGCAAGTGCGAATCCCTCAAATCGGGCTGGCCACGCTAGCGCCGCACCCGTTCCAGCAGTATCGCAGCAGTTTAGCTCGCCAAACTTGTCAAGCTGGCGACAGGTCACAGCGGCGCGACAGCGAGCGCTCGGTCGCTCCAATTACTGCGCCGACCCTCCCGTCGGACAAGCCAAGTGCTTGTCAAAAATAACACGTGGCAAACGAGGTTTGGTCAATTGCGTGCTCAGGTTAGTAGATATTACAGATTTTATCAGTCACTCTGTAGCTTCAGTTACCGGTCTTCAAACGTTCTAAGGATACCGAGGGCTATTAGTAATAGTTACTTTTGTGACTTTAGAACTGTTTTATAGGATAAAAAAAAAGTGGCAAAGCAGAATAATTTAAAATTTGCATTGGAGTAATTAAAATCTTACGTTTCTATAACAGAAATGGTCGGATTTATCTTATATTAATGGAAATAAAATTTTAAAATCATATGGCCGCTCCAAATTTTAGGAAATTAGACTCAATTATGATGATCATGATAACATTCTTGGCATTTGATGTTATTTTATATTTTTTTTTTGAGCTTTGCCTCACAAGTCCCATTGGCATCTTACAAGTTTATATTTGAAATGAGTCAATATTATAGCGAATCCTAGCAATAAAATCCTATTTACAATAACTGGATTTCGCAATGAAATAACTAACTACACTAACGAAATGTGTTTAAATTCTTATAAAATACGGGTTTTCTGTAATGACTTATATTAAAGTTGCAATGCCATAATCGATAAATACTTGTAAATTGGTTTCATTTATGCAAGAAAAATAAACTACCCTCAACCGAGTAGGTACTTACTTACGTCCAAAATTGCATAATTATAATGAATTAACCTATAAGGTGCTAGGAACCCGTGTTAATCATTAGAATCCCCGAGTGTTCTTTTCCTGAAAAGGGCAAACGTATGTAGTTACATTTAACATTCCTAAATGATTCTTTTGAAAAAGAAGATTAGTATTCAGGGCAAAATGTACAATTAACAGGATTAAAATGACAGGATCTACCTTTCAAGATATTTATAAATATTGACTATTTATATTTTTTGGTACATTACCCAATTTGGTAGCAGATTAAAATAATATAGTCTACAAAGATTAGGGTTTGACAGTGAATTTGTTTGGTTTTTTTTTTTTTTTTTGATAGTGAATCCGTTAACGAGACCTTGTTAATTTATGGAATTCGAATATTAAACATGTAAAATAAGTCCTTAATACAAAGAAGACAATCAAGGGGTTTTTTTTTTTCCATTTTTTTTGGAACTCAAGGAGTTGCAGATTTTAAACGGAATAGAATTATTTATATATGACGAGTTTGATGGCCCAGGGCGTGCGTTTTTCCAGGAGGGTAAAGTCCCTCCTGGGGTTATTAACTGTAGGAAGTTATGTGATCTCTAGCCGCTCGTCCGTCCAGGAGGGTAAAGTCCCTTCTAGAATGGCTCAACTTGATGAGTGATCAGAGACTGAATTTAACAGGTTTTGTATTCTGGCTGTGCATTCTTCTAGGAGGGTAAAGAGTCTCCTAGGAAGTCTCAATTTGACGAGTGATTAGAGCTATCACTCTACCAGGAGGGTAAAGTCCCTCCTAGGATGTCTGAATTTTACAGCATTTGTATTCTAGCCGTGCATTCTGCCACGAGGGTAAAGTCCCTTCTGGAAAGGCTCAATTTGACGAGTGATCAGAGCTTGCACTCTTCCAGGAGGGTAAAGTCCCTCCTAGGAAGTCTGAATTTACAGCATTTGTATACTGGCCGTGCATTATTACAGGAGGGTAAAGTACCTTCTAGAAAGGCTCAATTTAAAGAGTGATCAGAACCTGCACTCACCCAGGAGGGAGACCATATTTTGTGAATTGGTCGTACCAGTCAACATACGGTCAGTGCCGGAGAAGATGGCCTGATAGTGGAATAAAGGACAAAATTATTGGCATTTGAATCAGAAAGTCCTTGTGGCTTTAAATACCCTAAAGGAACGTCGACAGAGGAAATCCTCTACCAAAATGACACACATGAATGAGTTTTCACACGTTGTTCGAGAAACTTTTCAGGAGAATGACCTATCAGCCTCCGATCGAGATCACATGATCCTATGATGTGTGAAGACGACCAATACCGACAGCCTCACTAGCTGGCCTAATTCTTTCCTCTACCATCCTCGATACTTAAGGTACGTAGTTACCTTGGCGTATTTAATTGAGATTTTAAAGCCATATTGGGAGCGAACGTTCTGGCGAGCAAACCTACGCGCGAATGCCTTTTGTGACCCACTACAAAACCAGAATAAATTGTATTACTTAGTAAACATAAACAATGTGTGGAAATCCCCCGTCGAATGTCGTGCAGTCGAAACTGGAAGCATGCTGATTTGGTGACAGAGTTTCTTGTGAAAAACTAGACGGAAGCAAATGTCGCTTTAGTGAATTACAGTTGTCCATACTTATACTCATATCACCGTGCTTGAGGTATATGGTAAATTTAGTACATCAATAATGTTTCCGTCTTATGTTATGTAATTTCTTTATTTTCATGCTCAAGAACGTTAAACGGGAACGAGCAAGGCAGAATTATTGAAACGGTTCCACCTGGGCAAAATTTATTTTTGCATTGAATTGAATTGATTTTTCCTTTAGTGTTAACTTTTGGAAATATTATCGGTCAAGGTTTCTTCATTACTTTCACTCTGTGTTTTGTTTTTTGTGTTTTGGTAACACATAAATTCCCTTGCATCTGAAGCTATGAAGTCAAATTTGGCATTATTTATTAACTAAACACGTTGTATCGTTGGTGTGAAAAATGTAATGTGAAATACTAAAAGATGCCGACATTAAAAGCCGGCACAGCTAGATCAACGATCTTTTTAAATTTTTCACGTAAGTTCCAATTGGATATTTCGAACATCCAAATACTTTCTATTGCTTTTATTAATGTTAATTTGACCCTCTGTAGTTTCGCGTAGACTGTAAGCGGTATGTTACCGTTCAATCGCCTGCCAAACTCATAGAAGAGATTTTAAAACGTATTCATGCACTGTAGCCCGTAATCTACGCTCTGAGCTTACAGTCTAGCACTTTAGAAAACTACTAGGCTACATGTATTAGCACTATTTGTTTTATTTTGTTTTTGTGGCAATTAATGTCTTTATTTGAATTCCTTATTATCCATATTTTGGAATTTTCAAAAAAATATTAGAAAGGATAGGTAATTCAAGAAAAATATAATAAAATAATTTTAAAAGTTTCATCTACGATTTTCAACCAGTTTGAATAAGATGTATTATTTAATAAGTTTTTGACTAACGTATCTAATCAATAAATCCTAATTTTTTGTGTATATTAATGATGGATTACGTTCTTTTTGTTTGAATACAGTTGTTTTGCAAAGGTATTTAATCAACAAATCCTTATTCTTTTTGTTTGCATTAATAAAGCACTTATTTATAAGCAACCACTCACCAGGTGAAAACAGACACGTCTCACAACCCGGAGAAGACGGGTTTAAAATCCTTATTGTGGTCCTGGAGTCCTCTCCGGGCCTATCGAGGCCTACCTGGTGAGACGCAATGACGAAAAGAAATGGTGCACACTGGTCAGTAGACGGTGAGCGGGAGCACTCTTTTGACTTAACCACGTGTAGGCGACAGTGGCGCCACGAAATGGATAGAATTGAGGCGGAAATGCATCAAAATCACAACCACGCTCTCTCACAACCCGGAGAGGACTCCAGGACCACAATATGGATTTTAATGGTAGGTAAAATCTACTAAAAAGGCCACACGTAGGCCGTAAGGAAAATTGTAAGGACTTACCCAATTTTGGAGCCAGTTATTTGTATAACGTTTTGTCTGAATATGTGGTGTGGTGTCTGTATATGTTGTGTATGTGTAGGTTGTTTCACGCAAACCGACTTAATTATAAATTATCCCAATAAGATCGATAAAACAACAGCTTCGACGTTGCGCACAGATTAATGACGACTGACTAGCGCACAGAGTATGCAAAGAACGAATGCCTAGCTCGAACGATCCGAACACCAACCAGACCATTCATTCTTTACTAAATACTATACCTACATAAGCAACATAAATCGTCGCCCTATTGCAAGAAGGGCTCAGCCAGCAGGCAGCCGCACGTCAGCTCCATATAAGCCAGTCCTGTGTTTCTGAAGTTTATAAACGCTTTCGGGAGACTGGTGGCTTTATCCCGAGACTAAGATCTGGACGGCGCTGGTGCATGTGCACCGTTATGACCGTTTTATCGTGTCAACCTCTCTCCGAAATCGGCATTTGACTGGTGTCGACGTCCAACAGGAGCTCCGAAATGTTCGTGGGGTAGCTGCCAGCGAGTGGACAGTTCGTCAAAGACTCCAATAAGGCCTGCGACAGTGACGGCGAATCATCGACTAGCTCGCCTTCAATTTGCTCGCTCTCATCTTGATTGGGAGGTTGAGCAATGGAGGCAAGTCCTGTTCTTCGACGATTAAGGAATTTGTTTGCCCGACAGCGACCGAAGGGGTCGGGTCTACAGGTGGCCTGGGGAGCGATTTGCGCAGTGCTGTTTCGCTAAGACAGTGGCTTATGGGGGGCGGTTCTTGTATGATGTGGGCCGGCATTTCCTTCGACGGTAAAACGGAGTTTGTTTTCGTTGTCACACTTCCCGTGCCACAACTGAATACCTCGAAGAAGTCGGTATCGCCACATTGGACTGGCTGGTGCTCAGCCCGGACTTGAATCCCATTGAGCACGTGTGAGATGAACTGAAGAGGAGGGTTCGTTCTAGTAATCCTGCTCCTTTAAGTGTGAATGAGCTGAAATCGGCTTTGATAGATGAGTGGGAATCGATTCAGAAGCTGATTAGGTCAATAAAGAAACCTCTTCAAGGTGTTATTAGAGCGAGAGGAGGGTACACAAAATATTGAAACTTGATTTTAAGGCCAAATAAAATTTATAGTAATAAATTTTTGTTGTTTTCTTCATTTATTATTTTTCCATAATTAGTACGTTTTCTTTTGTTTTCCTAACTCCTTCACTTAATCCGGGTATCACCTTCTAAACTTGTGGTTGCGCCGGGTGATCAACGGCGTAAAAATCTTCTTCAAAGTCCAAAGGTAAATAAAATATCGACTAGTTGTAATCAAACTCTGGTTTATTCGTCAACACAATGCCGTAGGTGTAGGTATATAATATTTTTCACGAGTTTCTAACACATTTTCTTTTTCAAAACATGTAGATATGTTTTCCATGAGTATGTATGTATTTAATATATATGTGTAACTATTTTTTTCTTTTTTTGCTTACCTTTGGACCAAAAAGCGGTATGTGTATGTGTTTGTATGTCCAAAAATATTTATTTATTATGTGTACACGGTATGACGTAGGTTACTATTGAGTGGCCTACTAAGTACATCTTTTATTTCATTGTAGGTCATGTGATGCGTTTTCGTAGTGATGTCGGGCGGTGCAGCGTGCGGTGGCCACGTTGTGCGTATTAAGAGAAAAAGAAACAGAATTACACTGATAACGTAAACCGCGCACAAAAATACTAACGAAATAGGGTGGGATGGAATGAGGTAGCAAATTCCTTAATCACCACTGACCTGTCACTCATCATTTTAATTTCACATAATATGTTTTTATCACTTGCCTTTCCCTACTGGACTTTACGTTTTGAATTGTGACCTGGCTGTGTTCAATGGACTGTGTACGATTGCTTTAACGACTTGGCTTTCCCTACTTGACTCCGTTTACGTTTTTACTGTGACCTGTGTTTATTTTCCATGTATAATATGTATATATTTTCCAAAAACAAAAATATTTATATATGTGTGCCTATTCCTGTCGCCTCGGGGAACAAGAAAGCCTCCTGAACAAGAGCAGCAGGAGAAAAATAAATCTGTTCATAATATTTGTAAGTATTATTTATAAATGCAGTGTAAACAGTTGTAAATATTAGTGTAAGAAGATTGAGAAAATTAGGGTTCCACAAATAAAGGTGGATTGAATTGTTACATGACCGGGCGTTTTTTTGTTTATTTTAAATTCGTCCGCCCTTCTCGGGGCGCTTTCAATTCGTTCGTCGGCCCGACGAATCTGTGCAACCCAGTCCACAATTTGAACAAAAAGGTCCTCAGCCTGGTCCAAGTCTGGGTTAAGCTTGGCCAAATCCTTCTCCTGCAAGCCCGCAATAGCTTGCTTATAAGCATCTCGAATGGCGTTCATCCTACTATTTAGCTGATGATACCGATGAATCAGGGCATCCAGACTGCAGCCGTTGCTAACTAACGCAAGCCTCCAGCCAAAAACAGATCTAGGTGTGGCCATTTTATATCGAGAAACAAGAAATAAATAAATATGAACAGTGAAAACAAAACGCCATTAATTACAAAATAAAACTAATTTTACCTTAAACCTACTCAAGAAATAGTGTTATGTTTTTGTGTATGCCAACCCAGTAGTAACACTAGTTAAAAACAATATCAAATGTTACTTGGGTTGGAAAAGTGCCAAAAAAATGTGCAAAGAAGTGCCAAAAAAGTGAAGTTGACGTTGGAACAAATTTGAAATGTAGGTAGTTACTACAATTGTACAGAGATAAGCTAAGTGTAGGTCAATAACCTCGCTCTGGCTAACAGACTTGTTTCGTCAATGGTGACAGGTACTAAAAACCCAAA
The DNA here is from genome assembly GCA_946406115.1 of Apoda limacodes. Taxonomy (NCBI): domain Eukaryota; kingdom Metazoa; phylum Arthropoda; class Insecta; order Lepidoptera; family Limacodidae; genus Apoda; species Apoda limacodes. The sequence goes on from OX291540.1 coordinate 54,747,135, forward strand.
TTAAAAGGTGACTTACCAATAAATGGTCAGCTAAATGGACAACGCCTGTCTGTCCTATGTCTTTTAAGGGGTCGTAAAGGAGCCCTAAATAATAGCCTGAATTGAGAAAAGACAAAAAAATAAGGACAAAAGTAACTTATAACAAAAATTAAAGGTTTATATGCCTTTAATATTATAAAGTAACTACCCTGAGTCTAGAAGTTTGTCATTACTTCAATGTAACTGACACAAAGCACTATTGAAAATAAAAACACCTTTTTATATAATTAACTTTTGTTTATTATTTTTCTGAGAAAATAGGTTATTTTAATGCAGACTAATGACTACCACAAAGTCGAGTGTTGCCAGAAACACACAAACTGGTTGCGTTTGGGCGCGGTCCCGATAGCAACGGTTCAAAACAGCAATTTAAAGTGGTAGGTACTAAGTAAGTTTTGACGGACAGTGTAGTTTAATAGTAGTTTTGAGTACTTACTATTCATTAATTTCAGAAATTGTTTTAAAGTTAAAATATATAACTTTAAAACAGTTATCTGAAATAAATGAATATTTTTATAGAAGCGCGAGCGTTACAGCGGCACAACACACAAAACATCTAATGCGTTAGCGCATCGTTTCAATCGAGCTTTAGAGCTTTAGAGCGGGACAGAGATAGAGTAGAGAACTGTCCGAGCGTAAGCTTTAATAATGTTCTAAATCTTTTTGAGTGTTTGCTGATTATTATTGTGTATAGCACGTAGGTAACGGAACAGTTAGACTGACCTGGTCATACGGGCCGGCCCGGTGCCCGCGCTCCGACTGCCGATCCGGGCTAGACCCGCCCGACCCACGACGACGGTACTCCACTGTATTGTAGCTCTCCTAAAAACAACACAACATACGTAGATAGATATACTACTGAGGTTGGTATAATATTGATACATCGAACACGCTTATGTAACGGTTGACGTGCAATAACACAATATATATTTTTATATTATTTTTTTGTTTACACTATTACGGATAATTATAAATCTATACAATATTTGCAGACCTTAAAAAAAAAGGTACGAACCACTATTTTACTATCAAAGATAGCTGAAAAAATGGCACTTAAAATGCTTTGGTAGCCTTTTAATTGTACTATGTCGATTAATTGGATTGAAATATCAAGATCGAATACACCATACTTAAAATAAGGCGAATTACACATTTCACATTTTATATCAGAAGCAATTATTGTAAAGACAGCTACAGCGTCGGTACTACTACCAACTGCTGTCAACTTTTAACTGCAGGTAGCTTCGGAAATGCATTAACCGTTACTACAGCCAGTAGTTCGAGCGCGTAACAGTTGATTTGCAAAGTGACTACGAAGAGGGTCATACACGAATTATACTGCACGCTATAGATGCCGTTTGTTATTTTTTTCTAACCGTGGTACACCAGTGGTTGCACCACGTATGCGATAAATACACGTGTTTTCTTTCTTTCTTTCTTCTTTTTAACTGACTTCAAAAAAAGAGGAGGTTCTAATTTTAACCTGAATGTATGAATGAATGTTTGTTTGTATGAATGTATGTATGTATGTTTGTATGAATGCATGTTTGTCCGGAATTATCTCGCGTTTGGCTTAACCGATTTTGATGCTGTTTTCTTCCTTCTATTCTTTGACTGATTTCAAAAAAGGAGGTTCTCTGTTTGACCTGTATGTATGTATGTATGTTTGTCCGCGATTATCTCGCGTTTGGCATAACCGATTTTGATGCGGTATTCTTGCTTTCTATTTTTTAACCGACTTCAAAAAAGGGAGGTTCTCACAAAAAAAAAAAGGTTAAGCCAAACACGAGATAATTGCGGACAAACGTACATACATGCAAACATACAGGTCAAACTGAGAACCTCCTTTTTTGATGTCGGTAAAAAAATAGAAAGCATGAGTACCGCATCAAAATCGATTTAGGCAAACGCGACATAATTGCGGACAAACGTACATACATACAAACATACAGGTCAAACAGAGAACATACATGCGGACAAACATACATTCATTCATACATACAGGTCAAACTGAAAACCTCCTCTTTTTTTGAAGTCGGTTAAAAAAAAGAAAGAAAGAAAACACGTATTTATCAAATACATGCAACCACTGGTGTACCACGGTTAACAAACGATAGATGCTGCCTAGCAAGGCTACGGAACGGGGATAGTATATAGTATAGCCTAGACACTGATGTGTTACTGTTACTAGTACATCAATTTTATAAATTACCAGCGAAAGTACGGGTTACGTCAGGTACAGCAAAATCCCCAAAATATGTTCCATTACTTAAAACCACGCAAAGGATCAGTGACGAAAAAAGCTATCTCCTCGCTTACCACGCTTTCACGGGGTGCGATACCACCAGTGCTCTCGCTGGATTGTCAAAAAAACAGGTTGGCAGTTACTATTAGAGAACCACGCTCTGACGAAAATTTTTGACAGCGGTGCGCAGCTTTCTAAGAGCGAAATGAAGCACGCTAAATAGTTTATAATTGTGTTATAGTATAAACACAAAACCAAATTACATGGAATGTGGTGACGCCGATCATGTTAGAGCACCAATGTTACTAAATATATATATATACATGGTTTGGACGTCATAGTAGGACGTCGTCTTCAAAGAAGAATTATCAAACACACATCTGGAAAATAGTGGATATGCCTATAGAAGCTTTACCGTCACCAGAATCCCGCGGTCGGCCTTTAAAAGAGGGTGATTTGGTGCCAGTAACTAGCTATCTTCGATATCCATGTAAGACTTAGAGCTGGTAGGCATGCCAAAGCAAAAGTGGATGTCGAACAGCTAAACGTGGGTGTGTCAGAAATCACCGTAAATGTATGAAAATAGATCTATCTGGTAGTTCTATTCGTGTATTTGTGTGCGTGTGTAATTCCTTGTGTGCCATGAAACCCTCGTGTTATCCTTGTGTGCCATGAAACCCTCGTGTTATCCTTGTGTGCCATGAAACCCTTGTTTGCCGAAAAAAAGTAATTATTTGTAAATATCAGTGTGAATGTGCAAGTTAGGTATAAATAAAGTGATATCTATTATCTAGTGCTAATCCTCTCATTAAAACACCGGGCCAGTGCGAGTTGGACTCGCGCACCGAGATTTCCGTACCGCTAAGCGATCACACATCCAAGTACTGACCAAGCCCAACGTTGCTTTACTTTGAATATCGTTTCCAAGTGAATGTACCTTACCAAGACACACCAGCTCGGGTATATTTAGGAGGATTATTTTAAACAAAGCGCTACTAAATATCCGAAATCGGGTATAATTAGTATCTAATTAACAAAATAATGCAGTACTAAGTATACCCGAACAGGACTCGTCACTTCCAAATTTTTAACTGATTTCAATCGAGAGTGTAAACTATTCAGAGAAAGTAAATTATTCAGTGAAAATCCTTACTCCTTTTAATATAAGACAATATAAAAATTAACAGATTGCATTAATAATATAAATACAAGATCCGAAGCACAACAGTTTATTTTTCAACATATAAATTTTAATAGAAAACGTTCGAAAATAACACCTACGTCAGTCAGTCGTCGAGAATCGAGAGGTCTGGTGAAAACTAAAAATAAAAAAAAATGTAAAAGACAACATAGTCTCACTGCTAATATTAATATGAATAAGATAAATGATGAATAATACAGGCTTATTCAAAATACACTAACGTTGTTATCCGATCTGAACAAAGAATTCTTCTATTTTAAAATAACGGTTATATCCTAGCATTATCAAGGACACGAATGTAATATTGTTATTTTCCAGCTAAACCTGACGCAGAATCTATTTGCAATTCGTGTAAACAAAAATGACCTTGACCCGCGTCTTTCGCTTTGTAGTCTTATGCAATAGCCATGAGCTAAGTAACTCCGGAAAAAAATTGAATATGTCACATATCATTCCGATTAGATATATCCGCTTCGCATATCCATATACGCTTAATATATCCCTCGTTTGTTATAGATAGATACTATTTGATATCTATATTATATTTTTCTAACAGATATTCACGCGCCCGTCACAAAGCAGAAGTGATACTAAAAACTTCATGTTTATTTCACGCAAAGTGAAGGAGTTGTAACATATCCGGCCTCGGATGTATATCCAAAGATATAGTTGTGTCCGGAGTTACCTAAGGCTACTATGCAACCCAACAATGTACTCTGTGATGCAACATATATGTTACGTTAATTTGGAATTTTGTTACATTTAGGTTTAATGAGTGTCGTGACTTGAAAACCAGTTAAAGAATGTGACAATTAAGGTAATCATGTAAGTATTTTAATGATTATGATTAAATTACCAGAAAAAGTGAATATTAAGTAAAGTTAGGTTATGTTTACACGAATTGCAAATAGATTCTGAGTCCGGTTTATAGTAGTTTAGCGCGATGATGAATCAGTAAGTCGACGCGGACGCTCTGTCCAGATATATTTAGTAGTAAGTAATAACAAAACGTTATCTCTCAAAAATCGAGTATGTTTTGTAGTGAGTTTTCTGTAAAGCTTAATCCTAACAATACCCGACTAAAACCCTATCGGAAGTGACTACAAGGTACATTTAGTAAAGACGCAGTTTCGTTTAGTTAAGCTCTCTAGCTTAGGCTCTAGAGTAATTGTTGTTACCTTTTTAATTAGCTTTAATTGTGAGCACTGTATTCACAAAAACCTCACAGATTTTTAATTATTCGTATTAAAAAAGCTATTTTTTTATTTTTCTTATCTTTTGCATTTTTGCAGGTTAACCGTTACACTTATGTTTTTATTGTTTAACTATAAACCAGTATTAGACAATATTATACCAATTCAAAAAATTCAATAACAAAGAAATCGGCTCAAATCATTTCACTTTAGCACTCTACGACCGACAGTTTCGTGTTTACGACACTAAGTCGAATTCAACGATATCAGTCGTATGTATATAGAAGAGTATTTTTTTCACCTTCACCTAGTACTGGCGTGAACCGGACTATATCACTACTTATTAAAAGTAACGTTTGAGTTTAAAGAGATTTATAGACCTGTTGAGGGTATTCTTCTTCCTCGTCGGAGTCAGCAATGTGCACGCCTCGCCGCATCGCCTCCTGCACCTGGAACATACCGATATACAATAACCAGTTTTGTTCACTCAGGCAGGATTTGTTTGAATTAGAACTGACCTCCTCGGGCTGCACCGACACGTTGTCTAACTTCTCGAGGTTTGGCAAGTTCCTGAGCACCGTCATTCTGTACCTGCAAACAAACTACTACAGTACAGTACTATACTGATCACAGGAATAGATGAGGTACAAAGTCAACTACACAAATTAAACAAAATATTTACTGATAACAGGAATAGAGGAGATACTAACTCAACTGAACAAGGAGGGTACCGACACCACAGCGTTAAGACGTGTCTTATATCTGCTCCATGTAAATCTTGTGAAACTGAGTGAATAGTATATTACAATGAACTGGTCATCAACATATTGTGACAATACCATAATTATGCCCTAACATTTTTGTAACGCAATGTTTTTATTAATGTTTTAGCGCGAAGATTTGCATTAGTAAACAATTCTCAATAAACATACTACCTATAGCAAAATGCATCTTTAAATTAGAATGGCGCGTTTAAAAATACAAGTTCAGTAATTTGATACATTAACTAAGAAGTTATGATTTATTTTATGAAAATACAAGTACATACGACTCAAATGTAAAATATTTAAATATAAACTTACGAATCATAAGCATCGACACAGGATTAATTATTATATGTAGGTAGTAATCTAACTGCCGATTTATGAATTCGGACTCTAGACAAAATGAAGTTGCGTAATATTTTGAACCAGCGTCGCGAGAGTGAATGTTTTGAAACAAACCTTGATTGGTGGCTGGTTTAAAACTGTGATTGGATGTTTGTTTGGAACGCAAGTTGATTGGACGTTTTAGGACAAACGCTGATTGGTGGTTAAGCGATATAGAAATGGCATCACTTTATATGACCTTCAAAGATAGTTTCATAACTTTTACCCAAATACAATTTTATTCGAAAAATTAAACGTAGGATAAATCGGATTGAGTATCCGAGGTTTTCTTTTCTTATTAATTTTATAATTGTTTAACGACCATTAAGGTAGCCTCGTACAATTAATATTCTAACAATGATAAAGTGTAGTTTTTTGATTTTTACTTATTCCGTGTTAGTTTATTTGAAATTACCCCGGGTATGATAGAACTTTACGAACATTAAGAACATGATATTAATCTATTAGGATTCTGTTAATTTAGGATAACTAGGCCATTTTATCTAGACCGTTCATATTAATCCACAACTCTATAATAGTACCCCAACCAATGTAACTAGTATTATTCTTAAAAGATATTCTTTTTTCTTTATCAATTAAGGCCGGAAATCCGTCCGGAATAACAATCAGGATGGGGTGGTTTGAAACGTGGGGTAAGAAGGTTGTAAGAGAGGGGTTAGTGGTGATAAAAGTGCATGGTCCCATACATATAGTACATTATATTGCAGTCGTTTTAATTGTCGAAACGCTGCCCAAGAAGGAAATCATAATCTGCGCTTATGGGTCACGAGGAGCTATCTAGGAACCACGTGGGGTTAAACTACAGCCAGATTGTGCCACCATTACTAGTTAGTAAATACTTTTATATTAGAAGTTATAAGAGCAAAAAATTCAGTGAAAATATTATATGTTCGATGTAACATCCTATTTCCTGTTGTGTTTTCCTACGTGGGGACCTTTGAAAGTTGCAGGCGGGTCAACCACCACCACGGCTTTAGATAATTTATTTCCGGGGACCTGTGAGGGCTTATTTCAATTAAAAATATCTAAATTAATGTTGAAGAACTTGTTCTGGGACATTTTCAGCTAGGTAAAGATAAATCTTCTATAAAAGTAGATGTGGGAACTAGGATTATACCAGCCATAATAATTATATAGCCCACTAAAGAACTAGGTCTGCCAAGAGATACAGTAATTACTGTGTGAAATCCATATCCATCCTTAGCGGCGTTAATAGGGTTTTACTATTTTTGGCTGGTTAGCTAGGGTAGCGCTAATGTACATTGTGAGGGGGCGCCCCATAAACCTACTTTTAGGTCGCAAGTCCTGAACACTTAGCTACCTAGTTCCTACTCTACAAAACGATTGGATTAAGCATTTGTATGGATTATACTTTCAAATGTGGAAGTAGCAAAAATTAGGTTTCCTTTGCGTAGGGATGACAGGAAAAGGAAAAAAATTATTACTCTTTAGTACCTGTGTCCTTTAGTTCTGATATTCAAATATTTGCTTTGTTTAGGTGTTTTTGTACTGACTTTAGAAATGGTGAAAACTCAAAGTAGGCATTATTTATGATCGTAGATTTAGCTATATTTATTTTCTTGATTATTTTAATTTACGCTTATTTGTATACAATAGTTTGCTGTATTACTCTGACATACCTCTAAAAGAACTGGGTTTACTACTTATTTAACACAATATTTTTCGGGTCGTATCACTTTTGACGATCACGCTCGGCCAAATTTTTTTTTTTTTTTTTTTTTATACCACTAAGGTGGCAAACAAGCTTACGGCCCGCCTGATGGTAAGCGGCCACCGTAGCCTATGGACGCTTGCAACACCAGGGGCATCACTTGCGCGTTGCCGACCCTTCAGAAATCTAATAACTTCTTTCTTGAAGAACTTATTTATTATTATTATTATTTATCTACATCATTATTAATTATTAGATTTATCTGCTTTCCCTCTCATTCGATTAGTGAGTGGAGGCTAAGAAGTTGCCTAGAACATTTCATTATCGTATTTATATTTTTAAAGTAAGGGGGGACGTTACAATATACATTTATTTAAAAAAAACAGTGAACGTTAAAGTGAAAAAACATTAAAAAGAATTGCCGTTTAAGCATTATTTGTAAAAATAACAAATTCATTGTAAATAAATTCAAAATAATAAGGCAACGTGCCTTAGCTAAGCGACGCACTTACGACATTCTTCTCGTGACTTAAGGCAACGATTAGAGTCTTTATTAGTTAAATAATAAAACATGTGTTTTGTGAGACCATTTATTGCGGTGCAAACTATAAAATAAAATTCTTGCCTATAAATATTACCTAAACATATTTTGTACTTTAAATCACAAAAAGTGCCAGAGAGATTTAAGAGCTTCTGAAACAAGCGGTTACAATACTGAAACATGGAAGAAATAATGAATGCACTTAAACTCATACAAGATGAATTAGATGAACAGATAATAAAAGATGGAGAATGTAACACAACAAGTAACACAAAATGCCTGAAATAAAATTTTCTATATTATGAAAATCTAAAAGAAAAATTGGAAAACCAGAAAAAAAACTTTATTTCTTAGGAAAACATTCAAGACAAAGAAACATAGTCTTCTTTGGTATTAACGAAAAAGAATCGTCATATAAAACATCAGAAAGCAGTGTTATCAACTATATAAAAGATTTTTTTGAAATTAAAATAGACCTTTTATGACGTCACATCGAGCGCGGGCAGGACGGCGCAGCAGAACCAGTACCACAGCAAGGCCAACGACGCCGGCCCCCACTGCAACACTCACTTATTAGCTCGAACATCGTACGCACGCATCGGCCTTTCTTGTTAATCAGCTATACCTATACCTATTATACAGTGCGTGAACTCAGTGGTTTTTACTTCTTCATACCTATCATCAGACAGCTAATAACCCAACAGCACAACTGGAGCTTAGTTTTAGACCATAGAGACATGCAAGAATTAAGGTGAATAGGAAAAAAAGGAGAAAGACCACGCCCTATAGCAGCAAATTGTTCAACCTTCAGCTTGAAGATTAAAATTTTTAAACAAAAAAGGGGTTAACATAATACTCCATACTATATGAAAGAAGACTATCCTCAATATGTGTTTAAAAAAAGAAGGGAATTACTAGAAAAATTCAAAATAGAGAAAGAGAATGGAAATACAGCCAAAATCAAATACGATAAACTGATAATCCTAAAGAATGTTACATAACAACTAGCAATAAAACAACGTTTTCAATCTCCCCAAAAAGCAGCCTACAGCAAGAAGATAACAATGCAACACAGGCAAACAAAAAGAACAAACCAATTCACCCATCTTCATCGATTCGAAGGTCCTCTAGCATCTAAGAAGGCGTCATAAGACCAAGTATGCTTAATTTTCTAAATAGTATAGATGACAATAATACAACAAACAAGCAGGATTACCAAGTCAAGAATGTATAGCAATTAACGCCCTCCTCCAACATGAATTATTTAAGTACATATACGGACGATAAGAAACCACATTCCCCAACCCGGCTGGTCACCGTGACAGTATTACATATGAATACAAGTAAGTTTGAATGGGCAAGAAAGATTCTCGAGTGGTGACCACAGATCGGAAAACGTAGCGTGGGACGACCTCCTACCAGATTAAGAACCTGGTTAGAGCCGTAGGAACCCGATGGGTGTGAGCGGCTTAGGTCCGCCGCTGTGGAAACATATGGGGGAGGCCTACGTTCAGCAGTGGACGTCTTCCGACTGAAACTAACGAATGCCACCTACAAAAATAATAACAAATACCCGTACTAAATTTATTAACATTTAAATAAAAGCAATAGATTATATTTATTCCTCAGAAAACTTTAAAAATCGAATGAAAGATATGAACTTCTAACAAGCGCATTTAAAATTTAGTTTTGGAACCCAACCGTCAACGACCGTCAACGAACAACGTCTACCAGTCTGCCCTCACACGTCTACCCGCTTTAGAGTACAATTCCTCTTTTAAAGACTCACCTTCCGTTTTTGGTTTGGTCACAGACATTTGTTTCTGTATATCTATGGTCACAGACTATAAAATACTATATGTTTGTTCAAGCTAACAAGCTACTGCGAGGTTTTAAACTAGAGGTTTTAAATTATTTGGGACGCCTATAAAAACGTCTCTTGTACACTTTAAGACATATTTTTTTTTAGTTATTCATATAATCTTCAAAAACACATTATTTTCTAATTCAGAATGACATACGCATACCTGGTTTGGTAACGCAGTGGACATTATTTTTGAAGGGTCATGGGGACTGGTAACGTTATTGTAATTTGAGTACCAAATGCGACTTTTACGCCAGCTTGCGACACTCAAATTTACAGGTTTGGTCCGTTCCACTACAACAAATTCAACTGAATATAACAGCCTCCTGAACACACACACATACACGCACGCACGCTGGTAAATAAATTATTCTTTTATCGTTTTTATTTTTATACGAGTAAATGTGAGTGTTGTACTTATAGTGCATTTGTATTGCTGTGTGTGTGTGTGTGTGTGTGTGTGTGTGTGTGTGTGTGACTAACTGCGGATGGTGGGTGCAGGGGTTCTCCTCGAGCCAAAGGCTGGTGAGCGCGGGCAGCCGGCGCAGGTATCTGATCTCCCTTAGGTCCCGTATCTCGTTTTTGCGCACGTAGAGTTCGCGCAGCCGCACACACCCCGCCACGTCACCCAGAGACCGGATCTTGTTGATGCTGCAGTAACAACACATTAACAGTTACAACACAAACAAGGGAAAGTAGATTTAAACGTAATCATAGACTCGTCCCACTTAGTTCATCTTCGTAAGCGTTATGACGTAAGAGAAATAAGCCGAAGACAGTCGCCAGTTTGTTGCTTAGCTTAGAGCATAGACAGTCGCCAGTTTGTAACGTAGCTTAGAGCAAAGACAGTCGCCAGTTTGTAACGTAGCTTAGAGCATAGACAGTCGCCAGTTTGTAACGTAGCTTAGAGCAAAGACAGTCGCCAGTTTGTAACGTAGCTTAGAGCAAAGACAGTCGCCAGTTTGTAACGTAGCTTAGAGCAAAGACAGTCGCCAGTTTGTTACTTTGATTCAGTTTCCTGTCGGAAATCGATGTCACCCGCAGTGCATTCACAGCCTAACGGAAACGGAGGTAAAATCAAGTAGACCACATTTGTACTAACAATTAAGAAAGATATTAAACTGTATATTTAGTTAAATAAGAGATCATATTATATGATTCGGCAGCCTTATTCTTATTCTTCGAATTTAATGCTTCTTCATTTCGTCATGTCTACCTAGTTTAAGTTTAAGTTAAAGTTGAAGCCCTAATCAGGTAATAGAAATGTAGAAAAGATCAACTTTAGTTAGTTATTTTATTTCGGCTCGCACTTGACAGATCGAGATAAAAACAATCCTATATTTTAAGTTGGATCAAATAACAGATAGCTGACCCGGAGAACGTTGTTCCTCTTGTTTAAAACAACTGGCGCGCCACCTATTTTGAAAGGGTTGTACTAATTCAAAAACCCCAGCGTATGCTTGAATAATTTTTATTTCTCAAAAACCTTCTCCGGCGGTGTGCACAACCATTTACCATAATTTTATTACAATAGGTTTACCGCAGTCGTGCGCGGATCCGACTCCCACTTGACCCTTTTTTATTTCATAAAGGGTGAAATCATTAACCTGAAGCATCCACAGCTTTCAGAAATTTGGTGAAAGCTTGAAAAGAACTTCTCCTTAAACTCAGCTGTGTGGGGGTCGATAACCGGTCATTTTGTCAAAACTTGTGATGAAATATCTGAATCATTTTTTCTATTTTTACCTACAGGTGATGTATCTGTGAGGCTAATTTAATAAAAAAAAAGTAGTTTAAGACCTTTTGCTTTAACTTTTTATTGTAAATTTATGAGTGATATGACAAGAAAATTATTTCCAAATAATTTATACATCGTAAAATGTTCTTTATCGCTAATAAAGATACATGTTTCGTTATTTTAATTTATTAATACGCTTGTTCAATTTAGAATATTAGTGCAGACCGGTCTAGTAATTACTAGCTACGTAACATCCAACATGTTAAGATTGTGTATTAATACGTTTTAATAACAATAAAAACTTAGTCAAATGTTTGCGATCCGTTGTTCTTTGAAGAACCCGGACATTAGAAATTTTGGAGGTTGAGAGGGAAGAATTTTCTCTTTCCTGCACACATTTAATCTAAAGGGATCTTCTTAAATAATTACATGTTTTTCATAATCCACGAAAAATTGGTTTAAATCTTGCAAATAACAATAGTGAAAGGATTCCATCAGATTCTTTTTACAGATTAATTGAATAAAAAATAAAGTAATTAAAATTTTAATTAAAAATTGTAAAAAATATCAGAAGGCTCAGCTCTTGTATAACGTTTTGAGTGAAATAATAAAATAATTTCTACTAAATCATATCTCATAATTTTGTACCCGTTACACCTAAGCTATTAGGGCAATTGAGTTCATTAAAATTGTCATAGCAGACGTTTTTAATGTGAGCTTCTAAATTCCATGTACCAGGATTTCATAGAACACTGTTAGCATTTCGGACAAAGTTGATAAAAGAACAAAACGGTACCCCAATTTTCGGAATGAAGAATTCGCGCTAATAATTTGCTCTACGACGATTGGTCAATATATGGTCAACGCTCACCTGGAGCCTGGGTTGTTTGGGAATTCTCGGCAAAACTACCATACAATTGGGAATTATGATCACTATTAGTAATCACAAGAATTTTACTTTGTAATTTTTGCAAAATAAGTAATCTACTTCTTAGTTTTTAATAGTCGTATTACAAAAAATGAAATAACTATAATGTCACGTTCCCGTTTACGCTTGTATTCACACATTCATTTTCAGGTAAATCTTATTAAATAACTTTTTGCTTGTCGATCGTAATCATGATTTGTTAAAAGATGATGATAAAGAAAACAAACTAAAGGCCTTCGGAGTACCTAGGATAGGATTTTGTTACCTGTGTAGAGTCGGCACAGATAACAGAATAACAGGTACTAACCGCGCCACAAAAAAACATACCTACTGTTAATGACATATCCAGGGATCAAATGAAATAATAATTATTTGAATTAGTAGGTTGCTGAGAACACTTTTGAATCGTCGATACAATCTATTTAACAACGTGAATTTGTGCCGAAAAGAGCCGGCAAGATTCTTAATTATTATTATTAATAGTAATTATACAATACTTTGATACTTTGATAATCAACTAACAAGTAGGTGTTTTTTTAATAAAATAGGTAAATTTCATTAGCTAATACAACAAGATGATTCTGTGTGTTGAAGTCTTTGAAAATAACGATTTGAGTCAAGGGCAAGATATGTATGTAGAGCGTTTTATCAACGGGAGACCATCGCAAGCAACAAAGGTTTCCGTCATATGATGCCTGCAGAAGCATGTCACTGCGGCTACAAATACTATTATCTGTGCTGCGGCTGTGCTGTGGCTGGCACATGCTACTCTTACGGTGTTAAGAAGAGGATAAAAGTCGCGTTTAACTTCATAACAGTAGAAATGCTACGAAATGTGTGTTGCGGCGCGTCTCTTTGTTAACAACAATGGAGGCAACTTTGAATCATTTTTGTAAATGTTACGTACCTGCGGGAAGGAAGCAAATGTTTTAAATAGAAGTTAAAATACTCAAAAGTTTTTTTTTGTTTAGTGTTCAGTTCACTTTGAACCTTTTTTGTGAAATGTGGTTTTAATTAAGTGTTTTAGTAAGTGAAGGTTACTTTAAATCATTTTTGTGAATGAAGATAGGTACCTACATAGGTAGTTAATGTTTGAAAAAGAAGATAAGTACAGTGTTAGTGAATATACCTATGTCATTGAACCTTTGTTGTTAAAACTGAAATTTTTTAATGCAGTGCTTAGTGAAAAAGTTTAGTGAATTAAAGAAGTAAGCTGCTGCTGAAGCTTTTTAGTTAAGTAGGTAGCTTCTAGTCATCCTGTTTTTATTTCTGCGTAGCGTCGCACAAATTCGCGTTTCTACGCCGAAAAAAGTACCAGGAACACATAAACGACAGGAGCGTACACGTTGTAGGTAGATAATTGTGTAACTGGAGTCGTACGAATTCAAAAGTATTAGATTCTCATAACCCGCTAAGGGTGGCATATTCTAAAGTTCATTAAACTTTATGGTCAAGTCAGAGACGTAAAATTATTTTATAAAATTAGTATGAAAAACTGAAATGCCGATTTTTGAATAGTGATTGCTGAGTTGCTCCCTTTAGGGATTTGGGGCAATTCCGTTACACTCTGTATATATATATTTATATTTATATTTTTAACATAGCGCCATCTTTTGAATGCTTACTCAATCCAGTTAACAGATATCGCCATCTGTTAGAATCATCGTTTGGAGCTAAAAGATAATTGTGACACGTAGTGGTTAAATGGTATTAAATTGAAGCTTATATGAAACGTTTGTATTTTTAACATAGCGCCATCTATTGAAGAATCGCTTGGAGCTAACAGATAATAGACAAATTATTAACAATAAAATAATATTGCGACTATAAATTGAGATGTAAACTATGCTATCTTTTAAGTTGGATCAAATAAGAGTTACGAAGTTTGGTCAAAATCGGTTAGTAATTTAGTAGTCCATCGCGGACAAACAACGTGACACGTAATTTTTATATATACAAGATTTAACTTTAAATACCTACAAGACGAGACGAAAAGACACCTCGCATCAATGTCTTGCTTTATGCCACTTACTAACTAGCAGGCATAACATCCACAGCAGGAACATTTTGAGTCACTCTACACGGAGAAAAAAAATATTGTTCGAATTAAAAAAACTGTTTATTAAAGTGCGTTAATACAAAATTTTTAAAAATTTAAAAAAAAAAAAACTGGAAATTACAAAACAATATAAATTTTAGTACATTTTGTTAATGCCATAAAGTAATAACAACAAAATAGTTTTATTTATTTCCGTAATTAATAATTTGTACTTCCGATTACAGAATTTTACAAATCCTATAAAACTTTCCTCGAATTTATAATATCAACATATAAAGATTAACTTACTAAAGATTAACAAAAAGTTTTATTAAAGTGGGCAGATAGAACATTACTTTTCATTACAGTGAAGGCCAACTAACGTTTACAAACACCTTAGTGAAGTTTACTAATAACAAACATCATATCGTACTACTACAAATTAAGGTTGACGTCACGCGTCTTACATCGCGCTATTGAAGTTTTTTCGATAGTTCGCATATATACCGACATTTCGAAACGCAAGTGAGGTGTGACAAGGCGTTCTCTAGGTATAACTCCTCTCATGGCGGGTGATTCCCCTTGACCGACGCTGAGCTGAACAGATTTGTGACGCCCTCTCCGCCGCAGCCCTTCCTTTATCTACCAGGTACACTAACCAGTTAATATCAACCGCGTACGCTTCGCATCACAGAGCAGAGGACCACCTACTCGTATCGGTGCTATTAAACGCTGATTTGTAAGCGTGTAAGTTTTAGCATTCCACTAAATTTTACTCGTTTTCAGTAAACAGCACTGTTATTCCAACAAGACTAGTTTTATTTCTGTTAATAAATACAATAAGTATAATTCATTGATAACCGTCAGTGTAATTTACTTGTCCTCGGAATTACTAATATTTTAGTGGTTAGTATTATTTACTTGTAGCTACTAAAGTTTTTTCTCCGTGTACATCCTTATAATATCTATGTTGAACAGTAATAATTAACCTTTAAGCAGCCAGAGTATGTATCGGAGGCGGGGACTAGTTTTACTTATTTTAAGTGAAACATCGTCAATTGGGCAACAGGAAGGGCCGGGGCGCCGCACCGCGCGCACCGGTGCGCTGCATTCGACGCCGGCGATACGCTCTGGTTGTCATTTTGTTTACTTCGTTCAGCGAGAGCACTGCCGCGGCATATGACTAGTTAAGTGAAGTGTTAATAAGCAGGCCACCCCACCACCTAGCTCATAGAGCTGAAAGGTTATTTTTTATACCACTAAGGTGGCAAACAAGCTTATAAGCCGCCGAGAAAATAAAAATAAACTTGCTATGCCAAAGTTTAGGCTTACTAAAGCCAACAAATCATTTATGGGAAGCGGTGTACAATTTTATAATAAGTTAACGGTAGAAATTCTTAACTTAGGTGACAAACAGTTTAAATTTTATATAAAACATCTGCTATGTAAGAAAGCATATTATAATGTAGATGAATGTGAATGTGAATGACAAAATTGTATGGCCTAGTATCACACAAAATTAATGTTAGGTTTTTTATTCAAACAAAAAAAATTTAGGTTTGATAAGTTAAAGGAGCACTCTAAAGACCAAGCTAAGTAACAATGTTATGTCTCTGTTGTTTACTTTATAGTGGTTGGTGGCGAGCTACCAGGGGATGCACCATGTGCAATCCGCCTTTGGTTGCCTGGTTTTGGTGGGGCTTTGGATGTGTGGGGGTGTGGCGCACGAGTGTATGTGTGTATATACATGTTTGGATAGATATTGTGTACTTGATGGCTTGGTTCCTGCATGACTGATTGGTAACAGGTGTACATCCGGGAGTTTCTTGTCACTTCTTCTGCCTTTAGGCTAGTTTCCGAAGTGATGGTAGTTTTAATGATGTGCATTTGTTGCCGGGCTGTTGTGTAGGGGCTGGGCCACTTTCGGATGTGCAACGTCTGTTTGAATATGTGTGTGCATTAATGTATATGTGCGTGTTTGTGTGTAGCACCCGCTCGTGTTCGGAGCCCTGCCGCTATCGGGCGGCCGAACAAGGATTGAATCAGATAAGACCTATAAGTTCTTTTACGTATGGTTTTATTTTCTATCTTTTATATATATTTGTATATTTATATATATGTATTAAAATTTTGTCTGTATGTGTATATATGAATATGTGCATGTATGTGTATTTTATATTATCCCTAATATGTTATGAATACCTATTTATTTATTTATTTGCATTTTTGTAAAATCAAACTATTTACATAGTAAATCTTATTTATTTAATGTTTCAATACAAAACATGTATTTATTAGTTGATACACTATAATTTTATGTTTCGTTTGTGATTTTACAAAGATTACCTATTGGGCGCACGCAATAAAACAGTAATGTAATTAGTTTGTAAAGCTAGTTGTAGTTAATTTACTTGACGATTCGAAAGTGTTCTTAGTAACCCATTTGAATAAAAAGATTTTGATTTGATTTGATGGTAAGCGGTCACCGTAGCCTATGGACGCTTGCAACACTAGGAGTCCTCCAAAAAACTAATAACTTCTTTTTTGAAGAACCCCATACTGTAGTCCTTGGAGCAAACCATGGCAGGGAGCTAATTCCACAACCCAAGCGTTCGCGGGAGGAAGCGTCTCTGAAACTGCACTGTACGCGACCATTTCGGTTCTAAGGTGTGAGAATGAATTCCCTGCCGATGGCGAGCGGTGCAATGGAAGAAAGTAGCCGTAGGCATCATTTCGAACCATTCCTCAGCACACATTCCTTTGTACAAGCGGTATAACATACACAGGGAGGCAAAGTTTCTCCTCAGACTTACGGTCTGGATACGGCAAGTGAGTTTGAGATCGTCGTCAGTTCTCACAGCCCGTCGTTGAACTGAGTCGAATGGGCCAAGCTGGTATCCGGGTGCACCCGCCCCGAGCAAGTGATCTCGGAACTGAACATCGCTGGAGAGGTCAACACCAAGGATCCCAATGCTCTTAGAGATGGACAGGGGTGTGTTCTAGAATTGTGGGACCACAGTGAATGGGGTTTTCTTAGCGGTGAACGCGCGAATTTGTGTCTTTGTAGGATTGAATCGGATCATGTTTTGCTGTCCCCAGTCAGGTAACTTGGACAGAGTGATCTCGATTTGAGACACAATTTCTTCAAGCTTTTCCTCCACAACGGTACGATGGATGTTTGCACGACCCGTGTAATAAGCGTCTCCAGTACTGTCAGCTGCATAGCAATGTATGTTGTTGATGTCCAACATGTCATTGATATGCAGTAGAAACAGCGTAGGAGACAGAGCCTTGCGGGACACCAGCATTAATGCCCATGTTATAAGAACAGACTTTTTGATTTTACGTATTAATACGTAAGATAATAAGTTAGTCATAAATTATGTGTTAAAATCTAAAATTGTTATTTAATAATTCATTTAACCCGTCACGCGTCCAAGGTCCCACAGTGGGACCTAAGCGACTTGTGTCGCGGGGGAATTTTTTCAGGACGACTTTTATCAGACAGGCTAATTGTAAGTATTCAGAAGTGAAGCCAATGGCCTGTCCTACGTTCTAGTATTTTTGGGTGGACAATATTTTGTGCGTTTAATATTTTTTTATCAGAAATTGTTTTGGTAATTTGAGCCGGCCGCCATTTATATTGCGCCATTTTTGTTGGAGCTGGCTATATAAGTCGGCTATATAGACGCTAAATGAGCTTGGCAAGATATCTGAAGATGTTGTGAATAGACTCAAACAAGGTGGATCGTTTTCGGAAACATTGCAATTCAAAACGGCAAAATTTCACAAAAACTATACTAAAATTAAAAAAAATGATTGATCAGATCCGAAATACCAGCTCTAAGGCGTAGAAGACCAAGCCAGAAAGGCGTTATTTTTAAGGGGACGTGCTATGGAAAGGCTGCCTCCAACATTTGGTGCTCTTCTACAGCATACAAAACGAGCATGTTTGCAAACCCTGCATATCCTAACTTTGAGGATTGATGATGAAAGAAAGAAGATGGTGTTTGGACTCCAGTTTGGAAACCTCAGCATCTGTAAAGATGCTGATTAAGTTTTCCTGCCGCAGCTACATTACAGGTCGATGCCTGTGTAGGAAGTCAGGCATACCCTGTACTGGCCTCTGTAAGTGCAGGAGAGATTCTTGCGATGTCAATTAAAATAAATATATTTAATTTTTACTAGACTTCACTGGTAGTGGAAGCAATCATTTTTCAGCGTGTTTCCTTATCGACATCGAAGCACATATATGAGAGCTTCTTCCGGATAGGACCGTATTTCGAGTTAAGGACCTGCACTATTATAAATAAAGAATCTATATGCCTCAATTACAATTCAAATACTAGCAATGTCCGCTATTGGACTTTCTGAATTTTGCAAAATAAAAATATCTAGCTGGCTTTATACCCTGACTTCATTATCTATATATAAATAAATCGATCTGTCCGTTTATTTATTTTACCAAGTAAGTTGGTTGATGAACCTATTTATAAGGTTAATCTCGGACGAAATACTTTTAACCTATTAAAATGTACAGGACCTACCTCTCTATCCGTGCGTATTTCTCAATAACGCATTATTATGCCTAACCAATCTAACAATTTCATACGGATCCTTATAAATTTTCTTAAATTTGTATGAGAACCCCGTTCGTCGTTTATCATGATGTAACAAAACTACATCTCCTACAGCTAAATTTTTCGGTCTCGCCCGACGATCAAATACAACTTTTTGTTGCTGCTGCGCTCGCATTATCCTTTGCCTAACTTCTTCTACTATTTGACGTAGGACTAAATCCCGTGTTTCTCTCGGTTCTAAAGGTATTCTACCTCGATTTCCTAAATTATTATCCGTTTCAATATTCGGACTTCTTCCTAGAAACACTTCAAAAGGTGAGAAACCAGTTGAATGATGCGGGTAGATATTATACGCATGTACAACTTTGCCTAAAATTAAATCCTAACTATCTTGTCTCTCACTTTCGTATTTTGACAACATAGACGTGATCGTTTTTATACCTACTTCAGCTAAACCATTTGACATGGGGTGAGTTACACTACTCTTAATATGACGAACCCCTTGTAACTCTAAGTTCATGCTCATTAATCTGGACCGAAACACTGAAGCTCTATCGGTGCATATTTCTACACATTTACCATAGGTCAGAAACACATCTTCTACAAATCTCAATACAATTTTCAGTATTGCAAATTGTGATGACGTTGGCTATCATGAATTTCGAAAACGAATCGATTGCTACTATTACATATCGATTCCTTCGCGCTGTTACCTTCAATGGTCCTACGGTATATCTACGTGATACTTTTCTCCCACTGACATAGGCGTTATTGGCTCCAAACACTCCTTTTGCATTTTTTCCTTTTCTGACATACCGTGCAAGTTTTTATATAATTTTCAATAACTTGTCTTGCATTTAGATAGAAAAATCGTTCTTGAAATTTCCCTAAACATTTAAATAACCCTAAATAACCGCCTGTCAACGAATCATCATGTATTTCCTTTAAAGTCTCATACACGAGATCTTACAGTAGGTATTACATGCCTATACACTTCTCTACCTAGAAATTTGCGTAAATGCATTAGCGTGCCGTCGCGAACTAAAAATCCTTTATAGCGATTAATTCCGCGATTCACCAAACGTTGACGTACACCTACACAAAAATCATCCCTACTTTGCCCTTCTAGCAATTGTTTTTGATGGATGGCTAGCACTACTAAATATCCTCAAAATCTTTTGGTTATACTCCTGAATCATCTTCTTCTAGTGGATACCTGGATAAATAATCCGCTAAATTGCTTTTTCCTTTCACAAAATGAATTGAAAAATCAAATTCTTGCAAAGCTAATACCCATCTTGCAATTCTGCCAGTTTTATTACGATTGGTTGCAAACCAATGCTTTGTGGTCTGTATCCACCTGTACAGCCTTACCCCAAATATAACTTCTGAAGAAGTTTAGTGCCCACACTAATGCTAGACACTCTTTTTCGGTAATTGAGTAATTTCGCTCAGCTGCCGATAATTTTCTGGATGCAAACATCACTGGTAGCATCTCTGTTTTCGATTTTCCTTGCATAAGGATTGCTCCTAAACACAAATCGCTCGCATCGGTTGCGATTTTGGTTATAATGCCTTCCTCTTCCGAAAAATACCGCAATAATGGAGGTTTCTGTATCTCTTTAATTATCTCTCGCAGCGCTACTTCTTGCCGCTCCCTCCAAGAGAATTTACGATTTTTACGCGTTAGATCAGTTAACGGTAACGCGATTTTAGCGAAATTAGCTATAAACTTCCTATAGTACGATAAAAAACCTACTAGCGACCTCACTTCCCTTATATTTTTCGGCGTTTTATACTATCTAATCTACCTAACTTTACTCGATCAGGCAATATTCCCTCACTTGATACAACATGCCCTAATAATTTCAGCTGTGTGAAACCACACGTACATTTGGACGGTTTCAACGTTAAATTAGCTTCGCGGAGCTTTTGGAGAGTTGCTTCTAATAATTGACCTAACCCTACTAAATTCTCGTGATAAGTAATTATATTATCAACATCAATACCAATACACCTTTCCTTAATAAATCTTTTAACGCAAGATTCATTGTCTTTTGGAACAACGCTTGGCTATTTTTCATTCCGAATGGTAACACATTCCACTCATAACTACCCTGACTACCCTATTATAATTTCTCTTTGCGGACGATACCGCAATTTACACCACCGATAGGCAAGTGAGTCGAATCACTAAGAGACTCCAACCCGCTATCACCGCCCTAGGCGAGTGGTTTCGGAAATGGAGAATCGAGGTGAATCCCGACAAAAGCTCTGCCGTTCTCTTTACCTCAGGCCGCCCTCCGCGGCCATCTCCCCTCTCACTCTTCGGTCGTGCCATTCCCTGGCAAAACATGACCAAATAACTCGGTGTGACCCTGGATAGGCGTTTGAACTTCGGCGATCACACCAAAATAGAAACCGTGCCGCTTTTGTCCTCGGTCGTCTTTATTCCATGATAGGCAAGTACAGTAAGATGTTGCTTAGACATAAGCTGAATCAACTTGTATCCGCCCTATTCTAGCATATACAAGATAGAAGCTCCATAAACTCCAGACCCTCCAAAACCGCTTTCTCAGAGCGGCCAACGGAGCGTCCTGGTACGTCCGCAATGCGGACCTACACAGGGAATTCGAGCTCCCCCACGATTCCCCAATATTTCAAAGACCTGGCAGTCCGCTTTTTCGAGCGTACACAAAATCACCCGAATCGACTAATTGTGCAATCCACAACGTATCATCACCCCGATCGACCTCGGCATGGTCGTTAAACTATCGTTAGGCGGCCTCGGCACGTACTAACGGCCCCAGATGACGATTTTGCTGTCCGGATAGCGAGGTGAATAGGGATACGCCACCGACGTCCCCAGGTTCGTCGGCGCCCGAACGGATACACGAGGTATCAAAGGCGCAAAACACACAGAAGCGGCAAAAGGCGCGGGCGTGGTGCGGGTGCGGCAAATCGACGCGTTGTGAATTATACTCAAGCGACGTGGCACAGGCATGCCGATTTGCTGCCCGAGCCGCGTCGCTAGCAGTCGTGATCGGAGCGGCACGCCTGGAGGACGTCGCTTGTTAAACAGTACGACCATTTTCTACAAACATGCGTGACGATATTGAATACAATAGTTGCGTTTTGTCTACCGACATAATGTGTTTTATGTGCTTAATGTCAATAATCCAATCAAAGAGAATATGTAAACGACGCAACCCCATTTAGTTTGGACTCGTTTGATTCGTCTTGACGAGTACTTTGTCTTTAAATAGTAACCAGGTTCTGATGATGGAGCTGGAAGGTGACCATGGGAACTACGTAATAAAACGTAATCGCATCAACTTTGGGCTTGTTTGAATCGTCTTGATGAGTACTTTGGTCCTAGACAATATCCATTGGCAACCCCATCAGATTTGGGAAAATTCATTTGTTATAAATGTGAAATCTATTTGATTATATGGATGGTCCAATGCCAAGGTGAGCACTGAATGGTGAGAGGGTGTGTATTGTTAGAAATAAGTAATTATTTTCACCTTTTTAGTGTCGATTTTTTTGTTTGTTAAAAAGTTTTTATTAATAGTACCTGGAAGTAGGGTTGCCTGTTCTTAAAACTGAAAAGTCTGACAGAACAGTCAGTATAGCAGGACATTTTGGTAAAGAGGCCGGACATCATTAATTTTTTAGTCGTAGTGTAACACGAATTTTTTTTTCAAAGTATAACAATTTTTTTTATCATTTACCATAAAATCTTCTTAAATTCTAATGGACAACATTAAAATTGAACGAATCAGTCTTCTATATTATTAATCAATCAATATTTATTACAATATTAATTTTAATAATTGCAATAGTAGTTAGTAGTAACTAATATTGCAATTTGCAATGAAAAACAAATTTAAAAGAAAACGTTTTTTACCATAATATGTTCTTAAATAATGTAATCACAAATTTAAGGAATTACCCTTTCTTTAAATTAGCATTTATTACTTACACTTACTTAAATTCTAAGGGCTCTTTATTGATTTTAAATTGTCTTGGAAGGCACATATTGAATATGTGCCTATAAAATTAAATCAATTCATCATACGCATTATATATGTTAAATAAGTCAGCAAGCCAAAAACAGTCTTAACAGCCTATAATGCCTAAGTGACGTCGACACTAAGATATGGACTGATTTTCTGGGGAACTCAACAAATAAATTGAAGGTTTTAGAGCACAAAAGAGATGTATTTGAGCTGTCTGTGGTTTAAAAACTAGAGATAAGTGGTATTAAATTATATTTTCAAAGTCTTTCTATACTTACATTTCCGTGTCCGTATTTTTTTTAAATTGCTGTGGTATATTTGCCATACCTTCGTATAACGACAATGTACTCAGTGTAATTCTATGTCGTACAACACTAATAGAGCAAAGCAAATTTTGAATGGAACCGAAATAATATAATAAGTTACCTAAATGTATTATGAGCCTAGACAATAACATGTGGTTTTATTTAATAAAGCTTATTACAGTGTCAACGAATTATTCAAATGAAAAAATATAAATTACTAGACATATTTATTTTAATAATATTTGCAACTGCTTTGGTTGATATTAGTTATTATACATATATGTACTATCAGCCAGAAACTTGGGTATCCACTTTTAGACATTTTCGTTTGCAAGCAATGCGCTAGTTGTCTATAAAATTTTTCGCAAATTGGAGACAAGATTCGTTTTTTTGTAAAGTCCCGTAATTAAATTAATATTAATAATATTTATAAAATATAAAATTAATTGGTTGACCAAAACATTAAAAAAACGGCACCCAGCTGAAAAGGATATCAGTCACTGCAAGCCAAAGTCGTCTTTAAGGTGGATAATCAGATTTCTGGTTGATAGTACATAAATCGATGAATGTAAGTTAATTTAGTTTTTATTACAATTTCTTGCTTGTTTATTAAAAATAACATTTGCATGCGCCTTGAAAAGATAGAGTATAGTAAGCATATTTATCTTAAAATTACAAAAAAATCTAAGAATAAAATAGTATCAGAAACAGACAGGTGGTAATTTTAGCACAAAAATATATTTTTAATCTGAGAAAGTATATTTTTGGAATAACTAAATATTTTGAGAAAGTACTCCATCTTGTAAAGAGAAATCCTTTTTACCTGTGTACTTCCGCGTTTATATACAGCACCATTCTTAGTAATGATATTTCAGCGAATTACGTACAAGTATGCTGCATCTTTAATAATAGTGTTTCTTGATGAACCTACGTAGGTCGTCCACAAACCGTAAGCGATATGTACATAACTGAGCTGAACCATTACACGTACGTAATTTACCTACTTGCATACATATTCGGGTAGCGTAGATTCATGGTAAGGTAGAGGGCATTATTGTAAGTATGCTGACTACTTATACAAAGGTAGTTGCTACGTTTGCATAATACCTAAACAAAACCGTTCTGTTAGTACTCAGCTTCTTTAGCAATCTTATTTCCTATGTTAAATACGTAGCCAGTGCCTTGACACACAATTGAACCGCACTATTGTAAGTATGCAGTGTACTTATATAAAGATTGTAGCTACGCCTGCGTCGTAGTTAATACTATTATGTAAGTACCCACACCCTTTACCCAATCTTGCGGCCTACGTATAAATACTTGGACGGTGTTATGATGCGTCAATATGGCGGTTCATTGTAAGTATGCGGCTTACTGATATAAAGGTTTGGGCTACGTCTATAACGTAGACAGCCCCATTATGTAAGTTCTTATTCACTTTTGATAATATTGCTGCCTACGTAAAACACGTAGTCTGTGCCTTTGCACACACATATCCCAATCTGTTGTAAGTATGCTACCTACTTATACAAAGATTTTTGCTAGGTCTACAACGCAACGTATGGTCACAGTATGGCATCTTTACAAACGTATGATACATCGTGTTTTACTTGATCGCAGGCAGTAGCGGGCTATGTAAAATGTCAATTGTAAGTATCTGGGAGGACCACTATTAAATTTTAGTATTCAGGATACGGGCTACGTAGTGCCATCCCCGTACGCGAAATTGAGCCGACTCTAAACGTAATAGTGGTCCTCCCGCCTACTGAAATTACGTACGGTTCCTACGTGTTTTTTCTCAGTGTGTAGTGCATACGTACCTGAGCGCAAGCCCCTCAACGTTGTGTAGTACGTACATACCTCAGCGCAAGCACCTCCACGTTGTGTAGTGCATACGTACCTGAGCGCAAGCACCTCCACGTCGTGTAATGCGTACGTACCTGGGTGCAAGCCCCTCAACGTTGTGTAGACCGTACATACCTCAGCGCAAGCACCTCCACGTTGTGTAGTGCGTACGTACCTGTACGCAAGCCCCTGAACGTTGTGTAGTGCGTACGTACCTGTACGCAAGCCCCTGAACGTTGTGTAGTGCGTACGTACCTGGGTCCAAGCACCTCCACGTTGTGTAGTGCGTACATACCTGAGTGCAGGCACATCCACGTTGTGTAGTGCGTACATACCTGAGTGCAGGCACATCCACGTTGTGTAGTGCGTACATACCTGAGTGCAGGCACATCCACGTTGTGTAGTGCGTACATACCTGAGTGCAGGCACATCCACGTTGTGTAGTGCGTACATACCTGAGTGCAGGCACATCCACGTTGTGTAGTGCGTACATACCTGAGTGCAGGCACATCCACGTTGTGTAGTGCGTACATACCTGAGTGCAGGCACATCCACGTTGTGTAGTGCGTACATACCTGAGTGCAAGCACCTCCACGTTGGGCATCCTCCGCAGCAGACTCACGTCGCCCAACTCCGCGCCCCTGCAATAAACAACCGGACACACATATACCAAGTTACTGCATAGGATTCCAACAAAATTTTGCCAAGTCTCGATTGAGATGATATGTCAATAGAATTAGTGAACTATTATAAACGGCCAAGTCTAAGAGGTAAGAAAACGAGTAATTTCGGCTTTAATCTGGAATACCTTGTGCTAGTTCTATTCTTTAAAATCTACTGTGCCTATTTATATGAGCCTTAAACATTTTAATTAATGATAAGGCAATTAAGTTAATATATTTTCATTAAGTATATGGTGTGGAATTTTGTACCTATGACTAAAAAAGTTACATTATTCCAGATATAGGATAATAAAGGGTAAATATAACTTTAAGTCAGTAAGTATAGTACAAAACACAATGTTGATATGCCCCTCCACTGTACTTCATGACACTCTGTTAATCTAAATAAATAAATAAACTGGTTTTTATGTTGTGTTATCGTACATACAAAAGTGAATTCATAATAGAAACTAGTCAAAACAATATACCCAGGGCTGGGTAGTCGTATTGGGTCCCTTTATTATAGTCGCTAAACAAATTGACCAAAACGTATTATTATTACTGAAGTAGTCACTATTAGTGTTTCAATCAAAAATGCTAAAAAAGCCCAGGCCCGGTGGAAACTAAACATATCTCATATTTTTAGTAAAAATGAGTAATTAAATACCACACAATTTGAAATATTGTCAAAATCCATTTCAAGAAGTAAGATTTTGCTATTTATTTTTTTATCGGGTGGGCTATGTTTAGATCGTTAACCGACACTAAAACAGGTAAGAAAATCAGGTCTGCCAGAGCCGATCCTGCCGAAACTTTGTGATAGTGAAAATTACGTGAAAAAGTACCCAAATGAAACTGCTGGCATCAGTTACCCATTGGTTAGTTATGATAAAAAAACGTGGGTCTGCCATTGCGCACCCTGCCGGAAGTACTTGGCAGACGCCACAAATATGCCCCTGACACCCTAAACCTACCACATCGAGTACCCTGATGAAACTGTAGAGTTACGACCTCTCGTTAGATAGTAAGGAAGTAGAAATGCTAGCGAATGTTTTGTCGTAGCAAATACTTCATAGTGCTTATACACAGCTATAATAGATAGTGTCAGTGTGTTATTGAATAAAAACAAACGGAACACCGGGGTTGTCACTTTTATATATTGGTTGAGATTCAAGTTAAAAATATAGACCATGCAGACAAGCCCGGTCTGGACATTGTACACTACTAATTTAGAAACCTCAGTATATTATAAGTGACTTTTAATTAGCAATTTGTCGTATTTCGGTGCGGTTTTCTTGTACAATAGCATTTATATAAACATATTTAGCAACACCTAACTTTAAAAAAAATGGCGTCAGTCATATTAACACAGACTTAGTACGTACGTAGTAATACTATATCTATGCATATTACATAATTGACGTTTTGCCTAGCAATGTCATTCATTTGACAACCGGTTTGGCCGAGTGGTTAGTGCACCTTACTACGGAGCCAAGGGTCGCGGGTTCTAATCCCGGTATGGGCAGATATTTTTGTAACGAAACATTTGTTACCGAATCACGATATTTGTATCGCTGTTGTTCCTGGTCACCATATACAATTTTTATTACTTAGCCTGTGGCCAGAACCATCTCAGATCTGTTCTGTTAAAGTATGAAATTAGTAAATATTTATGTATATTTCTACATATATATGATAGGAAGGAATATCGGGCTTGTGAAATAAAAAAACAGTTACATACATTTTTGAATGTTTAATTTAAATGTATAATTTAAAATGAAAATCTAAAATTAAAATGGTCAAATGCGAGATTGAGTTCTAGTGGAGAAGTTACTTCTGGGGCAATATTATCAGTCATGTAATATTCAGCATCTTCAATAATTGCAAAGGAACATAGCAAACAATGCGCCGTATTCGGAATATGATAAATACTACTATTTAGATCAATAATGGTGGGCAGCGTACCAATTGCTCAGATTGAATTTATCCATTTGCAAGCATGAGCATACAAATCTTAGAATGTGCTCAGACGATATAATTAAGGTAAGCAAGCACAGCTGTTTAAAATAGCATGAGTACAAAACAACGTGTGGTTTCTGGCAGAGTAGTGATAGAATTTGCCTCTACCTGGAGTGACCTACTCTCATCGTGGATGTCAAATAAGGCGACTAAGGAAATATCTGTATTTCATTCTCCTCAACCCGTTTGCTTTGGGAGTGTAGGCCAAATCCTCTGTCTGTCTCCGGCAGATGATAGAGGGTTGTGCTCCGGCAATGCAGACTTAAAATAACATGATTATGAAGTACAAGAGACATTTGTAAGTATGTCTACAGTTATATGGTGCCATTACATTTTGTCAACGCCTTATCTACACAGCAATTGCTTCTAGTTAAATTCAGGCATTTTTAAAACAATATGTTCTACAATATGTATGTTACGTCAAAAGTCGCCATTCGCCATCTTGCTATTTCACGAACAACAACTTTAACAAATAAAATTATTTAATATGTTTTATGTTCAAAAAAAGAGTATTTAATTAAATTTTAAAAAGACATAAATTGCCGACCGTGACAGGACAATACAGTCCGGAATTAAAGGTCTGCCACTGTAGGTGAATTGTTTGACGCCGCCGGCCAAGCCAACGAGATATCGGAACACCAGCCAAGCAGTTTCCAGCAGCCATGGTGTAATCCATAACGTGTCTGATGTCTGCCGAGGCGCACACAACCACGAGACAGTAGCAAAAACCAGGAGTATTGGAGAAAACGCCAAGGTCATGAGAACACGCGCGGGCAGTGTCGCATCAAAATCATCACCTCGAAGCAAAGTTCATCAGTGAAGTGCCCTGTGTATCATCCTTACTTCCTAAAATGATCCATAAAATCTAAAATGCTAAATCCTATCCTAAATCCATGAAAATATTACGCAATTCACTTGTGCAAATTAAGTGTAGTTTTTTTTTTGGAAATACCTTCAACATATAAAAAAAATCGTCAAAATTTATTAAATTTTCCAATTTTACAGTTGTTATTGTAATCAATTCATAGAAAAATCTAAATAATCATCAAAATCGTCAAGTTTAATTTGTTTCGCATCGGGTTTTACGCGATATTCAATAGTTTTTGGCCGCAAGTTCCAGGTTCGCGCACCAGCTGCTATACCTACCTACCTACCTACTGCTCGGCAAGCTGAATTTACTGAATTGCTGAAAAAACAACCAGCTGCTTGTGACGTGCCGTGTTGGTCCTGAACACGAATTCTGAGGTATGTGAGACAAAACATTTTATTATTTAACTATTTAGTCTTTTTAAGTGTAGAATTGTGTTGTAATAACATCAATTTGTTTTCCTTTATCATTATTCATCGAGTTATTTTAATTAAAAAATGGCTAGTGGAAATAAATCTGAAATTTATTCTAAAATCAAAGATTTATGTACAAAACGCAGTTCAATTAAAGTTCAAATCACTAAGATAAAAAAATATTTAGACAAAATTACAACGCAAACTACATTGACTGCAGTCGAGATTGCAGAGTTATCTTTACAAACTCCCAAAAGTTTCTCTTTTAAGCGAAACCGAAAAAGCATGCGAAAATAATTTTGTCAAAAATACTATCAGGTTGAGTACAGGTAGATTTTGTGTCGAACTACCTCTACGTGACTCACCTGAGTGTTTAGGTAACTCCTATACACTTGTTAAAAAACGTTTTCTTAACCTAGACAAGCGTTTTCGAAACAAACAAATCAAAATCTAAAAACAGGATAAATTGAGTTTATGAGAGAGTATGAAGCTTGAGGTCACCTCTCTATGTCAAACGTTCATTTACCAAATCTATCCTACTTTTTGTGTCACCTTGCAGTTTTCAAGGAGTCCAGCGAGACGACCAAACTGCGAGTAGTGTTTGTGTTTTCAACGATTTGCAAATGGTAGGTCCAAATATACAGGATTCTCTTTTTTCCATTTTAATACGAGCTAGGCAGTACAAGTTTTTACTCAATGGGGACATAGCCAAATTTTGCAAAAATGTAGACTTAAATCCCAGTGATAGAAATTTGAAAAAGTGTCATGGAATAATTTTGCTGAAAACTTGCCGGTTATTTCCACTTTCTAAATTCCTAGGTATGTACACTGTGACTCACCAAAATCTATCGAAATTCATAGCTTTAGTGATGCTTCTTTGATTGGTTATGGGGCATGTATTTACATGCGGACTACTAACAGTGACGATGACGTCACATTACAACTTCTGTGCTCCAAGTCCAAAGTTGCACCGTTGAAGCCGACGTCAATTCCACGTTTAGAACTTTGTGCAGCTTTGCTTGCAGCCCGTTTGTGTAAAACTGTCACAGAATCTATACGTTATGTTCCTGATCACATATTCCACTGGTGTGACTCATCTGTAGTCCTTGGATGGTTGTCAGGTAATCCTAATAAACTAAAAACATTTGTGGCAAACAGAATTGGCCAAATCCAAGAAATAACAGATCCTTCATCTTGGAGATATGTTCCGACCTCCTCAAACCCTGCTGATCTGATTTCGAGAAGTGTCAACCCCAATCAACTGCAAACTCATTTCTGTGGTGGCTCGGTCCTAGTTTTTTACTAAATGACGAATCCAAGTGGCCTATTTTAAAACAAAAAACACTAACAGATTTACCTGAAACTAAAACTACACCTTTAACACTAACTACATCTAAATTTGAACCTATAATAAACATAAATCGTTTTTCCAAATTAAATCGACTCAAACGCGCATTTTGTTACGTAAAACGGTTTATCCATAATATTAAAAATCCTAAAAATAAAATTACTGGCAGTTCAACTGTTGAAGAATTAAATGATTCTTTTAATTACCTTTGTTTTAAATAGCTCAACAGGATTGCTTGTCTAAAGAGTAAAACACATTATGCAAAAACCAAGCTTTAAGCTCAAAATCTAGGATTCTATCTCTGTCACCTTTTGTTGATAAAAATAATTTAATTAGATTTTGTGGTAGAATACAAGCCTCCAACTATAGCTATGACAAAAAACACCCAATACTTTTAGAATCATCACATTATTTAACTAAATTGATTTTTGAACATGAATTATAATTTACATGCCGGCCCGCAGCTACTGTTAGCCACTATAAGAGAAATTGTGTGGCCACTACAGGGCAGACGCCTTGCCCGCCATTTAGTAAATAACTGTGTGCGATGTAGACGCGCTCAAGGTAAGACTTTGTGTCTTCAAATGGGAGACCTACCAGCCCAACGCATAACTCCTGACTCTCCATTCAAGTCAGTGGGCATAGATTACGCTGGTCCGTTTCTGAGTAAATGCTATCTATGCGTTTTCATTTGTTAACGTTACAAATGCATGCATTTGAAGGTCGTAAGCGACCTTTCCAAAGATGCATTTGTAATGACATTGCGAAGATTTATTGCCCGTCGTGGTAGGCCGTCCGAAATATTTTCCGATATCGGACGCAACTTTGTGGCCGCCGCTAGAGAATTGAGTATATTTAAAAAAAATCATAATGAGTCTCTTTCTGAGTTTGCAACTCACGAAGGTTTCAAGTTTACTTTTACATTTCGGCGGCATTTGGGAAGCCGAAGTCAAATCGGCCAAACATCATCTTAAGCGCGTTATCGGTCAATCTCATGTTACATTTGAAGAGTTAACAACTTTATTTGCACAAGTGGAGTCAATCTTAAACAGTCGTCCCGTTTGTCCACTCTCCTCTTCACCTGACGATTACCAATACCTATCCCAAGGGCACTTTTTAATAGGTAGGCCGTTAATTGCCTTACCTGCACCTGTTTTCGAGAACAAAAACGAAAGCAGTCTGTGTCGCTTTGCCCGCCTAGAAAAAATACGCCAACATTTTTGGCAAAGATGGCAAAAGGAGTACGTACCGTAATTACAGTTAAGAACGAAATGGTCAGATTACAACTAAAATACTAGAGATACAATAGTAATATGTATGAGCTTTTTTATACGATATTTAATAATCTATAGTTTTTACATACACGTTTTTTCCGTATTAGCAATAATTGCCGAGATTAAAGCAAAAAACTTAAAAAGATACCTTTTTTCCAAGATGGCGGCGCGAGCGCAACAGCTATAGATGGGGACTTCTAGTATGTTAAATGGGAGGCCTTAATGAATCTGTACACCAAAATTTAAAAACTCTTACCAATTAATGTTTTTTTATCCTAAAAATGTATCTAATTTGACTGTACTAATCCTAGTTAGCCCGATACATATTAATAACAACCGGGAAAGTTTAAAAAGTTATTTGTAATCATGTTATTGTACTAGTATAGTTATTGTTGTTAAATTTTATATTCTCATTAATTAATCATTTCATTGGTCACAAAAGATCAGAAAAACTTTCTACGTTATTTATTGTCGCTATGGACCTGTGAGTATTTGTTAGTGTTAATTGTCACGTATATTATTTAAGGAAATAAAATAACAAGCAAATTCACAAGGCATAACTGCAGCATTGTAATGTGGTACATAAACAAATATAACCACGTAGTACACGTTCTAATATTTATCTGTGTATTTCAGCAACAGTTTAATTATTATTTAGTAATACATTAAGTTTCCAGTATTCCGTAATTATACTCCTGTAACGTTATAAGATACATATATTATTGTAATTATTTGTACAAAATATATTAAAATAGTATCTGGACAGTTGAGTATAATTTCGTACAAACCTGCTACAGGAAGATAACGACAAGTGACGTTACAGACCGTTAAAGACGCCTTACGTTTACGACTTTAAAAATGTACCGCAAACACGGCAAGATTCGTTTAATGAAAAGGTTGAAAGGTATTTATCAAATCTAATTAAATCAAACAATATTTATTTAAGTAGGTCGGTTTCTAAGAACACTTTTGAATCGTCAATACAATATTGATGTCGGCGGCCGATCGTAAAATCCGGCAGATCACGAAATTCCTAGACAGATCGGAATATATGGAATAGGAATTATCATTTAACTGAACAGATTATTATATGAAGCTTGACTGGAACGCTCCGCATCTACGTTTACAACAGAAAAACTGAACCTAACCTATCATACATGACTTATACAGTGCGATTTCTGTTCCTTTAGTTTCCATACTTTACGACCTGCCTAGGATTTTCGTGATCTGCCGGATTTTTCGATCAGCCGCCGACAGAAACAATGTTAATTTCTGCCAAAAAGAGCAGGCAAGAAGTTCAATTTAAAGTAATAATACAATACTTTGATAATTAACTAAAGAGTATACAATATGTACCGATACACTTATTAGGTAATATAAATATGTTCGTAAGTGAGTGAGCTACTAAAAACAAAGTTGTGATACAACCACATGTTAATTATTATTTTTTGTTTTTATATAGCATAGAGGGCGCACCATGTGAAGCGTCAAATATCGTCAATCGTGTGAAGAAGATATTTAGGAGAACACGTAGGACACGAACTAGTAGGATTAGTGCCATCAAAATTATATTCTGGCAAAATCATATGTATACATACACTTACGTACGCCTAAAAATATTCATATCTATTTGAGATGGAGTGAAGAGTAGTAAGGTAAAAAACGCAGAAATATTTTGGAAGCTATTATTCAAATTTTGAGACATAATTTAATTGCAGAAAGAGTACGGCGCTCGCGAAGCTGCGTGACAACTGAACTCACCCCGGCCTCCGCGTACTTCCTTTGCAAATAATAAAACACATCTATGTGTATATAATCCATACTCATATGATACCGCGCAGCCCGGTGTTCGATCGCTAATTGCTCATTGCAGACAAAACTTCTGGCAGGCATTTTGTGGTATACCATTCGGCGTTATTGCTGTTTTGGTCTCGTACTGGAATTAAAACCAGATACCCCGTCAAAGTGAAAAATTAGCGATCAATTCAAGCGTTCACTTTCGTAGGCGTTGATTTGTTTTGAAACAGCCAAACTGTCGACTGACGCTTTGTTACTGGATCGTATTGATAAATCCAGGATTCGTTACCTGTCACAATGTCGTAAACGCGCCGAGACGAGCCTACTTCAAATTTTTTAATCTAATCACGGCACCACTCCACACGAGCCTGCTTCTGAGCTTCGGTAAGGTTGTGCGGCTCCTAGCGCGAAAATATCCTCCTCACGCGAAGGTGTAGAATCTTGGAAACGCTTCCCAAACCAATCTGCAGTGTATGCTGAATCTCTTCGTATGTAACTCGCCTGTTTTCTTGAATCAAAGAGAGAGAGGCAGCTCTGCTTTAGCTCAGAAGATCCTAAGGTCTGCGCAGCCGCAGTCACTAAGACAATCCTCGCGTCAAAAAACCGTGGATTAAGAGGTCTTGCAGAAAAGCTAAAATTCTTGAGAAAACTGCGCATGAGGCTTGGACCACGGCTTGTAATAATAAGGATCCGAATAGTTTTGACGTCAAACGCAAATTAAACGCTGCCTCGAGGTTCAGTAACAAAGCAACTGCCAGAGCCAAATTCCAATTCATTGGCAAAATAGGTGGGCGACTTGCGAGCTATCCCTCTGAGAGTCATGCTTTCTGGTCGCTTGCTAAAGCTGCCGAAGGGAACTTTTGCCAGTCGTGATCAACACCACTGCGAAAGACCGATGGTGACTTGGCCCATAGTGCTAAAGAGTAAGCCGATCTACTGGGCAGTCGTTTTGCCTCAAACTTAAATATGAACGATGAAGGCGCTGTACCACCAGCTATAACGTGGTGCGGTAAGACCATGCTGGAAATCTCCATACCGCAGCGGGAGGTCCGCCGGGCGTTGTTTTCTCTAGACATCCATAAGTCGAGTGGGCCAGACGGTATACCAGCAGTGTTGCTTAAGCAATGTGCTCTTGAGTTATGTCCTGTACTCACGCGCCTTTTCGCGCTATCCTACCACACTAGGCAATTTCCGTCTTCATGGAAGACTGCAAATGTGCACCCGGTGCCCAAAAAGGGCGGTAGATCAGATCCATCGAATAACAAGCCTTTCGCTATTACCTCCCTCCTCTCCAAGGTTATGGAGCGTGTGATCAACACACAGCTTCTAAGATACCTAGAAGAACACGACCTGGTCAGTGACGTCAATATGGCTTGCGCCACGGTCGCTCGACTGGTGACCTTTTAGTGTATCTCACACACCGATGGGCACTAGCCATTGAGAGTCAGGGGAAGGCATTGGCATGTAGCCTGGACATAGCGAAGAAGTTCGATCGGGTCTGGTATCGGGATCTTCTATCGAAGTTGCCATCTTACGGAGTGCCCAAGGGTTTGTGCCAATGTGTTTAGCTGCGGCTAGCTTTTTGTCCTGCAGACGCATACGAGCCGTAGTTGACGGTAGTTACTCTGATAAGATGGACATTAATGCTGGTGCCCCGCAGGGCTCTGTGCTGTCTCCTACGCTGTTTCTACTGCATATCAATGACATGTTAGAAATCACCAACATACATTGCTATGCAGATGACAGTACTGGAGACCCTTACTACACGTTCCGTTGTGGAAGAAACAGCGGAGAACTTGTGTCTAAAGACACATATCTGCGCATTCACCGCTAAGAAAACCCCATTCACTGTGGTCCCACAATTCCAGAACACTCCCCTCTCCATCTCCAAGAGCATTGGGATCCTTGGTTTTGTCATCTCCAGCGATGGTCAGTTTCTAGATCATTTGCAAGACAAGGTAAAGCTGGCGCCCAAAAAACTTGGTGTACTCAACAGAGCGAGGCAGTACTTCACGTCAGGGCAGAGGTTGCTGCTTTACAAGTCGCAAGTTCGGTCCCATATGGAGTACTGCTGCCATCTCTGGGCAAGTGCACCCGGAAACCAGCTTGGCCCTTTTGACTCGGTTCAAAGACGGGCTGTGAGAATTGTCGACGATCCCAAACTCACTTGCCGTATCGAGCCCTCAAGTCTGAGGAGAGATTTTGCCTCCCTATGTGTGTTCTACCGCTTGAACAATGGGATGTGTTTTGAGGAATTGCTCGAAATGATGCCTACGGCTACTTTCTACCATCGCACCGCTCGCCATTGGCAGGGAATTCATTCTCACTTTTTGGAACCGAAATGGTAGCGTACAGTGCGGTTTCAGAGAAACTTCCTTCCGCGAATGCTTGGGTTGTGGAATGAACTCCCTGCCAAGTCTTACAGTATTGATAAACTAACTAACTACTAAGACTGACTAAATATTAAGAATACAAAGAAGTTTGCAAGAGCAGACCAGCCTCCACAGGCGGCACCCGTTCACGACACATGAATCAGCCATAGCTTCGCTCAACCATGTTTTAGGGAACGTAACGACCCGACACACACGCCACCACCGCAGAGACACTTTGAGAGAGCATGACACACTCAAGCAACTCCAATAAAACTTCGATTGTACTAGTTACAATGTGTGTAGTAAAGAAACAAAATATGCTTTTGCTTTACTACCAAGAAGAACCGGCACGAAACTCGACAGTTAATCTTTTAT
Source organism: Apoda limacodes (assembly GCA_946406115.1). NCBI lineage: Eukaryota > Metazoa > Arthropoda > Insecta > Lepidoptera > Limacodidae > Apoda > Apoda limacodes. Next base: position 54,783,643 of record OX291540.1, read on the forward strand.
ACTTTATATTTTTTTTAAAAAAGCCTTGCCTTTGACTGTACCTTTTGCAAAATAAAGACTGTATCAATATCAGCTGCCTTAACCCAAATCAAAATGCCATAAGACATGACGGCGCGGAAATAGCTAAAGTGGACCAAGCGAGCAGTGTCAACATCTGTAAGCTGCCTAACTTTCCTAACTGCATAAGCAGCTGAACTAAATTTCACTGCAAGAACTGAGATGTAATAGTTCCACTGCAGCCTATTGTCTAATGTAATACCTAGAAACACTGTTGAGTCTAATAGTTCTATTTCTTCTCCGTTTAAGCATAATTTTGTGCTTATGTTTCTGACATTTGTCATCATACATTTTAAACACTTAGTCTTTTTCGCATGAAGTAGTAAGTTATTTGCCGTAAACCACTGAAGAACCTGAGAAAGTGCACTACTTACGTTGTCAAAATTAGTTTTATTTCTGTCAACTTTAAATAAAAGAGAAGTGTCATAGGCAAATAGTACAATCTTACATGTCTGTCAAGCTGGCAGATCAAAATAGGTTTCCTATTAGGCTAGGAATTCATAGAAAATTTGTAGTAAATTTGTAGTGAAAGAATTTATTTTTATAGAGGCAACCGGTTCAGAAATATCGGTAGATCTGCTAACTTGATATCAAGCTAGCAATAGCAAGCAATAGCAATTCATATATAATCGATGAACTCAACTTGATCCCTGGCAGATAACAAAGAAAATCAAACAGCATAATTTATAGCTAATTTGTAGTTTGTAGTTCAAATGAGCATAAATAAACATATATTATCAATTAATCATAATTTTGGCATTCTCAAGAATGGCATGAAACTAGAAAAACTTGTCAGTATGATCGCGTGGATTGTGCGAACAACTAGTATTTTGTAGAAAACTTGTAGTAAATTTGTAGTGAAAGAATTAATTTTGTAGAGGCAACCGGTTCAGAAATATCGGTAGATCTGCTAACTGGATATCAAGCTAGCAGATTATGTATAAATTAAAAAAAAAAAAATGGTGGCGGACTAAATTTGACGATCATTCTCAGTAGATCCATTGTCTAGATCCATGATGGATCTAGTGAGATATTTTTTTCTCAGTAGATCTGTTTTCTAATAAACTGGATCTAATGAGAATTTTTATTGCCAATAGATCTATTTTAAACATAATGTTAAAATAACTTTGATCTAATGATAAATTAATTTTCTCACTAGAAAGAATGTTATTACAATTAATTTAAAAACAAAATAGCTTTGAAAAACTATGTAATTAAAGAAAATGATACCTAATTATTAACGAAAATCATACCTAATTATTAACGAAAATGATACTTAATTATTAACGTAAATGAAACAACATTATTATATTTGAGCCCTCGAAGTGTTGTGGAACCGCCCTGCGCAACCTTAACCAAGCCAACTTGATCTGGGGCAAAAATAATAATAAAATTATTAAAATTATAATCATTGCTCTAGGGTTTGTACACAGGCGAACTTAATGTCTAATGGCATTTTCTAACAATTAACCTTTGGTAATGAAGACAATAATAAAGGGGATGTACAGTCTTTGGTTTAATATATGTTAGTAGCTTACATAATATATAGAGATAAAAGAAAAAGTAGACTTGTAGTTTATCCATACAAATTATAGATCTCATCGAGATCTTTATTTCAAATGACAGCTGTTAAACTAGAAAGGTCTATATCTCCGTAACTATCGATGGTAGACTAGTAGTTTCTTCACAGAAATTATATATATTGATAGTTCTCATCAAGATCTTTATTTCGGATGACACCTGTCAAACTAGAAAGGTATATATATATATATATATGGAGAAACTACTAGTCTAAAATCAACGGTTACGGATATATAGTCCTTTCTAGTTTGACAGCTGTCATCCGAAATAAAGATCTTGATGAGAACTATCATTGCTGTGGAGATCTACAATTATTGTAAAATAACTACACGTGTTACATCAAAAGTTTTTTTTTTTTTAATATATGAAATAAAATAAAAAATATATTAGGAAAAACAGTATTTTTAGCGGTTCAAACTATCTCCATATTAAATTCATCACAATTGGTTCAACAGTAAAATTTTACGAATTGATAGACAGACAGACACCGACACTTTCGAATTTATAATATTAGTATTAGTATGGATCCTCCCTTTTATAAAATATAATAATATCTCTTATATGGGTACCTACAGACCATTCGCGAACTTTCTCCTTTTTTAAAGTTGGTAAATATAAGAATATGACAGGGGGGATACGAGTACCTAAAATAGTATTAGAAAGCAAGTTCCGTTGTCTACCCAGCCTAGGGGACAATAAGCCTAGCTGACACCAAATGTTTTATCAGATCCTCAACTGAATCTAGTGAGAAAGACATTCCTCAGTAGACCCACACTTTTAAATCTAGATCTGGTTAACGGATCTAGCGAGACAAATACTTCTCCGTAGATACAAATTTTCGAAAATGGATCTATTGAGAAAATAACATCTCACTAGATCCACGATGGATCTGGACAATTGATCTAGTGAGATTGATCCAAATTTGACCACCCTTTTTTCTCTAAAAAGGAAGCAGCGGCAAATTTTTTGTTATGGCAGTTTAACAACGGATAAAACACGGCAAATTCTGATCCACATTGCAGGTCCGTTTCACTCTTGCAAGTAACATTTTGCATAGGTAGCCGGCTAACTTCGACCACCCTTTTTTTCTGAAAAGGAAGCAGCGGCAAATTTTTGCTATAGCAGCTTAACAACGGATAAAAAACGGCTAATTATGAGCCCAATTGCAGGTCCGTATCACCCCTGCAAGTAACATTTTGCATAGGTGGCCGGCTAACTTCGAGTGAAGTTAGCCGACCATCCTTTTTTTTAAATAGTTCAACGGCAATTTTTTTTAATATAACGGATAAATATCGGATAAAAAACGGCAAATTTGGATTTATTTATTTTGCGTATGGCTAAAAATGGTGTGCTAACTTCAAAGACCTATTTTTTTTTATCAAAATAAAATGTAATAATGTTACAAGAAGTAGGTAGTAAGAAATGATAGATATTAACAAAATAATTTTATTATAAAGAACTGACCAATAAATACCTTACAAATAGGAATAGTAACTTTTGGGTTTAATTAATAACATTTAAGCCTAAAAATCATACTTTGTTTAGTATAGTACAAATTTACTACAAGTTTTCTACAAAATACTAGTTGTTCGCACAATCCACGCGATCATACTAACAAGTTTTTCGATTTACATGACATTATTGAGAATGGCAAAAATTATGATTAACTGATAACATATGTTTATTTATGCTTATTTGAAAGCTACAAATTATGCTGTTTGATTTTATTTGTTATCTGCCAGGGATCAAGAAGAATCTATAAATGGTCTTCTAGCTTGATATCAAGTTAGCAGATCTACCGATATTTTTGTACCCTGCGTCAGTTGTGGAACGCCCTTTTGTAAAACTAAACGGTTGAGGATGAAGTAATCCATTCAAGTTAAAATGTTTTAGCACCTGATTGAACATAGGTTGTTCAAAAATTTTGCTTAAGGCAGGCAGTATAGAGATAGGTCTAAAATTATTAGGATCATCTCTACTTCCACTTTTAAAAAGTAGTTTTTTTTTCACTATATTTCATTAAGTCTGTGAATATCCCTTCGTCAAGACACTTATTAAATATTATGGCTAAGATAGGTGCTATAATATCAATAATTCCGCTAAGGACTTAAACCAATATACCCTATAGGTCACCAGTTTTTTTCTGATTTAATAATTTAAATGTCTTTATGATGTCTTCAGAGGTAACATGCTCAAATTTAAATATAGCCTTGCATTTATTTACATTACATTTTAAAAGTAACTCTGATTGTAATGGAGAATTTTATGCATTAGTTGTAATTGTAGGCATTTCAGTAAAATGTTTCTCAAAAGAGTTAGCGACATCAAGATCTGAATCAATTATTTTTACATTAAGTGAATTATTATTGTCACGTAGTTCAATTTTTCCTGTTTCACTATTCATTACATTCCATGTGGCCTTTATTTTATTATCAGAATTTTTAATTTAATACTTAAATGTATTGATTTTGCAACCCTGCACTCTTTTAAATTTTTTGAATACATTTTGACACAATTGGTGAATGTGGGACTGTGGTTATATTGTTTCATTTCATACAACTCATACAACCTAGTTCGAATTCGGTGTACTCCTACAGTAGCCCAGTCCATAAATCTCATTTAATCATTTTGCCTAAAAGTTTTTACTTTAAACACTGGCTCGAACTCATTACTTAAGAAATTAAAAAAATAAATTATAAAATGTAAAAATGGAATTTTCTTTTCAATATTTGCTTTAAAATTGTCTAATCGAGCAGTGGTCGGCCACAGGTCTACAAGTTACTAGTTGAGATTTTTTTTTATAGTTGTGTAGAATATTTATTATTTGACCACAGTGATCGGACGGCAAATTGTTAATAACAGATTTATCTTTTACTTTAACGTTACAGAAAATATTATCGAAACATGTAGTTGAAGTCGATGTAATTCTAGTTGGTTCCAGAAACAAATAAAACTCGTAAATAAGTTAATAAATCTATCTCTTGTTTGGGAACTCTCTAAAAGATCAATATTAAAGTCACCACAAACAATAACTGACTTTTTAGAATAACAAATATTTTTTAGAACTTATTCCATTTCAGGCAGAAAAGAATTATAATTTGCAGAAGGGGGGCAATACACACAAAGTATAATATAATTATTAAGTTCTATACAAGATAATTCTGTTATGCGTTCAAGTGAGAGGCCAACTATATCCTGTCGGTCTTTACACTGTATATTATTATTATTCTAACCCCTCGAATTGCATTTTTTTCGAATAAACGCACTAGACAAATAATGATTGGGGAAACTAAACATTAACTTGCCAGAAATTCCTTGTATATTTTGATGAACAATATTATAAAAACAGACATTGTCTGTTATCAAAGGACACAGTTTAAATTATGATCTAAAATAGGAACTGACTGGGTGCAGCTAATAACATGAGCACTATAAGACATAGCACTAACGCTAGAGAGGTCAATAGACTCCTTAATACTACTTAAATCTAAATCATGTATTGAGAAGCTTACGACGTAGCCATTTCTCGTCTACATTTTATAGGCATGGACATACCAGCCGGTGTCAATCTAAAATTATAAATATAAATTTTTATTTATGTCAAAATATAAAGTTGCATTGCTATGACGATGAGTCAAGCTGTACAGATGTACATTCATGTCAAATATATGGCTATTTAGTTTAGCAGTGGAGCTTGAAGAATATGGAAAACCGCTTATTTTGAACTTACATCTTATTTATTGTGTAACTCCAATAAGGTACCTTCTCCCTGTATGATGTCATTCTTCTTTAATAATGAACCATCTCCAAACAATATGACAATTGTTGTAGTACTATTTAGTTCACTGACAGGTATGTTTCTGATTATTTGACCAAAGGAAACACCTGGTGTACAAATGTTTGTTACTGAATGTTTTAACCGGTTGCTAAGAAGTAAACCAAAGATCAAAATTGTTCTGCTGGGCAGCTGCTGATTGGAGACCAACTGATTGTTAAGCAGGTTTGGCCCTAGGATGTTACTAGATGAAACACTAATATAATGAGAATCATTTTGTAACTTGGGTTGTGAAGAGGACTGATTTAAAAGAGCACAAGTACAAAAGTAATTATTTATTAATTAATCGAATACATCCGCATTATATTTTGTACCAGCAACCAGCTCAGTTAAAGCTATTTCTTTCGCTAGCTAGTTCATTTATTTCATTCTTTGCACTTAAATACTTTTTACTTATTTTATTTAAAGAAATCGGCAAACCTTGTATATTAGTTTGTAAACGGTTTCTCTTACTATCCATGTATAAGCCTACTTTGCTCCAGTTTTACGGAAACTACTTTTAATTTACTAATTAATTCCATTCTCTCTTTTCTTAAAAGTGTGTACTTATGCAAATTTCTATGGTCTTTGATTAATTTTTTGTTTTTTTTTTATAAATTTGTTTAATTTAAGCATTTTTTTTATTGTTTGTGACTTAAAACAGTTACTGGGGAGTGGCATTGTATGGAAGAATTTGATTCGGTAAGATCAATCGTTCTTAAAGGGTTGCGGTGTATGTTGGTGAGTGAATCGCTTGCTATCAACTCATCAAACAGATTTGAGCATCAGCTGCCATAAGACTCTTTTTTTCGCCCTCAAGTTGACAATTTAACTGTTGACTATCAAAAAGTTCTTCTTCAAGCTTCACAATACGCTTTAAAGCTTGTTCATGTGTTGCCGTACACTGCTTAAAACTATCAATACAATCCTGCAGATTGTCACGTTGCCCTAGCATATCTACCTATTTTAATTTTTTTTTATAATGTTCATTGCTTCTTCCTCAGCATCTTCCCGTTCTTGTAGTTATTTATCACACAGATCTTTTGACCTGATGAGTCATTTGATCGACTTTAAATGGCTTTTATGGATGAAGGACATTCAAAAGCAACCATGTACCGATGGCATAGCGAGCTCAACGATGAACAAAGGAGTAGTCGTCCTACGACGGCTGTCACGGAAGAAAATGTGCTGGCAGTAAAAATTTCATTCAAGACAACAGGCGAATTACATACGAAGAGCTACAGCGTACACTGCAGATTAGTTGGAGACGCGTTTACAAGATTCTACACGAGCACCTTCGCGTGAGGAGGATACTTTCGCGCTAGGTGTCGCACAACCTCACCGAAGCTCAGAAGCAGGCCCGTGTGGAGTGGTGTCGTGATATATTTAGACAAGTAACGAATCCTGGATTTATCAATACGATCCAGAAACAAAGCGTCAGGCGTCAGTTTGGCTCTTTCAAAACGAACTAACGCCTACGAAAGTGAAGCAATCGAAAAGCGCAGCGAAAATTTTGTTCGCTAGTTTTTTCACTTTGACGGGGTATCTGGTTTCAATTCCATTACGAGACCAAAGCAGCATCAACGCCGAATGGTATACCTCAAAATACCTGCCAGAGGTTTTGTCTGCAATAAGCAACGAGCGACCGAACACCGAGGGTAATGCTTCACCATGACAACGAGACCGCGCACTTAGCGCTCAAAAATAAGGGACTTCTTGGACACCACACCGGTCAGAGTCTTGGGTCACCCTCCTTACAGTCCCGATCTGGCACCATGTGACTTCTTTTTTATTCCCTTAAATATAAAAAATCAGCTGAAAGGGATACAGTTTTTATCGCCAGAAGACGCGCCAGCAGCGTTCAAGGCCGTGGAAGAGGTGTCTGCGGCGAACTGGAAAAAATTTTACGAAAATTAATTTTGTCGCATGAAGCTTTGTACACAGGCTGGTGGAGAGTTCTTTAAAAAGATTTAATTAAAATATTTTATCCATAGAAGTTAGTTTTTTAGTTTCTCATAACTATCTGAGTGCCCCACATATATTTCGCCACACACGACGCCAATTTAAGTTCATAATTACTTTTTCATATTCACTGGCGTTTTAATACTACTTCTTTTTCACTGCTATATTTTTTTTCAATTTATCGATAATTTTGGTCAACAGGTCAATCCCTAGCTGTTTATGAATAAAACAGTTCCACCCACGTATATGAAAAAATCAGTACAGCACTTATGCACTGTAACAAAATAACGAATTCAAAACAGTGTCAAAATGATGGCCAAATGTATCGACTACACTTTCACAATAACAATAAACTATGATTTTCATATTTGACTGTTTATACAAACATGTGTGCATGCATCAGTTAAAATAGAGAACCTAAATATAAAGAAGGCTACATGCACACTCAGATACTAATAGAGAACATAAATATAAAGAAGGCTACATGCACAAACAGATACTAATAGAGAACATAAATATAAAGAAGGCTACATGCACAATCAGATACGAATAAAGAATCTAAATCATAGTTTTCTTGATAAATTTTCGAAAATAAGACAAGTAAGAAAAAACAGGATGTATATGTTTTCGGAGGGGCAAAGCCACGCGAACAGCCTAGTCAAGCAGCGGAAAGCGAAAGTGTCGGCCGCAGCCGCAGCCGCACCTGTCGCACGACTCACCTAATAAATATTACCGAATTATGTAAATTAACTTTTTATTTATGAAAGCACATTTACTTTAAATTAATAATTTTAGTTTTCTATTCTTGCTTCGATTTGGATTTTGTAATTAAACATAAAGATATCAGTTCATTTAAATTGAATTGAATGATCGCAAACTTCATAGATATACGTGCAAAATACGTTTATTCCTCACCGAACAATATGTCTGCGTGTTCTCGGCGGGATCGACTTTGACATAAAGTGCTATTAGTAAATCTTCTAAAGATTTCCAGGCTCAGGTTTTTTTTTCTGAACTGACTATGTAGTTGGCTGTTGCAGCCATTACTGCTCCACCGGGCTTTTGGGGCAAGACTCTGAAGGAGTCTCTGCCCATATAGCGCCCAACGCTCAAGGGCTCCCCGCGGGGGGAGCCTCTGCTTGGGTTGTCGCTCTTGGGGTCGTCACTTCGACCAGTGTGAGCCTCGAACCTGAAGGTGAGCCAGCGCCAGGAAAGGAGTTCCCCGTTACGCGATTGCGATTGAGTGGGGGCGAGAAGCCCGCACTCTTTAATACCTCGCATACGAGGTAGGTCCGTGGTTTCGCCGACGAACCCGGGGACGTCGGCGTCGTGTGAGTGGGGAGGCCCTATTAGGGGAGGTCGTTGAGACTAACGGATAGCATGATCATCATCACGTCGCCGTACGTGCCGCGGCCGCCTAACAATAGTTTTTCGACCGGGCCGAGGTCGGTCGGGGGGATGGTAGGTTGTGGATTGCACAATTAATCGATTCGGGTGATTTTTTTTTTTTTCGTTTTAGGGATGTCGTTTGTGTACAGAAGGTACAAGTAGGGGCGAGCACGGACGCTTGCGGGACTCCTGCTTCTATGGGACGGGGGGAAGAGAGAGTGCCTTCGACTCTATAGCGAAAACTACGGTTCGACAAATAGTCTCGTATGATGAGCACGAGGCGGTCTGGCAACTGATATTTGTACAGTTTATAAATTAAAGCGTTGTACCAGACTTTGTCAAATGCTTTCGCTACATCAGAGAAGACAGCGCCCGTGTGACGGAGCTTACCTTATACTGGTTGGAAGCCAGTGAGAATATGTTTCGTGATACGGAGGACTTGGTGGACGCACGAGTGTTTGGCGTGTAAGCCGAACTGCTCATCGATTAAGATGCCTCTGGAGAAAACTGCGTTCCGTAGACTAGCGAGGAGGAGGCGTTCGTAAAGTTTACCAAGGGCCTTTAGTAAACTTATAGGGCGGTAGAAGGATGGCTCGGTACGAGCTCTGCCTGGCTTATGGATGCGTATAACAATTGCATCTTTCTACTGAGAAAGAAAGGTGCAATTTTCGATAGCAGCGTGGAAGATCGCTACTAGAAGGCAGAGAAGGGGAAGAGTGGGGCGCTTTAGGATATCGTTAGAGATACCGACCGCGCCGGGGCATTTACGGAAGCGTAGGACTTTGATGACCTGTTTGACTTTGTCGACAGTGACGGGGAGGCATCCTGTGGGGGCAGAGAAGTTCTGGGCTCCACTTCATCGTCTACCTGTCGCTAGGCGCCAATAAGCTTGATGAGAAGGAGAAATGTTCTCCATCAGATCACCGAAACGTTGAAGCGAGCTTTGTTTTCGGTAGTGGGAGCGTGATCGCGTCTGCGGCGGGCCGCGTTACGCTCAGTCATTAACAACCTGATGTGCTGAGGCAGGATTAGGTGGTGGTCACTAACCGGCACTCGCCAACCGTGGCGGTCAGGTGGCTAGTGAGTGAGTTGATAGCTACGTTTATATCGTTCGCGGAAGAGATATGACTGAGAACGCGATCTAGATGTGGCGAGTTGGGGTTTTTGAGTAATTGCCTTAATTCATTCCAGGTTTTATCACGGTTCTAGTGTCGGCAGGAGTCCGAGTCCGAGTCAAGTTCGTCAAGCACCTCTATAGAGCGAAAGCTTACCTTACATTCTTTAGAAGAGCTATGTCAAGCACGTCAGGGCTGTTGCGATTGTTATAGGAAAGAAAGTGGGCGTCATGGGAGCGATGATGTCAAAGTTTAGTCTCTGGCGATGCTCATACACAAAACTGAACATCTGTTGAGGGGTAGTGACCTGTTCGTATTCCGCGAACACGGCCTCAAAGTAGACTGGGTCTAAGGTCCAGGAAATCTCAAAGAAGAAGAAAAAAAAGAAGAAGAAAAATATTTATTTGAAAACAATAGCAGCTATTAGATAGAGTAAGACATTGTAACATAAACAAAAAAAATATAATAAAAAATAATCTACATTGAGCTACTAATTTTCAAAAAAGACTCCCGTATAAAAACTGTGGCCAGGACCACAGAACTGATTTTCAGTAGGAGCCTTCTGAATTGGCGTCGAACCACCAAACAGAACACGCACTACAATAAAACATTAAAAAGAAAAAAATATATATAAAAGAACACAAATTACACTGAAAGTATATATCAAACTAACTAAATTAAACTAAACCTTAACTATTAAAATTATTATTTCAACCTATTTAGACTATGTAACCATAAATATACACTCGGAACGCAGCCTATGTATGCTGGCAACATATACATTTACTTAATTCATCCTTACAACCTAGATGGCCACGTACACTGCAGTTTCAGAGAAAATTCCTCCCGCGAGTGCTTAGTTCGTGGAATTAGCTCTCATGCCAAAGTTTTCTCACAGGACTACAGTATGGTTTTCTTTAAGAAAGAACCCTTACAATGACTTAAAAGTTTCAAGGCGTCATTATGATATAAATGACATAAAAAGTATGTAACAACTACATCTTATAGTAATGTATACGACATTTTGTGTAGTGATTTTTAGTACATTACCATGCACATCGTTAATAATACAGAAATTGGCTTTGCGGCCTGTATTTACGTTTTGTATTTAGTATTAAAAAAAGCTTAAATCGACAATGATAAAAATATTTAATAATATAAATAATAATCATTAATTTGTAAACGTTAGCGTAAATCCCCTTAAGACGATTGCATAGGGACCCAGCCAAAAACGCATCGTAAGTGAGACAGCATTAATATGCTCAATAGCGGGAATAGCAAAATATAACATTTTACTTCTGCTGTACTAATTTTGTCTGTTTAATTATCAAAGTACATCATAGTACTATTGAATATATTTATCTAGACACGCGGTGGCGTGTCAAGCCAAGTTCAAGTAACAGAACTGGCGAGCAGCACCGTGTGCAATATTACACGAACGATTTGGAGCCGCCTTTGACCCACTCATAACTCAAAAACTATTTCATAAAAACGTGTCAAATTTGGCTCATATATCGAGACTTGCGAGATACATATGTGTTCCAATATTCATAAGAACATCTTTAACGGTTATTTAGATATTAACGTTCAAAAATCGTCATTTTTATCATTGACTGATAACAAAACTCTAACCCAATTCCAGATGAAATACAAAGTTCAAATTTGGTATGCAGGTAGGTAATTAGGTGAATACAAAGGAATTAATCAGAAACTGGTAAATTCTTTTCATTTTATTATAATTTTTCACTTAACCTTTAAGCGGTCGCGCGATCATTTGTAACGGCAGCGGTCGCGCGTAACCTTAATCACCGTCAAAGTTGTTAAGAATTAAAAAGACAAATTTTTAACTTATTTGAATAAGAATGTACTTAAACACATTCCCTTTAGATAGAATAAAAAAAATGTTTGGCAGGAAACCTACAAAAAATTATATTTAGGCACTTTTACGAAGCGAATCTTCAACGACGTCAGGCGCGCGTTTACTTTGCAAAACCTACGCAGCATGCACAACGAAAGATATAATTTAGATAAAGCAATGCGCACAGAAAGCAAGCATCTATTGTTTTGAGAGTTCACAATGAACCTTAGAGAGGCTACTAATATTGGCAAACATTGGTGATGATAATATACGAATTTATAACCGAAAATAGGGTTACCGCGGTTTCGATTCGATGCTGCGCGACTACTTGAAGGTTTGATTCTATTAGGAACACTTAACTTATACTTATAAAAACTGTAATGTAAGAATCAGCAATCAAAACTTATGACAGCCGGTCTTTACGTGGATTTTAAGGTTTCACGTGAATATATAACGAGTTGAATACCACCCTTAATTTGTTTTTAATCCAAATATTTCTGTTTTAGTACTTATAACTAAAATTATAGTCGACTTACGTATTTATTGCGTTATTAACTGGGATTTAGTATAAATTATTGTTTCAATATTTAGCGCACATCATAGTGTAAGATCATTACTTATAAATAATGAAATAATAGGCATTTCGGTACACGGCGCGAGGTGCAACGTTGGAGCAGCAGGGAGCGCGAACCTTGACGCGAATGTGTCCGAGCGAGTGGCAGCCGCGCTGTCTTGCTGTCCGGTTGTCCCTCGATATCTGACATATATGGTTGCGATTTATGCTACGAAATTCATAGGTTTTCTAAAAAAATACTTATATATTTGTGTTTATATTATTATTACAATTCTTTTAGTAAGTACGTATGATATGGGCAATAGTTTAAATCAAAAATTAATAATAATTTTAGCATAGTTATAAGTAGGTATGTATACTTAACTCTGAATGAGTTTGAGAATGAGAACTTATTGGTAGCAAATTGTTTTTCTTGAGAATTCAATAGATAACAGGTTATTTGTTCCGTAATCGGCTTAAATAATTATCTTTTTATTAAGTATTTTATACAATGAGTCGTACAACAGAATTACGGGCTAGTTTCTCATAAACGAATTATATTATAGCCTTCGGAAGTTCTAAACCTGTTACTTGTCGGTTCTTATTTTATTATTCCGAAAATTTGGCTTGCTGGTAAAATCTAGCCATCGAACATAATAAATCGTATATGAGAACTATCGAAGTCAGACCTTAGGCTACTATATATTATCCTTAATTTTAAGAAGAAATGATATTTTATGTTGTTATAAATAAATTTCAGGACTGACCATTGAACTTAGCACCCATTTAGATCTCACTTCTTTTGTTGTTGAAGTCAACATCCAAGGCATAATATTGAACTTGGCTTTAATTTCACATTTATGTTTTTGATGGGATGATAACATTACATAAAGTTATTACATTTCCAAAGAGATTCTGATGTAAACTGCTAACTGAAGAGCTAGTTGGGTTTCTTCATCAAAAACTTACATACATTCACCTTTCCTGAGTGCAAGTAACGACTTTATTCTTTTGATTTCTTTGCTTTAGAAGAATTCCAACATTTGCGTTATTTTATCGTTTATTGTTTGTAGAATGTAAAAATTACAAAACACATGACAACAATAGAAAATATAAATGTACATAGGTAAGCTTATCTCTATTCAGAGATTTCTTCCAGCACACCTTTATAAGGGATGAGAGACTAGTCTATTAAGGGGCAACACCAACGTGAACCAGATATAAATATTTAGTTTTAGTTAATATACAGATAGAAAATCTATTAAAAATACATCAAGTACAATATCCCATTAATATTATAAGGTTATTATAAGTTTGTGAGTGTGTAAGTGTGTATGTTTGTTACTTCTTCAAGCTTCAACCACTGGACGGATAGGGATGCAACTTGGCTCTCATTAATATTATAAGAGTGAAAGTTAGTGAATGTGTAGTTGTGTATGTTTGTTACTTCTTCATGCTACAACCACTAGAATGGGGATGAAACTTTGCATACATATAGGTTAGGTCCTGGAATAGCATATAGGCTACTTTTTATCCTGAAACTTCCACGGGAATAACTATAAACGATATAACTTAAACGAACTATAGCTATAGCTACAGCTTGATATAACAAACATCATAAGTGTAATTAAGGAGTAAATCACAGTCGCTGATAACCGAATTTAGCGCGGGGTAATTAAGGAGTTAATCACAGTATCAATACTGAGATAAAATAAAGGAGTCCCACATATAACGTTTGTTACTTAGTCCTGCTGCACTGGGCGCATTTACCTAAATGATCTGAAATTTTGAACACAGAGATAGTTAAAGATACAGAAAACGACAAAGGCTACTTTTTATCCCAGGAAATTCAAAAGTTCCGCGGGAGTAACTATAGCTGAATTCTACAACCGAACCATAGATGCAGCTAAAGCTTGCTGTAGCAAACTTCTTTAGCATAATCAAGGAGTTGCCTTAAGACTACTACGCCTTTAACCAAATTTACTGCAGGCAAAGTCTAGTAATAAATAAATATATAGCAGTTTTAGATAAGTATATTTATTAATATATATTGGTATATATAAATATATATGTATACATAACATTCACAAAGGCATAAATAATAAAATAAAGGACTTGAATAATTTTTGAGTAGATTACAATTACATTACCATACAGAAATAAAAGAAGAAAAATTTTTTTAATTTTTTTTATTTTTTTGCAACATTCAATGATGTTCTGGAATTGTGGGACCACAGTGAAAGGGGTTTTCTTACAAGTGAACACGCAGGCTTGTGTCTTAGGTAATAATTTATTTAGTCATTACCTATTACAAGATAATCGGCAAATTGATGTCTTATTTTCGTGGGAGTATTTTTAAGCCAGTGTTACAATTTAAACAAGCATCCCTCATTCCATTGTGGAGGAAAAACGTGAAGAACTTGTGTCTCAAATCAAGTAGTTTAGGTGAAAACTTGGACCGATGCAACCCTACAAAGATACAAGCCTGCGTGTTCACTGCTAAGAAAACCCCTTTCACTGTGGTCCCACAATTCCAGAACACACCCCACTCTATCTCTAAGAACATTGGGATCCTTGGTGTTGACATCTCCAGCGATGTTCAGTTCCAAGATCGGATGATGATTTCGTACATCATATGGAGTACTCCTGCTATCTCTGAACGGGTGCACCCAGATGCCGTGCATGTGTTCTACCACTTGTACAATGGGATGTGTTGTGAGGAATTGTTCTGAATTATGCCCACAGCTACTTTCTACAATTGTATCGCTCGCCATAGGCAGGGAATTTCATTCTCACACTTTAGAACCGAAATGATCACATACAGTGTGGTTATAGAGAAACTTTCTCCCGCGAATGCTTGGGTTGTAGAATGAGCCTGCCAAGTTGCAAGAGTCCATAAACTATTGTGACCGCTTACCATCAGGCTGACCGTAAGCTTGTTTGCCACCTTAGCGGTATAAAAATAATTACCTCAATGAGCGTCTCGCATATTTTGATATTCTTTTTAATATTGCAATGCGGCTCTAGCAGTTAAAATTGCTATGGGGGGGTTGCTTTAGTTAACTATGGTGGGCCCTACAGCAACAGAATCCTTAAATTCAGGCAACTTGATATAAGATCCAACCCTCAGAACAGATTACCAGGGGATGTGGTCACCTCAAAGACACTAAATGCTTTTAAAAAAAAGCTGGACTGATAGAAAAGGGAGTCAAAATTATTCTAACAGATCAAACAATAAAATTTAACACTGCCTGATACAGGCGCAGCTTCTGCTGCTCGCCTATAGCTTAATTAATAAATAAATAGGATAATGCTTCTTGATTAATTAAAATCGGTTTTACACAAAAATTACAGGATGCAGGGTATGAGGGGCTTATATGCATACTATGCTTCTTGATCAATTGAAAACATTGATAAGATTTTGTAATTTTATCTTGCAGATCTAAGCTCAGCCAGCTTGCTTTTTTGCAGATGATGTTAAATACTTTGAGAACCCTCTAGTGAGTATTGGTATGTTACAGGCTGATTTAGATTGAATACAAGACTGGAAGAGGCAATGGATAATTAAACTAAATCCTACCAAGTGTACCATGCTGCATGTAACCCCAAAACACATATATGATTGACAACATTCCTGTCTCCCCACTGAAATCACCTTGGAATGCTTGTCAGTAAAGACATGGGTGGATTACATTGATGGTATCTTTTAGCAAGCAAATAGTATCCTGTATGGTGTATGTAGCTCTTTTTAATGTATAACTCTATAATCCCTTGTGATTATCTTCTTAGTGCTTGAAGAAGATGCCATATGAACAAAGACTCAAGATCTTAAATCTACCAACTCTACAAGACCGGCGAGGCAAGGTGATGTCATCGAAATGTACAAGATACTCTCAGGCACATACAACTGCTCAAACCTACTCTCTATCTTCAAGCCAAGTAATACTACTCAAGTGCAATATAAAAAACGATGCGCAGCTAGCTTCCTGGAGGTACAAGACCAATGTTGGTTATCACTCTCTTAATAATAGAGTCATGACGTTGTGAAACAAGCTGCCATAAGAAGTGATAGATGCACTGTCCATCAACAGTTTTAAAATAGACTTGACAAGTGGATTAAAGACAACAATCCTGCTGGTGATAGAAAATTTTAAAAATTGAAATTATTATGAAAACTTGAAGTGAAATGAACAGATACACACCAACCTAGATATAGACACATCAGCCTGTGGCTTCTCGTCTATTATTCCATAATAATAATAATAATAATAATAATTAGTGTGTCGTACAGAATGTAGCTCTTTTTAACTTGGTTGGATGATCAAATTAAACGCAGTAAACAGAACGCACCTAGGTTGTATGACAGGTAGAATGACAGTAAGTTCTATCCTAAAAGAAAATAAGAAGTTGCAAAAAATATCAGATGAAGTACCTACAGTGCAGCCGGTACTTACCAACAGTTAAGTTTTTTAACAGCTGATAGATCAGACTGTTTTGATCGGGCAATTACCATCTCTTCTGTAAGGCGAGCCATGGTCAACGCAAAAGTATGTAACTTATTAGCTGGAGAGATTTGCACAACACTATACAAAATGAACACAGTAGTCAATCCAAATATGCGTTGGTCCAAGTTATCATAGCACAGTTTATCATTAAATCACATCATGTTGATGACTAAAATTGACAAATAAGGATTAAAATATTCCGTTCACAACAAGCACAATTATGTTCTGGGAGTACGAGTGTTGCCAGTCTGGATTGCCAATAAAGTAAGAGTAAGGTATGGTTTTCAAAATTATTACCAAGTATGACTATTTAAAATCTATTTATTGACTATTTATTTATCATCACTGATCAACAAAATAAAGCGATTTATTAGGTGCTGGCGCTTAAGCATAGATTCTTGTTCAATTCTACATTTCAAATAGGTAATTAATTAATTGATTGTTTGAAGAATGGCTTTCATTTCGGCCTAAGCCAAAACATTTTGCCAGTATCCGCTAGTATCCGTGATGAAAGAGACACGTATTAATAAATTTAATATAAAAAAGGAAGATTAGGGCCTCCGAGCTGGGAGATTTTGGGTTATTTTACCTAAAACAAAAAGGACATCACAACATATAAAACAAACAAACAAGAGTGAGAGAGGATTATATTAAGTGGTGACGGACATATTAATGCATGCAAAAGAGTTATAGTTCAATAAATTTTGGTATATGGTAAAATTTGGTATAAGGTTTTAATGAATTTTGTTAAATATTTAATGAAGGGAGTATTAACCAAGGATAGAAGATACTGCATGTTTTTGGGTGGAGGATGTCATATAGTGATATAGGGTATTTGGGGCAGCTGAAAAATATGTGGTCTACAGTACCTTCGTCAATGCCACACTCACAAAAAGAGTGATCCCTAAATCTTATTTTAGCTAAAAGTACTGGAGTACATGCATGTCCCAGTCTGAGACGGCATATGGTCGACGTAACTAATTTGTCACAATGTCGAAACCGAAAGAGGGTTTTTGGTAGCAACATTTTGTACCAAAATCGCTCAGACGAAACGCTAAAAGTCAGCATTAGATTTTCTACCAAAAGCATGAAACGAAATCCGCTTATATTCTATTATTATAATTATCTATAAAAAATCAAAATAAAATACTCAAACATATACACACACAGAACGGCTGCTGAATTTCAGATGAACTTACACAGAACGGGTAGTTGGTGCTTAAATGAGGTTATACTATTAAATTGAACGCCCTTATAATATTCGCGTAACAAAACTATTTGAAATCGGATTTTTCACTAGACTAAATCTAGTTGCGCCATTGTGAGGTTTTTTTTTAATAATGTGAAATTGATCGGTATTTTGCCGTCAGAAGATTTAATTAATAAACAGGTTTGTAATCAAAGGGCATAACCTTTCATACGTAAATAAACCGTAAGAAGTAATTGGACCTTAATAAAGATTACATTTACTACTTACGGTTTGTATCTTTCCTTCTCAATGGAAAGCTGCAATTGTTATAGGTATCCACAAGCCAGGCAAAACGCGTACCGAGCAGTCCTCTTATCGCCCCATAAGTTTACTAAAGGCCCTTGGTAAACTCAACGAAACGCCTCCTTCTCGCTTGCCTACGCATCGCTATAGTCTCCAGAGGCCTTTTAATATACGAGCAGTTCGGCTTCCGTCCGTGCGAAACACTCATGCATCCATCAAGTCCTCCGCATCATGGAACATATTCTCACTGGCTTTCAACCAGTATTAGGTAAGCGGGCGCTGTTTTCTTCGATGTAGCGAAAGCCTTCAACAAAGTCTGGCACAACGGTTTAATTTTTAAACTGTACAACTTTCAGTTGCCAGATCGTCTCGTGCTTATCATACGAGACTATTTGTCGAACCGTAGCTTTAGCTATAAAGTTGAAGGCACTTTCTCTTCCCCCCTTCCCATAGAAGCAGAAATCCCGCAAGGGTCCGTGCTCGCCCCTATCTTGTACCTTCTGTACACCCTAAAACGATAGGTACCCAATTAGCCCTCTTTGCGGACGATATCATAATCTATACCAACGATAGGCAAGTGAGTCGGATCACTAAGAGACTCCAACCCGCTATCACCGCCCTAGGCGAATAGTTTCGGAAAGGGAGAATGGAAGGGAATCCCGACTAAAGATCTGCTCTCTCTCTCTCTCTCTTTACCTCAGGCCGCCCTCCGCAGCCATCTCCCCTCTCACTCTTCGGTCGTGCCATTTCCTGGCAAAACAATACCAAATCAATCGGTGTGACCCTGGATCGGCGTTTGAACTTCCGCGATCACACCAAAATAGTTAGAGACAGAGCCGCTTTTGTCCTCGGTCATCTTTATCCCATGATAGGCAAGCACAGTATGATGTCGCTTAGAAATAAGCTGAATCTTTACACAACTTGCATCCGCCCCATACTAGCTTATGCTAGCGTAGTCTTTGCGTTATCCAAGCGCAATCTCCACAAACTTAGACCCTCCAAAACCGCTTTCTCAGAGCGGCCTCCGGAGCCTTCTGGTACGTCCATGCGGACCTACACAGGGACTTCGAGCTCCCTACGATTCTCCAATATTTCATAGACCTGGCAGTCCACTTTTTCGATCGTACACAAAATCAACCGAATCGACTAATTTTGCCAATCCACAACGTATTATCCCCCTGATCGACCTCGGCATGGTCGTTAAACTATAGTTAGGCGGCCTCGGCACGTACTAACGGCCCCAGATGACGATCTCTCTATCCAGGACGTCCCCGGGTTCGTCGGCGCCCACAAGGATAAACGAGGTATCAAAGAGTGCCGGGGCGCTTCTTGCCCCCAATCAATCGCAACCGGCATAAATCGGGAAAGCGTCGCGGCGGCACGCTTTAGCACTGAATCCCCTACCATGACCTCTGCGACCCGCGGGATACCGTCCGACCCGGGGAATAATTGAACGATGCGACCTAAACGTCTCCGACGTGCGGGGGGTTGGTTTTATCCGTCCACCGAACCCGTTGCTGTAACAAATGTAAATATTCCGAGGACCACCGACGGTGAATTGCGTAATTTGCTGAAGCAACTGAAAACGCAATAACCGATTGACTGACACATCGATGAAGGAATATTCAGGCAAGGAGATTAAAGGACTACCGTTCAAGAAATGGCCTGGAGTTAGCGCTTTCAGGTCGTATGGATCCGTCGAGATCGGACAAAGCGGTCGTGAGTACAACACCGCTTCGACATTGCAAAATACCGTTTGTAATTCCTCAAACGTGCTACCGTTTCACCAATCACACGACGGAGGTGTTCTGGCAACCTAACTTCAAAGATACCGCCCCACGAGGGATAGCCGGGAGGATCAAAAATCCAAGTCACGCCCCGTTTGGACAACCTCAAATCAATATACGTGTGATTGTCCGACAAAAACTGAAGTACCTCCTTCAGATAACAATCTGCACCCTTGAAATTTGTGCCACAGTTCGAGCGAATTAAGTGAGGGAGTCCACGCCGACTGACAAACCGCGACAAACATGCGACAACGGCCTCCGTAGACAAGGCTCGGCTCACGATCAGCCAAATGTAGCATCGAGCGAATTGCTATAAGCGGGCTCGACTTTAGCCCGTAGGTATTGGTGTTAAGCTTATAAACCACCAATGGAGAGGCTGGATCCTCTCTCCACAAAATGAGCTGAAACTGCCTATCTTCAGGGTGTATCATGACCTGACGGACATCATCTTAATGTCAGCCACAAACACAACCTGGTGGCGACGAAACCCAGTTAAGATGTCCGAGAAGACCTGAAGCTTTGGTTCAGACATCAGGCGGTCGTTCAAGGATAAACCCGAAGATGTAGGCGCCGACCCATCGAACACCACCAGTATCTTACCATTTTTAAAGACGGCGTGATGTCGAACAAAATAATGTTCGTTGCCTTACAACTCGAACTGCGTAACCGACATGTAACCTAGGGATTCGTATTCGCGCATAAAATCCACGTATTTTGTGTGGAATTCCCTATCACGACGCATCCGGCGCTCCATGAATAACAACCTTTTTTCCGACCAGAACTGAAACGACCTGTATTGGCGTGAAAATACGACTCGCACTCGTCGTCGACTGGTCGAGTCCGTGACGCCGGGGGGGCTCTCTTCGATTTCCCAAAAATGCTAAGGGAATCAGCGAGCGAGAATCTCACCTGCACCGACGAATCCGTAAACGCCTGAGCGGCGAGAGAATGTGCTGGGCCCATAATTACAGATCCGAGATCAGTCGGAACAGCGACCAACCCACCTGGCTGGAGTAACATGGCCTTGTCCAGTCCGAGCAACCCTAGGACATCAGCAGCAAGCAGAAGCTCCACAGGACCAGGTAGGTGGAACCTTTCATCGGCCATCGGAGAGAGGAAGTCCGTCGGCAGGGGCACCTGAGGGTGATGACCCAAAATATCCCTCAGGACAATAGCTCCTAGTTGATACCGAATACCAGGATGGAAGGAGGAAAAGGAAAACGAGACTGTACCCAGGACCTTATCCACCCGTAGACCCCCTAGCTTAGAAATCCCATAACTCCGCGAACTTACCTGTAAGCGGAGACGCTTTACCAGCCATAGCTACATAAGACACCCCTGAGCGCCTGAATCCAAAATGGCGCGCACTACACCAGGTCCACGCGGTGAATGGACTAGAACCTGCGCGTTGGGTAAAACAGTTGTGACAGGTGGTAGCGACGCTGGTGAAACGTCTGCCACGAGTCAACGGGCGTTGGCCCGACCTGAGCACCGTTCTTGGCCCCGGGGCTCCTGTTGCTCATAATGCCCAACGCTACAGCCCGTATAAGCATACGGGTCCCACGCGGGTATAAGTAGCTTACGATATACGCGTACCGTCGGCGGCGCGCGATAGCCACTGCTTCCTGCCCACAACTCACGAGCAATGTGAAGACGCTCCACAATAGGGAGGGGCAGAGGCTCATACTCCCTGAAACGTGCCCGCTCCGCAATACCTACCTGAGCGGAAGGGGCACTAGTGGGTAGTGGGCCCATGGGCTCGCCCGCAGAGAGCGAGGCGGGGAAGGCCGATGTCGCACTGGGAACGGGAGCGATTGGGTTCGATTCGGCGGTGACGAACCCCCGCCCGTGCGAGCCGTGAACTCACCTCCATATACCAAGCGAGGACTATCCTCTCGGATACACAAATCGGGGTGGTTACCGCCACCACTTTGAGCAAGGTCGCGACTGTCGGCAGTCCTTGGCTAGGTGCTCCCCCAAACAATAGTAACAAAACCCTACGGGTCAGAAACAGTTTTCGGCCACCCCAGATTTTCTGAACTGGTGGAAATCCCGAAGGGTGTGTCCCGGTCCGTAACATACCACACACCGTTCATTTCGTTCAACCGTCGAAATTCTGGGGGGCCGAAACGACTCGGTACCTCGCGATGTCCCGAGACGAGGTTGCTGACGTGGTCCAGATGGGGTCGGAGATCGTGACGGTCCCGGTTGTAGCTCGGCGGGTAGATTTTCGAGCTCCCCACTCTGATCTTCCAAGAACGACACTAAAGTGTCGAAAGTAGGTATGTGTTGTTCAGTACAATGTGCAACAGCAAAAATGACCACTCGGTGACAGGGAATTTTAGACCCCTCAGCGCATTCGTCGCCACCAAAATAGGGTTAAGCAGGTCCGACTTCAGCTGGCTGACCGATGATAGCTGAGGAATCCCTAAAACGGCAGCTACATTGAAGAGGGTACGAGTGCAAACATTAAACATAAAGTAAAAAATTAAACAAATAAAATAAAAACTACATGGAACATAATAAATAATGAAACTGGTAAAGCTAGGAATTCTTGTCAGGACTTTGAGTTGATTGTAGATGATGCTAGTTTTAAAACAAATTCTGAGGTAGCAGTTGCCTTTGAACAGTTTTTTAGGAATATCCCATTCAAAACAACTGAACATCTAAACTCAAGTCCAATCTTAGCAGAAAAAATATTAAAAACTAGTGTTCCTGAATATAACGTTCCCTTTGTATTTAAAAACATTAGTCCTACGGATATCATTAATACATTTAAAACATTAGAAATTAAAAACACCACAGACCTTTGGGGACTTTCTGTAAAAACTATAAATTCAATTATTCATGTTATAGCACAACCCTTAGCCATTATATTTAATAGTTGTGTTGATAGTGGTGTGTTTCCTGATGAGATGAAACTTAGCAAAGTTATACCTCTTTTTAAATCAGGTAGTTCAACAGATCCTAATAATTTTCGGCCTATTTCAATACTACCTATACTCAGTAAAGTTTTTGAAAAAATCATACTTTGTCAAATGTTAAGCCATTTCTGTGTTAATGAGCTACTTAGTAGTAAACAGTTTGGCTTTATGAAAGGCCGTTCCACAACCGATGCAGGAGTGGCACTATTAAAAAATATATAACGCCTGGGAGGATTCGGATGACGCCCTTGGAGTGTTTTGTGATTTATCTAAGGCATTTGACTGTGTTCAACCTGAAAATCTCATCAGGAAGCTACATCACTATGGTATTAGAGGCAAAGCTCTCGACCTTTTGACATCCTATATGAGTAGGAGAGTACAGAAAAAAGATGTCAACGGTGAAAGATATCCGGGATCAGCAGTCACTATGGGAGTCCCTCAGGGCTCAATTTTAGGTCCTTTTCTATTTCTTATTTACATTAATGATCTCCCTTATCATGTAAAAAACCATGACATTGTCTTATTTGCTGATGACACCTCTTTGCTTTTTAAAGTTAAGAGACGACAGACATATTATAATGAATTAAATAATGCCCTTTCTAAAATTGTAAATTGGTTTAACGCTAATAATTTGTTACTTAATGAAAAAAAAACCAAATGTGTTAAATTTATATTACCAAATGTTAGTCAGAGACAGACATGTAATAATATTAATGGCGAGCAATTAGAACTTGTTAATTCAACAGTCTTTCTTGGCATAACGCTGGACTCCAAACTTCAATGGGGTCCTCATATTCATAACCTAGCCAAAAAACTTAGCTCTGCTGTGTATGCGATCAAGAAAATAAGACAATTGACCGATGTCGACACTGCAAAAATGGTATATTTTAGCTATTTCCATAGTTTAATGACTATTATTATATGGTATCCTATTGTGGTTTAGCGCTGCTGATGTAAATACAATATTTTTGTTACAAAAAAGGGCAATTCGTGCTATTTATAAATTAGGATCTAGAATATCTCTGAGGGACAGGTTTAGGGAAGTAAAAATTTTAACTTTAGTGTCACAGTACATATATGAAAATCTTTTATATGTACATAAAAATATCAATAGTTTCAGCAAGAAAAGTGACGTTCACAAAGTAAATACTAGAAGTAAAAATAAGCTGTTGGTGCATGATACACGTCTACACAAAATAAGTAACTCTTTTATGGGGCAATGTATACACTTTTACAACAACGTTCCCAATAAAATTCAAAATCTATCAATAAGTAAATTTAAATCTTTTATCAAGCAGGTACTTTGTAAAAAGGCATACTACAATATTTCAGACTATGTAAATGATAAAAATCCTTGGGACTGATGATGCTCAATTACAGGATGCAGAGGTAAACCAAATTAAAATGGAAATAACATAAAATTGTACGACAAAATTTTTTTTATTTAAAACATTAATTGTATTTTAGTTTATTTGTATTATTGATAGTGTTTTTAAAAGAGTAACTATCGAGTTTCTTGCCGGATTCTTCTCGGTAGAAATCAACAACATTGTGAACCGGCGGGAAGGTGGGAGGGTTCAAAAAATATTATATTTTATAACTTTGACGATTCAAAAGTGATTGTAAAATCCTTATTTGAATAAACCATTTTGACTTTGACTTTGACTTTGAAAAAACTATAATTTCTTATCTAAATTTATTAAAATAATTGTTAATCCTTTATAAATAGCAACATTTTTATAAAAATAATGAACCTCTGAGTTATTCTACCTACCAGCAAGTAAAATTTCCTTTGTCTGAAGCAATCACTAACAAAAGAATAATATTCACTGTGCATCAAAATGGACTCCATTAAACAAAGTATGTCTGACATGATTGATACGTTTAACAAGAGGATGGCAGACTTCCAAGCAGAATTGCAGGCAAATAATACACCATCAGCTGGAACTTCAAATCTAGCCACTGACTTCAACAATTTTAGGTCGTTTGTTGTCACAGCGCTTCGAGGCTTGCATCAGCAGATAGAGTGGCTTGCAAATAAAATGACCGGATGGAGATGCAGATCACACGCAAAATTTTATTGATTCATGGTGTCCCTGAAGACAAGGTTGAGGACACTGTGTTGACTGTCTCTAAGACGTTGGCAGACCATCTCAAAGTTTCCGATTTTTCTAAGGACAGTATTCGTAGGACTCATCGGATGGGGTGGTCCACTAAAAATGAACCGAGGCCGATTTAAGTCAAATTTCACGACACATCCGTTAGAGACAAAATTTGGTTTTCATAAACCAGTTTCAAGAACTCTGGCGTCACGCTTTCGGAGTTTCTAACCAAACGACGGCATGAGACTTTCATGGCCGCCGGTCAGAGGTTCGGGCTCTTAAAGTGTTGGACGCGTGATGGCGTTGCGGTTGTGCTGGGATCGGACGGTATACGACACAGAGTTATCTCAATGTCCGATCTACATAAAATTCCTGTTGGGACTACAGCCGAGTCAATTGTATCCGCGCATTCTATTCCCAGCAGCCAGCCAGCTGAAAAATCAACGATTCGGCCCAAGAGAGTGACGAAAAACAAATAACTCATCAGGTGCGGTTGGTAGATTATAACTGGGCAGTTAATTTTTTTTTTTTTTGTTTTTTGCTATCATATCTGTGACAAAATCTCTATTTACCCACTTAACTTTTGCAAATCCAACCAACCAACCAACCAACTTGTTTTGACGTTTTGTCTTGTTTACATTTTGTTGCTTGTTATTTTTCTTTTTAAACTTTTTTTTTCTTCGATTTGGACGGTCACTATTTGGCCAAATTGTTAATTTAAACGTTATTTGTAGTATTTTTTCAACCAGAATGCTGGTAGTCAGAGTACATCATATTAATTCTAGCTTTTCTTATTAATATTTTAATTTGATATTAGAAATAATTAATTTAAGTGTATTTATTCTATTGTATTTATATAGTATAATTCGGTTTTATTTACAATGAATGACCATAATAACAGTTTTTCTAGTAATGATTTTTTTTCAGTTTCGTCAAATGATGGATTGAACACACATTTCGCAGTACCTCCACTTCTCTCAGCGCACACGTCAATTCTACCTTCTCAGATTGTCTGAAAAACCTTACCATCATACATATTAATGCAAAAAGTATTCCGGCACATTATTCTGATATGCTAACGTCCTTTGACAACAAGGATATTCATGCCCTTGTAGTATCTGAATCCTGGTTAAAGCCTTGTCACCCTTCTACCGCATATTCCCTTCCAGGATTCTACTTAATCCGGAATGATCGCACACAAAGGAGTGGTGGTGGCGTTGCAATTTATTTGCGTAGTCAAATTCCTTATTCTTTCGTAAGCATATATTTATTGAAATTCTTTTGACTCATACAAAAATTCTTCTTGGAGTTTTTATAGTCCTTGTAGTCATAATAATTATTTTTCATCTTTTGAGAGCATCTTAGAAAGAGTGAGACCCTTGTATAATCACACCATAATTATGGGTGATTTTAATACATGTCCACTTAAAAACGACTATCGTTCTTGCCGACTTAAATCCATAATAAATGCAAGTGATTTCCTTCCTCTAAATGCGACACTTTTTTTTCCAAATTGTACTCCTTCTCTCCTAGATCTAATACTAGTATCTTCGACCCAACAAGTCTTTAAACATGGTCAGTGCGCTGCTGACGCCTTTTCTTATCATGATTTAATCTATTTATCGTTTAAGATTCGTCCTCTAAAAGCTAAATCGAGGGTTCTTCAGCAACGTAATTTTGGTGGGATAGATGTAACCAGTTTATCTGAAGACCCTTAGCAACTAAATTGGGATATTGTAATAAATCACAACCACAGTGGATGACATAATTTTCCATTTTAATAACCTTATAATTCAACTGTATGATAAACATGCACCGGTTCGGCCCGTTAAAATAAAACATCTCCCTGCGCCTTGGCTCACCGAAGATATAAAAGCTTTGATGAGTAAAAGGAACCGTGCCAAGTCAAAATATAAAAAGATCCCAATGAAAACAACCCTTCCAAATATAAACTTCTGAGAAATCGTTGCAACTTGATGTGTAGAGATGCGCAACGTCGACATATTTACAAATCCGTAGAAAACGGTGACCCTGCAAAGGTCTGGAAGTTTCTTAAGTCACTGGGGTTTGGAAAATCTACTGCTTCTCATATTTCGCAAGATCTCGATATAAATCATCTCAATCATCATTTTTCTTCTCCAGTTACTTTTTATAGTAATAAGAAATTCATCATCATCATCATCATATCAGCCCATTGACGTCCACTGCTGGACATAGGCCTCACTTAACTTTCTCCACAGCGTGCGACTCAGTGCCGCCTGTAACCAACGGCTGCCCGCTACCTTTACAAGGTCATCTGTCCATTTAGCGGGGGGCCGTCCCACGCTGCACTTTCCGGTTCGTGGTCGCCACTCGAGAACCTTCTTCCCCCATCGGCCATCGGTTCTTTGAGCTATATGGCCTGCCCATTGCCACTTCAGCTTTGCAATTCGGTGAGCTATGTCGGCGACTATAGTTCTCTCTGGATTTCCTCATTCCTGATTCGATCACGTAGGAAAACTCCGAGCATAGCTCTTTCCATCGCCTGCTGAGCGACCTTGAGCTTTTGTATAAGGCCCATAGTTAGCGGCCACGTCTCAGTGCCGTAATTCATCACTGGTAACACACACTGGTTGAAGACTTTTGTCTTCAAGCATTGGGGTATTAAGGACGAGAAAATAGTACGCAGTTTTCCGAACGCTGCCCAAGCTGAGTTGGATTCGGCGATTAACCTCTTTCTCGAAATTGGACCTACCTAATCGAACAGTTTGTCCTAGGTATACGTATTCGTCAACAACTTCGAGTGTAGAGTTCCCAACAGTTATTGGAGTGAGTGCTTCATGGCCATTCGACATGATTTTCGTCTTGTCCATGTTCATCTTGAGGCCCACTCGTTGGGAAGCTCTACTGAGGCTAACGAGCATTGTATTCTCCATCGATTTTGCCATGACCACAATATCGTCGGCAAACTGATGGTGGGTAATGTACTCGCCATTAACATTGATGTCAAGTCCGTCTCAGTCCAGAAGCTTAAAGACATCTTCCAACGCATTTGTGAACAGTTTCGGAGATATGACATCGCCCTGTCTCACACCTCTCTGCAGTTGGTTCGGTTTCGAGTTCTGGATCCAGGAGACGGACTGACATGCTGGCGTTATCGTACAAGCATTTTAGCACCTCGATATACTGCTGATCAAAACGGCATCTCTGTCGAGCTTTTAGCACTGCCCATGTTTCCACCGAATCGAAGGCTTTCTCATAGTCCACAAACGCTAAGCAAAGGGGCCGATTATACTCTTCTGACTTCTGTATAATCTGCCACAGCGTATGTATGTGGTTTTCGGTACTATAGCCTCTTCGGAAACCGGCTTGTTCGGGAGGCTCGAAGTCGTCGAACTTGCGAGCGAGATGGTTCGTAATTACTCTTGAAAACAGCTCATAAACATGACTCAGAAGCGTGATGGGTATGTAATTCTTTAGAATTGTATAGTCACCTTTTTTGAAGAAAAGCACCACCACGCCTCTATGCCATGCCTGCGGCGAAGTACCTTCGAGTATGACGGTGTTAAAGAACTTCTGAAGGAATATAAGTGCCGGTTTTCCACCCGCTTTCAGAAGCTCAGTCGTAACTCCATCATCACCCGGGGCCTTATTGTTTTTAAGCTGTTTGAGAGCCATACTAATCTCGTACAAGCTGACGTCCAGTATGTCCTCGGTATAATGCCGAGTCAGTCTAGCTCTGGGGTCTTTAGCTGGACTGCCAACTGGTTTCGATGTCGACGTGTATAACAGTCCATAGAATTTCTCGATCTCCTCCAAGACCTCTGGTCCAGACGAAAAAATGCTACCGTCCGCCGTCTTCAGCCTTGCCAGACGACTTAAAATGTTTCGACATGACTTAATTGTCACTCTGACTAAGGCAAACAGGACTGCTCATCGAGCTTTTAGCTCGACAGTTCAATTCAGTGCGCTATGATGATGTTGGACACTTAATCAGCACAAAAAAATGCAAGCCGTTGCATGTATTGCAACAACACTTCTTCCCCACTGCTCAAATGGTCGAACAGTTGAGCAGTAGGACATAGCTTGTATTACCGTACATTTTGTTCTCTACAGCTCAACTATTTTTTGTTCAACTTAGTTGATCAGTAGATCATCTTGTTATAAAATCAATCATATAACCTAGTGCTCAACTTCGATAAGACCTCATTTATACTTTCTTTTTTAATTGACATTGTTATTGTCACTCATTGTAAATCTTATATTATTGATTAGTTTCATTCTTTGGTTTATTACTGCGTAAATAGATAATTTTCGTTTATTGTAAACAGCACTACTGGTGTTTACAAATGATGACACTACGATGGCACCGTTCAAATCTTACACTCGAGAGCAAAACTACAAAAAAAAATTGGCCAAGTGCGATTAAGAGTTCCGTACGATTCGTACGTCCCCACCGACGAACTGAACGGCACAACTAGTTGGGAAATCTCGAGCATCTATAGTCCCTCGTTTTAATTTTTTTTTATTTTTTGTAAATATTAATGTGAATGACAGCTGTTAAATTACTAAAATTATCTATATCATCAAGATCCTATTTTGTTATGAAACGACGAAGACCTGTATCTTCGTGACTATTTATCTAAGACTAACAGTTTATTTGCAGAAATGATAGATGTCATCAACATCTTTATTTCTGATGACAGCTGTCAAAATAGAAAGAACTACATCTCCGTAACTATTGATCTTAGACTAGCAGTTTCCTTACAGAAATGATAATCTCACCAAAATCTTTATTTCAGATAACAGCTGTCAAACTATAAAGGGCTTTATCTTGTAAAATATTGATAGAAGACTAGTCGTTTCTCTACAGAAGCGAAAGACCTAACATCTAAGTTACATTGTCATTAAAAATTTTGAAAGAAAACAGGGATGATAATTAACACGAAACGTGGTGCTACCGGCTACGGCAGAACGACAATATACATTTTATGTAGGTAATGTTCCTATTTACCTAACTATAACGCCGCGGCACATCTCGTAAGTCTAGCGGAACTTCTTGCCCGCTCTTTCTGAACATTGTTTACATTGTATTGGCGATTCAAAAGTGTTCTTAGAAACCTACTTGAATAAAGTTTTATTTGAGTTTGAGCGAAACGTGGAGGGGATGTTCGCGCATGTGTAGGTAGGGGAAAGTAGTAAGAGATGATCACCTTAAGCGGGAATCGCTGTAGAATACATATTTTTCAAGGTTAACCAAAAATAAAGGCGATTACTACTAGTATATATATCTATCCAACTTTCCTAATATTCAAAACCAGAAATTAATTGAGGTTTCATTAAAATATGTCTTTTTTTTTTAAAACCTTACAAAGTAATCATCTTGTACACCCCTGTGGGTAAGATGATCACCCAGGTCGGGTTAAGATGATCAGTATGATCATCTTACCCCCATTCCGAGTAAACAAATATTTTTATGAGGAAAAATGTTATAAAAACAAAAAAAACGCAATAATAAAACATATTGTTTATTTAAAATAGTCATACATTAATATATATGACTATTTTCATATTAAGTAAGGTAATAAAATTAACAAAATCAACAGTCAGATGACTTTAAAAGTCACAAAAAATAAAAACGAAAATAAAACAGTCTTCTTAGTTAGTTATTAATTTGTACCAGTTACATTAATCATAATGAGATCAATCTAAATATCGTATTCCTTTCTGAATACCTAATTAAGCGAACAAATCGTTCAAAAGTAGCAAAAAAAACATTTACGAATGAATAACGAAAATAACTTATTCTACCTCCTTATAAATTTAAACGCTTTTTGGCAGGTGCTGCATTGCATATATCACAAATAAATTCACCAGCGTTATCATCCTCTACCCCAGCACATGCTTCATGGCCCCATTTTCCACATGCACAACATTTTATTCATCCTTCACCCTTAATAAATAATCAACTGTCATTCAAGGTTTTATGTAATAACAAAATTATGTACAGTAGTGCAACAAACTTTTTTTACCTTCTGACCTTAGGTGTTTGGTCGCTAGTGTCGTGAGTTCACAACATTTTTATATGGCGACAGCAGTCATTTGTGATGTGAATATGTAATTTCTGACCGCGCGCACATTTTTATATACATGTAGAAAAAAAATTGGAATGTAATGTACGATAGAATAATATAAGATTCTGACAAATCTAAAACATAATAAACGATTCGAAATAAAAATAAATATGTCTGTAAACCCGGTTTACCCACTTTTTCATTTACGGTAAAACCAGTTTTGTAGTGATAATTTGAAAGGTATTACACCCCTCGCACCCTGCGCTCCTACATGAAACACATCTAAATAAAGAATTGTGCGCATTCAAGGTCATAGACTTATGCGCCATCATGATACCTAGTATAATTGATTTACGAAAACAACGGTGGAATAAATACCTACGAAGATAGGTACATAATATAATGTTTTGCGTTTTAGACATCGATATGTTTTAGAGTTTAATAACTTAAGAAAAAACATTGTTTTAAAATTTATACTTAACGTTTACGAGAGGGCAATCAATTTATTACCTTAACTACTCAAAAACGATTTCTGAGACTGTACCTGTACCTGTAGTGCTAGGAACCTTTTTCTGAGACTGTACCTGTACCTGTAGTGCTAGGAACCTTTTTCTGAGACTGTACCTGTACCTGTAGTGCTAGGAACCTTTTTCTGAGACTGTACCTGTACCTGTAGTGCAAGAAACCTTTTTCTGAGACTGTACCTGTACCTGTAGTGCAAGAAACCTTTTTCTGAGACTGTACCTGTACCTGTAGAGCAAGGAACCTT
This sequence comes from Apoda limacodes, assembly GCA_946406115.1. Classification (NCBI taxonomy): domain Eukaryota; kingdom Metazoa; phylum Arthropoda; class Insecta; order Lepidoptera; family Limacodidae; genus Apoda; species Apoda limacodes. Next base: position 54,815,604 of record OX291540.1, read on the forward strand.
TTTCACCGTGTAATTCTTAACTTAAACCGTTTACTTTAAAATATAATTTTTCACGAGAATGTCACCAAAAAGACAAAATTCATTGTTTAAAAATTTACACAAATTTAGGTTCTAGGCCACAAAAAATGTTTTTCGGCCGCTTGATATTTGAGTTTTCGGTCGTCAAGATCTTTGTCATCGCTCCATAAGAATTTAATGTTTTAGGCATGAACATGGACTTTTTATTTTTCAGAAATATATGAAATACTAGCTTTCCACCTGCAGCTTCGCTATCACCCTTTTTTTAGAAATTTATAATTTTTATCTTATTGAATTGAGCTGGCTGATGAAGTTACAACATTAGGGTAGAAGAGATCAGTTAAAAGTCTATTAGAGACTTCAGGGTCACGGGTCTATTAATCACATACACATTTCAATCCATGTCAATTGTAATAAGTAACAAATTAATAATGAGCTATAAAACAAATATTATATAGTTCCTACTTAACTAAAAGAAAGAATCGAAAGCCGTAAGCGTGCCTATTCGAATCGATAGGGAAGTAGTCTTTAAATCGCTGTATGGACCGAGACACTCGCGTCCGCTCTTCGGCCTATGGCCCGAGCTACACATAATCTTGATCCAGGCAGCCAGCTTGCCCGGTGTCTTCAGGACGACACAGGCACGCAGTACAGTACAGGTGAGCAGGCCTGCTCACGCTGAAAGGACACCCAAGAGGTGCGCTGACTCAGTCCGTGGCATGGCACGCGGCGAGGTACGGTCGCGGGCTGCCCAGCACGTCAGGTGTGCTGCATGGCCACGCTGCGATACAGGATTAGCCCAGCAAGAAATGGCAACGGTGGTATCCCCACACTAGTTCCCGCAGTTCAGTAATAACTACAGTGTCAGGAAAATATAGGATAATTCACATTCACTCTGAATCCCTAGTACACACTTATTCCTAGCAAATAAACAAAATAGGTACCTGGGATGCAGGGTCAATTCTTAGATGGTATCGGCGTTTTCAGTGGAAACCGAAATCAAAGATAAAGCAATTTATTTAGTTAAAATCAGTTAAAATATAGTTTTCGTTCGCACGTATAGTAGTATGTATATACAAGTGGAAGTACGACGATTGTTTTTTTGTTGTTCGAAGACGACAGAACAAAACTCCGATTTTGAATCGGATACCACAACGCATTGACTGGAATTATAGATATGGGAAATTATCTATACTTCATATTTCAATTTATTACACAGTGGTGGAGAAACAATTTTTATATTGTTGTAAGTGGTGGCCGAAATCCATCGACAATCGTAGGTTCTTAACAGCCGACAATGTAGATGTAAATTCAATTTAAAACAATTATTAAAAGAATCACTTCCTCTGCGGCGTGCTATCGACTACAAGTAATAAACCAAAAATAATTTTAGTAATATGAAAAGAAAGGGATTGAGGTCTATCTATTAATAAATATGACTTTTTAAATAATAGCTGGGATAGTATGTACTGGCGGCGTTTTGCCTTATGATTTAATTGTAAAAGTAAAAGTGGCCTACAAGAGATGGCCAGTAAACCGGCTTATTCACCATATCAACGTCACGTTGGCGCAATCAATTACCTACTTACAACGCAGTAATGAGCTTCTTAATCCTGTGTTGGTTGCAGTTAATGGACTTAAGGGATTAGGGCTTCAAGTAGATAAGAATTGGTCCTTTCTACTTGTCCGTTTGGCCCTCTACCGTCTTACACCAGAATTAAGGAGCCGCTTTGAATTTGTTTGAGGCGGGAAACCGGCAACAATTCACCCTACATTCTCCGATATGGAGAAATTTCTTGAAGATGAGAGTCGAAGGGCTGAGAGCCTACCTTCTGTTTCCCCCCCTCCTCCGCTGCTCTGCTTCAGCCACATACGCAAAGCTTCTCAAACACTACGGCAACTGCCTCAAAGGGCCCCTGCACCCCACCCTTCAATTTCGAAGGTTATTGGTACAGCGGCCAGGCAAACACCTTCTCATCCAACCTGCTTTTACTGTCATTGGCCGAACCACCTTCTGGCTTCGTGCTCTGCGATTTTAAAGGCATCGGTCCACGAGCGTAAGCGAAGGGTGATTTACAAGCACCGCCATGGATTGGAGTCGGGGCATATGATGCCTGATTGTGGTGCACCTGGATGCACAGATTGTGGGGATCGTCACACCAAGGAGATGACAACACCAAGGATCCCCATGCTCTTGAAGATGGAGAGGGTATTGTTTTGGAATTGTGGGACTACAGTGAATGGGGTTTTCTTAGCGGTGAACGCGCAGACTTTTGTCTTTGTAGGGTTGAATCGGACCATGTTTACCCGCCCCAATCAGAGACCTTGGACAGTGTGACCACATTTCATTTGAGACACAAGTTCTTCGCAGTTTTCCTCCACAACGGAACGAGGGATGTTTGCGCGACCCGAGAAATAGGCATCTCTAGTACTGTCATCTGCATAGCAATGCTTGTTGTTGATGTCCAACATGTCATTGATATGCAGTAGAAACAACGTAGGAGACAGCACGTACACCAGCATTAATGTCCATGCTATCAGAGCAACTTCCGTCAACTACGGTTCGATGCGTCTGCCGGACAAAAAGCTAGCCACCAATTTGCACAAACCCTCGGCCACTCCGTAAGATGGCAACTTCGATAGAAGACTCCGGTGCCAGACCCGATCAAACGCCTTCGCTATGTCCAGGCTACATGCCAATGCCTCCCCCTGACTCTAAATGGCTAGTACCCATCGGTGAGTTAGATACACTAGAAGTTCGCCAGTCGAGCGACCGTGGCGAAAGCGATATTGACGATCACTGACCAGGTCGTGTTCTTCTAGGTATCTTAGAAGCTGTGTGTTGATCACACGCTCCATCACCTTGGAGAGGAGAAAAAAGCAATAGCGATAGGCTTGTAATTCGATGGGTCTGACGGAAATTGCCTAGTGTGGTAGGGAAGCGCTAAGAGGCGCGTGAGTACAGGACATAACTCAGGAGCACACTGCTTAAGCACCACTGCTGGTATACCGTCTGGCCCACTCGACTTATGGATGTCTAGAGAAAACAACGCCCGGCGGACCTCCCGCTGCGGTATGGAGATTTCCAGCATGGTCTTACCGCACCACGTTATAGCTGGTGGTACAGCGCCTTCATCGTTTATGTTCGAGATCGAGGCAAAGAAACTGCCCAGTAGATCGGCTTTCTCTTTTGCACTATTGACCAAGTCACCATCGGTCTTTCGCAGTGGTGGTAACGACGACCGGCATAATTTCCCTTCGGTAGCTTTGGCAAGCGACCAGAAAGCACGACTCCCAGAAGGATAGCTCGCAAGTCGCTCACCTATTTTGCAGATGAATTTGAATTTTGCTCTGGCAGTTGCTTTCTTACTGAACCTCGAGGCAGCATTTAATTTGCGTTTTACCTCAGAAATATTCGGATCCTTATTATTACGAGCCGTGGTCCAAGCCTCATATGCAGTTTGCTTAAGAAGTTTAGCTTCTCTGCAAGACCTATTAAACCACGGTCGTTTTTGACGCTGGCAGCTACTGGCGGGTTAGGAATATTACATTCCATACCAGCGAGGATTGTCTCAGTGACTGCGGCTGCGCAGACGTCAGGATCTTTTGAGCTAAAGCAGATCTGCCTCCACGGGTACGATGCATAAAATTCTCGCAATCCATCCCAGTCTGCCGACTTATAGTGCCACACACGACGCCAATTAGTTGGCCCAGATGGATCGGGTTGTGTGCATGACACTTGAGTCCGAACGAGACAGTGGTACGAGGAGCCTAAAGGCGCATTCACTGAGACGGAATATCCGTCCGGACGTGTAGTCGGCAGAAGGTCCAGTAAGGAGCTTGTATGGTCCTCTTTATCTGGTATTCTCGTAGGAGAAAGGACCAGCTGAGAAAATCCATAGGTCAGAGCAAATTCATGAGCAGATATCCCTGCACAGTTATTGGTTCGAGAACTGAGCCACTCACGATGGTGGGCGTTAAAGACTCCCAAAATAACTAGTTCTGCTGTGGGATATTGCTCTAGAACTTTATCAGTCGTCAAACTCAGGTGCGTAAAGAGTCGAGTTACGTCCGTGTCACCGCTATGAGACCTGCATAGGCACGCATAGATACGAGTGTGGCCGCCGTAATCTACGCGCACCCACAATATCGACAGGTCCCTGTCTTCACGGCTATTTAGGCGGCGACAGCTGATATCCTCCCGGACGAACATACATACACCGGCACGACTCACAAAATTGTGCTCGAGTTTATAGCCGGGATAATGAAGGTATGACGTGTCAGCCGGGCAGGATATCTGCATCTCCGTTAGGAAAAGAATAGTCGGCTGCGCAGTCTCGAGATGGTGGTGGACTGCGTTAAGATTTGCATAAATACCCCTGATGTTGCAAAAATCCACATTATAAGTGGATGGAGTAGCCGCTGTTAAAACTCTTTTCTTTTTCGTTCTTTTGGCCATTTTACCTAAAAAAGTTACTTAGGCAAAAAATGAGGATTCACTGCACAGACAGCTAAGAGGACAAAAGATGCGGTACTAAAACTGCCAAAGCATGGCACAGATAATACGGTTGCTGGCACGGCGAGCGGAAGAGCCCCTGTTTCCCCTCTGTAGTAGTAGCCGGGTCCACTCCGGTCCCCTTCTCCGGCACGACTACCACTTCTGATACTTTAACAGGCTGGCGGATCAGCCTCCCAGAAGGAGATTAAGTGATCCCTGGGTTCGGGATCCCGTTCAACCTGCGGGCGGCCAGCGGTCAGCCGTTTCATCAGGCCTCCCTGACTGCCGAACTAGCACGCCGCGTCTACGCCGAGCAATGACAGCATCAAGCACCGCCGGTCCTCCGCTGTCTGCGCAGCGAATCCTCAAAGAGCTCTGGCAACCTTACTCACCGCCAGGAACACAACACTACTCAATGTTAGCGTTATTATGGCAGCAGTTTCTGTAAGGTGGAGGTACTTCCCCAGTTCGGGCCGCTCATTCGAGCAAGTACTCGCTATGCCCCGCTTTATTTGTTCGGGCGGCTTATTCGAGCGAGTACTTGCAATGCTCTACCTCTCTTAAAATTTGTTTTGGCTTTTTTAATACAATTCTTGAGAATATTGTTAACCTGCATGTAAATACTTTTGAAACTTACATTACAAAGCTTCTTATTAACAAGGGATACTATACTGTGGAAGAATTCAATAAAGATAATAATGTCTGGAATTAAAGGTATGGGCCCAATACTGGACATCCATTTATGACTTATGTAGTTGATAATTAATGACACATTACGATCAGGGGATGCACCATAGATATAGGATGTAAAAGATACACTATGTCAGTTTAGTGATAATACCAAAAAAAAATTGCGTAAGTTTTAATACCTAACTGTCTTTGTGTGTGTTAAGAATAGTGTTGTCTGCGTACACTATCGATATTGTACTCTATCGATATATTTATGCCTGTTATGGTTAGCGATGTGATTTGAAGGTGAAAATATATTCTGCAAACATTGAAAATATTCATAAAATGTTCCCAAGTAAACAAAATCCATAAGCAGTTATATTAAATTAATGCTTTACGATTTGAGGGGATTCCAAGAACTGAAATATTGTTAACTAGCTTCAGCCAGCGGCTTCGCCCGCCCTGAATTTCGTTATCGGCGTAGGTTCTAACGGTAACTTCTCAATTATAGAAAAAAAACCTTCAAATCTTTCCTCTTTGTGAAATGTATAAAAGATAAGTACGGAAGGATAATTCTTACTACCGCAATAGTATAACAATTTGTACGAGATATGAAGTATCTGCTTATTAAATCTACTTTTTAAGTGTATTGGTGTTTACCAATAAACCCTTAAGTTTTTCTAAGAATTCGTAAACAACCTATTCACAAACCACAACAAGAACAATATATTAGTATTCTAAGAACTTAATTGACCGGTCCAGCCAAATGCCACAAATAACTATGTATAGCTCTCAGCTATGTATTACTTACGTAATATTAATTTATGTAACATTTATTCTATTGCAAATTATATATAATTAAAATTTTCGATTTCAGCGTCGCTTAACTTTTAATAAGTTTTCTTTTTCATGGTGACAAAACTTTGCTCGAAGACTCAGGTGTTGGATTTAGTGGTGTAGATGTTAAAGGAAGTTCCCCAGACGGGAGGATTATATCTTTATTAACATAAGAAGATGCCAATGTCCTTGGTTTCAGCTGTATCAGTAAAGAAATGTTATGAATTTGATACCGCCTTAAAGAATTAAAAATATTTAACATTACCCGTTATTATTAATGAGACATATAGGCAACTTTTAAACTATTGGACCTAGAGCAATAGGTACCGCTTTCGATGACATTCCTTTCTTTTCAATTTTAAGTAAATCTGTTAAAAAAATCTTCGTCAAGCGTAAATTTTTCCGAAGAAAAGCAAATTTTTTTTTAAAGTTTTAAGTTTATACTTAGCGGTAGAAATAATGTAGGTGTTGTGTCTTTCATCAATACGCGACGATTTTTTCTCTGTATTGAAAATCTTTGTTCAAAATGTTTACTACAAACAATCGAGTTATTATTCGGCGCCCATTCAGGTCTGTGTATATTTTGAATATTATGTATACATTTTGCTCGTAATTTAGGATTTAGTGGAAACCTAAAAAATACAAACAATAAGTTGGTAATTCATGAGTTACCTACCACTATCTGATGCTCGCAGAAGTTTACAATTATGTATGAAAAAGAATTTTATGATGAACTACTCAACCTTTTAAAACTATAGCATTAAGTTAAAAGGCGTTTTATATTACTTATTTAGCTATTATTTAAAAAAAAGCAACACAATCCATTAAGCGATTTTGGAGACACCCCGCAAATACTGGCAGACATAAAAATTTAAATACTTGAAATGGTTACTTTTGTCTTTTGAAAACCCCTTTTTTCCAACTTTCTCCAATCTACATTTTTTTTAATTCTACAGTATTTTAGTGAACATTACATTAGGCAGACGCAAAAATTTTGATTTTGATGAATTTTGATTAGCCTATGAAACGAAATTATTATTATTTATTCTTTTACGGAAATAACATGCAATCCGGCACACTATCTACTATCTAAGCGGGTATCTAAATCTACTAATAGTCCAGTCAATTAAAAATAAAAGTCGCATTAAATGGACATCCAATTTATATTTTATAAGATAATTTAATATCATATTTTATACCTACATGCGAAGTTATAATATGATAGCACTTTTTGCTACAAAGAAAAAATTTTTTTTTTAAGTATGTATTTTCATAATAATATTTATAAAATTATAAAATTAACAAAATTGACTATTGACGCCACATTTTTTCCTCTGGACACTTTGTCACTTTCACTGTCAGTTATTTCAAGCTCTTCGCAAGAATGTGGGTCTAAAAAAATTACACAATTATTATGATCTATTAGGTTTAGTTGTACTAATAACAATAAAAGGAATATACCTAACAAACGTAATTTGAATTATCTATTAGGTTTAATTACATAAGTTAATTAGAAGTATGATTCCTGGAGTGTTATAATGGTAATTATTATGATAGATCTTTTATTACATTTTAATTCATGAAGCAATAAACTAATATAATATAATTGCTTGACTAATATAATTCAGCCCTATATTGATGAGGTTAAATTTAAAACAATCCTTTAAATATTGTTGAAACACTGCCCAACTTCAATGTGGTTCTGTTGTAATGTTTGAAAAGACATTTAGCACTGAAATGCTAAATGTCTAATTTAATTTCAAAAAGGAAATCTTTTCCCTTTGGAGTCTAGTTCAAGGCTTTAATATTACGTAACTATATACTCCTTTCCTTTAAGTTTGTTGGAAATCTGCAAAAATAAAAAAATATTTAAACCATCCACATCCCTCCCTTAGGGCTTGGGAAATCAGAAACCTGCTTCCTAAGTGGAAGGCATGCCAGTATCGAAAGACTTACAACATTCTAAATATAACGAATTTCCAGGTCCATATTGGCCAACTTTCTAAATATCGATATTAAAATTATGACCTCTTTGAATCACTTGCAAATTCTAAACAACACAAATAAATATAAATTTTGCCGAAATTCAATATTGTACTGCTAATATAGTATTGCAATAACAATTTCTGATTGAATCAGATGGTTTACATATAAATGTTACATCTATTTTGAATAAAAACAAACACTAAATGCACGCACCTGTAAAACCTGTACTCCTCTTTTGTAGCAACGTTTGCATGAGACACATTGCCTCATATTTGTAAACTCGATATTACACAAAAAAAATCAAAAACTCACTAAAACACCGACAAACTAAGTTAAATTCAGCAAATTTTTATGATTTTTTCAATCTACCAAGACAGCCACATACAATATACGTCAGAATTAGTTCCCTGAGACTTTCGCGGTGGCGTTTCAAATTGGCACACAAAATCAGCTGATATTTGTATAGAAAAGCCAGACCAGTACCTGTGGGTAGTAGTAGAGGTCAAATATGGATAGTCGTTCACCGTTGGCTGCTTGGTGTTGGGGGACTTCTGGATGGGGTGGGTGTGGCGCATAGACGTGTACATGTTTGTGTGTTTACACATATTTGCATAGATTTTGTATATTTGGTGGCCTGGTTTCTGCGTGATTGTTGGTAACAGTTGTAAACCCGGGAAGTTTCTTGTCACTTCTTCTTCCCTTAGGCTTGTTTCCGAAGTGACAGTACGTTAAATGGAGTGCATTTGTTGCCGGACTGTCATGTGCGAGCTGGGCTACTTCATGATATACAACGTCTGTGAGTATGTGTATGCATATGGGTATAGGTGTACGTTGGTGTGATGCGCTCTCTCGCATTTGGAGCTTCATATATTTGATAGCTGAAGTAGGTAACATAACCTAACTGAGGTAGGTACATGTCTTAATTTTAGCTTCGTAATCGTAGCCGTTTAAAAGTAATCGTAAAATAATATTAAAAAAATCGTGTTCTTAAGGGTGCGTTAGTTTCGGGATAAATAATCGTTTCTTTGGTCACCGTTCGTTTAGCATTGTTGTCAAAATTTTGTATTATTTTTTCAAAAAAGAACGTACCTTGAAACACGAAGTGACCCGCCATCTTGACGTCGGAATGGCGTGCATCTTCATATTCCTTTTTTTCGCTACTCAGAAAGGTACTAATTATTTAAACAAAGGTAGCAAATTGTACCAATTAGGTACTAAAATCTCAGTAGTATTTCAATAAGAAATTCTTACCTCGACCCGCCATCCTGACGGACACATAAAATTGACCTAAAATTGAGCCCTGAGGGACTCCCATAGTGACTGTTAATTCCGGAGATCTTTCATCGTTGATGTCTATTTGCCTCTAATACCACAGTGATGTAGCTTCCTGATGAGATGTTCCTGTTGGACACAGTCAGGTGCCTTCGATAAAACACAAAATACTCCAAGAGCATCATGCGAATGCTTTAAATATATTTATAAATAGTGCCACTATGCATCGCATTGCATGCACGACTACTGGAAATAGCTAAAAATAAAAGAAAATGCTTATATGTTAATTTTGTGTATTATTACATCTATGTTCGAGCAAAAAATAAGCTAAACATCGTACATAAATACACATTACAGTTCATTTGTATGTAGCACAGTATTTGCAGCCAGAAGCGAAGAGATGTTACCAAATATGTAACTGTTGACGGTAAATTGTTTCCGCATCGATCTTTAAAAAGAAAGTAAAGATGTTTTTTAGAATCCTATAAATAGAAAAATAATAATTACAACGCGGGCGAGTTAGCACTACACCTGGCCGCGCGTCGTCTCAATGTAGTGTACAAAAATAATAATTACAACGCGGGCGAGTTAGCACTACACCTGGCCGCGCGTCGTCTCAATGTAGTGTACAAAAATAATAATTACAACGCGGGCGAGTTAGCACTACACCTGGCCGCGCGTCGTCTCAATGTAGTGTACAAAAATAATAATTACAACGCGGGCGAGTTAGCACTACACCTGGCCGCGCGTGGTCTCAATGTAGTGTACAAAAATAATAATTACAACGCGGGCGAGTTAGCACTACACCTGGCCGCGCGTGGTCTCAATGTAGTGTACAAAAATAATAATTACAACGCGGGCGAGTTAGCACTACACCTGGCCGCGCGTCGTCTCAATGTAGTGTACAAAAATAATAATTACAACGCGGGCGAGTTAGCACTACACCTGGCCGCGCGTCGTCTCAATGTAGTGTACAAAAATAATAATTACAACGCGGGCGAGTTAGCACTACACCTGGCCGCGCGTGGTCTCAATGTAGTGTACAAAAATAATAATTACAACGCGGGCGAGTTAGCACTACACCTGGCCGCGCGTGGTCTCAATGTAGTGTACAAAAATAATAATTACAACGCGGGCGAGTTAGCACTACACCTGGCCGCGCGTGGTCTCAATGTAGTGTACAAAAATAATAATTACAACGCGGGCGAGTTAGCACTACACCTGGCCGCGCGTGGTCTCAATGTAGTGTACAAAAATAATAATTACAACGCGGGCGAGTTAGCACTACACCTGGCCGCGCGTGGTCTCAATGTAGTGTACAAAAAAAAGCCGTTATTTTTATGGAGGGGCTTTTTTTTTTTGGTGTCCCCATAACCATATATTTTGATGATGGGAATCGATAGAGTACATCGTCGCCAGCAACGTTTGTATGAAGCACTTTTCTCTGTGACCCCTCCCCGGACCGATGGGGAGGTTCAATTTTTTTTTCAAAAGGGATGTATCCCTATTACTGACCATTTTTTCGATAAAGCAGATTGCCAGGAACAACGTTTGTATGAACAATTTCTTTCTGTGTCTATTCTCTTATTTGCAATGAATAGAATCTAAATAAAAACTTCAAATTTTAGGGTTCCGTAGCGGCGCAACTAGGGACCTAAGAAAAAGTATCTGCTACAAACATTGATCGTAGAGACGCCTTCTATCGATCAAAGTCATAAAAATAGGGCGTTACGGGGACACCTTAAGTTTTCACTAAAATTTTCACCAAGAAATGTGACGCAAGTTACCGAACTACTTGAAAATTTTCTTAGTCTGTTCCTCAGCGGCCCCTTTTGTACATCCCAACCAAAGTTTTAAACGATGTTATGGGAACTACTTTTGCAAACTCTAGGTACATTAAATGGACTTCACTCACATGGCCAGGTGCCATGTTAACTCGCCCGAGTTGTAAGTAACAAATGGAAATAAAACAAAAAAGATAGTAACGCAAGACCAAATACGACATACAATAAAATGGTAATTTGAATGTAATGTGACGAATACATACAATAAATATATATGTGAATCCCTTTGTTTCCCTTGGTCAAGCCATAACTTCCAAAAGATTGCAGCGAATTGGATAATTATTTTTGTTGTGTTCGTTATTGTTAGGGCAATAGTTATAGGTTCTAAGGTTCATCCGGTTGTAATGAAATTTTGGTAAATTTTTCACACGCCAGGTAAGAGTCAGCTAGTAATTATATAACATACACACCTACGTCAAAATAAATATGACAATTTGATTTATGGTAATAAATTAAACTAAACGTAGGAAAAAGTAGATCGATTACATAAGGAAATAAACAAGGGGTTAAAACCTATTTTACACAACTCATGCTCTGAAAGAACCTTCATGCATAGTCAAAAACAGGGTTGAAAGTACGTGTTTGCAGACATTATTACTTTCTTGCCCGGTAAGAGGGAAGAAAGTAAAAATAAAAAAGCACTTTCTATTTATAAGCTGACGATACAATGAAATAGCTTCTTTTTATCCTTTATGAGCAACTCGCCAGACAATCACTAACAGATAGGTTTACTAAAAAAACATAAAGAGTGAGTCAGTGCACTTTAATTAGTGCTTAAAATAAAAAAGCATTTTGAACCACCTCTAATAAGAAAATTTATTTGGTACAATGCCATTTGTAAATATAAAAGCGGACTAATTTCACTTTGAAAAAATAACTCGCTATTTATAAACAACAGAAAACATAACCATAGCTTGTAATTATTCGGTACAGCGCCATCTATGTTTATAAAAGTGAATTAATATTTGTTAAGTGAATTAAAACTTTAATTAATTATATTTTATTATCCTCGCATTATAGTGTAAAGCACTATGTATCACTCGTGATGAAAGACGATTCCCATCTCGTGTGCTTTAAACTACACCCTCGTCAGTAATCTGTCACTTTCACCCCCATGGGCGTAGCCAGGTACGGGCAGGGGGGGGGGCTCCTTGGCGTGCGCGCTGAACACTGCCAGGAATGGCCGTTGTTGAGGCGCGCAGACTGTCCACATACATTCGTGTTGCATTGTATTTTATGTTGCAAATAATCTGTACCCACCTTAACAGTCAACTGTTCGTCTAAACTTTCATGAGTAGACAAGTAGTATTTCAGAATATGGTGATGTAAGGTCGTTTTGACACGTGATCGCTTTATTTATTATCTACTAGCTTTTGTAAGATTTCAACGGCATCTTCTCAATTATAGAAAAAAACCGAGTCACGCTTTTCTAAGTAACCTACGTCCTTCCCACGGACTCAAACTATCTCCATGCCAAATTTATCCTGCGGTTCTACCCGCCCTAAATTTGATTATCGGTGAAGGATTTCAACAGCAACTCCTCAATTAGAGAATGAAAAAAGCAACTCACAATTGACGTTTTCAAGTAACCTGTGTCAGACAAATAGACAGACAGACAGAGTAACTTTCGCATTTATGATATTAGTATGGACTAATTGTCCAGAAAGAGCAGGTAAGAGCACTGCAGTATGTATGGACGACGTAAAAACGTGACGAAGTTTTCTAAATCCTGCCAAACCTAAATTTTTACCCACTGCACTTTAATATCATCGTCAGAAAATTGTGGGTGTGAGATTTACTCGCTGTTTACATTTACTTATGCCTTGTCTTTGAAAACTTAAAGACATCAGTGCGATTGTAAACAGTTTCGAGGACATGACATCTCCCGTTTCACCCCTTTTTGTAGTTGGATAGGTCATGTTTGATTGATTTCGTTGTCGAATCACACAGACATCTCAAACACTTCGACGCATTGCACAGTCAAATTTCTCATAGTACACAGAGGCTTAATACGGGCTGATGTCCGACGACGTCTTCTGTATAGTCTGCCTCACCGTTTGAACGTGCTATGGTGCCGTAACCCCCCTATTCAGGTGGTTGAAAACCGTTCAAGGCAAGAAAATTTCCAATATATTCGTGATCATGACCTCGAAATAAATGTTATCTCCCGTATTGAAAATATGTATAAAAATCAAGAGCAGAAGAAGCTGTGGGCTTGTACCAAGTCTGCCCCCCCCCTAGCTCAAAAGCTGGCTACGCCCTTGTTCATCCCTTGGTAAACAATAAACTATTAACATCTTGCAAATCTGAATTTGAATAGAACATTCTTTAATCTGATATCACGGTATGAACATATTAAATGTAATGTTTGTAAAAATACAACTGGAAAAGAATCTGCGATCTCCCGGTCGGGGTTTGAATATTGTATTTAATACATTCGCGGAAGGGTGACTTGAAACTTGGGAGATATTTCAGCTGTAAAGGTTGCTGCTTTACAGGTCGCAATCGCAAAGTTGATCCACCCCATATGGAGTACTGCTGCCAACTCTGGGTGGGTGCTGGCTGGGTGCACCCGGTTACTTGGTTCAACGACAAGCAGAGAGAATTGTCGGTGATTCCAACCAAACGCATAAGCGGTATCGAATCCTTAAGTCTGAGTAAGATGAGATTGTCATTTATCAATTCTCAAATTTAAAAAATTAAAAACTTTTATATAATCGCCTAATTCTTAGTAATACATTAATGTTTAATTTAATTTTACTGCTTTAATTCAATAAAATTAAAAAAGTGTTTTGTTAAAAATGTATAAAAAAAATAAACTATGATATATAAAGACACCATTGTATGACATGTAATGTTATGCATTTTATCACCTATCATATGACACCTTATTTGTTGAAATCGGATAAGTGGCTATTGAGAAATTAACCAAACCCCGATAGCCGGTTTCCGCATCTTTCCCCTCCCCGCCCTCCCCCCTCCACCACTTTAAAACGCGACAACTAGTCTATTCTTGTCCAAGGCATTATGCTAAACCCAATGATGCCAGTTGTCGGTAGAAGACCCTTCGGTCCGACACGGGACTTTGGTCTTGACGGCCTGGCTTCTCTACTTGGAAGCGCCTCGCCCGCGGTAAACGAACGCGTTGCCTCGGCCGAACCGCGGCACGTTCGTCGTCCTTGTCGGTTTTTGTCGATGTTCAAAGGCGCCTCAGTACATTTGCCTCGCGCACTGAGGACGCCTGTAATTTGCCTCAGTCACTCAGATAGTACGTGGCTAATATGATAAAAATTGATAAATCAAGTTGATACAATTATATGGTGAATATAGACGACTAAAAGCTAGTTTTTCCTTTTTTTTGTATGATTCAGAGAAGAAATACTAACGTAGTAGTGGCAACAGCTTTCCGCACGTGGTGCTTTATGATGATCTTGATCGAAACTGTCTCGGCCGTACCACGCGAGGCAGTCTCGAGCAAAAAAATTACAAACCAAGGCTGCTTCGCGTGGCAAACGTTGCGCGGCAAACGTCCGAGGCTGCTTGCTTAGTTAGGACCCGGCTATTGAGAGTCAGGTGGAGGCATTGGCATGTAGCCTGGAGACGTCCTCCTCACGATGACTGGGAACCCATTTCCTGGTTTGATTTTCCTCCGCGTAAGTTGTCAACCCATTCTTCCAATCCCTTCCTTTATTAACTTGGAACCTCCACTCCTTCACCACTCCTTCCCCCGCCTCACGGTTTGTTGCCTACCGCACAGGTTTACGTTGTGTCACCTCGGGGTGATCGCATAAGCCCGCGCGCGATTTTGTACCTTGGCTCACAGGGGTGTGTAGTGTCCGAATGATTAGTGGAGCAATTGAAGTTGAGATCCGGATGCGGATTCTGCGCGAGGAATTGGTGGAATTCCAGTATTGGGGTTGTTAGGACAGTTTTCGTTCGCTGTTGACCTCTGAATTTCCCTAGCCCGAGTATTCTGTTTCGGCCATTGGTTTTTAAAATTATAAACGGGCCCAGCACAACCACTATTATCTGTACGTTTGCCGGACCGACAGGCTACCTTTGGATCACTTTAGAAAGCTAGAAAGAACTAGATTAGCATCCCTAGAGAGACGTATGTCGCATGACCCAAAGTTCGGAGTTTAAGCAAAATAGGTTGCATTTCTTAAGTCGGTCGGTCGGTCGGAGACCTTGTCTTAGTGAAGGAGGCCAATCTGCCGCCTCTCCATTGGATAACGGGTCGTATATTGCAATTGTTTCCAGGGCAGGATGGAGTTCCTCGAGTTGCAGAGCTGTTAGTTGGTAACTCCGTTCTGAGACAAGCTGTGGCGGCCTTGTCCCATCTCCCTGTTATTTAGGATTCTCCCGTTTGAGGACTCTCAGCCCGATTCGATCTAGCTGGGCCAGGGGATTGTTCGGTAAAGATAAGCGATGCCGTCATGTCCTATCTCTTGGTTGGACATTGACTACGTCGGCTCACGCATCCAGTTCTAAAAACGTCGCGGAGGATTACGGACGTACCCGCGTATTGCACTTATTATGGTGATTTTGTTTATACGGGACGAAGCAGCGAACCTTGCTATACGGAAATTATCTAGTTGATTTGTGTTCGACATCAGTGTTATTAGTGTCGCCGGTAAAGTTTAGAGGACATTGCAGTGGTGCATCCTGATATACACTTGCAACTAGGAGATCGGCTCCTAACTCACCGGTTTGAGCCGGATTTTGTTACCATTCTCTTCGGCTGGGACGGATTACCCGCCTACCAGAAAAGTTGACGCAACTACATGATAATAATAATTTCTCTCTCTCCGTTTGTATTGATATACCATAAAATATACAAGCTAGGCCCCTACTGACGATAAGACAGACAGACTGTCAACCCGGCGTCGGGCCATAAGGTTTGTTAACTTACAATCGCCGTATCGTAGACAAATAGTTTTAAAGATCTTTATTAAAAAAAATACAATAATAGCAACAATAAATTGTATTAATGATCAATTATCAATAAGGCCTGTTACTTTGACAGCTGTCGCAGAACTCAAGCTATACTTTAAAAGCTAAAGGAAGAGCTATAAACCCGTAACTATTGACCATAGACTAATATATAAAAGGCTATATCTCGGTAACTATTGATCGTAGACTAGTAGTTTCTTCACAAAATTGATAGATCTCATCAAGATCTTTATTTCAGATGACAGCTGTCAAAAAAGAAAGGGCTATGTCCCCGTAACTATTGATCGTAGACTAGTAGTGTTTTCCCATAAAAATTATAGGTCTCATCAAGATCTTTTTTTTAGACGAAAAGTAATAATACAAATTTATTAATATTTATGTGATATAGCCATTTATAGTTTGACAGCTGTCATTTGAAATAAAAATCTTGAGATCTATCATTTGTGTGGGGAAGCACACATATTCAGACAAACACGTTACCGAGATATAGCTCTTTCTAGTTTGACAGCTGTCATCTTTTTGTTCGAACTGACTGCATGTATGACGTGAAATCACCACGCCACCTTTGAATTAACTATTGATCGTAGACTAGTAGTTTCCTCACAGAAATGATAGACCTCATCAAAATCTTCATTTCGGATGACAGCTTTCAAACTATTAAGGCCAATATCTATATCTGATCGTAGCGTAGTGAAATAAATGATAGATGTCATCATTGAGCCAGGGTCCACCTCGTTGGTGCGTGTTTGTACACGTTGTCTATCTAGTGGCCACCAGTTGTAAATTTTTAAGCCATAAGGCCTTCGGATTGCCTTGACGTCTGCTGTAATGCCACAATAACCTGGGGTCAGCTGGTTTAACATACCCCTTTAAAACACGGTGTTTAGTAAAGAATGAATCGTCAGATTGGTGTTCGGATCGTTCGAGCTAGGCTTTCGTTATTTGCTTACACTGTGCGCTAGTCAGCAGTGACATATAATCATTTGGCAGGTCGCGGCGTATGTACATTGTTTTGATTGTGATAATTTATAATGAAGTTCGGTTTGCGTGAAAAAACCTACACATACACAACATATACAGACACCACACCACATATTCAGACAAACACGTTATACAAATCTATCGCCAAAATTGGGTAAGTCCATGCAATTGTTCTTAAGGCCTACGTTGGTCCAGTTTTTACGATCCAGTTTTTGGTAGCTTAGAGCCTGGTTTGGATCAGATATAGGTATTTGGATCGTATTAAAAATTATTTTAAATTTTCGGTTGTTTTGTTTGTTTTCGTCGGATTCATAGTAAATTACATATTACAATTCTTAACGTTGGGTTACGTCGTCTAGGCATAGTTTATCGGTCTTATCGCATTGCTCGTCGGACATTCGCAGTGTAGCTAATTAGGTTCTTTCCCATCTTTTTGTTATTGCGGTTAAAAATAGATCGTAATAAATAGGTTTTTAATATTGCTGTTTATGACGGATTGTAAGTTAACGTATTTATTTGTGTTATTGTAGTTGGTTTTTTTTTGGGTTTATATACATTTTGTTATACTTATCGCGCTATCGAATTCGTTGCTGTAGTTACCTATATATAACAAACAGAGTCGTTTGTTTGTGTGTCTGATTTA
Source organism: Apoda limacodes (assembly GCA_946406115.1). Classification (NCBI taxonomy): domain Eukaryota; kingdom Metazoa; phylum Arthropoda; class Insecta; order Lepidoptera; family Limacodidae; genus Apoda; species Apoda limacodes. Next base: position 54,833,305 of record OX291540.1, read on the forward strand.
AAAACAATCCAGTTATAAAATATGACGTCATAGGTCAAGGAGTTCAGGGCTATTATAACGAATTTAGTTAGATGGTTTGGACGAGGTAAACGAGGCTGTGTCGACATTAGAGACTGGCCCGCAGCTGGCAAGTAGGAAGGTTTCGGAACAAAAATGCAACGAACGGTTGCCAACTTTGGATATTCCTCATTTTAGCGTATTATCATTGGATGAGTGGACTAATTTTATCACACTTTTTGATAGCATTGTGCACCGACGGACTGACTTATCTGACTCACAAAAATTAAGTTACCTGTTGACGTCTATCAGGGATGAGCCCCTCTGTTTGATAAAATATTTGGACATCACTGATGTCAATTATAATATAGCCAGGGAGTTATTAGTAAAGCGGTACCAAAATAACCGTCGCATTGCGGATACACATCTAGCTGCCAGTTTAGGTATTCCACAACTGTTTTCGGTTAACCAGCTGCGGTTGGACCTGCTTAACCCTATTTTGGTAGCGACGAATGCGTTAAGAGGACTAAAATTCCCTGTATCAGAGTGGTCATTTTTATTGTTGCATATTGTTTTAAAAAAATTGCCTAATGACGTCAGGGCTCGTTTCGAACAGATGCAAGGAGGTGACTCGGCGTCACATATACTTTCGACACTTTAGTGTCATTTTTGGAGGATCAAAGTAGGAAGCTCGAAAATTTACCCGCCGAGCCACAATCGGGACCGTCACGATTTATGGCCCCGTCTGGACCCCGTCAACAACCCCAGTCTCGACCCCGGCTAGCCAAGGACTGTCGATAGCCGCGACCTTGTCTAAAGTGTGGTGGGGGTCACCACCCGGACTTATGTATGCCCATCCGAGAGGATGGTCTTAGGATGACTCATGGAGGTGTGTCTACGGCTCGCACGGGCGGGGGTTCGTCGCCGCCGAATCGAACCCAATCGCCCCCGTCCCCAGTGCGACATCGACCTTCTCCGCGGGCGTGCCCACGGGATGGTCGTCAGTCACCACCCTCACGTGCCCTTTTCCTCTTAGGTAGGTATTGCGGAACGGGCACATTACGCGGAGTATGAGCCTCTGCCCCTCCCTATCGCAGAGCGTCCTCGCGTTAGTCGCGAATTGAGGGCGGGATCGGGTGGCTATCGCGCGCCGCCGATGGCACGCGCGTCTTGGCAACCACTTATGCCCGCGTGGGACCCGCATGCTTATACGGGTTCAAGCGAGGGGCATTATGAGCCACAGGAGCCCCGGGGCCAAGTACGGCGCTCGGGTCGGGCCAATGCCCGTTGACTCGTGGCAGCCGCTTCACCAGTCTCTCCACCACCTGTCACAACAGTTTTGCCCACCGCGCAGGTTCTTGTTCATTCTCCGCGCGGACCTGGTGTGGTTGTGCGCGCCATTTTGGACTCAGGCGCTCAGGGGTGTTTAATGTGACTGTGGCTGGTGAACCGTCTCCGCTTACAGGTAAGTTCGCGGAGTCATGGGATTTCTGGAGTAGGGGGTCTAAGGGTGGACAACGTCGTGGGTACAGTCTTGTTTTCCTTTTCCTCCTTGCTCCATCCTAGTATGCGGTATCAACTTGGAGCTGTTGTCCTGAGGAATATTTTAGGTCATCACCCTCAAGTGCCCCAGCCGACGGACGTGCTGGATCTCTCGTCTGATCTGCAGTTGGCCGATGAAAGGTTCCACCTACCTGGTCCTGTGGAACTTCTGCTTGGCGCTGATGTCCTTGGATTGCTTGGATTGGACAAGGCTATGTTACTCCAGCCAGGTGGGTTGGTCGCTGTTCCAACTGATCTCGGATCTGTTATTATGGGCCCAGCAAATTCTCTCGCCGCTCAGGCGTCTACGGATTCGTCGATGCAGGTGGGACTCTCGCTGGCGTTTTTGGGAAATTGAAGAGCCCCCTCCGGCGTCACGGACTCGACCAGTCGACGACGAGTGCGAGTCGTATTTTTTCGCCAATACGGGTCGTCTAAATTCTGATCGGTTTTTCACTCGACTGCCTTTCTTATCCCCTCGTCCGCACCTGGGTGACTCCTGGAAAATAGCCGAAAAAAGCCATGGAGCGCCGGATGCGTCGTGATAGAGAATTCCGCACAAAATACTTGGATTTTATGCGCGAATACGAATCTCTCGGTCACATGTCGGTTTCGCAGTTGGAGTTGGAAGGCAACGAACATTATTTCGTTCCGCATCACGCCGTCTTTAAAAATGGTAAGATACGGGTGGTATTCGATGGTTCGGCGCCTAAATCTTCGGGTGTATTCTTGAACGACTGCCTGATGTCGGGACCTAAGCTTCAGGTAGACATCTCGGACATCTTGACTGGTTTTCGTCGCCACCAGGTTGTATTTGTGGCTGACATTAAAATGATGTTCCGTCAGGTCATGATACACCCAGAAGAAAGGCGGTTTCAGCTCATTTTGTGGAGAGAGGATCCTTACTCTCCATTGGTTGTTTATGAGCTGAAAACCAATACCTACGGGCTAAAGTTGAGCCCGTTTATAGCCATTCGCTCGTTGCTGCACTTGGCTAGTCGTGAGCGTTTGAATTTCCCACGCGCAGCTGCTTTCTTCCCTTCTGACGCTTACGTAGACGATATCTGTACAGGTGCTTCGTCTGCGGAGGAGGCGTTAGTCCTGAGGGATGAGCTAATCGGCTTGTTACGGGCAGGTGGTTACGAACTGAGGAAATGGATTTCCAATTCACCTGCCGTCTTGGAAGACTTACCGTCAGAACATCAGCAGGAGCCCCACCTCTTTCAGAATCCTGAGAATCCTGACTCCATCGCGGTCCTCGGTTCAGTATCAGCCAGTTCAGGATATCTTCACCTACTCGGTTGAGCCGTCAGACACAATGAAGAGGTGGACTAAAGGCTGGTTCTGTCCACAGTAGCGCGTGTCTTTGATCCTAATGGTTGGGTGGGTCCTGTTGTCTTTTGGGCCAAATGTTTCCTATAGGAGCTCTGGATTTCTGGTCTCGACTGGGATACCCCGTTGACCGGAGACTTGCTGTCTTATTGGCTACGTTTTTATGAGACACTTTCGGACCTTCAACATGTCTCCGTGCCACTGTCGATCTTCTTGCTGTCTTATTGGCTACATTTTTATGAGACACTTTCGGACCTTCAACATGTCTCCGTGCCACGGTCGATCTTACCCCCAGGTTGTTATCGGGCCAGTCTTCACGGCTTCTCTGATGCGTCGGAATCCGGTTATGCGGCTGTCGTTTATCTCCGCACCATTGACAGCAATGGTCATGTTCGCGTCAGTCTAGTGGTCGCAAAGAGTAAGGTTGCACCTTTGCGGACTGACGATCCCGATTCCCGATTGCCAGTTGATTGATGGCTCTGGCTCGGGTTATCCTCATCCAGACACGGTCTGGCTGGGGCGGGGGTTTGTTTAGTAAAGAATGAATCGTCAGATTGGTATTCGGATCGTTCGAGCTAGGCTTTCGTTCTTTGCATACTCTGTGCGCTAGTCAGTAGTCACATATAATCCTTTGACAGGTCGCGGCGTATGTACATTGTTTTGATCGTGATAATTTATAATTAAGTTCGATTTGCGTGAAAAACCTACACATACACAACATATACAGACACCACACCACATATTCAGACAAAAACGTTATACAAATCTATCGCCAAAATTGGGTTAGTCCATGCAGATTTTTTTTAAACTTGCTTTCCTTAAAAAAATAGAATCATATAAAAATTCAATCTAACCGAAAATTGTAATAAAAAGTAAAAAATATTTTTTCTAAATGAATATGACTTTTTATATCCTCGTATGACTGCAAGAAAAGCAAGGCGTGCGCTACACACGAATATTTGACGTGCTAGAGTTTTAGTGGATATTACGTGAGAGTTTATCAAGTTATTACTTGATGAACTTACATGCAAGTGCGCACGCCTTGCTTTTCTTGCAGTGGATATAAAAAAAGTTATATTCATTCAGAAAAAATGTTTTTTACTTATTAGTACAATTTTCGGTTACATTGAATTTTTATATGATTCTAATGTTTTAAGAAAAGCAAGTTTTTAAAAAAATCTTTTTTTCCTTTTTTTTAATTTTATACTTTTTAGTGATAATTTAATTGATTTTTTATAGTTTATTGCTCAAGTTTCATAAGTGGTTTTAATTCATTAAATTTTCACTTAATTTTGCACGTTCCACCCTAATGTCCACCTTCAGGTGCACTTCCTGCAAATGCCAAGAAGTGATAACATCAAAATGAACATCATATTCGTGATCTGCGACCCTCAAGGGACCCGGTTACCCATTTTGAAGATTTTTAAATTTTTCACCTCCACCTCTAGGTTGTAGATACCCCTGGTACAACTCTGGAAGGGTGTTGTTGGTCAAAGTAACTGTAGAATATTGTATAGTCATCTGAGCTTAGTAAGTATGCAAAATTTCATCGAAGGGTGATGACAGGAAGTATGTTTTATTAAGCTTGCAACATTCCACCACAAGATGGAAGGAAAAAAAAGGAAACATTGTGAGTTAAATAAAAGCAAGATAAAAAAGGGTGGTATTTGCACTAGATATATGCGATAGAGATAACTGATGTAAAGCACGGGTTATATGGTTCAAAGAACACTGTTCCGTTATATGGTTCCGTAGTTAGGTATAATTCCGTTATGTCCGTCCGTCCGTCTGTCGGTATGTCAATATATCGCTCAAATCATGTGTATGTGTGTCTGCGTGTTTACACATATTTAATGGATTTTGTATATCTAGTGGTTTTTTTTTTCACAGCACAACAAGCACACGGTCCGCCTGATGTTAAGTAAGCGGTCACCGTGGCCTATGGACGCTTGCAACACCAGGGGCAATATTCGCGCGTTGCAGACCCTTCAAAAGTCCAATAACTTCTTTCTTGAAGAACCCCATACTGAGTCCTTAGTACTGTAGGTTTAGCTCTCACGTGCTTGATTGGTAACAGGTGTACAACCGCGGAAGTTTCTTGTCACTTCTTCTTCCCGTAGGATTGTTTCCGAACTGACAGTAAATTAAATGGTGTGCATCTGGTGCCGGTCTGTGTGGGAGCTGGGCTACTTCGTGATGTACGACGTCTTTGAATGTGAGTTTGCATATGGGTATATGTCTATGTTTGTTTGATGCGCCCTTTGGCACCGGGCAGGCACCGGGAAGGCACCGGGCAGCGAACGGCGGACGGCAGTTGGCTATCTATATCATAAATTTTTTAAATATTATTACCACTGTAAATTTATTTTTGTTCAGTTATTAATATTGATATTATATATTATTATTATTATTGATATTATATAATATGTATTATCATAGACATAGGATTTTTTCACTACGTTCAGAAGACCAATAAAGCGTGGGAGCGAGAAATCCAAATTATGTGCATAGTGCCCATGAGAAAAGGAGATAGAAGAAAATGGCCGAATGTGACAATAATTATATTGATAAGCGGCGATATCGGAGGGTCTATTTTATAGCGATTGGTTTTTTCCTTTTTTATTCCTTGAATCCTAGATTTATATTTAAGAATATTTAAATTGTAAATTTGGTATCTATTTTGTGAGCCAATGTGACGTTACAAGTCGCAATAATCCGAATAAATACACGTTTTACCGGTGATTTATGATTTTTTTACTGCTTTGTTGTTTATTATATTTTATCGAATTTATCCGAAAAATTAACGTGAAAATGAATTTGAATTGTAGTTTATATATTATTGTCTTGATTTAATACCATATTTCATTGCTAAAACAAGATTTGGGGGATATTTTGTGTAAAATATGTAATCATTTAGTTACGATAAAGATTGACTTAGCACTGACGTCATGCGTATCGATATCGATAATAAAGTCTATTAGAAGTTTTTTTTGCGGTAAAGATATATACGTTTGACGGCTCCTTGGCTCTGTTGGTAGTGAAGACTATCTACGGAAACGAGGGGTGTTGGTTCAATCTCCGCCCAAGAAAAAAAAAGACCAATAAAGCGTGAAAGCGAAGACAAAATTAGACAGAAGAAAATAGGTGCCTATGTCAATGTCTCCCGCGATTAGATCCGGTAAGGTCGTCATTTGTTTACTGTGGCTGGAATTTTCTTTTTCTTTTTGTATTCCGTCATTAATATTTAATTATTTTTTTTATACCACTAAGATGGCAAACAAGCTTACGTTCCGTTCCGTTATATGGTTCCGTAGTTAGGTATAATTCCGTTATGTCCGTCCGTCCGTCTGTCGGTATGTCAATGAATCGCTCAAATCATGTGTATATGTGTCTGCGTGTTTACACATATTTCATGGATTTTGTATATCTAGTGGTTTTTTTTTTCACAGCACAACAAGCACACGGTCCGCCTGATGGTAAGCGGTCACTGTAGCCTATGGACGCTTGCAACACCAGGGGTATCACTTGCGCGTTGCCGACCCTTCAGAAATCTAATAACTTCTTTCTTGAAAAACTCCATACTGTAGTCCTTGCAGAAAACCTTGGCAGGGAGCTCATTCCACAACTTAAGCGTTCGCGGGAGGAAGTTTCTCTGAAACCGCACTGTACGCGACCATTTAGGTTCTAAAGTGTGAGAATGAATTCCCTGCCGACAGCGAGCGGTGCGATGGTAGAAAGTAGCCGTGGGCATCATTTCGAACAATTCCTCAGAACACAACCCATTGTACAAGCGGTAGAACACACACAGAGAGGCAAAGTCTCTCCTTTGACTTAAGGGCTCGATAGCGCAAGTGAGTTTGGAATCGTCGACAATTCTCACAGCCCGTCGTTGAACCTAGTCAAAAGGGCCAAGCTGGTATCCGGGTGCACCATGACATAGCGTTTCTCTTTAGGCGAATGGATTTTTTTTTAATAATCCTGGATTAACATACAAACTATTAATTTTGTAGGTAACTATGGTGTCTTGTGCTGTGAGTAAATGTGAAGTCAAAACAGATAATAATTCGAATAACTACACATTTCATAGGTAAATTATGATAATTTTTACTGCATTGTTGTCATATGCATATTTTATCAGTTTTGGTTGAGAATTTTACGAAATAAAAAACAATTTAAAACATAGCTTGCATATTTTTTTGTCTAGATTAACTGAGTACCATTATTTCGTTGTTAAATAAGGATTTGGAGAGTATTTTGCGTAAAATATGTAGACATTTAGTTACCATAGTGCTTGACAAGGTGGCGACCGACGGCTTCAGTATCGATATATGTAATTATACATGTATAGAATATTAATAACATAATTATTCATAGCCATCCAAAGGTGATCGCAGATTTGTCCGCATCGTACGCACCGTTTGAGCCACATATATAGAATTAGTATGAAATGCAATATGTATTACGCGCACGGTGGGGGTGAATTGTAAGAGGTTGCATGATGAAAAATAATATAAAATACTTGGTTTTTATGACGGTATTTTGTTCACCAGAAGTCTACTTACAAATAGTTTCTATATTTAATGTTCTTATAGTTTTAGTATTATTACTAAATAATGTTAAATTTAGATACTTTCAATAAAAAAAATTTAAACGTATCAATTAAATTTTGTTTTTATTCTTTACAATTACTCAAACAACATTCTCTCAACTGGTACTTTCTCCAACGAGCATACCTGATATAGAGGCTAGGAGTGCTAACTACACGTCCGAACTGATATTCCGTCTCAGTGAATGCGCCTCTTGGCTCCTTTGACCACTCTCTCGCCCGGAATCAAGTGTCATGCGCACTAACCGTTTCCTCTGCGTCAATTAATTGGCGTTGTGTGTGGCATTATAAGTCAGCAGATTGTGATGGATTGCGGGATTTTTATGCATCGTACCCGTGGAAGCAGCTCTGCTTCAGCTCCTCCTGACATCCTCGCAGCCGCAGTCACTTAGAGAATCTTCGCTGGCATGGAATGTTACATTTGTAACCCTCGAGTAGATGCCGATATCAAAAAAAGACCGTGGTTTAATAGGTCTTGTAAAGAAGCTAAAATTCTTAAGCAAACTGCATATGAGGCTTGGACCACGGTTCGATCAATAAGGATCTGAATACGTCTGAGTTAAAACGCAAATTAAATGCTGCCTCGAGGTTCAGTAAGTCACTTGTCAAGCTGCCAAGGGAAACTTTTGTCAGTGGTCGTTACCACCACAGCGAAAAACTGATTCTCCCATAGTGCTAGAGAGAAAGCCGATTTACTAGGCAGTCTCAGTGCCTCAAACTCGAATATCAATAACGAAGGAGCTTTACCACCTACTTTTTTTATTTAATCAACCCAATAAAGACGCAAGTCTGCACGTTCAACGCTAAGAAAATCTCATTTACTGTGGTCCTACAATTCCAGAACATAGCACTTACCATCTCTAAGTGTATTGGGATCTTTGGTGTTGACATCTCCAGCTATATCCAGTTTCGCGACCATTTGGAAACCAAGGTGAAACTGGCGTCCAAGAAACCAGGAGTACTTAACAGAGCGAAGCGATGCTTCACCACAGGGCAAAGGTTGTTGCTTTACAAATTACAAGTCCGGTCATCTCTAGGCGGGTGGACCGGGATACCAGCTTAGCCCTTTTAATTCGGTTCAACGACGAGCAGTAAGAATCGTCGACAATCCCAAACTAACAAGTCGTATCGAACCTTTAAGTCTGAGGAGAGATTTTGCCTCCCTGTGTGTGTTCTACCGCTTGTATAATATGTTCTGTGTTTTGAGGAATTGTTTGAAATTTCCACAGCTACTTTCTACCATCGCTCCGCTCGCCATCGACAGTGAATTCATTCTCACTCTTCGTAACCTAAATGGTCACAAACAGTGCGGTTTGAGAGGAACTTACTCCCGCGACCGCTTACGTTGTGGAATAAGGTCCCTGCTGAGGTTTTCTCGAGAGACGACGATATGGGGTTCTTTAAGAAGAAAGTGATTAGATTTTGAAATTTCCTATAGGACGTGATTATAATCCTAATAGTTTAGGTTCTAATGGTATGTTAACACTCTTGCATTCAACGCTATGTTATTGGGCACATGTACGAGCACAAGCATGTAAACAGTTTGCTTTGTCCGACAATGCGTTCAGAGGCTGCGTGGCGCGAGTGTAAACGCGACATAGGTAATATTTAATTTCACCAGCGCGCTAGTTTGCAATAATTTTGTGCAGGTAAAATTATCGATAGTGTTGTTTGACAACACTATTCCACTCACACATTTGCAATTTTTTTTCTGTTTCGTTTTTCATTTGGCATGGTTGATCTTGTACATTCTATATCTATGTGTATTATATGCCTTTTCTAATTTGACAGCTGTCATAAACTACCCTACAACTAACTGACTAGCCTACGATCAAACGAAAATCAAATCAAATCATCGGAAATGAAGAGCATCGCAAGGTAGTGAAAAAATTACACACTTAGAATATTTTCAATAAAAAGACAGATTTTAAACGGTGTGTCGTTGTGAGAATGTGTCATAATGCGTATTGGTCATTTTGCGTACAAGTAATTTTGCGGATGTGTCATTTTGCGTATTAGGCTTTTAGCTAATGTGTCAATATGCGAATTTTGGATTGATCATTTCGCGTAATAGTCATTATGCGTCGGAAGGTTTTTTGTGATGTAACAACAAATTTACGGTTTTCCGATTTTTTTTCCTTTATGTGTGCTACATGGCATTGCTTCTTACAATATATGGATTCCTTATTAGAATTGCTCGCGAGAAGGGAAATCTAGAAGTAGCAAACAAATGAGAAGTTAACAAAAATGTTATTGAATTTGGTGAAAGCGTAGTTTAATCATAGCCTTAATATTCTTTTGATTCATAATCGATTACGGCCATCGGAGGTGTCGGAGTGGTGTACGGCACGTCGTCGGGGACGAGCGCGGCACGACGGGGAGTGCGCGGCGAGCGCTCACGACTAGCCTATGTTCGGGAGCTGTCCAGCCAGCTAATACGTTTCGTCGCGGCCCTGCGGCACTATGGATGTCGATGACATTGCCGACATGTTTTTTAACCTCAAAGGCGGGGGTGCAGTTTCATAATGACCTGCGACGCAAGATGATTAGGTTTTGATGAGTAGGTTGTGGGTCACCATAAAGCTATACTATTTACCAGTAAAAGGACCTGTCTGACCAAACGTTTAGGCGTCAGTTAGAGGTGAGGATGTCCAGGTTCGACGGGATGTGGTTTCTGCCCTTGTGTGTCGGCGTGTTGTGGACGTCGGTGCTCGTCGTTGTGTCCGTGATGTCCTTGGTGTCCGTGGTGTCCTGGATGCGGCTGACACCCTGGCAGCGCTCCCTCCGGCGCACGACACACCACGCGGTGCCTGCACGCGCACGCTCCACACAAGCACCAACATGACAACATTACCAACAACACCAGCCGCGTCTGAACAAAACAACAACAACTAATGGGTTTACCTACAGGAATCCATCATAAGTGTTGTTAAAAATTGTGAATTTGTTACAAGAAAGTCTTCACACGTTGTTATGCCTAGGGCTGGGTTTTAGTCGATAAGAGTCCGACATAACACCCCGCCGCCCCCGCGGCCGGCTGGTATCCATAAGAATTTCAAAAAACCCAGCGGTAAAAAAAAGGTACATAATAATAATATGTTAGGCAGTCGTACGTACGTAAATAGTAGGGAATGTCAGTAATATACCCCTACTGGAGATTGTCGCATACCCTCTACTGCAGATTGTTGCATACCCCCTAATGCAGATTATCGCATACCAGGGGCTCCCAATTTTTAGGGTTCCGTACCCAAAGGGTAATTAGCGGAACCCTATTACTTAGGCTCCGCTGTCCGTCCGTCCGTCCGTCTGTCACCAGGCTGTATTTCATGAACCGCGATAGTTAGATAGTTAAAATTTTCACAGAAGATGTATTTCTGTTGCCGCTATAACAACCAATACTAAAAAACAGAATAAAGTAAATATTTAAGGGGGCTCCCATAGAACAAACGAGATTTTTTTTGCTCGAATATTTAGTCACTTAAAAAAAAATTAAAATAAAACAAATATTTAACGGGGGGTTCCCATACAACAAACGTAATTGCCGTTTTTATAGATTTACCATTAGGTACGGAACCCTTCGTGCGCGAGTTCCGACTCGCACTTAGCCGATTTTTTCTAATTCTTTATTGGAATAGCAATCAAAAATTTCCTTAAGATAAACACAATAAAATCCATTTTTTGCGAATTGTAATAAATCCACACATCTACCTACGTATATACTTACGAGTCTCCGCCGAAGGGTTGACATTTTTAGATTTTACGCGTTTGGGCAATAAAATTAATAATTATATTATGAACAATTGTAAGAGATTTGTGTGAGCGCAAAAATAATATTAAAAAAAAAATTACAAAGTATTCAATAAAAAACAAAGACAATACATTTAAGACATAAAGTTTTATAATTCTAGTTATATATTTTGTAATTTTTCTATTCATACGCCTATTTAGATTCGTTTATTGCAGATAGCACTACCAGCCGCACTACTGATTTAAATGTGGCTTATTTTTAAAAACGCGCGTCGCACAAGTATGTTTTCGAGCCACATTTTTGTGACCCTTTGCCTTTATTTCAAGCTGAATAACTAAAACTTCTGCATTAGACTCATATTTGGTCTACGTAAGTACGACCATATTTCCGAATTCAGATCAAAGCTCAAGTGGCTCCCAATTCGACTTCGGCGAGATGCTCATGATCTCTTTCTTCTGTATAACGTCCTGTTCAATCCAAACACACCAGTATACTTAAAGAAACGTTTTAATTTTATCGGAAATACTTTACTTCGAGAGACTACACGCTGGATGCTAAAAATTCCTTTGCATTTCTCACAATTGTATAATGATTCTTTCACTGTAAAGGCTGTTAGATTATGGAACGCTTTACCTTTAGAAATATAAAGAGCAAAATCGAAGGCAATATTTAAAAATCTTATTATTGCTCATTACTTGAAGAACTAAAATAACATCACTACCTATATTTGTTTATATATATTGACGTATACGTAATAAATATTATAATTATATTTATATAAGTACATCTATTTATGTATATTTATATATACATTATTCATTTATGTTATTTATGTGTATTTATTAATTTTTTAAATTTTTTTTTAAACATCTTACAAAAAAATTACCTCAGATTAATCTTGTAGATCTTTTAAGGAAATTTTTTCCCAGTAATTTTTTTTAATTTTATTCACTGGATTCTCATGAGCATTGACGAACCCGGTCAACTTTGGAGCGCTGTAACAGCGTTTTAAATGAATGAAATAAAAAAAAAATAGTGGGAAAAATTTTCCTCAAAAGATAATCTACAAGATTGGTCTGAGGTAATTTTTTTGTAAAATGTATAAAAAAAAAGTTATAGAGCAAAAAAGAAAATTTTTATTAAAAATTTCTCACTTTTTTGCTTATAACTTCTTTAATTTTTATTTTAGGGCAAAAAGTTATATAAACATATTTGTATGCAAAATAATTTGCTACAAATTATGTCTTTACGAATTTTTTGTAAGACGCATAGTTTCAGAGACTTCACGAAAAAAGCGTTTTCACCCCTTTTTCCAAGATGACGGCGGGATGACAAGGGTGGCGACCCCACAAACTTGAGGTTAAGCTGCTATTGACCCCCCACACATGTCCCAAAAATAAAATTGCGTCCTCTAATAAATGTTATATTCGGTCTTTAAATTGTAACATTTCAATGGACAATTTATATTGTCAATCATTCTGTATAAAATAATTTAAGTGCCAGTCGTCCAAAGACTAGAAAATGCAGAGCCGTCTACGTTTTCATATTTACCGCCGGGGTGCGAACAAATGGTTCAATCTCACTAGATCCATTGTCCAGATCCATCATGAATTTAGTGAGATATTATTTTCTCAATAGATCCATTTTTAGGGTTCCGTACCTCGAAAGGAAAAACGGATCATTTTGTTGTCTGTCCGTCTGTCAAGACTCTTTTTCTCAGGAACGCGTAGAGGTATTCAGCTAAAATTTATATCAAATACTCAGGTCTATTGTTCCTTACAGCTGTGAAAAAATCAAACTTCTAAGTAAACGCAATCAAAAGATACAGCCATTTATGCCGCAAATTTCCGAAAATTTTCGCAAGGGAAAGAAAACCTACAGGGTAGTTCCCGTGAACTCAGATTCTTGAAATTTGGTACGAATCAACGTCATATAGCACAGATAGATCAGATCCATCGAATTACAGGCCTATCGCTATTACCTCTCTCCTCTCTAAGGTGATGGAGCGTGTGATCAACACACAGCTTCTAAGATACCTAGAAGTACACGATCTGGTCAGTGACCGTCAATATGGCTTTCGCCACGGTCGCTCGACTGGTGACCTTCTAGTGTATCTCACACACCGATGGGCACTAGCCATTGAGAGTCAGGGGGAGGCATTGGCATGTAGCCTGGACATAGCGAAGGCGTTCGATCGGGTCTGGCACCGCGGTCTTCTATCGAAGTTGCCATCTTACGGAGTGCTCGAGGGTTTGTGCAAATGGGTGGCTAGCTTTTTGTCCGGCAGACGCATACGAACCGTAGTTGACGGTAGTTGCTCTGATAGCATGGACATTAATGCTGGTTTCCCGCAAGGCTCTGTGCTGTCTCCGACGCTGTTTCTACTGCATATCAATGACATGTTGGACATCAACAACATACATTGCTATGCAGATGACAGTACTGGAGACGCTTTTTACACGGGTCGTGCAAACATCCCCCGTTCCGTTGTGGAGGGAAACCGCGGAGAACTTGTGTCTCAAATCGAGACCACACTGTCCCAGGTCTCTGACTAGGGAACGGGTAAACTTGGTCCGATTCAACCCTACAAAGACACAAGTGTGCGCGGTCACCGCTAAGAAAACTCCATTCACTGTGGTCCCACAATTCCAGAACACTCCCCTCTCCATCTCCAAGAGCATTGGGATCCTTGGTGTCGACATCTCCAGCGATGTTCAGTTCAGAGATCAATTAAGATAAGGTGAAGCTGGCGTCCAAAAAACTTGGTGTACTCAACAGAGCGAAGCAGTACTTCACGTCGGGGCAAAGGTTGTTACTTTACAAGTCGCAAGTTCGGCCCCATATGGAGTACTGCTGCCATCTCTGGGCAGGTGCACCCGGATACCAGCTTGGCCCTTTTGACTCGGTTCAACGACGGGCTGTGAGAATTGTCGACGATTCCAAACTCACTTGCGGTATCGAGCCCTTTAAGTCTGAGGAGAGACTTTGCCTCACTGTGTGTGTTCTACCGCTTGTACAATGGGTTGTGTTCTGAGGAATTGTTCGAAATAATGCCCACGGCTACTTTCTACCATCGCACCGCTCGCCATCGGCAGGGAATTCATTCTCACACTTTAGAACCTAAATGGTCGCGTACAGTGCGGTTTCAGAGAAACTTCCTCCCGCGAACGCTTAAGTTGTGGAATGAGCTCCCTGCCAAGGTTTTCTGCAAGGACTACAGTATGGAGTTCTTCAAGAAAGAAGTTATTAGATTTCTGAAGGGTCGGCAACGCGCAAGTGATACCCCTGGTGTTGCAAGCGTCCATAGGCTACGGTGACCGCTTACCATCAGGCGGGCCGTAAGCTTGTTTGCCACCTTAGTGATATAAAAAAAAAAAAAAAAAAATGATAAAGGAAAAATTGCGAAAACTGTAAATTGTAACTTATATACCTATTTCTATAGGTTAGTACGAAACCCTCAGTGAGCGAGTCCGACTCGCACTTGGACGGTTTTTTGAATGTGTGTATCTGTTCTGAAAACCGTAAGTATTTTTCTCACTAGATCCGTTAACCAGATCCTGATTTACTAAAGAATTTGTTTCTCACTTCAGTTGTAGATCTGATAAGAAATTTGTTTCTCACTTCAGTTGTAGATCTGATAAGAAATTTGTTTCTCACTTCAGTTGTAGATCTGATAAGGAATTTGTTTCTCACTTCAGTTGTAGATCTGATAAGGAATTTGTTTCTCACTTCAGTTGCAGATCTGATAAGGAATTTGTTTCTCACTTCAGTTGCAGATTTGATAAGGAATTTGTTTCTCACTTCAGTTGTAGATCTGATAAGGAATTTGTTTCTCACTTCAGTTGTAGATCTGATAAGGAATTTGTTTCTCACTTCAGTTGTAGATCTGATAAGGAATTTGTTTCTCACTTCAGTTGTAGATCTGATAAGGAATTTCCCTTACGGTCTATGGTTTCCTTCTATTGCAGTAGATTCAATGTTTTGCTATTACATATTATCCCGTGATCGTCTATGACCTCTAAAAGTAATAAACATGAGGTATAAACAACTTTTTACTTGAAGATTATTGGCATGACGGTATGCGAATAATTTGTTATATTTAGTTCAAAAGACGCTCGAATGCGTCTAAAACTATTAACAAATTACTATATGGATGGGAAAATTACTTTTGGTTATAACATTCACTCAATTGCATTCACAGTATGCAAATAGGTGATTTTTAAACCTCATGGTGCTAAATGAGACGTAAATAAGTGACGATTATGCAAACCTAGTCTTCAAAATAAAGTCTTTAAAATTTTGACAGTTTGGATACGACATTATGTTATTGACACCTAAATACAACTGTGGTACTTGTAACTGATGTAATTTAATTATATAATAAAATTTAAATAACCAATATATATCACTTGTTTTGAAAACCAATAAAAAAGTGAGGTTATAATCATTTTTACTTGTTAATTTATTATTCTAATAAACTTAATCTAATGAAAGGCGCGTGAAAATCTATAATGAAATATAATATATAATCATATTTATTGATATAATTATAAATATATATATATATTTTATTTATTTATCATATGGCGGTTACACACTGGTGACATATAAAAAAAAGAAATTTAAAATTAACATTTCTGCAGGAATATGCTCGCATCTTTTGTCAGGTGTTTAAAATCCTCAGCTGGTCCGTTGTATTTCGTGGCGGGGCACTCGAATAATAATATAACATATAATTACACATTAAAAAATTTATCGCGACGACTTTTATGCTAACAAAATGCTGAAACATTAAAGTTACCTAATAATAAATAGAAACACGATAGAACTTACCTAATTACACACGAGTCGCACTCAAAGTTACTTTTGGATTTTATTTTAAATAATAAATAATTAGATTTTGCACTCGATCATTTTTTTAGCACTTCTTTATCACCTGATGAATGAACGAAATCGTTTTTCATTCATTTACTCATTCGCTACGCACAACTTACACCCAAGAACCCATTTAGAACCGAAAATAGGCTGCAATTTTTCTCCTTTTTGTGCTTTTACCACAAAACTATATACCACCTAAGGATGGCTGTAATTTTCACCTTAGGTAATACTCGGTCCTAATATATAACTCATATGTCACTTGTTGTGTTAGTTGGGATAAACCTTTCTAGTTTCACAGCTGTAATTTGAAATAAATAACTTTATGTGATCTACCATTTCTGTAAGGAAACTACTAGTCTACGATTAAAAGTTACGGAGATATAGACCTTTCTAGTTTGACAGCTGTCATTTGAAATAAATAATTTGATGAGATCTATAATTTCTGTAAGGAAACTACTAGGCTACGATTAATAGTTACGGAGATATAGACCTTTCTAGTTTGACAGCTGTCATTTGAAATAAATAACTTGAGATCTATCATTTCTACTAGGGAAACTACTAGTCTACCATCGATAGTTACGGAGATATAGACCTTTCTAGTTTGACAGCTGTCATTTGAAATAAATAACTTGATGAGATCTATCATTTCTACTAAGGAAACTACTAGTCTTCGATCAATAGTTACGGTCATATAGCCCTTTTCTAGTTTGCCTACTGTCATTTGAAATAAAGATCTTGATGAGATCAATCATTTGTATGAATAAACTACCAGTCTAGTTTTTCTTTTATCTCAATCTATTATCATTATTTAAGCTACTAACATGTAGTAGACCAAACACTGAACAACACCATATTTATGTCTACATTACCAAAAGTTAACTATTAGAAAATGCCATTAGACATTAAATTTGCCTGTGTACAAACCCTAGTGCAATAAAGAATCTTATTATTATTATTATTATTATTATTATTATTTTCAAACCTATTTTGTCTTTTAATTAATTGTAAAAATGCATCTATCTAGTGAGACAGTTCATTAATCATTAGATCTTATTTATTTTGACATTATTTTTAAAATAGATCTATTGGAAATAAAAATTCTCATCAGATACAGTTTATTAGAAAACAGATCTACTAAGAGAAATATCCCACGAGGGATCTACTGAGATGGAACGAAACAAAGTCAATCACCTTTTTTTTTTATGGTTAACTTCTAACACTCAGAATTTTTCGGCGTCACCTCGTGGACCCATTGAATTGACCCATATAACACGTGGTACCAGTGGCTTTTAATTTCAAATTATATACCCCCTGTATAACCTTTAGTACATTGCATCTTCTTTTTTGCATTTCATAGTGATGTGCTCATGCATTTCAGGTGACTTCAAATGTTAACATCTGACGATAATTAGTCTTTTATATTTATCTCCAAAAATATTGATCTTAGACTAGACGTTTCTTTACCAAAGTTATAGATCTCGTTAAGATCTTTATTTTAGATGACAGCTGTCAAACTAAAAAGGGCTATCTCAGAAACTATTGATCTTAGACTAGTCGTTTCTTTACCAAAGTGATAGATCTCGTCAAGATGTTTATTTCAGATGACAGTTGTCAAAATATAAAGGGGTATATCTCTGAAACTATTGATCTTAGACTAGTCGTTTCTTTACCGTAGCAATAGATCTCAAGATCTTTATTTTCGATGACAACTGTCAAAATATAAAGGGATATATCTCTGAAACTATTGATCTTAGACTAGTCGTTTCTTTACCAAAGCAATAGATATCGTCAAGATCTTTATTTCAGATGACAAGATGTCAAATTAAGAATTACTATATCTCTGAAACTATTGATTGTAGACTAGTCGTTTCTTTACCAAAGTGATAGATCTCGTTAAGATCTTTATTTCAGATGACAGCTGTCAAACTAAGAATGACTATATCTCTGAAACTATTGATTGTAGACTAGTCGTTTCTTACCAAAGTGATAGATCTCGTCAAGATCTTTATTTCAGATGACAGCTGTCAAACTAAAAAGGGCTATAAATATCTCTGGAACTATTGATTGCAGACTAGTAGTTTCCTTACCCAAGTAATAGATCTCGTCAAGGTCTTTATTTCAGATGACACCTGTCAAACTAGAAATGGTTTTTAATTACTACTTATACCTATTTTATACAACATGGCCGCCATAGAAAGTTTTAACAAAAGATATCTCGAAAACTATTTGCTTTAGGACTGTAACAAATATTATAAAGGGAACCAAGGAGCAACTACCTGGCGGAAAGAAAAAATCAAGATGGCGGATTCAAAATGGTGGTTGAAAATATTTGTTCCCGATCCAGCTGAAATTTTGCATTCGGGGGTTTTCGGGGTCGCTGATACTAACAATTCAGTCGGTTTTTTGATTGTCCAAAAATTTCAAGATGGCCGCCATAGTGATGATTTATTGAAGACTTCCCACCAGGAGTCTCCGGGGGTGAAAATGATGTAATGGTGGTTTGATCAAAATGGTCTCGTCAGTATGGGGAAACGAATGGGGCGGTCGAAAATATTTGTTCATCGATCCGGCTGAGAATTTGCATCCGGGGGTTTTATAGTTTGCTGACACTAAATATTGAGACGATTTATTGATTTTCCAAAATTCAGAGATGGCCGCCACAGTGATGTTTTATTGGAGACTATTGTTCTCCCAGAAGGAGCCTCCGGGGTTGAAAATAATGTATGGGGGTTTTATCGAAATAGTCCCGTGAGTATGGACAAACTTGTATGAGGGATTTGATGGAAATAGTACCGTGAGTGTGAGGAATTTGTCAGATTTTCAAAATGGCGGATAACAAGAGGTCTGCCATACATACATAAAAAAAATTTGTTCACAGACCCGGCTGAAACTTTGAGGTCGGTGATTTTCGGGGTCGCTGATTCTAAATGAGTCGATTTTTTGATTTTCCAAAATTTCAAGATGGCCGCCAAAGTGATAATTTATTAAAGCCTATTATTCTCCAAGAAAGGGTCTGGGGGTGGAAATGATGTATGGAAGGTTTGATTGAAATGGCCCCCTTAGTATAGGGAATCTATTGTTCGGTGATTTTCGGGGTCGCTGATTCTAAATAATAAGTAGATTTTTTGATTTTCCAAAATTGCAAGATGGCCGCCAAAGTTAAGATTTATTAAAGCCTATTATTCTCCAAGAAAGAGAGTCCGGGGGTGGAAATGATGTATGGAGGGTTCGATCGAAATGGTCCCCTTAGTTTAGGTAATCTATCAGATAACAAAACTTTATATTATCTCAAAAACGATTTACTATTGGAGGTGCTTCTTGAACAAATATTGTTAAGAGCAACGAGGAGCAGCTGCCTGGTGGGAAAAAATTTAAAGTGGCGAATTCAAAATGGCAGTCATAAAAATTTGTTCACCGATCCGACTATAACTTTGCATACGGGGGTTTTTGGGACCGTTAATTTTAAATATATAGTCGATTTTTCGATTTTCCTAAATATCAAGATGGCCGCCGTAGTTATTTTTATTGAAGCCTATTATTCTACTACAAGGAGTTTTCAGAGGTGAAAATGATGTATGGCGGCCTTAACAAAAATGGTTCCGTAAGTATGGGAAAACTTTCAGATCTTCAAAATGCCGGAAAACAAAATAGCCGCAAATATTATCTCAAAAACGATTTGCTATAGTAGGAACCCTGAACAAATATTGTAAAGGGCAATGAAAAGCTGTGTAGCTACACCCTGGTCAAATTTAATCGCCCGTAAAAAAAATTGAAATGTCGGAAAACAAAACATTCAACGATGGATATCTCGAAATCTATTTGATATGATATTGAGGGGGGTGCTCGAACAAATAATGTAAAGGGCAACGAGGAGCAAGTGCTTGGTGGAAAAAAAATCAAGCTGGCGGATTCAAAATGGCGGTCGAACACATTTGTTCACCGATCCGATTGAAAGTTGCATCAGAGGGTTTTCGGGGTCGCTTATATTGAATATTGAGTAAATTTTTAGACTTTTAAAAATTTCAATATGGCCGCTATAGTGATAATTTATCAAAGCCTGTTAATCTCCCAGCAGAAGTCTTCGGGGGTGAAAATAATGTATGGGAGGGTTTGATGGAAATGGGCCCGTGAGTATGGGAATACATCAAGATCTTCGAAATCTGCTTCTTATCAGAGAGTCAGGGTGCAGCCCACCTAAACTATGGCATGTCGAGTCAATCTTTTTGTACTCTGTGTAGTGGTCAAATTCGGTCTCCCGTAAAAAAATTTGAAATGTCGGAAAACGACATGGCCGGCATACAAACATTCAACGATGGATATCTCGAAATCTATTTTCTATAGGAGGGGGGTGCTCAAACAAGAATGGTAAAGAGTACCAAAGAGCAACTACGTGGTGGAAAAAAAATTCAAAATGGCGGTCGAAAACATTTGTTCACCGATCCGGCCGAAATTTTGCATCCGGGGGTTTTCGGGGTCGTTGATACAAAATATTGAGTCGATTTTTCTCGTCGTTCTCGCAAAAGGAGTCTCCGGGCGTGAAAATGATGTATGGGAGTTTTGATAGAAATAGTTCCGTGAGTATGAAAAACTTTTAGAAATTTAAAATGGCGGAAAACAACATGGCCGCCCATGCAAAACATTATTTTATCTCGAAAAGGATTTGATATAGGAAGTGGGTAATCGAACAAATATTGTAAAGGTTGACCTTTAGAAAAAAAAATACGGTCTGGCTGAAAAAAAACTCAAGATGGCGGATTGAAAATGGTGGGGAAAAAAATTTGCATTCGGGGGTTTTTGGGGTCGCTGATATTAAATATTGAGTAGTTCTTTTGATTTTCTAAATTATAAAGATGGCCGCCATAGTGATGTTATGATGAAGAATCTTATTCTCCCAGTGGAAGTCTCCGTAGGTGAAAATTATGTATGAGGTGTTTATACCACAAAGACCACGCGAGCTGCTTATGCAGCGAGCGAAATACTTAAATTCTAGTCTATATATATGTTTACAATCAAGATAGTATTATATTGGTCTATTAGCTTTTTTAAAACAAGTCTACATAGATTTTAAACTTCTTAAAATTTATTAAGTTTGTTTCCCGTGGCACTACTGTGTGGAACTACTAGTAGTGTCATTGGAGATTTTTCTAGCGTGTTATTATTGTTAACATTATCTAGAAAAATTTCGCGTCTTTTAACTTTAAATCAAAGTAATGTGTCTTCTGCGAACAACACGATTTATGATAGTCGTTAACGATTAAAATTTATATAAGAAATAGAAATCGCCCAAGAATAGAACCCTGTGAAACACCGACTTTTTTTATTCACCTAAGGGCGCGCAATCCGTTTAAAAAATATATATATGAATAGTTCATACAGTTACAAGGTTTAATTTAAAATAATTTTTGACACGAATCTGCTGTAGGCTTCGTTAAAAAAAATCAAATCATTTTTTTTAACAAGTCTATTTAAAATACATACATAAATTTATTCCCAAGGGCGTATAGATTTAAAATTGATCTGTTGTCTAAAAAAAATATTTTAAATGCTTAATGTTTTATGAAAGGTTTGTAGCTAACAAAAAGTTGAATACCGATGACTCAAATGTAAAATATTACATTATAAACTTACGAATCATAAACATCAACACAAAATTAATTGTTAAGTGTAGGTAGTAATCTAACTCCCGATTTATGGATTCGGGCTCTGGACAAAATGAGGTTGCGTAAGTTTTGAACCAGTGGCGCGAGTATGGATGCTTTACAACGTACTGTGATTGGATGTTTGATTGGTAGTTAAGTGATATAGAAATGGAAGCACGTTTCTTATGCTCTTTAAGGTAGTTTCATAACTTTTACTCGAATAAAATTTTATTCACGAAATTAAACGTAGGTTAAATCGGAGACCCTCTATATAAGAGTTGTTTTGTTATCCGCGGTTTTCTTTTCTTATTAATTTTATTGCCTTAGTTAAATAGTAATTCTACTGTTATTGGGAGTTTCATAATGTTGAAAATACCCGCGAAACTTAACTAAGTCGGTCGTTTAATGACCATTAGGATAGCCTCGTACAATAAAATTTTTAACAATGATAAAAGGTAGTTGTCTTGGTTCTCACGTATTCCGTATAATGGCATGACGCGTTAGTTTATTTGAAGTTACCCGGGGTTTGTTAGAACTTTACGAACATTTAGAACATAATATTAATATTCTAATAGGATCCTATTAATTTAGGGTAATTAGGACGTTTTATCTAGACCGTTCATATTAATCTAGGACTCTATAATAGTACCCCAACCAACATAACTAGTATTTTACTTAAAAGATATTCTTTTTTCTTTGTTAAAATAAATGAAGGCCGGACATCCGTCCGGTATAAAAAAAATTGGGTGGGGGTGTTTGAAATGTGGGGTGTGAAGGTTGTTAGAGAGGGGTTAGTGGTGATAAAAGTGCGTGGTCCCATACATACAGAATATTCTATTGCCGTCGTTTAAATTGTCGAAACGCTGCCCGAAAAGGAGAAAACTATAGTCTACACTAGAAGCTACCTAGAAACCACGTGGGGTTAAACTACGACTAGATTGTGCCACCATCACTGGTTAGTAAATACTTTTATATTAGAAATTACAGTGAAAATATTGTGAAATTCTTTAGGTTGTGTTTTAACAATATCCAAATTAAGGTTAAAGCATCGTAATGACGAGTTCGCTTTTCTGTCAGATAGTAATTTATGGTAAAAAGAAATCTCAAACACCTTAATAGGAAGAAATATATTAATAGACTTTGTTCAAGGAAATTTTTACCTACGTACAGCAAAACCTTCAATACAAGTAGAAGTGGGAACTAAGATAATACCAGCCATAATAATTATATAGCCCACTAAAGAGCTAGGTCTGCCAAGAGATACAGTAATAACTATGTGTAATCCATGTCCATCCTTAGTAGGGTTTTACTATTTTGGCTGGTTAGCTAGTGTAGGGGTGAGCGTTGATGTTCATCGTAAGGGGGCGCCCCTTAAACCTACTTTCAGGTCGCAAGTCCTGAACACATAGCTACCTGGTTCCCACTTTACAAAACTAATGGATTTAGCATTCGTATGGATTTTACCTTCAAATGTGGAAGTAGCAAAATTAGGGCTCCTTTGCGTAGGGATGACAGAAAAATCGTTTAACTCTTTAGTACGTATGTCCTTTAGTTCTGATATTCGCGTATTTACTTTGTTTAGGTGTTTTTGTACCGACTTTAGAAATGGTGAAAACTCAAAGTAGGCATTATTTATCATCGTAGGTTTAGCTATATTTATTTTCTTGACTATTTTCTTTTACGCATATTTGTATACTATTGTTTGCTATATTACTCTGACGTACCTCTAAAACAACTGGGTTTACTACTTATTTAACAAAACGGTTTTCGGGTCCTACCACTTTTGACGATCACGCTTGGCCAAATAAATCTATCTCAAATCTACATCAATGTTAATCATTATATTCTTTTAATCTCTCTCTCTCGTAGTGGGCTGCGAGGTTGCATAAAACATTTTATTTTATTACATATTTATATTTTTGAAGATTGGAAAGGGGGGACGTTACAATTGGTAGTGCCATCCACAATAAAGGTATGTAATCATGGGATTATATCAAACCGGTGTCTTAGTAAAGTGTTAATCAAAACAATAATTTAATGACTAAAGTACTAATTAAAAGTAAAATTCACCAAAAACATATTTTTTTGTATCTAATGACACCCCAATTTGTTATATCAGTTAGTAGTTACTTATGAAATGAATAAGCTGTAGAATTAACTTTTCGACAAGGGTTTTCTCTCTTTTTTACCTGTGGTCCCAACAATATGACGCACTAGTGAGTCTACAATCAATAATTTTCGAGATATAGCCCTTTATATTTTGACATCTCTCATCTGCAATAAAAATCTTGACGAGTTCTATCACTTTGATAAAAGGACTAGTGTACAATCGATAGTTTCAGAGATATAGCCCTTTATATTTTGACAGCTGTAATCTGAAATAAAGATCTTGACGAGATCTTTTGCTTTGGTAAAGAAACGACTAGTCTAAGATCAACAGTTTCAGAGATATAGCCATTCTTAGTTTGACAGCTGTCATCTGAAATAAAGATCTTGAGATTTATTTATTTATTTATTTAATGTATTGCAAAAACTTTACAGCTTCTTAAATCTAAAAATACAATTTTACAAATCAATTCTTACAAAGCCTATTACAAAGTTTGACCTTTACAATTCTATATATACAAATCGATGACGACGTACCGTTATTTTTTAAAAAGAAAGTAGGCAAATAATTATTACTCTATAATATTTTTTTTTATAAAAGGATTTAAAAAGAGAAAATGAAACAAAAAAGGGACGAGGGATCAATAGAAGAGTAACTGTGTGTATGTGTGTGTGTGAGAGGGTGTGTAAGGGTGTGTTTGTGTATGCGTGTGTTTGTGTATGCGTGTGTGCCTGTTCAGTCCTGTTTATTTATGTATTTCCGTTAAAAAAGACTTCTTAACAAAGTTAATAAAAGTATTTCGATGGAGAAAAAATATGTCAGCTCCTCTGAATTTGCTTTCGTATGCTTGGACGATACTTTGCAAAAACAGTGTTTGGCGTAATTTGTGCGTGCCGACCCAACGTCCAGAGAGCGCATGCGTCTGGTGCGGATTGAGTATGCCCGTACACCAATGCGTTCTGTAAGCTCAGAAAAGTCTAGGACTGCATTCACTACGTCGAACAATAGTTTCATATCTGTAAGTAACCGTCTATCCTGGAGAGAGACCAGATGGAAAAAATTGAGCCTGTCGGCGTAATCACCCCGCCTACCTAAACGATAGTTTAAACGGCGTGTAAAATTGCGCTGAACGGATTCTAGTTGGGCAATATGTGTTACATAAGTAGGGGACCAGATCGGCGATGCGTATTCCATGATACTTCGAATATATGCGAAATACAGCGTCATTAATGATTCTACCTTTTTAAAAGATTTAGTAGCTCTATGTAAGAATCCCAGCATTTTGTGAGCTCTGTTACACATATACTCAAAGTGAAAAGTATACAAAAGTTTGCGATCTAGCATAACGCCAAGATCTCGAACAAGCTCTGCTCTAGGAATAATAGTGCCATTAAAATTATAATTATGGGTTATTCGATTACATTTTCTAGTAAACGTTATTACCTGACATTTGTTTATGTTCATATCATGTCGATTACGTACACAGTATTCCGAGAGTCTATCGAGATCCATTTGAAGTTTAATGCAATCAGCGACAGATTGTATTGGCATAAAAATTTTCTTGTCGTCCGCGTACAGTAGAACTTTAGAATACGTGAAACATGTCTCAATGTCATATAGATAAATGTTAAAGAGCAAAGGCCCTAAATGGGACCCTTGTGGGACGCCCGATGGGACAGTCATGAAATTAGATTTGTAAGTTCCAATCCTTACTGCTTGCAGGCGATTTTCGAGATAGGATTCGAACCACTTCAAAAGATCCCCATGCACACCGATACTAGTTAATTTGGATATCAGAATGCCGTGATCAATGCGATCGAAACATTTGGAGTAATCGGTGTAAACAACATCGACCTGAGAACCTTTGTCCATATGTTGAGTAGCAAAATCAGTGAATACGGAGAGATTGGTGACAGTTGATCTTTTACGCATGAAGCCATGTTGTGAACCTGGGATGTAGGCTGCAGCGACAGGGTATAATTGGTCGTGTACAATGGATTCGAATACCTTTCCGCAAGCAGAGAGTGTTGAGACCGGTCTATAGTTTTCCACGTTCTGTGTTGGACCACTTTTGTGTATAGGGATAATATAGGCTTCTTTCCATTTTTCAGGAAAAACTCCTTCTTCAATGGATCGTTTAAAAATTATAGCACACATAACAAAGCAAAAGTATCGTAATCTAATTTATTGCCGAATCGTTTCCATCGTTTGTGATATTTAGATTTTTCTTTAATAATATTAATTAGGGACTTTGAAAACCATACAGGATATTTACAATTACGACTGAAAAAACTAGGGACTTCCTTCTCTATAATCGTTTGAAGTTCGTCGCAAATACAAGTTACCCACTCGTCGATACTACCACATTTAAGTTTGGTGGCCAAGTCAATTGAAGACATACGCGACTTTATGACGTCATAATTAGCCTTTTTAAAATTATAAATCTTAGTTTTGGGTCTTTTAACGTGTTGACAAGTTTTAAATTGGGTATTTCCAAGTCAATTGCCGGGTGGTGTGGCATATCCTCACTAATAATAGGTAGGCTACAGCGGGTTGAGGTCACTTCTAAGGTGCTAAATATAAGGTCAAGGCATCGGTTATTCCCATTGACCACGGTGTTAAATTGCTCTAAACCCAGATTTGACACAGTGTTCAAAAAGTTTTGTTGGAATTCATTAGTAACATTAGTAGGCAAACATGATGAGCCGTCAGGATTAGTTATCCAAACAATGTTGGGGTAATTAAAGTCGCCTAGTAAATCTTCAGGATATTTTTCAACAAGATCTTTTGCTTTGGTAAAGAAACGACTAGTCTACAATCTATAGTTTCAGAGATATAGCCCTTTATATTTTGACAGCTGTCATCGAAAATAAAGATCTTGACGAAATCTATTGCTATGGTAAAGAAACGACTAGTCTAAGATCAATAGTTTCTGAGATGTACCCCTTTATATTTTGACAACTGTCATCTGAAATAAAGATCTTGACGAGATCTATCACTTTGGTAAGGAAACGACTAGTCTGCAATCAATAGTTTCGGAGATATAGTCATTCTCTGTTTGACAGCTGTCATCTGAAATAACGATCTTGACGAGATCTATCACTTTGGTAAAGAAACAACTAGTTTACAATCAATAGTTTCAGAGATATAGTCATTCTTAGTTTGACAGCTGTCATCTGAAATAAAGATCTTGACGACATCTATTGCTTTGGTAAAGAAACGACTAGTCTACAACCAATAGTTTCAGAGTTAGCTCTTTCTAGTTGGACAGCTGTTATCTGAAATAAAGTTCTTGACGAGATCTATCACTTTGGTAAGGAAACGACTAGTCTGCAATCAATAGTTACGGAGATATAGTCATTCTCTGTTTGACAGCTGTCATCTGAAATAACGATCTTGACGAGATCTATCACTTTGGTAAAGAAACAACTAGTTTACAATCAATAGTTTCAGAGATATAGTCATTCTTAGTTTGACAGCTGTCATCTGAAATAAAGATCTTGACGACATCTATTGCTTTGGTAAAGAAACGACTAGTCTACAACCAATAGTTTCAGAGTTAGCTCTTTCTAGTTGGACAGCTGTTATCTGAAATAAAGTTCTTGACGAGATCTATCACTTTGGTAAGGAAACGACTAGTCTGCAATCAATAGTTTCGGAGATATAGTCATTCTTAGTTTGACAGCTGTCATCTGAAATAACGATCTTGACGACATCTATTGCTTTGGTAAAGAAACGACTAGTCTACAACCAATAGTTTCAGAGTTAGCTCTTTCTAGTTGGACAGCTGTTATCTGAAATAAAGTTCTTGACGAGATCTATCACTTTGGTAAGGAAACGACTAGTCTGCAATCAATAGTTTCGGAGATATAGTCATTCTCTGTTTGACAGCTGTCATCTGAAATAACGATCTTGACGAGATCTATCACTTTGGTAAAGAAACGACTAGTCTATAATCAATAGTTTCAGAGATATAGCCCTTTCTATTTCGACAGCTGTCATCTATTTAAGATGGCAAAAGAAGAACGGAAAAACATAAAGAAATTTTTATTTGTTACAAAACACTAATAATTGTCATATTTAATAAAAATGTCAATTAAATATTAAAGGTACTTTAAATACGATTAGCACATCAATTCAAGATATAACAAATTGGGGTGTCAATTCAAGACCTAGATAAAATAGAAATACAATATACAGGGGGTATATAGTATGAGTAGAAGCCACTGGTACCACGAGGAATAGGTTGTCCTCGTGGACCCATTAATGGGTCAATTTAATGGGTCCACGAGGAAACGCCGGAATTTTTTTGAAACATGAATGTCAATTTTTAGAAGATTGTTGTTTGGTAGTTTTACTTAAACTGTACCTTTTGTATTTATTTTATAATCTATTTTTGAAATATGCACTTTCTATTGCGCCATCCTGTATAATATAAAACGTTCATGTTTTTGTTTTGTTATTAGCGACAACCCTACTGCTCGAATACATTGACTTTGTTAATATTGGTAGACAAGCCAGCGGTCCACCTGATGGTAAGTAGGGACGAATAGGTACTGCAGCTTTAGGTCTACTGCTACAACTAGGTACCCACTCAGCTAATGAATGTCGTGCCCCAAATTAAACGCATAGTAGGTATTACCTTCTATAAAAAAATACCTCAAATACCTGCAGTTGCTTCTATTAGTTTTAGGTTAATTGTTATTTACCAAAGAAGTGAATGCTTTAAACTAAAAAACCATTCCATTCCAGGGTACATATAAATTATCTTATCTTAAGCTGCATCATTGAGACTTTTTCATTTTATTTACCTCTCTATGGAACTGATCCTTAATATTTGTAATTTTTTCATCAAAGTCACTACGGCTAACGCTTAATATCCAATTGCACAGCTATGCCTTTTTTTCCTTTTGGTCCTTATAATCTTGATTTTTCACGTTCAATTAGCATTCGTGTACCTACATAAGCTCAATTAATCCCAAAGTTTTTTTGAACCACTCCATCATATAGGTATACATCAAAAAAGTTATCGAACGAGCACTGATATAGTTTAAAACTTAAGGCGCTGTGAAGACCTAGCGACTTCTCGCATTTTAACCCCTCACGACCACCCCCCTTCATTGAGTCCAACCGTGTCTATTACACAGCAACCTTCTAAAAGATTTTTTTATGGTTATTATTGCTTTAGGATGGGTATCAACACAACAACGTCAGTAGCGATAGAAAACTGTTCAAGATCAAGTTGGAGTCGCGCACCGACTTACAAAACCTGTTATATTTGAATTGTTTTTTTTCAGTACAAAGTACTTTTGAAAGTTTGTTTGTGTCTAAACTTATAAACTACATAATGACTCTGGGCTTTCAGTATTTGTTGTACAGTTGTCATTCGATCTAGAATTCGTTATTTATGTGGTGAAACATCAAAAATTATGGGTTACGTATGCCACACAATCACCAGTAGCAGTAGTAAATTCATGTTCTAATTAAGTGTTTAAAATCACTTCTGGAGCTTTGACAACAAAAATAAAACGCATAAAATTCACATCAGAGCACAAGATTTATTTATATTTTATACACATATTTCAAACAAATTTTTAGAGCATTTTCTGCACAAGTGTAAACTATTAGTTTACAGTTAGTTACGATCAAATATATGTAAAATAAGTTTTTTTTTTTTTTTTTTTTTCATACCACTAAGGTGGCAAACAAGCTTACGGTCCGCCTGATGGTAAGCGGTCACCGTTGCCGTCACTTGCGCGTTGCCGACCCTTCAGAAATCTAATAACTTCTTTCTTGAAGAACTCCATACTGTAGTCTTTGGAGAAAACCTTGGCAGGGAGTTCATTCCACAACTTAAGCGTTCGCGGGAGGAAGTTTTTCTGAACGGTTTCGCTAGGGATTTAATTATTTTTTTTGTATTATTTTGTTTTCGACGTTTTTTCCGTTTACCACGTGGACTTAATTTGCTGATTGATTTATATAATAGTGAGACTGCTCGTTTTATATTGAATGATACAGCAGCAGCAAAACATGTGGCACTATAAGAATTCTTAAGAGAAAAATTTACATAAACACTATGATATCTCTCTACAACATTGCTGTCAACGTCATGAATAAGGCTTCGTGAATGCTTCAAGCCTTCCGTGATAATTGTACTCTCCATGGCTGTTGATGGACCATCATAATTTTTAAAACATACATGTTGTGGTGCCTCTACTTTCTTTTTATGAGCCCTTGCACAAATAATACAATATTTGTTTTTGATTCCAAGGTATAAAATCTCTTTTGTTCTTTTTCCAAAAAGAGGCCAGAAAGTGCCGAATAGCTTTTTTTATAAGAACGCTTACTCCAACAACCGTCAGCAATAACGTCCATTATGGGTATTCCATCCTTATTAACTCGGCCTTCTTCTAATGCTAATTCTTTTTCTTATGTGAGCTCGTCTTATCTTTATTATCTATTACTACATTTTTATTACACGTCGCATCAAAAATACAAAAAAAAACAGCTACTGAGTATTAATAATAATCTTACATCAGACGTCCGAATACTAAAACCCTTATTAAATTTAATCTCTCATTATTATAGTATACTGTCTCTTAACATGTCGATATACCCATGGTATTATATAAAAGTAAGATACCCGAAACTTTAGGTTTCGAGCTAATTATCTACATAGAAAATTATGTGCGAGCGAGCTACTGAAGTTTTACCTAACAAAAGTGTTAGTATTTGGGTTAGTTTATTAGTATAGAAAAATAAAACACACTCGTTTTATTGTGGCCATAATTCATTACTGTTAATTTAATCATAATCTTTGAAAAGTATTCAGCTTACTGAAAAGCAAGTTCAGCTAAAATAACCTGTGGGTATTCATTATAATTTTGACTGAGTAGGAATCATGTGTTATGTCAAAAACAACATAAGAATTAGTTGTTAAACGCCTACGTAGCTATTAACCAAGTTGACTATCGAGATTAGAAGGAAGACAAACATTTTCCATCTGTTAAGGACGACAGAAATTACATTGACATTGTTTCGTCTCTACAAAAGATATCTGTCGTCCTTATGCGATTGAAAAGTTTAATATGAGGGTGTTATTAACGCAGTCAGAATTATAATATTCCAAGCAAAATCTTACTCTAGCTTGAGCATGCCCTCGGTCAGCAGATACTTTAGATACTTTTTTGTTGGCCTACGGTGCTGAAGCCCTGCTTCTTTCAACCGCCGCCGGACAGTCTGCGTCGAAATCTGAAAATTAAATTTTAATGAAAAAATACCCAATAATAAAAGCTGAAGCATACGAAGAGGCAGTGATGCCAACTATCAAAAAGTCTAATCCTATTATAAATTATTTCTTCGTTTTGTAATTAAAATACAATTTAAATTCAGTACTATTTTTAAATAGAGAAAATAATACCTATACATAAAATTATTAAAACAATGTAATTGTTATTAATTAATTTCCACTAATTTTTTTTAAATAAATTTTAAGGGTTCTGTACCCAAAGGGTAAAAAACGGGACCCTATTACTAAGACTCCGCTGTCCGTCCGTCCGTCTGTCTAGGATGTATCTCATGAACCGTGACAGTTACAGTTGAAATTTTCACAGAAGATGTATTTCTATTGCTGCTATAACAACAAATATTAAAAAACAAAATAAAATAAATGTTTAAGGGGGCTCCCATACAACAAACGTGGTTTTTTATACGCTTGAAATATTCACAGAATATTTAATTATATATTCACTTACAAAAAAAAAACTATTAATATAAAATAAATATTTGAGGGGGGCTCCCATACAACAAACGTAATTTTTTTTTTGTTTTTTTATAGATAATGGTACGGAACCCTTCGTGCGCAACTCCGACTCAATCGGGCTCAGCCGACTTAGTTCAGTTACTCAGAGACGGTAAACAAGCATGTTTTGAAAGCGGCTTGTAGTGCTCAAAGTCACCATTTTTTTCCCCATAAAAATTGCTCCCTGTCACATATTACCTTGATAATGAATCACACTATAACATTATAAAGGCGAAAGTTTGTGAATGTGTTGTTATGTTTGTTTCTTCTTCACGCTCAAACGGCTTGACCAATTTTAATGAAATTTGGTACGGAGGTAGGTGACACCCTGGATTAAACATATAGGTATGTTAACTTTTATCCTGAAAAAATATAGTTTTTTTCGAGGGATGAGCAAGGAATCAGGTATGGTTCGATAACTGAATTCAGCGCGGGTAGAATCGCGGGCACAGCTAGTAACATTATAAAATAACAAAAGTTTTTTTTACACTGAGCGGCGCGGCGTGCATATGTAGTAACTATCTATAATGGGAACGGTGTTTAAATCCATTACAGTTACCTTTGCCGCGCGCGAATGTCTTGTGTCACGCAATACCACAACATACCTACGCGAGCGGCAATGGTAAAAGGCATAAGAAACAATACGTAAAGGCTAAACAATGGATTTTTAACATCAATTCCCTTGCAGTTACAAAATAAGCACGCCGATAACCGGGTCATGTCTGATTTTTTATATAAAACCGACATAGTTCAGTAAAATATATTTTTCTATCGCTTATAGCGCATCTATATACCTATAAGAGTGCAAATAAATACCTTGCACTGACTGACCGACTTATCGATTGCTTGAATGTATAAATAGGTAATAGATAAATGACTCCCTCGCAGCCTAGTTAGTAGTGTGGCCGACTGCTGTGCAGAGGGTGTGGGTTCGATTCCCGCACAGGACAAACATTTATGTAATAAACATTTGTGTCTGTCTTGAGTCTGGGTGTAATTATGAATGTATTTACAAAAAAAATTTATATATTTATTTGTATCCTTTGTCTGGTATCCATAACACAATATATACTTACTTTGGGGCCAGACGGCGCTGTGTGTAATGTCCAAATATATTTATATTTATAATGATACTTACGTGATATTGAGAAGCAGTGCTCCGGGTATTGAGAAACGGCTCCATTTGGTGAGCCGCTTTTATTGCCGCATCTTTCTCAGCAGTTGTGGCTCGAAAATAAACCTGTCGGAGCTATGGCGATTAGTCTCCCACCATTCCCTCGTTGCGGAGGATCCAATGTTTTATTGTTTTTCTCTGTAAATAGAATGTTTTAAAATGGACTCTTATTTAAAAATGTCACTCATGATTACTGCTTTTAGTTACCTATTGAAAACCAGACAATAAAATTATTTCTTTATTAATGTTTTTCTTTTATATTGTATTTTTTATTCTATATTAAGTATTAATTACCCTGACTCTTCGGTGAAGGAAAACATCGTGAGGAAACCTGCATAATTAAAAAAAGACTCATGTAAGCACTCTCGATACTCTCGGCCGTGCCCCACAGTCGGAACATTGGTATGAGGCTGATAAGGATTAAAATTATTATGTTACTACTTTTGATTAATCATGGATAGGATCCTCCAAACATACGTAATTAACAAAGTAAATTTACTTACTGTTATTCGAGTTTGTCGCTCAATATCTTTTATTCTGTAGCCCACTTCTCCGCTGCACTTGAATAAGTTGAGGTGCCATTTTTAATTTAGATAAAGTTATTGGTATTATATTGGTAGGTAGCAATGCAACAAACAATTGCGCACGCGCTCGCCTAATCGTGTCAACGTCACGGATAACACTAAATTTTGATTGATTTTACCTAGATGTTGATTGAGCTCTGTACTTACGCCGCCTCGCCCACCGCGCCGACTTTCATTCATGTTTGTAGTATAAATATATCTATAGATATGTTCGCATACGCAGCTGTGTTCAGTCTCTTTCCTACGATTTATCTATAGCGATACTTTTTAGTTATAGATATGTTTTCGTGGGTAGCTTGATGAAAAATTGAGATGATTAAAAAACTTGTAATCTGTTCTAAAGAATTTTCACATGCCTAGATACCTACAGATAGACGGACGGATGAATACTTTAATGGTTCTGGCAGCTTATTGCGAAAGTCCCGAGTAAGCCTGACTCGTGAATTCGAGAGTAAAATGTATGCAAGTACTTTTCGGGGTCTCGAAGTATTTTTAAAATCACAAGGTATGTAATAACTAATAGCAAAGGTCTGTATCCTAATAATAACGTAAAACTAAAAACACTATAAACTAGATTGAAAACAGAAAGCGTCCATTTCGCAGATACTATTGTAAAAAAATTAAGACAACTAAAATAAGAAATGACATAATGTACAACGCTTTGGGTAAGGATCACAGTTTCGTATTGAGACTCGCGAAAGTCGGCAAAAATTTACAATGAAATACGTCCTCACGTCAAGAAGCCGTGCCTAGACTGAAGAACTCATCGCCCGTCGCCAATAACAACTAAACGGGTTGAATCATTTAAATCTAACTTAATGCATAAACTTCCAGATTTGCTTTATAATGGCGACCCAAATGATATGTACAATACTGTTCTTGACACTATTACTACAGAGTATAATAAAATATTTACTGCAAAAAAGAAACTTATTTCCAGTTGCTTTAGTTTTAGTGAATGGGCAACCCCAGGTATTCATAAAAGTAGGCGTAAACTGTATGAATTATATAAAGAAAAAATATATAATTATAGCCAAATATTTAGGGAATATTTAAAAAAATACTCAAAAACCTTTAAAAAGGTCTGTCTTGTTGCAAAAGCAATTTACCTCAGACATAAAGTAAAAAATTCAACAAATAAAATAAAATAATGGAACATAATAAATAATGAAACTGGTAAAGCTAGGAATTCTTGTCAGGACTTTGAGTTGATTGTAGATGATGCTAGTTTTAAAACAAATTCTGAGGTAGCAGTTGCCTTTGAACAGTTTTTTAAGAATATTCCATTCAACACAACTGAACATCTAAACTCAAGTCCAATCTTAGCAGAAAAATTATTAAAAACTAGTGTTCCTGAATGTAACGTTCCCTTTGTATTTAAAAACATTAGTCCTCCGGATATCATTAATACATTTAAAACATAAGAAATGAAAAACACCACAGACCTTTGGGGACTTTCTGTAAAAACTATAAATTCAATTATTCATGTTATAGCACAACCCTTAGCCATTATTTTTAATAGTTGTGTTGATAGTGGTGTGTTTCCTGATGAGATGAAACTTAGCAAAGTTATACCTCTTTTTAAATCAGGTAGTTCAACAGATCCTGATAATTTTCGGCCTATTTCAATACTACCTATACTCAGTAAAGTTGTGTTAAGCCATTTCTGTATTAATGAGCTACTTAGTAGTAAACAGTTTGGCTTTATAAAAGGCCGTTCCACAACCGATGCAGGAGTAGCACTATTAAAAAATATATATAACGCCCTTGGAGTGTTTTGTGATTTATCTAAGGCATTTGACTGTGTTCAACATGAAAATCTCATCAGGAAGCTACATCACTATGGTATTAGAGGCAAAGCTCTCGACCTTTTGACATCCTATATGAGTAGAAGAGTACAGAAAATAGATGTCAACGGTGAAAGATCTCCGGGATCAGCAGTCACAATGGGAGTCCCTCAGGGCTCAATTTTAGGTCCTTTTCTATTTCTTATTTACATTAATGATCTCCCATATAATGTAAAAAACCATGACATTGTCTTATTTGCTGATGACACCTCTTTGCTTTTTAAAGTTAAGAGACGACAGTCATATTATAATGAATTAAATAATGCCCTTTCTAAAATTGTAAATTGGTTTAACGCTAATAATTTGTTACTTAATGAAAAAAAAACCAAATGTGTTAAATTTACATTACCAAATGTTAGTCAGAGACAGACATGTATTAATATTAATGGCGAGCAATTAGAACTTGTTAATTCAACAGTCTTTCTTGGCATAACGCTGGACTCCAAACATCAATGGGGTCCTCATATTCATAACCTAGCCAAAAAACTTAGCTCTGCTGTGTATGCGATCAAGAAAATAAGACAATTGACCGATGTCGACACTGCAAAAATAGTATATTTTAGCTATTTCCATAGTTTCATGACATATGGTATCCTATGGTGGGGTAGCGCTGCTGATGTAAATACAATATTTTTGTTACAAAAAAGGGCAATTCGTGCTATTTATAAATTAGGATCTAGGATATCTCTGAGGGATAGGTTTAGGGAAGTAAAAATTTTAACTTTAGTGTCGCAGTACATATATGAAAATCTTTTATATGTACATAAAAATATCAATAGTTTCAGCAAGAAAAGTGACGTTCACAAAGTAAATACTAGAAGTAAAAATAAGCTGTTGGTGCATGATACACGTCTACACAAAATAAGTAACTCTTTTATGGGGCAATGTATACACTTTTACAACAAAGTTCCCAATAAAATTCAAAATCTATCAATAAGTAAATTTAAATCTTTTATCAAGCAGGTACTTTGTAAAAAGGCATACTACAATATTTCAGACTATGTAAATGATAAAAATCCTTGGGACTGATGATGCTCAATTACAGGATGCATAGGTAAACCAAATTAAAATGGAAATAACATAAAATTGTACGACAATTTTTTTTTTATTTAAAACATTAATTGTATTTTAGTTTATTTGTATTATTGATAGTGTTTTTAAAAGAGAACTTACGAGTTTCTTGCCGGATTCTTCTCGGTAGAAATCAACAACATTGTGAACCGGCGGGAAGGTGGGAGGGTTCAAAAAATAATATTTTATAACTTTGACGATTCAAAAGTGATCGTAAAATCCTTATTTCAATAAACCATTTTGACTTTAACAAGTTTTTTAAGTGTTGGAATTTCTTTGCGCAAGTAATAGTCATTTATATGACGGCGAATAGCGTCAGCGTCGAAGTTGTCAGCCGATGTCACACGACGTGGTTGGAGTTTTTTCTTCGTCGTACGAAGCTTATTTTCCTGCATGCCGCTTGTACCGTAAGCTTCGGTAGTAATTTTTGAAATAGTAGGTCCACTAATTCCTAATGCGGCCGCAACACGCTCTCGCACTTGCGACAGTGGTAATAGCGGGCCACCATTTTGATACTCTGCTTCAAAGTAATTACGAACCTTGATTACCAGTTCTCTCGCCTGCCGTTTCAGAACAGATCCTTTAGGGATTTTGATATTTGACAGCTGGGCAGCAATCAACACGGAGGTACACAAAATACACAACATAACGTATGGATAATTTGAAAAAACTCAGCGAACAGAAATGTAGTGACTATATAGCACGACCGTCTTGTTGCGAGTGACAGATTAAAACAAACCCAACATGGCGGTGGGCCATTGAGTGTTCCCACCTGTAAAAAAATATATTTGAATGTTTTTGTTGTATTTGTCTTTGTTCAAAACATCAAATTATAACTGTCATCGAGAAAATAAAGAAATGGAAATAGTATAGTGGTTTCATTCAGTTGTTTTTTAACCTATTTAGACCTTTATATATTTCCTCGCTCTGTTTTTTGAATTAAAACGAAATTCGAAGCATTTTTTCTGACTTGTCTAAATAACAATATTTTGGAAAACACAGACACACATCTATACTAATATTATAAAGAGGAAGGATTTGATTGTTTGTATTGAATAGGCTCCGAAACTACAGGACCGATTTGAAAAATTCTTTTACAATTAGAAGCCGACATTATCCCTGATGAACATAGGCTACTTTTTACCGCGGGAAAATGCTTCATTCCTACGGGAAAACGGGTAGTAAGAATTATCCTTCCGTACTTATCTTTTCACATAACTTCTAAACGGCTGAACCGATTGGGTTGAAATTTTATATGGGTATTTCGATGGTTTCTTGGATGATTTAAAAATAAAATTGGGCCCGGTAGTTGGCGCTGCTGTCGGTATGTCAACTACTAAACGGCTTGACCGACTGGGTTGAAATTTTGTATGTGTATTGCCATGGTTTCACAGACACGAATGTATTATGCCATTAAGGACGTAAGATTTGATTGTTTGTTTTTTTGCTATAATTGAGGAGATGCCGTAAGAACCTACGCAGATAACGAAATTTAGCGCGGGCGAAGCCGCTGGCAGAAGCTAGTACTACATAAAATATTAATACTACAATACTCTGGCATGATAATTTTATGTGAAAGAATTTGTGGTCGCCACAGTACACATAATGATGAAGTCCATAACTAGAGCTTATAAAACCGGAGGTATGTTAAAAAGTCGGACTTACGATTTTAATGAAGTGGATCAGGATTCAGTTTGTTTGTACGAGTACGTAGCTTATTGTTAATTTTGTTATAACTAAACGATGTTTATTTTTTTAGATAAGTCAGAATACTAATAATTACATTAAGAAAGATCTGCATACGAATAAGAAGATGCTGACGACTGTATTGTAATGTTACACAACGCTGGCTGGTGAAATTTTATCGATGTATTCAATGCCATCTAGCGGCGAGCAGATACATTTTATGCATTCTAATGAAATAGGGTTTGAAATAAGCTTCAAAATGAGCACTGTTAAGTCTTTTGCACGTAAAATGAGTGAGCTGTAATGCAAATAAGAGGAACATCTAATGGTTTTTTCTTTTAAATCATGGGTTTCATAAGTGCCATTTCCACCAAAATTGAAATTAATCGTATTCCGTATAGGATTAACATTAAAAAAGAGGTTGATGGATTCTAGCAGTTTGGCTGCTTTAAGACACATATTTTTTAAAAAAATCACTATTTTAAGAAAAAAAAAATTTCGAATTTTTACAAAAACCACCTTTTCATAATATCTCATTCATAAAATGATAAAAGATACGTATAAAAGTATAATGATAAAAAAGGTAGGTATTTTCTGACAAAAAATTTGTTTTCTTTTTCTGTCACACAAAAATTGACGGATATATGATTGTTTAAGGAGCGCGCGGCAGCGCAATCACAGTCTCTCTCGAGCTCTTTGACCTTTCACCGTTTTAAAATAAAAGGTTTTTCACTATATATTGTAATAAAAAAATTGTAGCTCTTTTAATTACCTTTAAAATGGTTTTTTATAAGTTGTGATAGCATCAACATTAAAGGAGTTATGGTCCAAAAACTAATCGTATTTTTCTTACTTAGTAAACTGAAATTTTCGGAGCGTGAATATTTGGAGCAAAGTGAATGTACACAGTAATAGAGACCTAAAATTATTGTTTTATGTATATATATATATAAATTATGAACATATATTTTGGAAACGTAGGCTTGAATACATACCAACGTTCATATATGTATATGTCACCGTAAAATTGTAAATACCGTTAGATTATAATGTGAAACTTGTTTCGATACGTGATCACAAGAGATACTGAACCTAACTCACCCAAAAAGATTTATATATTGCGATTTCTGCCTCATTTTGTTTCATAGTATACAATCTCACTAGATAGATTATAACTTAACGTTATTTACAATTTTACGGTGACATATATATAACACATTTGAATGAAGGTAAGTATGTGTATTGCTCGGAGGGGCCAACCCATCATATATATTTACTGTTTTAATTTAGGGGTAGTTTTAAGGGTTGAAAAACTTGAGAATATGATAATTATTTTCGAGAATGTGGAATAACATTTAAATCCTTTCCATTTCATCAAAAGAATTTTTTTTAATCATTTTTTATCAAGGGGTTGTTTTTAAGGGTCGAAAGGGGGTTAAAAATTTGATTAATAACAAAGAGAACATAAAATATTATTTTCTCTATACTTAAATCTTTTTATGTCATCAAAGTAATTTTTTGTGATTTTTTCAATTTAGGGGTTGTTTGCACGGGTTGTAAGGTTTTCAAGGGGTTGAAAATGATTTTATTATGAGGTAATTGTGTTATAAAGCACTTTACAATTTCACACCTTAATATTAAACACGTTTTCTAGTGATAAAATGGCTCAATGTAAATTTTTCCATTAAGGGGTTGTTTACACCCCTTAAAAATAATAGGCGAAGCTCAGATCATTTTCACTTTTGAAGTTAAGGGTAAGATGAGCCTAATTCCAAACAAAAATTTTCATGCAAATCGGTTCACAGTAAAAAAATTCGGAGGTAAGACCCTATTCTTCGCTCCAATAACTGCACTATTATTTCTTCAACACATTCTGTAACAACGTGTTATCTAACGACGCATATTTGACTTGCTTCTTAATTATTAATTATTCTATTTACACATAGCCATTTATTTTATGTTAAAAAATCGTGCAAAGTCATAACTTAGATGTGTTATAATTTTCACCATATAAAAATGTATCCTTTTTGCTAACTAGATGGCATTGGCGTCAAATTAGATCGCGATATGGTTTCGTTCACACTAAGTGATGTTATAGTATAGCGCAGACGACGTCGCGGGCGGCAGCAGCTTTATCATTATAAATAGAAGAAAAGCATTATTGATTTATAATGGATTCGGTTGTTACTAAAAGTGATACAGTTCACTTATGAAATAGGTTTAGCTCTATAGGTTGTATTAGAACTGTAAAAAAGAAGTTAAATATTCTTTCCAGTTAGTGTAGTAGCAGCGGCCGCTTATATACTTATAACGTTAAAGCTTGTTTCG
Source organism: Apoda limacodes (assembly GCA_946406115.1). Taxonomy (NCBI): domain Eukaryota; kingdom Metazoa; phylum Arthropoda; class Insecta; order Lepidoptera; family Limacodidae; genus Apoda; species Apoda limacodes. Next base: position 54,873,645 of record OX291540.1, read on the forward strand.
GCCTGCAGCGTCAAAAGCTATTTGAAGATCTTCATTAACTCCCTTTAATTCTTATTGCTATAAATCAGCTATATCAGAGTCGCTTATATATGATGAGGCTGTTGTTCAACTTCATTAAAGTCATTGGTTCTGCAACGGAGTTAATTAAGAGTGTAGTAACACCAAACACTACATGCGTTGTATAACACTTACATACAGCTTACGCCTGTAATACGAAAGACAATGATAGATTGAATAATTATAGCAGTTTTGTACGATCCTGATATAAAGGTAAGATAAACAAGTTATAATTCTTTAATGACTCCACTTAATATTTCTAACGCTTAACGTTTTTGTCTATAATCTAACACATTGTAGTTTATGCACACCCTTATAATATATATGCTAGATAAGTACCTATGTATTGCAATGTGCAACCAATATATTCCTAATTTTATTGTATTATCGTCAGTATTAAGAAGATGCTCAGAATATAGAGATGTTAGTAAAACTATCCCTTGTTTCATTACACGGAAACTTATAACATTATGAAAACATTAATCGAACTGAGCTAAACTTTGGGATTTCACTACTTCGTAAAGAACCCCTTATCTTAAATATCGCTATTTTCAATCATTTTCTGTCAAAAATAAATAAATATTTATTTATACAAAATCACTTTTAAATAACGTGGTACCTAAATTTTCCGAATTATTTTACATAGTTTATGTATACAATCACTAAACTAACCAACATTTGAAATGGAATGTCTAAAAACTATTTTAGGATATTAGTACTTTTAGTTGTTTCCCTTTTTTTTCTTAAAATCATATTTTTTCTAAGGCGCGTGAAAATTGAGACGGGAAACATGATACACATTCACACTTAACTTGTAAGCGCTCTAATAATTAATATTACACTTCAAGAACATTGTTAATCAACAATACTTACATTTCGTGATGAAAATGTTGCAATTTCCGTAAATGAAAATTTTAGCACTTATTTCATATTTATAAATTAATGTAATTTTATGACTTTCGAAGTTTTTAGTATCTACTTTTGACCCCGAAAACGCTATAAATGAGTTATAAGGTATCAAAATACAGATCCAAGTTCTATTTGACACCGTTATAGATATTTTATATCACTAAAACTTTCAATAAAGTCCATTATAAAGGTGCAATAAAGGTTCAAGCGGAAAACTGACGATCTTATAACACCTCTTATACACTTCTACTAAAGGTTATAAAGAACCACTATAAAGGGTCTATACAGGCTTTACCAGCTAAATTTTGCGCCCAAATCGAAGATATAAAGGTGTTATGACACTCTATAACTCTCTTATAAATCATACGCTAACTCTTTAATATTTAAGCAGAACCGAGAAAAAGGTCCTCTGCAGCTTTTCTTAACGCTAAAATGTTACTTGGGTGTATGTTGGGTTAACAAAACTAGCTTAACAAAAGATAAGGTCATGCCAGACAACCATGGAAAGGTCAGTTCTAAAATAAGAAAACTGCACAAAGTACCAAATGTTTTTATAAGAGAAAAAACCAAGTTCGATGACTTCTTAGACCACATCCTAAAATTAAAGTGGAAGTGGGCTGGCCACCTCGGTAGATTAAATAATGGACGATGGACAAAAAAGCAACAGCTTAAGCGCGTGTCAAAGGAAAACGAAAGAGAGGAAGACCGCGCACTCGCTGGGCGAACGACGTAAAGACAATAGCGGGAAAGGACTAGATCAATAAAGCTGCAGACAGAGAGGAATGGAAAAGCCTAGAGGAGGCCTTTACCCTGTAGAGGGGTTCTCATCTGTTTTAAAAGTTTTACTTTTTAGCTAATTTAATTTATTTGACATATAAAAATTTACTCTAAATTACATTTATTTAACTATTATTAAATTATTCAATTCTATTGTAAATCGTAATTTTATAAAATCTTATGTTTATTAAAATGTAACAACTAAAAATGTAATGACTAATTCTTTTGTAAATCAAATTATCTTTAAATGTATATTGTAGAGTAGCAAATGATAAATTAAAAGGCTTTTTTTTTTATTATTTTATTTTATTTATTTAAGTACTACGGACTTTGCGTTTGCGTGACTAAAAAGATAAAGCTTCTAGATTTTTGAACTGCTCCAATTTTACAAATTGATATTCAACTTCAACCTAATCTATTTTACCACACTAAGGGATAATCCTATAGGAGCCCGTTTTTTTCCGTTCGAGGTACGGAACTCTAAATATATAAATGAAGTAATAAATAGATATTAATCTTGAAGAAAAGGATTTTTTCCTTATCTCAAAAACTATCGAAAATAGAAAGATCTGTCAATTTCCTATAAAATATAAAGATTTTTATCAAAGTAAATCATTTCTGAATTTTCAGTTGACTACACTTCATATTATATGTATATTTTGAGTTAGTCATTTTTTGAATATTTTTGACCATAACTTAAAACTGATGTTAAATAAAAATTAGCTTACACTTAAGTTCTTCATGAGAATTTATCCCCGCAGCGGATGTATAGTGGTAGCGTCACTTCCTCACGGTCGCGCACCCAGGCAGCTCTCCGGGCGCGGGACGGCAAGGGGTCTGTGAGCAAGAGGTCTGTCGCCAACACCCCGCCGCCCCTCGGAACAACGCCCACGCACACCACACACCCAACCACAGCGAACACCCACGCACCCAACCTTCTCTTTCCAACCAAAGAACCTACGTCACAATAAGCACCGAATGTTAATGAGGGACAAGATGCAGCTATGCACCAGCATGTATAACCTGAAATGAGGGTTCCGTAAAGTAACAATTACTCAGGATATCTAAAAAATTATCTGCGGGTGAAGTTAAGGCACAGCTAGTTAATTTACTCGTAGCGTGAGTGACGTAAAAACCCAATATCTGTTGCTCGATTGTTGAGTTGTTACAAAGTAAACACACTCACCATAACAACAGTAGAGGAGAGAGAGTGCCAGAGCTTGAGGCTCACCAGTACCGGGGCTTGCAGCCACCGGGGCAGCGCGGTGGACGACACCGCTTGCGAGAGCACCCAAGCGCGCCCAGGACCTATTCAGATCATACAAGGGTTAAAAACTTAAAATCTACTTAGCATAAACACTTGAAATTTGGTTTATTAATTAAAAACCCCTCAGATTAACCAGAAACCCTATTTTCATAGAAAAAAAATTGCATCTCATTTCTAACTTGGGTACTTTTTGATCAACCCAAGTATATGTATGGAGAGATTGTCATGATTTACGCCATAATCATATTATTAACTATAAAACATTCTTCTTACATACATAATTTCACGTCTACCATTAGTGGCGCCAAAATCTTTTTCTATGATCAAAGATAAATATATCTTGGTTCAAAGATCTTTGAACCAAAAGTATATCATAATGTAATATAGACATATGATTTATTTTATATTTTATCATAGATCTTTGACATGATTGGATCCAAGAAAGTCATAGAAAGAAGTATTTTTATAAAGTTTTTGTAATCTTTTTCAAACTTTTGTTTTATAAACTAAAATTGTACATATAAATGCAACGATTTTACAGTAAGAATAATAAACAAATTTATCTAATTGTGTTGCAATATCCGAAAACTAATATCTTGAAAAACCGTTAAAGTGAAAAATTACAAAGTGTAGTTAAAAGTGTAGCCTGATCTTTGCACTCAATGCCCACTTGTTCTTACAAGGCAATTATGTCTTAATATGCAAGCGATCATCTTTTTCAACTAAAATAGTGTCTGGTCTCTTGGTCTAGTGGCTTAAAGGCTCGAATTAGAAATCAAGTATCCAGGGTTCAAACCCAACAACTAAGAATTCTTTATGTTAGTACAAATACTGTTGGAAAGTAAATAAAAAAAAACAGCAGGCATCAAAACAGCGTCGCTCGATTATAACTACACAGAAAGAAAGGGTTCGTGCAAGAGATAATTTAGTACTTGGCAACACATTATAGAGGGAGTTGTAATAAGATAAATACAGACTTTTATATGTTATAAAAGATGGCAACAATAGCAAAAATTAAGTATTCACACTGCAGAAGAATATTTGTGCTGTTTAATTTGTGACATGACATATGATATTTCCTGTGCTAATGTCTCTAGTAAGCGTTTTTATCTTATGACCAAAGAAAACAAAAAATCATGTAAATCTCGAAACTGTATTAAAAAATCCGCATTCCAGCTACAAAAGTCTATAAGTACCTGTGATAAAAATAAATGAATTGATTTGTCTAACAAGCAATTTTTACATGACAGCAAGGAAATCATCACTCACAGGAAAAGACCCGAAAAACAATATATATCGGGGGGAAACAGTGCTTACTCAGATACCGAACTAATTAGCAATGATTCTGCATCTGAAAATGCCAGCCCAATAAGTTTGCCAAACTTATTCAGGTCTGATAATTCACAAATAATGGATTTAAAAAATGAAATTGACCAATTATCTATGCAACTTGCAAATGCTCATGAGGAAATTGAAAATATGGCAGCAGAAACCCATGCGTTAAAAAAGACTATAAGTGAATATCAAAGATAGGAGGGTTTGTATAAAAAAATTTTGGAAAACAATACTTCTCCTCGGCAAGGTATTAAATCAAAATCAGCTAAAAAGCAGAAAAAAACTTAAACTGTAGCCTATCAACACCTTCTTCGGTTAATAAAAAAAAGGTGGTGTTACAGAAAATGACTTCACTTCAACACCTCAGTCATCAAAAGATTCTTCCAGTCAAAACATGGAATGTATGCGACAGAGTGCTTTGCAAAATCTAAATATATCACAAGAAATAGATAAATCCAGTTTAGTGCCCTGCCGCCCTCACGATAAACGCACTAACTACGTTTTGACACTTTTCGAGAAAAACATGGTTAAAATTTTTATTTTTATTTTGTTCGTATCTTCGGAACTACATGAGATACCATAACTCAAGAGGTACCGAAACAAAGAGAAGGGTTTCAGGAATACAAAAAATACAAATGTATATAAATATACATCACAGTGGACTATATAACTCAAAAAAGGTACTTATCACTAGCAGCCTTTTTTACTTTTAACCCATGATAACTAGTCATAAACGCCTCAACTACCCTACTTGAGGCGTTTATGCTAAGTAAATCGATGTGATTCACTTTTTTGTTGTTAACTTTTACCGCAACCCTTCAATAACTGTCATGTGTTACACATATCATAAGTGCATTAGTACTTCATATAATCCGTTTTTTTATAAAAATGGCTGAGTTCGAAGAGACAATAAAAAGTTTTTGTAACAAAATTTGTTATTATCAAATTTAAAAAAAAGATTTAATACAATAAAATCAACTTTTCAATCAAAGTATTTTATTTCTGAAAAATAAATGTTCTCTAGGCAAGTAAAAATACGATGTTTTTAGATAACATATCACATTAAAAAAAACATATCCAAAATCAAAATATATATAATTATTATTATAAGGTACTTTTAACCGTTACATTCAAGTATACAAAATATCAAGAATACAATATGGCAGTTTTATTTCGTCCAATAAAATATTATAGAGACGCAATATTAATGTAGGTAAAAAAGTCAATAAAAAAATCAAACAGAAATGTCGTCTATTTGACGTCTTATTGGTCAATAATATCTTTTTCCTTCTTTTGTAATGCCTTACTTCAGGAAAAGATTTTTTTTTGCCTGATATAAAAACTAGAAATTTCCAATCTTCTACATGACTCTCTTTGTACTTCAGTAAGAATTGACTCCTAATAGCTTTGACCTACTTCAGTTCCTTCAAATATCCCTTGGTTCTGTATTTTAAGAGTTCTGTACCCCAAATGGAAGAAGAAACCTTCATAGGATCACTTATTGTCCATCTGTCTGTCAGTCTGTCAAGATCCTTTTTCTCAGAAAACGCGTGGAGGTATGAAGTTGAAATTAATATCTAATGCTAAGGTTTACGGTTCCTTAAAGCTGAAAAAGCTTCTAAGTCAAGGCAATAAAAAATACGGCCTAAATAGGGACATTTTTGACGCATATTTTGGTATTCCATTGGAATCAATCAAAATCTACGAGGTACTTCCCCTTATCTTAGAATCATGAAATTTAAGAGGAAGCAAGGTCTTACAACATCACAGCTATAGGAAAAAATCCAAAAACTGGTTATGAGGCATAAACCTGTGAGACTTTATCACATCATGGGAGAACTTTAATATATAATAAGTTTGTACGGAACACTTGGTCGGTTTTTTGATTTATGTTGAGATGACACGACAAAAAATCGAAAACAGTCATAGTCTTTACAGTATGTTTTTTAGCCTTACAATTTTTACGGTGTCTATGAAATCATCATAATTTAAATTTTTCTTGTTTTTTTATTGACGTTTTCACCTGACGGAAAGTATTTGCTGACATGAAAGTGTGTCCCGGTTCAAATTATTTTACCGAGATTGTTTCTGTCCGAGTTCACTTTTGACCATATTACCTATGACCATATTACAAGAAAACAAGTTTCAAGTTGATGCTATTAACCTAAGTACTTCGACAATGATGACCATAGAGAATGCTAGCAATAAATGCACAAACTCAAACATAGTGCATTTATAACTAGCAAGCTATTGAATGCTAGAAAACAAGTTTTGTACCAACTATAGATAATGCGTTCTTGATATGTAAAACTGCAGCCGAAGTCTTAGTTAGTGCGTTTTTAACATTGAAAAAACTAAGTAAGACACGAAATCATAAAATGTTACTTAGAGAAAGTTGTAGATCTCGTTCTCCTGATATCAGATATATATACAACTCAATTTAATTAGTTAATGCGTTTATCGTAAGCGCGGCAGTGCCTCAACCAAAAGATTCTTCCAGTCCAAAGGTTGAACACCCACACAAATGTACGTTGCAGAACCATAACATATCACAAGAAAATTTTTTAGGTGAAAATGATAAAGAGTCAAGAAAACCCAAAATTATAATTATAGGGGATCAGCAACTTACAAGTATTGCATCAAGACTTATATTGACGAGGTTGGTGAATAGAAATCTCTTGTGCTACTACTGAGAATATACTGTGGAACGATAAAATAGAAATCTCTTGTGCTACTACTGAGAATATACTGTGGAACGATAAAATAGAAATCTCTTGTGCTACTACTGAGAATATACTGTGGAACGATAAAATAGAAATCCCTTGTGCTACTACTGAGAATATACTGTGGAACGATAAAATAGAAATCTCTTGTGCTACTACTGAGAATATACTGTGGAACGATAAAATAGAAATCTCTTGTGCTACTACTGAGAATATACTGTGGAACGATAAAATAGAGAACTACGACTTAACAGAAGACGATTGGGTTATATTATCGGTTGGAAGCAATGACAAAAATCTTTACCAATTTTCCGCTGAATTGTCGGCCTTTTTGAAAAAAGTTGTCAAGCCAAAGATCTTAGTTCTAAGTATATTACATAATCCATTCCTAAATGAAAAAAAATTTAACAATCTATTAAAGTTACTGTTAAAATGTTTAAAAAATTGTAGTTACTTAGACATAAATAGCCAAATTAGATATCATACTAATATAAAAAAAAAAAACATATTTGTGACATCATAAACAACTATATTAATTATAAGGATTATGAAATGTGTTTCTTAGGTTATAACTTGAAAAAACATGTCTATAAGAAAAATATATTTTCCCAGCGATTGAAACAAACAACCATAACAGATTTCTATAAACTAAGCAAAGTAAATATAAGTAATTCAGAAATATTGAGATCTCAAGATACTACCAGTTTTTCGTGACTAACCACGAGGCTTACTTCAAGCAAGTATCTTGCACTTAAATATTCAAGGCATAAAATCGAAACTAGATTATATTCAAACTTCAATTAATGAAAAATTGACGTACTATGTTTTAGTAAAACTTTTTTGAAACAAGCACAGGCTAATATGTGTAAGCTGGAGGGGTACAAACTAGTATCTTGTTATCTTAGAAAATCTAAGTCTAGAGGTGGTGTCTGAATATACGTAAAAAACTCTATAAATTATAACAAACTAAATTATATTTCTGACATAGCTGTTGAGCTTCACTTTGAATGTTGTGGAATTGTAATATCGGAATTGAATTGTAATATAATTTGTGTCTATCGCACCCCAGAAAGTGATTTTAATGTTTTCATGGAAAAAATAATTATCTTGCTTCGGAAATTAACAATAAGGTCAAAGTCATTGAACAGAAAAATTATAATTCTAGGTGACTTTAATGTTGATCTCTTGGAAAATAGGAAGAGAAGTAAAGAATTTATAAATGCATTTCGGAGTTTTAATTTACATATGACTATCCATGAACCAACAAGAATAACTTCTCATTCAAGGACTTGTATAGATAACATAATCACTAAATACTAAGAAATATGAGTCTAAGGTATGGGACATTGGCTTATCTCATCAGACAGCGCAGTTGATAAAAATTCCATGCAGTGCGAGCTATGAACAAAAATATTGGTATGTCTATAAGAGGAACATAAACAAAAACTTACCCATATTCTTGAAATACATTAAACAATTAAACTTTTCAGACGTCTACACTCATACTGATGTAAACCAGGCGTATAAAGCATTCGTAGACATTTTCAAAATTGTTTTTGAGTTGTGCATACCGCTTGAAAGATATAAAGTATCACATAGAAAGAAACCTAGGTGGAAATCACGGGGTATTATAATCTCATGTAAAAATAAAAGAAAAATGCAAGTCGTGAAAATCCGGTTTTTTAAGAGAAACAATCATCATAAACTTACAATAATATATTAAAATTAGTAATAAACCAGTCATTCAAAACCAGTCAAACCAATTCATGAAAAAGGATGTAAAAAAATATAGGACACTACAGACAACAGACACAGAAGCTCTGCTTCCAAACTTTTCTAAAATTTTTGAAAAATTTATATACAATATACTTAGTGATAATCAATTTGGGTTTCAAAAACATAAAAATACTATGCTCGCTGTATTTAAAATACTTAGACAGATTTGGGAGTTTCTAGATATGTCCAGGGCATTCGATTGTGTCGTTCATTAAATTTTGTTAAAGCAGTTAGAATATATCTTAGGTATCCGAGGTATAGCATTTGATCTACTAAAATCATACTTGGAAAATAGACAACAAGCTACAGAAATAGAGTCATACAATAAACATACTAAGACGCTTGAGAAAGTTAGCTCTACCTTTTGCCAGTCTCTAATTGGAGTCCCACAGGGAAGTATCCTCGGGCCATTGCTATTTCTTGTAGATATAAATGAATTGCCTAAGGTTTCAGACAATCTGTGTGTAATGTTTGCTGATGATGCAACTATATTTTTCCCAAGACTGACACCCGATACAAACTTAGAAACAGTCATACATGGAACACTTAACAAGGTAGCGCCTTGGGTTTTAAGCTTAAATCTTAAAGTAAATCCCTCAAAAACTAAAATTATGCAGTTCAGGAACTACAAAAGTGAATCGATTGACCTTACCATTCAACTTAATCAAAATCACTTTGAAATAGTAAATGAAACATTTTTTTATAGATTACTATTGACACGCATTTAAATTGGAAGCCACAGATAATTAAAATAAATAAAAAAATATCTAGCTATTGCTACGTGCTATCCGTACATATATATCCTTTATTAACCTATGGTATAATTTTCTGGGGAAATTCTGTAGATGCCGAAACCACTTTTGTCCTACAAAAGAGGTGTATAAGAATAATTTATAAAATGTTTACTCGTGAATCCCTAAGAAACACATTTAAAGAAAAGCATCTCGTAACTGTCACAGGTATCTTTATATTGGAAATATGCTTTTTTGTTAAAAATAATATGGATTATTTTACTGAGAAAAGTGCTAGAAAAGAAAATATACGCTCCAAATATAGATACAATTTGTGCTTACCGAATATTAAAAGTAGTACGTACCTAAATAGTACGTATGTAACTGCTATCAGAATTTTTAATAACCTTCCTAACTGTATAAAAATGCTTAATGGAAAGATTTTCAAAGTAAAACTAAAAAACTGGCTAATTGATAAGAGTTTTTACACTTTCAAAGAATTTTTTGAAGCAAATAATTTATAAGTTATTTTTATAATTTGATAATGTAATGAAGTAGCTTGACTTGATAATTAACATAGTGTAACATAATAACTAAATAACATATATAGTAAAAATATTATATGCCATACTGGTAGCTGTTAAGACCTTGTTCTAGATAATATTTTAACATCTTGTAAGCTCAGTCGTGCAATAAATAAATACATATTCTATTCTATGTCATTAAAACAAAAAAACCGTAAAACTTCTTATAAAAATGAAGTCAATACGAATATGACTATTTTATTTTGATATATACATATTTTAGTATTTAGTAGAAATAATTAAAATTCAATATAATTTATTCAGTTTAGGCTACAATAATTGAGCACTTATGAATGTCACTACGCCATCGGTTCGTAAGTCTACAGGGCGGGAGACCTTGTACTGAGAAGAACCGGCAAGAAACTCAGCAAGGGCATTTCTTTTCTCCCTTTCTCTTACAGCGTCCAATTAAAATATTGGAAAATGCCCTCCCTATCATAAAAGGACACTTTCCATTAAAAACATAAAAAACATGAAATATAAAGCACAAGCAAAACATAAAAAAGTATCGAAAATAAACAAAAGACAGTTTATGTATTCCTCACTAAGAAATAATCAATGTCTTACAGTATTAATAAACAAAACAAAAAAGTAAGACTAAATACTAAGAATACAAAGAAGTTTGCAAGAGCAGACCAGCCTCCACAGGCGGCACCCGTTCTCGAGTATGACACATGAATCAGCCATCGCTTCGCTCAACCATGTTTTAGGGAACGTAACGACCCGACGCACATGGCACCACCGCAGATACTTTGAGAGAGCATGACACACTCAAGCAACTCCAATAAAACTTCGATTGTACTATCACCGCAAAAGCAGCAGAACTAAGTTTACCTGCTAGTACTGTAAATTGTGGACCCCACTGCAATTTTGACCATTTATAACCACTTTTTTGAATTCTATTGCTTAAGTATGATTCTACAAGTTCAAGAGATTTATTACTAACACCATAATATTTTAGTTTAGCTAACAACGTATGATGATCGACACAATCAAACGCTTTCGATAAGTCGCAAAAAACACCAACTACATCCTGGGAACTCTCCCATGCCGCGAGAATAAGCAAGGCTCCAGCATCAGTAGTTGAGCGTCCTCTGGTAAAACCGAATTGTCGATCATGTAAAAGTCCCTGTATACAAAAATGTGAAAGCAATTGATTTAGCAAGATTTTTTCAAATATCTTACTACAGACAGGTAGAACAGATATTGGTCTAAAATTTGAGGGATCTTCTTTGTCACCAGATTTAAAAAGAGGTATCAATTTACTGCATTTGATAAGGTCTGGAAATACACCATTATCAATGCATACATTAAATATTTTAGCAATATAAGGAGCAATAACTGAAATGATTGAGCTAATTAACTTAACAGACATCCCCCACAAATCTTCAGTATTTTTCAGATTAAGTGTTTGAAATGTTTTGGTAATTATTTGGGGATCCACGTGTTTAAATTTAAAGTTAACACTACACTCAGTAACACTGTCCTTTAGAATATTCAGCAGCTTGGCAAGATGAAGTTAAGGATTCAGTTATTTTTGATGGTATTTCACCAAAGAAATTTTCAAATATTTGGTCTACTTTTTCATCATTTTCAATTAAACCGGAGTCTGTTTTGATATTAAAGTTCTGTTTACGAGCCTTTGATCTACCAGTTTCATTATTGATCACATTCCAAACAGTTTTAATCACTTTATCAGATGATTTAATTTTTCTGCTTATGTGATTAGACTTTGCAACATGACAGACTGTTTGAAAAAAATTTGAATACTTTTTGATATGTTCATTAAGGCTTGGATCGCGCATAAGCGATTTTAGTGAATATAATTTATAAAGTCTATCTTTGCTTATTTTAATTTCTTTTGTAGCCCAATCGTTAAATTGAGGCCTGTAATTGCATTTTTTTGTTTTGTTTTAAAAATGTTATTGAAAGTTTTATTCACCGACTGGAAAAAGTTTTTATATAAATTGTTTTATATAACATCTTTTTTCGGCTCAAGAGCGGGCAAGATTAAATTTTTCTAAAAAACTATTTATCCGAGGAACAGTGATTGGCCTACATATAATCTCCTTGTCTAATTCGGAACAAGTTATGGCAAAGCTAGCACTCTGACCACAATGATCCGATTTCAGACAACTTATGTTTCTTTCTAAATATTCACAGTTACAGAATATGTTATCTAAACATATTGCAGTTGTTTCAGTTATTCTTGTAGGCTCTAGAAAGAGATTTTCCAAGTTAAATGACTTAAATAGACTAATTAAGCGAGTACTTAATGAGGAGTTTATAAGTAAATCTACGTTAAAATCACCACATATACACCTTTTTTTGCTTCTAGTGACTAGCTTTAGAACATTCTCCATTACTTTTTCAAACTCACAGTAATTTGTAGAAGGTGGCCTATAGACACCGACAATTATATATTTTTCAGTCGACATTGTGACGGTCGAACATACATATGACATATGTCTGAGAACCGCCTCCGAAAGCTCCTGCTTAGGACACCTAAACAACATTATAGCTTTTACCGTTTGGCTATTAAACATAAAAACGTAAAACAACGTTATTTTATAGTTGAGCCACGAATCGTGTGACTGTAATGGCAAAAGCCAACAGAAACCTCAACTGTCAGCAGCTGATTATAGCTCTATAGATATACCTATACTTTTGATATATGTCTATACAAATGACTGTATGTTATCTTTCACTAAGATTTATGTTGGCTAGATTTTAAATCACCACAGTAAGTACAATGACTTAAGCACTAAATCTAGAAGATTCCATGGAACAACCTCTCCCTCTGATGGGGTTTTTTATTTTAAAAATTTGCTTTCATCAGTCATTCAAGAGACAGCTAGAAATATCCTTCCCATACCAGCTATGGTTACTGAACTTTAAAATTTTGTAAATATGTGTTAGAATTTAAGTTAGAAATAGAAAAAAAAATGGTCTGTTGTGTCCAAATTCGCGTTTTCCTCATTTCTCAAAGCGCCTAAGAAGAAACTTCTTGTCAAGGGCAAACCTTGTTTCACAGACAATCGAAGGGTCTGTCTGCAAAGGGCATGAATTTCAAACTAGAACGGCTTCATCTCCGAAACTATTAATTGTAGACTGAAGCAAGAGAAAGCAACGCCTGGCGAACCTCCCACTGTGTTATGAAAATTTCCGGCGTGGTCTTACCGCACCACGGTATAGTAGGTGGTAGAGTGCCTGTACTGCGAGTTCATATTTCGGTTATGACCACAACTTTTTTTACTGGCGACAAGTAATACGGCGACGTGGACCTGCGGTATCGTCACCAATAGCCGCCACAGCACTAGTTACTTCGCAAATTATGTAAAAAAGCTGACTTTGGTGGCAGCTCTTTCCTTTGTATAAATCAAAAGCAACATGGCAAATAATAAATAAAAACAAAACGTCCTATCCTAAGGAATCTATACAGAGAATAAGAAATAATAATAGCATAGTGACAGATCCCAAAGAGATAGCAGACACTTTTAACGATTACTTTGTTAATAACTCTCAATTCACAACCACAAATGCTAAATGCAAAATCGATGTGAGTCATCAACCTCAATCTATGTTCATGTTTCCGGTGACAGAAAATGATGTAGCAAGAATAATTAAAACATTAAAAAATACAAATGGAATATCAACAAAAACTATTAAATATGTGGCTTCGGATATAACAAACGTTTTATGTTACATTATAAATTTATGTATAAAAGAAGGCGTATTTCCAACCAAACCTCTCTTTAAAAAGGAGGATAAAGAAAATTTAAAAATTACAGGCCTATCGCGCTTATATCGATATATGCAAAAATTTTTGAAAAAATTATTTATGATGCCATTTCCAATTATGTAACTACGTTTGACATACTCTGTCCAGAATAGAAAGGATTCAGAAAAAACAAAACAATTAATAAGGCCATTTTTGATTTCCTAGACTCAATCATAATTAATGTAGATAAAAAAACACAAATATGTGCAACATATACAGACATGACCAAAGCGTTTGACCACGTAGATCATAATACATTAATTGATAAATTAACAGCCTATGGTAGTAGGGGACCGATTTTAGATTTAATTAGGTCATACTTACAAGACCGACATCAATATACTGAGATCACAAGAATATGCAAAAAAACAAAAATAGAAGTAAAGTACTTATCCAGCGCGAGAACTGTTGAATGCAGCGTACCACAAGGAAGTGTATTAGGACCATTATTATTTTTACTATATATAAACGATATACCCAGTGCAGTTAATTCTCCAATGGTTTTGTTTGCTGATGACAGCACGATCATTGTAAAAAACGAAAATGATATGAATTATCAAAACAGTATTAATGAAGCACTGGCTAAGGCGGTAAAGTGGCTTGAAAAAAATAATTTGATTATTAATCTTACTAAGACAAAAGTTATGCATTTTTATCAAAGCGTAAACCAACAAAAAATTAAAGTCAGTTACAAAGATATTGAACTAGAAAGTGTAAACACAACTAAATTTCTAGGGCTCCTAATCCATAGTCAGATAACATGGAAACCTCAAATTGAAGAAATATGTAAGAAGCTTAGTAAATTGGCCTATGCACTTCATAAATGTCCAAGAAAGTTAGGCTCGATGCAGTTTTAATGTCTTATCCCGGCTCTGTAGGATCATTACTCAGATATGGAGTTATGTTTTGGGGTAATTCTACCGAAAAGGAATCAGTTTTCAAAGCCCAGAAGCGATGTGTTCGAGCAATGTGTGGTTTAAAAACTCAAGATAGTTGCCAACCTGCATTTAAAAAACTGAAAATATTGACACTACCATCTTTATACATTCTGGAAATATGTATTTTTGTTAAGTGCAATCCATCTCTTTTTGTAAAATGGACAAAAGGACGAATCAGATCCACACGAGCTTATAATTTAACAAAATTATGTTTAAAAAAATGCGAAACTGCACTCATGAGTAAAAGTATTTATGGAAAGGCTCCACTTGTTTACAATAAAATACCGGATAAAAGTAATGTTCTACCATTAAATTTGTTAAAAAAAAGATTAGTGACAGCTCTTACAGAAAAATGTTAATACACAATAAACGACTTTATGAGTGATTCTATAATTTAACTAGTATTGTATCTTTTAATATTTTTTTTTTTAGAACGGTGTATTTCAGTGCATGCTTAAATATTTGTACACCGCAATCAACGGCAAAACATAGAGAACACAAAATCTGTTATAAAAACCTGTATTATCTTACCTTTGTTTAACAAATAAAAACTATTTGTATTTGTATTTATTTGTAAAACAAACTTAACAGCGATACCCAATTTGATGGGAAAGGTAATTTTTTTTTCGCTGTATGGGAGCCTCTTCGAAACATTACCTAAATCTTCAAAAAATATTTTTGACAATTTGTATGGATTTGGGTCAATAAGATGCTTATGTTGTGAACATTTAAAGACTGTAGCTCTAGCCCTTTCACTGTAAGCCTGTGTGACAGACGAACAGACGGATACGTGAGTGACGTTGAGACTCTTTGGTTTCGGCACCATAATAATAGGCTCAACGGAACAAAACAGTTTCCTGGTACTGTTGCAGTCTCAAGAAAGATATCCCCTAAATAAAACCCATCAAAGGCTTACTAGTGCCATTTTCACTGTAATTGTATATGTTACGAAATGGAAATGAAACTGAGCGTAACGAAATTATAACTAAACGTAAATACATATTTATAACACATTTGCTCGTAAAGGGTCTCTTATTTCACCAATTTCAATATCGTATTGTATCTCATTACTTACTTGTGCGTTGTGCGTTATTATAATGTAAAACGCATTACTTACTTGTGCGTTGTGCGTTATTATAATGTAAAACGCATTACTTACTTGTGCGTTGTGCGTTATTATAATGTAAAACGCATTACTTACTTGTGCGTTGTGCGTTATTATAATGTAAAACGCACGAGTTTCTTTTTAATAAACTAAACGGTTTATCAAGATGCTCCGTCTAAAACGAACGGTACTGTTTTAAATCTTAGCAAAGAGTTTTTATTTCAGAAAAGTGGTCAACATTTTATGAATAAAATTAACTTTGAGAGATAAAATATAATAAATAAACATTTAATTCTTTAGTTTCATTACTATGACCTAAAATTACAACCAACCATTTATCTGTAACAAAACACAAAAATATTAAGTTACTTTATAAGTAATACTCGCTGTTTTTGTGCCTTTATCTTTAAAAAAACCCGTTGATGCGCGCGCATCGCTAATTTGTGAACAAGTAAAAAATATTCCGCTTCCTTTTCTTTTCGCTGTATCGTTTTTATTTGAAAATGTCGTCATGTAATGATGAATTTATTAATTCGACACCGCCAGAAGTCTCAGAGGCAGCGAAAATGTCTACTCTAAGCCTCCTTCCCGAAAAAACGACCGATAGAAGCGGAATAAAATGTCATCATATGGAAAACAAGCAAAGATTCAAACTCATTTTCAGAAAGTGTGTTTTTAGCCTATTTCATGGAACTTTCTCAAAAATATAAGTCAAGCTCATTGTGGTGCTAATATTAAATGCTAAAAAGCACTGTGAAAAAAAAACATGGTATTGATATCAAGTGATACTCAAACTTACTGGCATTCCTAAAAAGACGCTCAAGTGGTCATGTGAGTAAAAAGTCGAAAGTATTTTCGGCTGACAATGTCAAGAAGTTCCTAAAAGAAGCTCCGGATTGCCGATATTTGGCAACAAAGGTCAGTTGAAACTAAATTATTGTTATTAACTTCTTTCACTTTCGTATTTCTTTACAATATCTATGTTTTGTACGCTGTTTTTATCTCTTTTCAGATTGTATTAATATTCGGCATAATTAGTGCATGTAGACAACTAATGATGTCGTAAACCATGGGCGGGTTCTTCTTGTCCAGGTCAAAAACAGAATAAATAAAATTCCAAGATCGTTCACAATACAGGGGCCTTTTCACGACATGGTGTAGGAATACGAAACGCTTCGTTCAAAAAAATGATGTCTAACAGATTTTTGCAAAATAACCAAAATGGATAATGCACTAGCCAACCTATTTGGATAAATAAATTTGGAGCAATGCCGAAACAAAATGCCACTGCTTTAATTTGGATAATCCACATAAATACACAGGGCACAGTTTCAGAAGGTCCTCGGTACATTGCTCATCGATTCAGGTGCTAACTTATTGACACTTAAACGTCACGGAGGGTGGCGGTCGAACAGTGTAGCCGAGGGCTACATAGATGACTCGATGATAATAAAGAAGAAATTAGCTCTCGCATTACAAAGAATATAAATTTAGAGCCAAGTGTATTGACTCTCCACCATCTACGAGCACACACGCATGCACTCCACTATCGTCGCCGCCGCCGCAGCCTTGTAACAAGTGATTAAAGATTTATTCGTTTAATAAAGTCCGAGTTTTATTTATTTCCTCGCAAATATGTTATAAAACGTCGTATGACATACGTGTGCTTTGATAAATACAGCCTCTGTTTTCTTGTACCTTGTAGCAATATCGCCTCGGCTGTAATTTTTAACGGGACTAAATATATTGACCACCAAAAAATACTTGGACGCCCTAAGCTCTCTTACCAAAAAAATATACTAAACACCAAAAAACGAAACATGTACCAAAAAAAGAAAGTCTAAAATTGCAATGGTTCTAGCTGTTTTAGTTATGATTGCACTTTAAATTGTATTTAAGGACCAAATATAATAAATGATCACCAAATCTTAGTTAGCAAATTAATGCGCTATTACTATCTGAATAAACCACTATGATTGCTATGTAAGCATGTTACCAAATAAAGTATATTGACGCCAAATCAAGATAAATCTTGCGTCGTATGAGCCCTTTCCGTTCGACTCCCGGACACCGCAGCCACCCGACCTTGTAAACTGGCACGTGTGAAGCTACACTAAGTCTGCGGCCTGTGCCCCCATTTGTCAACTGGCACGTGTGAAGCTACACTAAGTCTGCGGCCTGCTCCCCCATTAGTAAACTGGCACGTGTGAAGCTACACTAAATCTGCGGGCTGCACCCCCATTTGTAAACTGGCACGTGTGAAGCTACACTAAGTCTGCGGCCTGCGCCCCCATTTGTAAACTGGCACGTGTTAAGCTACACTAAGTCTGTGGCCTGCGCCCCCATTTGTAAATTGGCACGTGTTAAGCTACACTAAGTCTGTGGCCTACGCCCCTTTGGTAAACCGCTTCGCAGGTCTGAATGATTTCGTTCTAGGACTAAGAAATTTTTTTTGCTTTATTAAAATGGTACCCTTTAAAAAAATTGTACCCCCTAAGGGTCCAGGGAGGGGTCACAGACAAAAGTACTCCATACAAACATTGCTGCCGACGATGTGCTCCATCGATTCCCAACATCAAAATATATGGTTATGGGGATTTTCATAGAAAATTTCAAACCCAGGGCTTCGTAAAAATTACTGTCAAAAAAACTTTTTCCGGTCCGGTATTTTCTTGGGGTTCCGTATCCAAAGGGTAAAAAACGGGAGCCTATTACTCCACCAGGCTGTATCGCATGCCGCTATAACATAAAATACTAATAAACAGAATAATATAAATATTTAATGGGGGCTCCCATACAACAAACGTGATTTTATAGTTAATAAATAAGTTTTTATAGATAATGGTACGGAACCCTTAGTGCGCGAGACCGACTCGCACTTGGCCGATTTTATCACTTGCACCCCCTTTTAGCATAGCATGTGTACAGTGTATCATGCCTACAGTGTGTAACGGAAAAAGTTGATTCTATACTTTACCTTTATACAAATAAACAAAGTCGAAGAAAATATTTGATAGGGACAAAAATTTTTTTTTAATAAACAAATATTTTATTTATAATTTTCTTTTTTATCTAATCCATATTTCCATACGTATTATTAGTTCGAAAGTTTCTATCTTTTCGTGGCTATAGCTTAATAAAATTCAGCAAACTTGCATGTTAGGGAAGGAGATACCTAGACCTAGCCTATTTCAAAATCGTTGTCTGTCTCCTGATCACTTTTATATATACTTAAGGTACTTTATTTTCATAAACGTTAAAAGGTGAATATTTAATTAGTAGGCACGAGCTATTTTTGCATAAAAAATCTTTTAATCGATAAAGTGGTTCTTTATATTTTGACACACAAATACGTTAAACTTGGTTCTGTACGGTACGGTTTCTTTTTTTATGTGCACCGCCAAATTTCATTTGTCTATTAGAGGATGTTTCAGGTTTTTGGCGGCGTACATTAATAAAAGAAACTGTACCGTACAGAACCAAGTTTAACGCAAAATCCAAGCCACAATCTAATCGCGGCTGTGTTATGTTAAACTTGGCACTGTGCGGTACGGATTTTTCATTTATGCGTACTTACCCGCAAAAAATTTTTATTGGTCTATTAATTAATGAAATGAATTTAGACACCATTTGTTTCAAAAACTATGTAATATAGCCAAACCGCTATTATTTTCTTTATTGTTTGTGACGCAAAAATCGAATTTTACTTACATAATATTTTGAAGACGAGGCTGTATAAAAACAAAAATCTTTCATTTACCGCCATTTGTTGAACAATAAAGGGAAAAAGAGAGTTTTGGTGCGAATCTTAAAAAGGAGTGGTGTTTTTTTCTGTTTAATTTTTCTAAATTCATTTAGTGACTTTCGATGTATATATTTTAGCAATGTTTTACGAAAGCTTGTTAAGAATTGTGCAACGAAGGCTCATGAATAGTGAATTATGAAGAAATAAGCAGGACATGACGCGCAATGTCTGAGGATCCACACCAAATCTCCCGCCCAATCTTGGGACTTGAAAACGAGGATGCGCGGTAACGCCCGCGCCACGATACGATATAATATAATTGACTTTGACTCTGGCAAATGCATAAATGGTCTACTAAGACCGTGCGAGCCCATTATAATATTAAAAAAAAAAGGGAAAAGTTAATACTTTTTTGATTTTTTTTTGTATAAAATATGTTTCCGCAATTTTTGCGTTTCATCTCTGTGTAAGGGGATGCTTCTTTATCGTTTAGGATTTTTTTATGCAAAAATAGCTCATGTCCAATAAATAAACATTTACCCATAAATATTATAGAGCCTATTATGTATTAGTTACCTTAGCGAAAAATATATATTAGGTTAAGGTTAAAAATCAAAACCCTATCTAAATACAAAAATTCATTCAAATCAAAACTTCAATCAAACGAGCTGTTTCCGAGATACAGAAATAGGTAAATATACATACAGTTATATGTACAAGATTGACTCATTTAAATAGACAATACCTTTTACTACTATATATTATACCAACTATTACTATTCGGGCGAATTACCATAACACCTGGCCGCAAAAGTCTATTCAATTTAGTGTTCAAAAAAATAGGAAGATAAACAAAAAGGGGGTGCACCGGAAAAAAACCGGACTGTTTTCAAGTACTTTGTTTTGATAACGGTTAGGGTGTACAAATAGGGGTGCTGAATTATTTTTTTTAATTTTGTGTCAAAATTTGTGGTGTCCCCAAAACCATATATTATTTTGATGATGGGAATCGATAGAATACATCGTCGGCAGCAACGTTTGTATGGAGCACTTTATTGACTGTGACTGTGTCCGTTTTTTTTCCCTATCACTCCCTTTTAGTTTCTCTGGCTATTTTATTGCACTCTATTGAATAGACTTTCTTTTTCAAAATCAAGATCTCTATTTTTTTATAGGTAAACCTATCAATATCAGTGCATTATTAGCTTAACATTCCATATTTATTTTTAGTTTAATTTACTAACTGCAACCGAAGTAATTGAATGCTCCAGGCGATCCACTAGTACTTGTAAGAATTCATTTTGTTATTTGTTCTTACACTATGAAGGAAGCTAACTAGAAGCCTATCGTGGACTAGAAAACGTGAAACATCACTGGGGAGGTACCTGTAACAGCAAGCAGAGCAACCACCAAAAACCGATTGCGGATTTCTTCATATTTGATAGTGGTTTGTAGAACGAATGCTTTTGACCATCACATTCTGAGGTTTTTGGATAGATTATTTAATTCCACACTTAATTTTGCACGCCATGGCCGAAAATTTCTTTTGTTCTGTATGCTGTCAAAATCTGTCTTAGTGTTTAATTGAAAGAGTTTGGCTATTTGCGGCCAGTACTGAGGAAGACAAGCGTTGGTGGTCGCCGGTCGTAGATAACTTCCATAATCGTTGTCAGAACATTTGGCTTCAATAAAAATGTACTATATATAAAATATATTCAATAAGAGCTGGCGGGCTATATACTTCTCAAACATAACTATGCACCAAGAGCTGGCGGACTTTGTTTTTTTTTTTTTAATACCACTAAGGTGGCAAACAAGCACACGGTTCGCCTGATGGTAAGCAGTCACCGTGGCCTATGGACGCTTGCAACACTAGAAGTGTCACTCACTTCAAAAATCCAATAACTTCTTTCTTTAAGAACCCCAAACTGTAGTCCTTAGAGAAAAACCTTGGCAGGGAGCTCATTCCACAACCCAAACGTTCGCGGAAGAAAGTTTCTCTGAAACCGCGCTGTACGCGACCATTTCGGTTCTAAAGTGTGAGAATGAATTCCCTGCCGATGGCGAGCGGTGCGACTATATAGGTACTTCTTAAATATAAATATGCACCAAAAGCTGGTGGTCTAAATATTTCTTTTATATAAATCCCATCAAAAACATAAATGTAAAATAAGAGCCAAGTTCAATATTATGATATATGCCTTGGATGTTGACTTCAAAGACAAAAGAAGTGAGATCTAAATGGGTGCCAAGTTCAATAGTCAGTCCTGAAATTTATTTATAACAACATAAAATATAATTTCTTCTTATAACTTAGGATAATATATTGTAGCCTAAGGTCTGACTTAACTAGTTTCTCATATACGAATTCTAAGTTATGATTAATATATATTATTATTCTATCTAGATTTTTTCATACAACTAAGGTGGTAAACAAGCTTGCGATCCGCCTGATAGTAAATAGTCACCGCAGCCTATGGACGCTTGCACCTGGGGCATCATCTGCGCGTTGCCAACCCTTCAAAAATCTACTAACTTCTTTCTTGCTCCTTGGCTCCTGCCTTAGCTCATTTCACAACCTAAGTGTTTCTTTTCTCTGAAACCGCACTGTACGTGACTTTTCTCTGAAACCGCACTGTATGTGACTTTTCTCTGAAACCGCACTGTACGTGACTTTTTGTGTTCTAAGCTGTGAGGATGAATTCCCAGCCGATTACGAGCGGTGCGATGGTAGAAAGTAGCCGTGAGCCGCATTTTGGACAATTCCTCCGAATACATTGCATTTTACAAGCAAGCAAGCAAGTTCTATTTAAAGTAATAATACAATACTTTGATAGACATCTAAAAACTATACAATATGAAACACATAATAGGTTATTTTTTGTTTTTATGTAGCATACGTACATCATATGAAGGGTCAAATATCGTCAATCGTCAAAAGAAATTCAGATATTTAAGAGTACTCCGATATTAAATAGTACTAGTAGCATAAGCGCCATCACAATTATATTCTTGCACAGTCGTATGTATACCATATCCATACCATCCATGAACATAATAAATATTATAAACAGGCTACTTGAGAATGTCAAGCAAATTTTGTGACAGCATAGGCGGCTAAGGTAAGTTTTCGAGCTAAGACAATAATATGTGAGTGCTATTGCAATGCAGTATCTAAAGTAATGCTCAAGAAGACTTTTATAGTGCATATAAAAGGCTGAAACTTAAATGGCTTCACTTGCATGTTTTTGACACCAAATTAAAGGACTCTATTTGTGAATTAGTAAGCAAAAAAACCTAGGTATGTCGCCGCCATATAAGGAAAGATTGGAGGGACTAGTTGTAAAAATAAAATATTACCTACTATATTGACCTTAACAAATATTATTTGGAGTAAATGTTTTGGATGATCATTTGATATAAAATTATTAACCTGGTTTATTCTTTTATTTTATAAAGCCCCAAATTATATATTGCTGTATTATTTTGTACAGTTATTTAGGATCGAAAATCAACCAGAATGATAAATAAATATATCACGAAGTGTCCCAAGGTACGCAACTCTCTCCTATATACCAAACTTTTTGAGTATGTAAATTTTAATTGCTTTTACAGCATATGTACTTAAACCTCAACATAACATATGTTGTAAAGATATATTATAACATTGTATATTAAATAACAACTATATGTAACACATAATTTCTCATTACTATCTGTGATTTCTCATTACCATTCGATATATCTAGAAGGTAATGAACGGTAATGAGATAAATGGTAATTGGATTTTTTTTATATGTAATTACAATGTCTTTCAAACCTGTGCTTCGCCTGACAGCAAATAGACGACTTTCTCCGACTCTACTGAGTGGGGTGCGACAGCACAGTCGTGCGTATCATCAAATGGTAATGGGGGCAACATTGAGGGACACATTTCGAAGTCCTATATTATAATTTAATCAGATCTTTTACCAACTATATGACGTTAGACAGATATACATGTATACATCTGTCTGTTCTTCCCACAAACTTTCATGAAATAGCTACCAATTTCACAAAAATCAGGCAAAAGGCACACAGATGGTAATATGATTTTAGCCTTTTTCATTATTCTAGATTTACAACACCAAATCAGATTAATCATTGATTGCGTCTAATGAAATAATTTTTTTACAGTTTTATATAGTTGCACTAGCACTTATAAAGGGTTTCGTAACACATAGTCAAAACAATAAAACTTATTTGACAACTTATTGTAAGTATATATATATAGGTACATATAAATATAGGTACGTATATATATATACCACATAGTCGACGATATATGAAAAGGTTTACGGATGAACCTTTTTAATGCCGAACGGGGAAACCGGGGTAAAAGAGTAACTTCTATAATTCTATCATTCGTTCTGATAAAATCAGGCAGGATTTCTATATGAACATAAATAGTCTGTCAGTTTTGTTAAAAAAAAAATATAAAGATATATTAGGTTAGCTCTCCGGAAATAGAACTTAAGTATTAGTCCACCGAAATTGGACTAAAAATTGTAAAATATGCAAATAAATTTCATTGAAATAAAACAATGTCAAACTATTTTTTTAGATTTTGAGTAGCAGATCACTTTTTACCAGCTACTTAAAAGAGGTGGCGTCGTGGTATCGTATACATACATTAATATATACACACATATATATATATTTGATATACACACTGACGCCCGCGCCCGCGCCCGCGCCCGCGCCCGCGCCCGCGCAAGGACCCGCTTGTTTTCAGCAACCTGCAATTTAGGTTTTCTTTAATTTTCTTAGGAAAATATTGTTGGATTTAAAAAAAAATGTCTCAATTAAATAACAACTAAGCTTTCACATTTTGGTGTAAGAGCGATTAAAATCGGCGCAACCGTTTAGCAGTTGTTACGAATTTAATTTTAAAAGACTGCATTGCATTTTCATTTTTAATTAAAAAACGAAGCAAGTTACAAAAAAAATAAAAGATTATATTAATTCTAGAGGAATTGATAATGTAAATATATTTTTTTCAGATTTTTTGAAGCTTCTGAAACCGAGAAGTAGCCTTTCAAAAACTGCTTAATTTCACTGAATTCTGTAATAGGGGCCTTAAATAACAAACAACTACATTATTTCCAGCTTCTTGACTACAATATGATCGGCGTCAAAATAATAAAGTACTTACTAGTCTATTGCTATAACCATGGAAGTACTCAAAAAGAGTTTTTATTGCCGCGTTTGTTTTTTATAGATTAGACATGAATGAATATGGCAGCGAAAGGGTCTGCGCAGCGACCGCGACCGTGAAGACAGGAGACAGGAGACAGGATACAAGAGACGACTACGGTACGGATACGGACCACGCACCGACCATGGAGACGAGGATCACTGACATATCGCGAACTGGGCACTACACTGGTCTGCTGATACTGTAACAGTCTGGAATACTTACTACCTACTGACAGTGAGTTTATCACAGTTTACCTTTGCGTTTGCGTTGGAATCGGTGGCAGCCGAGTGGTTTGGTTGTATGCCTTGCCCCTGAGCGGTAGAGGTTTGAACCAGACATGTACTATTGAGTCTATAAATAACACAAACTGAGTTGTGACAACAAACATGATATTACAATAATAGCACATTTAGGAACGAACTACTTATTCTTAGCATTGCGTTTAGAGCCGCAGCTCATCGATATTAATTAAGAAGAAGCGAAAACGTGAAAAAAATTCCACCCACCCAATGGTGGTGGGCGGGACTCTTTAGCAATGTTTTGTATAGGTATGCTTATTTATTTCAGAAGTAGGTAAACTACATACTCCCACTTAAATATAAACCTTAAGACTAAGTAGGAAGCTGGTGCTTACAATAGAGGATATAGTTTAGTTTATATAAGATTAGTAGACAAACATAGAATACACAGAGTCGACAAACAAAGCCCGGATTCGCGGATCCCGTAAATTAAAAATTCGGCGGTAAAAAAATAGTACCTACATGGTGAGTAGCACGAGTGCGACGTTTCAGTTGTTCATAAATGGCACTGCGTTGCGCCTGAGTACGTCTTTCTGTAGGTGACGAGTGTTTTTTTTTTTCGTATTCACCGTCCAGCGTTTAATATAGCGATGCAATAAATGCCATTTGCGTCTTAAGAGCGTATTTTCAAAAGTTATCACCATAGGTTGATATAGTAATAGCATCTAAGAGAAAGTTGTGATTTGATTATTAGTCATTATATGAATAAGACTGAATTAAGATAATTATTATTAGGGTAAAATTAAACAAAACTAATTAACTATGCCAAACATTTTGAATTTTGAATCTAAGAAAACAGATTACTAATTACTTATACTTAATTAATAGAAAAGAAATAATTTCAGTTGCTCAATATAAGAAATGTTCAATAAAAGTTGTTTTTTACACAAAAATCTGTAGTTTCAATTTGATTTTATAACATAATTTCAAAGATATGGGATCCCCCATGATCCCGCGCGGGATTGAGTAATCCTGCATACCAATCCCGCGGGATTGAATAAGCTGCGGGATTGCAATCCCTACTCGCGACTAGTTCGCCCGCGATTACTGAACTCAATTATTATTATAATTTGAAGTACGGTTATCTGATATTTTTATTTACTTCTATTGTTATCACTACTATGAAAAAGAGAACAATACATTTTTAAAGTAAAATAAAAGGAGCTCAAAAGCCATTGACCGAAATGTATGGACACCTCATGCAATTTTTTTTCCTTTTCTATAGAAATGAAATCTAGGTTATATCTAGGTTCAGGCGTAACAACGTCGGAACGACAAACAGAAAGGTAAGTAGGACCAGAATTAGTAATAACTTAGTATCTTCACGTTTTTTAAGCACGTGTTAGAAGCAAAAAGAGCAAAGCCATACTGATGATGAAGTGATGTACGAGTACGGAATGGGGTGGGATTGGATATGGGAGGTAATTCCTTTGTCTCTAAACTCTACTACTATAATTCACTTTTATGACTTTAGGACACCTGATGCATATATATTTTCTTTTGGGCCTAGTGTTTGATTAAAGGAATAAATAGGAAATTTATAAAAACAACTCTAACCTAACCTAACCTAACCAAGATGCACGGAGTAAACCTCAAAAGAATTGTCGCTGTATTCGATGTAATCCATCACAAAAAAGTGTCGTTCGACAAAAGTTGGTGTTAGTAAAAATGAATGTAAGTAAGTCTTCTGCCACCAACTCGATTTGTGCTTCAGTGGCAAATGAGACAAGGTCAGTTAGGAACCATATCTTGATGTTTGCCATTGCGCTTTGTACGTACAAGTAGCGTCACGTTTCAACACAACTAGTGGGGTCTTCTGCTCTTTAGGTACATGCCACAAACAAATCAATAGACGAGTTCAATAAACACAGTCAGGTCACAATCGTAAACGTTCCAGAATTGAAAGCCAAGTCGTAAAAACAATCGTACACAGACCATTAAATACAGTCAGGTCACAGTTCAAAATGTAAACAGTTTAGTAGGGAAAGCAAAGTCGTAAAAACAATTGCACACACATAAACCGCAAATATCACGCACATTATCTAAAGTCAGAATGCCGCCGAGTAAGCTTTTAATTAAGCATTGCATAACCCATAGTGGCTCTTTAATTTTAGTTAATAAATAGCTAAAGTTTAATAAACGTAAAGATATTGTGAGCCTCTCAATTGAGCGAATTGCCGAGCTGTCCTGTATACAAGTTGAGCATCTTATTGTTGTGAGTGTATAAAAGTGCTAAGTGCCTTGTGCAATTTATGATAATTTTGATTTAGATATGGAAGAAGTGCAAAACAAAATCAGCAATTCCAATAAACAAATCATTATTTGTTACCTGTAAACAACATATATGTATAAGACTAAAACTATGTACTAAATCTATAATGGAATGGATTAATAAACGTTATTATTATTATTATACTCTTTATTTATTTCTATTCTTAAGTTAGGTTTTTTATATAATGAATATAAAAGTAAAATAAAAATACAAAAAAATACAAAATTTAAACACATTATAAAAAAACCTAACCTAGGGTTCCGCCGGCAGCGGGGCGGGGCCTAAGCTACCGGTGGTTAGGGCGACAGAGAAAGAAACCTCCGTACTATTCGCGCAGTGTCCAGGAGTACCGCCTTCTATATTTGACCCTTGACCCAGCTATCTAGCGAGAGTTTCTTAAGGTGTTGGTCGACACTCTTCGCTATAAGACCGTTCGCAGAAACGACTATCGGGAAAATAATCGTCGAATCAAAAAAGCCTGTTTTGTTGCAAAATCAATTCACTTCAAAAGTAAAGTAAAAAAAATTTTTTCGAGTAGAAGCCCATATCGGCCCGCTTGTTTTGTGACATAACGTGTTTACATAATAATCACGAGAATCCTGATAACAAAGGACTAAAAAGTGTAGAGCTCAGACATGGTGTCTTGTGATTTAGCTAATTGTTACGTTACAGGAAGAAATAACCCGGT
This sequence comes from Apoda limacodes, assembly GCA_946406115.1. Taxonomy (NCBI): domain Eukaryota; kingdom Metazoa; phylum Arthropoda; class Insecta; order Lepidoptera; family Limacodidae; genus Apoda; species Apoda limacodes. Next base: position 54,901,871 of record OX291540.1, read on the forward strand.
CAATCATACGTTTCACACGTAAATACGAAGTGTCCATGTATTTTTTTTCAAACCATATTTTGTCGAATTTCTATTAAAAATTGGCCCAGAAAACAGGTTGTACGTAATTATATAGCTTTGATTTGTAAAACCTGGTATTATTCCATATAGAAATGGTCTAATTAATGATATTTTAAGTTAAATTGTAAAATTTTTGGTTACGCTAGGGCTTGACAAAACGATCACGTCATAAGTATCAGTATATCGATATTTTTTGAGGTAATTATTTATCTACATCTAGAGTAGGAAAATAACAACAAATTCATTTTAAATGTTTCTTACAAATATTACTGGAGCACTCGTGGTTAATATTCTTTCTTGGGGTGCCGTAGCCAAATGGCAAAAATGGAACCTTTATAAATTCTTTATCTCCGTCCGCCCGCATGACACAGCCCTATATTTCTACCGCCTTTGCCTCAATTCTAATGAAATTTCACAGGAAGGTGACTAACATAATAACCCGAAAAACCCGGTCAAGTGTGTGTTGGTTCACGCAGTTAGAGTTTTTCACTGTAATAACTGAATAATTTAAAAAAAAAATTTAAAGTTTTTCAAACGATACTAAACTCAAATCTATCGAAAACCAAACCTTAAAGGTGCAAATAAAAAACTTATCTAGGCATAGGTAGTTCGAGAAACACATCAGAACAACATGCGCTTATGAGCGCAGCTGCCACTCTCTGGATTTGTTACTTCGATTTTCCGCCGCGCCGCCTAGTCCAATGCGTCTTTCGAAAGTAAATATTGTTAGTAATTTAGTAAGTATTAGTACTTATTCAGAATTTAATTAAATTTTTCGATAATATTACAGGGTTCCATGAACTTAATTAATTTATACATATAATTTATCCATAAATAAATAAATACCTGTTTTACAATAGTGCCAACATCATCTAAGTACCTTTTAATGGAATTTGTACGCAATTGTTACTTTTTCGACTATATTTTTTAAACTACTTAGTTATGATAGTTTACCTTTTATTGCGTTATATATGCTACTACCATGATTTTTTTCATACACCCAAGAACAGTCATTTAGCTGGCAGTGGGATGGACACTGGGCTCTAGCAAAAATATGCACTTTAAAGCTAAGTGTTTCGCAAATGCATCTCTGAATTGAAAAATTATTTTGACATTCCCGTAGTATTTTAATACGAGGAATCTAACGACACCCTACACTATATTAGTACAGTGCCATTTTAGAGAAAATTACTTCCGCGAACGCTTGGGTTGTGGAATGAGCTCCATGCCAAGGTTTTCTCTGAGGACAGTATTGGATTTTTTAAGAAAGAAGTTATTGTCCAGCGTCAGATCTGGAGCATCTCATTCAATACAAGTGCTCGCCAACTTGAATACAACTATTTAATTCTAACATTCAAATATACACTATTATACACTATTAAAAATATTCCTGGTTTATTAGAATTCTTCTTTAAATCGTAAATCATTTATTAAATATAATTACTTATTGAATATATTGTATATTTGGGAAGTTCAAAATTTTCAATGTTTTTACCGTCAAATCACATCGCAAGCCAAAAGACTCATAAATAATATATCGATAATTCACTATGTCGTTAGTGTACGTAGACATTTTTGGTATCATCACTAAGCTGACATTGTGTATCTTTTAAAAAATCATAGTTATAGCATCTAATTGAAAGATTTGATTTGATTATTAGTTATTATATGAATAAAACTGAATTAAGAATATAAAAACTGATGTTAGGAGTAAGGGTAAAATTAAACAAAACTAATTAACTAAGCCAAACATTTAAAGATGAATCTAAGAAAACAGATTACTAATTACTTAAACTTAATTGATATGTTTCTTAATGTAAACATGATCAATAAAAGTTGATTTTTACACAAAAATCAGTAGTTTCAATTTAATTTTATAACATAATTTCAAAGATGCGGGAACCCGCGTGATCCCGCGGGATTGAATGAGCTGCGGGATTGCAATCCCTAATTGTAATGCTGTCGTCAAATAAATTATTTTCTTCTTACTTTCTTTTAAACGTTTGTCGTTTACCGTTGGTCATATAAGATTGGTTGTAAAGACGTTTATTTAAATGTTTATAAAATGCGAATAGAGGCCCATATAAAATAACACCGTCTCTTGGTTACTTAGGTGTATTTTAGTCGTTGTAAAAAAGTTACATGGACTTTTATTTACGACGGTAATGTTAGATAGTGGTCCTATTGAGATGCTTATGTGACTTCCTAGGTGATGTAGTGGTATACTAACGCCAGAAAACGACGGAAACGTCGTACTTGCTTCAAATATCGACATCAATACGACGATAACGTGATGAGTGAATACTTGCATTGGTTGTGGTCGATTGTGTTGTCGATAGTGCCACGAAAAAGAAAATTCAAAATTTAAAATCCAACATCAATATGTATATACTAAACGCTATTTTATTAGAATTATTTGTATAAAATGTTTTGAAGTGTTGTCCTTTGGGGAACTTTAGATTTTCGATATTGTATAATATATTCCGCTTCTATATGTAGGTACATCTGAACCATTTCATCAAATATTGTGAAAGTGACGCTTTTAATGGATAAGAGTACAATTAAGTCAGTCAACAATTATTTATTTATATATAACCTATCAATCAAATAAAATCAAACAATATTTATTCAAATAGGGTTTTATATAAAAAGAACACTTTTGAATCGTCAATACAATGTAAACAATTTAATTTCTGACAAAAAGAGCTGGCAAGAAGTTATAACGGAATGACCGTTTCCGGTGGTCCGTCTCCGGTAAGGGACCGGATGATGTAGGAAACGGTTGAAGTTTTTTCAGGCATCCATTCTTAGGTCCATAACCGGTGTCGTGATTTCGAATATCGAGATCAAAAAGTCTCGATGGGAACCCGAACCTCCCGATTACCGGTCAGGCGTGTTAAACATTACACTACCGGAGTCTATTAATCTTAATAAAATAATTAATATCTGTGGCCGCGCTGACCTTGCGCCAAAGTATAATATACATAGGTAGGAAGTTAAATATTTTTTCGTATGAAGTGCGAAGAGAACAATTATTTAAAGTAACCAATAATATAACAAGTAGTAAAATTCTATTTTACTTGTAAATATTTTATTTCAATAAATAAAACCATTCAAGTAACTAGCTGGTAAAATATTTTACGTTATTTTATGCCTTTACAATTCTAAATAGATAACTCTTTTGGCGCCGCAGTCGGGCATTACACCGTTTAAAACGATGGCTTTCGGGTTCTAAACGATGGCTTTCGGGTTTTAAACGGTGCGTTTCAGTTTTAAACTGGTTTTTTTACAACTATAGTTGTGACATTTTCGTTGTCATAACACTGCTTAACGTTTTTCTGCTGAACGTGGTTCATTTAAAAAATCTATCTGAGATTTCTAAACTATAATCTATACTTAAGCTATTACTACTTAACAGTGAAAGGTTATTTCACTCCGGTTAGGAGAGCTTATAGCACGACGGTTTTATTTTTGGATATAACCACTTCTCTTCGTCTACTGCGAGAGCTGGTGCGCGTCAGCCTGTTAGCGACGTCTGCACTGAGGGAGGCTAGGAGTCCTTTAGACTCCAAATCCTCGGCCTGCCTGGAGTACCCTGTGCTCCAAATCCTCAGCCTGTGCGGTAGCGGTGCTTCAACCTGAACAGCGCTCCATACCGAGGTTACAGGGCGAACTGCGCTCACGTGCAACATTGCATTGTGCCAGCCACGTGCGGCCTTACATTGTGCCTGCCACGTGCGACATATCTTTCATTACTCAATACACGTGGATAGGTCATTTTAATTCAGTCCCGTCCGCGTCTACTTACTTCCGTGGCGGTGACCTGAGGGGTTTCCTCGACGAGCAAGACTTCTGATCGGGCTCTATGCCGAAGAAACCCTATTTGTTATTCTATCCCTATAAAAGACTTGAAAACTATACACTTTAGAACTATGTGTAGGCAGGCTTGCGTTTTCTCAGTCTTTCTACCTATTCAGGTAGTTCTATACTAATGTAAAAAAGGTAGGTTCTGTATAGATATTTTAAGGAATAAGAATCACGTTATGTGATTAGGGTTATATTGTTTATTAAATTCTGTTACGATAAAAGTGAAAGAGTATACAATTACAACCTGCCCTTGAAAAGTAGTTTCTTTACTTAACACTGAACTCCCTCTACCTAAACTTCTATGTTCTGAGCACCTAGCCGGTGCATTCGGTAACATGGTACTCCTACTATAACCTGTCCTGTTATAAAGTTCTATTTAAAGTAATAATACAATACTTTGATAATTATCTAAAGAGTATACAATATGTACCGAAACACTTATTAGGTAATAAAAAATAAGTTAGTAAGCTACTAAAAACAAAGTCAAACATGTCAATTATTATTAATAAATAATAATTATAAAAAAACCATTTATTTAAAAAGACATGTATAAATCGTCAAAATCTAATACCTTTAAACGAGCAATTATTGTATATATATATTATATATATTTATAATCTGAATCTCGGGAACGGCTCAAACGATTTTCATGAAATTTAGTACCTGGGGTTTTATCCGTGTTTTTAGACAATGATAAACTGAAAGTAATACTATTATTTTTACCGAACAGCAACGATAAAGCTACTTGACAATAGATGGCGTTGCTAAAAAAAAACCTCCTCCAGGTACTATAAAATTTAAGCAATAATAATTTCAAAATAAATAAGATTTAAATATACAACAATATATTTCAAACATACAATACGAAATAAAAGTCAGTTTGTCCTCACGTTTAGGGATTTAAATAGATAGATTTAAAATTTAGACCGTTTTAAATGTGTGTTCTCTCTGTTTAGATCCGAATTACCTAGACTTCCTCACTTATGGCAACTTCTTATTCGGCCAACCACTTGACACTCTATAGTCCTTCGGATATTTACCAAACACACTTTCACTTCTTAAATCAACTTTCTCTGTCTTCTTGGCGTCGCGAATCTGCCTCATATCATAATCTCTTGTCCCTTGTTAAGTGGACCGACAAATCTAATACCTCTCTGGTGGCGTCGGGGGCGTCGGGGGCGCACCCTCAATCATCTCATTGAAGAGAGGCAGGGCACTGCAAGTACTCGCTCGAATAAGCCACCCGAACAACTAAGCAGGGCATAGCGAGTACTTGCTCGAATGAGCGGCCCGAACTGGGGAAGTACCTCCACCTTACAGAAAACCGCGGCCATAATAACACTAACATTGAGTAGTGTTGTGTTCCTGGCGGTGAGTAAGGTTGCCAGAGCTCTTTGAGGATTCGCTGCGCGGACAGCGGAGGACCGGCGGTGCTTGTTGCTGTCATACTCGGCGTAGACGCGGCGTGCTGGTTCGGCGGTCAGGGAGACCTGATGAAACGGCTGACCGCTGGCCGCCCGCAGGTTGAACGGGATCCCGAACCCAGGGATCACTTAATCTCCGCCCTGGGAGGCTGATTCGCCAGCCTGTGTAAAGTATCTGAAGTGGTAGTCGTGCCGGAGAAGGAGACCGGAGTGGACCCGGCTACTACAACAGAGGGGGATCAGGGGCCCTTCCGCCCGCCGTGCCAGCAACCGTATCATCTGTGGCGAGCTTCGGCAGTCTTAGAACCGCACCCTTTGTCCTCTATGCTGTCTGTGCAGTGAATCCTCATCCTTAGTCTTAGTAACTTTTTTTTATATATATTATGGCCAGAAGACAGAAAAAGAAAAGAGTTTGCACAGCGGCTACTCCATCCACATATAATGTGGATTTTTGCAACATCAGGGGTATTCACGCAAATCTTAACGCAGTCCACCACCATCTCGAAACTGCGCAGCCGACCATTCTTTTTCTAACGGAGACGCAGATATCCTGCCCGGCCGACACATCATACCTTCATTATCCCGGCTACAAACTCGAACACAATTTTATGAGTCGTGCCGGTGTATGTATGTTCGTCCGGGAGGATATCTGCTGTCGCCGCCTTCATAGCCTTGAAGACAGGGACCTGTCGATATTGTGGGTGCGCGTAGATTACGACGGCCACACTCGTATCTATGCGTGCCTATACAGGTCTCATAGCGGTGACACGGACGTAACTCGACTCTTCACGCACCTGAGTTTGACGACTGACAAAGTTCTAGAGCAATATCCCACAGCAGAACTAGTTATTTTGGGAGACTTTAACGCCCACCATCGCGAGTGGCTCAGTTCTCGAACCAATAACTATGCTGGGATATCTGCTCATGAATTTGCTCTGACCTATGGATTATCTCAGCTGGTACTTTCTCCAACGAGAATACCAGATATAGAGGAACATACGAGCTCCTTACTGGACCTTCTGCTGACTACTCGTCCGGACGGGTATTCCGTCTCAGTGGATGCGCCTCTTGGCTCCTCGGACCACTGTCTCGTTCGGACTCAAGTGTCATGCACACAACCTGATCCTTCTGGGCCAACTAACTGGCGTCGTGTGTGGCACTATAAGTCGGCAGACTGGGATGGATTGCGTGAATTTTACGCATCGTACCCGTGGAGGCAGATCTGCTTTAACTCAGAAGATCCTGACGTCTGCGCAGCCGCAGTCACTGAGACAATCCTTGCTGGTATGGAATGCTATATTCCTAACCCGCGAGTAGCTGCCGGCGTCAAAAAACGACCGTGGTTTAATAGGTCTTGCAGAAAAGCTAAAATTCTTAAGCAAAATGCATATGAGGCTTGGACCACGGCTCGTTTTAATAAGGATCCGAATATTTCTGAGATAAAACGCAAATTAAATGCTGCCTCGAGGTTCAGTAAGAAAGCAACTGCCAGAGCAAATTCCAATTCATCGGCAAAATAGGTGGGCGACTTGCGAGCTATCCTTCTGGGAGTCGTGCTTTCTGGTCGCTTGCCAAAGCTGCCGAAGGGAACTTCTGCCAGTCGTCGTTACCACCACTGCGAAAGACCGATGGTGACTTGGCCCATAGTGCTAAAGAGAAAGCCGATCTACTGGGCAGTCTCTTTGCCTCGAACTCGAATATGAACGATGAAGGCGCTGTACCACCTACTATACCGTGGTGCGGTAAGTCCATGCCGGAAATCTCCATAACGCAGCGGGAGGTCAGGCGGGCGTTGCTTTCTCTAGACGTTCATAAGTCGAGTGGGCCAGACGGTATACCAGCAGTGGTGCTTAAGCAGTGTGCTCCTGAGTTATGTCCTGTACTCACGCGCCTCTTCGCGCTTTCCTACCACACTAGGCAATTTCCGTCTACATGGAAGACTGCGAATGTGCACCCGGTGCCCAAAAAGGGCGATAGATCAGATCCATCGAATTACAGGCCTATCGCTATTACCTCTCTCCTCTCTAAGGTGATGGAGCGTGTGATCAACACACAGCTTCTAAGATACCTAGAAGTACACGATCTGGTCAGTGACCGTCAATATGGCTTTCGCCACGGTCGCTCGTGACCTTCTAGTGTATCTCACACACCGATGGGCACTAGCCATTGAGAGTCAGGGGGAGGCATTGGCATGTAGCCTGGACATAGCGAAGGCGTTCGATCGGGTCTGGCACCGCGGTCTTCTATCGAAGTTGCCATCTTACGGAGTGCCCGAGGGTTTGTGCAAATGGGTGGCTAGCTTTTTGTCCGGCAGACGCATACAAACCGTAGTTGACGGTAGTTGCTCTGATAGCATGGACATTAATGCTGGTGTCCCGCAAGGCTCTGTGCTGTCTCCTACGCTGTTTCTACTGCATATCAATGACATGTTGGACATCAACAACATACATTGCTATGCAGATGACAGTACTGGAGACGCTTTTTACACGGGTCGTGCAAACATCCCTCGTTCCGTTGTGGAGGAAAACCGCGGAGAACTTGTGTCTCAAATCGAGACCACACTGTCCCAGGTCTCTGACTGGGGACGGGTAAACTTGGTCCGATTCAACCCTACAAAGACACAAGTGTGCGCGTTCACCGCTAAGAAAACTCCATTCACTGTGGTCCCACAATTCCAGAACACTCCCCTCTCCATCTCCAAGAGCATTGGGATCCTTGGTGTCGACATCTCCAGCGATGTGCAGTTCCGAGATCATTTACAAGATAAGGTAAAGCTGGCGTCCCAAAAACTTGGTGTACTCAACAGAGCGAAGCAGTACTTCACGTCGGGGCAAAGGTTGTTACTTTACAAGTCGCAAGTTCGGCCCCATATGGAGTACTGCTGCCATCTCTGGGCAGGTGCACCCGGATACCAGCTTGGCCCTTTTGACTCGGTTCAACGAAGGGCTGTAAGAATTGTCGACGATTCCAAACTCACTTGCGGTATCGAGCCCTTTAAGTCTGAGGAGAGACTTTGCCTCACTGTGTGTGTTCTACCGCTTGTACAATGGGTTGTGTTCTGAGGAATTGTTCGAAATGATGCCCACGGCTACTTTCTACCATCGCACCGCTCGCCATCGGCAGGGAATTCATTCTCACACTTTAGAACCTAAATGGTCGCGTACAGTGCGGTTTCAGAGAAACTTCCTCCCGCGAACGCTTAAGTTGTGGAATGAGCTCCCTGCCAAGGTTTTCTGCAAGGACTACAGTATGGAGTTCTTCAAGAAAGAAGTTATTAGATTTCTGAAGGGTCGGCAACGCGCAAGTGATACCCCTGGTGTTGCAAGCGTCCATAGGCTACGGTGACCGCTTACCATCAGGCGGGCCGTAAGCTTGTTTGCCACCTTAGTGGTATAAAAAAAAAAAAAAAAAAAAAAAAACTCCTGGAAAAGGATTCTATACCGCGTGTCTCTGTCTCTGAAGTCACGCGGTTAGTTAGTCGGAGATGCGGTCCTGAACACAGCAGTCACCTCTCTGTCTCACGTCACTACTGATTAGTTTTCGGGACATAAAGTCTCTCTGTCCAGAGCGAGAGGATATTTGTTACAGACGTTGTCCCCAAAATTGATATCGCTAGAAACACACCTTGGCAATTTCATTTTTTGGTCCGGCCAATGACGTGTTCATTGACACCAGACAGACACGTCGAGCTGTCCCTTAATCGGTTAAATTACATTATTGAATTCCGATTTTCGCGAACCGTTTTTCCTATTCAAAATTTTTATCCAATGAACATTCTGAGGATTCTAAATGAAAATAAACATTCTGATGTTTCCCTTACGAGGGCGTCCCAAAATGTTGAATTATGAACAGTGTTCTGAAGTTTCTTCTGGAAAGTGGCTGGGATGGGATCCTTTAATATCGAACACGACAAGTACAAGGCACTTCTTAATACCAGTCTTTATTTAATAGTGGTTAGGCATAAGTTAGCTAAGTTTTGGATCCCTATTTTCAACAGAGTGGTATCTTTCACTCGCTGATATCATAATTTGATGATGAATGACATCTAACGGTTAACATGGATGTGTTGCAGTGATGTCGCCAAGGTCTTCATCCGGGTCGTGGTCGAGTGGAGGCGGCGGTGGAGTTGGTAGCAGGGGGGCGTGCCAGCGTGGAGTAATCGCCCCCGACATTATCGACCTGGATCGATTCATGCGCGGCGCCGTGCGGCCCTCCTCCCCCGCGCAATCTGACGATCATCTCTACCAGCATCGAAGGTGATCATCAACTAGTTACAACTAGTTGCTTTTCCGTATCTAGGTATCCTCCACAAGGATCAATCGCATCGTCGAATTGAGACACTAACGCGTCTAAGCCTGCAATCACCATGCAGACGTCTACTGCTGAATGTAGACCTTCCCCATATGTCTCCTCAACGGGTGTTCTGACTCACCTGCATCCAATAGTTTTTGCAGTTCTTACCAGCTGGTCTATCCACCACCGGGAGGCCGCTCAATCTGCGTTTATAATGCAACGAAAAATCAAGAATAAGAACACTGTTTGATAGAATGTACTTCGATACGGAAGTACGAGTAACAAGTACGAGTAACAAGCTTGGCATGAAAATATTTCCTATTTAATTATTTTATTTTGATGACAATCATTATTAATTTATTTCTCTGATGGGAACGCACTTACTCGTAGAATTGGCGGTGAGTTACTATCTATAATAAGATATATTCATCACAACACAGTTTTGTAAATTCGGTAACTCGATAAGTGAGTTTCAGGAACATATTATAGGATAGGATTTTATTCTTGGTTTGTTGCGTGGTAAAAAGGCATTTTACCTGGCAAAAATCTTCACTGGTATTTTTCATTGGTGTAGGAGGTACCAGGACACATAGTTGTTATAACGATAAATGTTTTTCCAGGGAGCCGCTAGTGGTAGACGCGGGGGGTATGACGCGGCGGTCACGCTGGCCCCGCATGCCCCCCGCCGCCTTTCGTGCCCGGTCCGGCCCTGACTCGGGCTCCGGGAAGCGCTCGCCGCCGCACAGCAAGAGGTTCTCGCACGATTCTGGCCTCTCCGACGGCAGCTACACGAGACGCAACCGTGCGCTTGAGCATAAGTAAGTCGAATCAACTCATTCATGAACTCGATTTATCTGATCCGATTTTTTTCTACATGGTGAAAAATTGATAATAATTCAAGAATGTGCCATTATTACAGATCAAATATCACTACGTACAAAATGTATGTACCCACCTAATCGTTCGTTCGTTACAACCTAAGACGTCTACTGCTGAACGTAGGCCACCCCCATAATTATGTCTTCAAAACGGCCAGTCCTTAGCCCGCGCCTATCGGCTTCCTGCGGCTCTAAACAGGTCGTCTCTCCAACTGATAGGAGGGCGGCTCACACTGCGTGTTCTGATCCGTGGTTGGTGGACATTGAAACCGGCTTTTTGGGAGCGGATCGTCAACCCTCCTTTCGAGATGTTTCGTAATGACCCTGGAAAACAGCTAATAGACATGGCTTCTGCACCAAGTTTCTGGCGTGGTGTTTTCGAGGATATCAAAATTATTTTTAATTTCTTTAGAGTCTTTGAAGGACTCTAGGTCCATTTTTACTAGCTTAGTCGTTCTTAAGCTGTTTTAAGGCCAATGTAATCTCATACAGGCTGACATCCGGGATATCTTCGGTATGGTGTCGAGTTAATTTGGCTCTGTCTGTATAAGTTATCAATCTTTCTCAATATTTCAGGTTTGAACGAAACGATTTTGCCAATTTCAGTCTTCTGCTTGTCAACTGTCGTTGCCCAATAGACAGATCTCTGGAAAACACTTTCAGACCTCCGTTTCGCTCTTTAGCCTCTTCTACATATGATGTGTTAAAGTGGCGTACGAGGCGTCGTATGGGTTCTAATTTTTTCTATTGAGCCGCGTGTATTCGGACCTATCAAATGAAGACTGCAATTTCAACTCGCGTCACACCTTCATAAAATTGAGAGACTGAATAGAGAAATTTTGGTTTTTTTTTGTGGCGAACTTTTAAGAACTTTGCTCCAACCGCTTGGTCAGTTTTCACCAGCCTATCATTTAAATCATCCACATTTTCGTAATCTGCTAGGCACTGAAAGCGACTTTGAAGTTTGAGCTGAACATTTTCGGGTTTCTGTACAAAGGCAGTTGTTGTACGAAGCGAAGACATTATTCGTCTTCTTCAAATCGACTTTGGATTCTTAAAAAATTCGACGTTAATATTCAGCGTGCCGCTTACCATGCGGTGATCGGTGCCAGTTTTCACTCTATTGATGACAGAGACATAGCTTGGCTAAAGGCTAAACCGTCGAGGCTTATCCATCTCTATGAGATGGCGTTTTAAAGAAAGAATTGATCATAACATAAAAAGTTCTTTTTTCTCCATTAAGTCGACCAATCGCTGGCCCCTACGGTTTCGTTGCTTCACTCCAAATTTTTTTTCTTTCAGCTCATCGCAATATCCAGTGCCCAGTTTTGCATTGATGGTATTTATGACTTTGTCAATATCCTCATACATATCCTCTCGATTGTCGTATTGTTGTTGATGAGGGACTTGTGGGACACCACTATGGAGCAGTTGTTCGCCCTCCCGGAAGTAGAATAAAGTTACCAGATTTGAGCAACATCGTGTCCATCCCCTGCTTTCGGACTTCTGATAGGCCTATTGTATTCCAGCGCAGCTTGTCTACTTCTTCTACCTCAGCTTCACGGGTAGTGTTATTTTGCTCCGCGGACACACACACTGAAAACCGGTATGTGGGCAGGGGTACAATGATCTTCTGTATGACTTTATACCTGCGTACTACTTGGGTTACATAGAATTTCATTGAGTTTTGAAATAAATAGAGTTAGTTTTATACTTTCTTAATAGAAAACAAGCTGAGCTTAAAGCTTTGTCGATTGAATTTTGTATGTATTTAAACTGCTTTTCATCATCGCAACCACATATTAAATAATCTACATAAAATTCCTTTTGAATTATATTTTTTATAAGTATATCTTCGCACTCCTCTCCAACCTGCGAAAGACACCTAGTGCTTAAATAGCTGGCACTTACGGTACCGTAAGTGACATTATTAAGTCTCAACGTTTTGACAAGTATGGAATCTTCTTCTCTCTATAAGATTAACTGTAGATTTCGATCTCCTTTTTTAACTTCTACTCGGCGGTACATATTTAGCAATGTCACCAGTAACAAGGAATTTCTTATTTCGAGCCGTAATAAGTATGGAGAAAAGTGATTCTTGCATATTTGGGCCTATCATCACAGCTGAGCCATCAAACACTACTCTAAGCTAAGTAGACTCACTACTTTCTTTTAAAACAGCACGATGCCATAAAAAAAATTGATAATTTTGGAATAGAAATATATGATTCGCTGAGACATCCTAGCTCGAAATATTCGCGAATAAAGTTGACGTATTGCGCTTTAAGCTCCACATCTTTCCGAAATATTTTGGCTAAATTTAATAGCCGTTTTTTTAGCTTGGTTGAAAGAGTCTCCTAGGCAGTCTGGAGATTTCTTTAGAGGTAACTTCACACAGAACCGGCCAGTATAGGAGCGTGTGGTATTTTAAATGTTTTTCGCATGCAATTCCATTGGGCTGAGAGCTGTCTTTTGGGGCAGTTCTTCAATTTCCTGTGTAAAAACCTGTTTCAAAAGTGCTGTATTCGGAATCACAGCGTGGTTGCAATACATTATGTCAGTAAATTTCAATATGTTTATTGGGCCGTCTATGACCCACCCTGATTTTGAATATAATAAGTCGTACCTATTACGATATATTTTTTATTGTAAAAATGTTGCCTACATTATCAAGAAGTGTATTTTTTGAGTGGTAAAGGTAAATACTTTCATGCTATCACTTTCAGTCTTAGAAAAAAATGTACACATCTTTGCTATCGTGCTAAACCACGTTGAGTTTCGGACATGACCCAAAGTTATCAAACGATTGTAAGTATTTGTTAGTGGTAACTTTAGCGTCGCAGTACATATATGAAAATCTTTTAAATGCACATAAAAATATCAATAGTTTCAGCAAGGAAAGTGACGTTCACAAAGTAAATACTAGAAGTAAAAATAAGCTGTTGGTGTATGATACACGTCTACAAAAAATAAGTAACTCTTTTATGGGGCAATGTTTACACTTTTACAACAAAGTTCCCTATAATATTCAAAATCTATCAATAAGTAAATTTAAAACTTTTATTAAGCAGGTACTTTGTAAAAAGGCATACTACAATATTTCAGACTATGTAGATGATAAAAATCCTTGGGACTGAAGATGCTTAATTATAGGATGCATAGGTAAACCAAATTAAAATGGAAATAATATAAAATTGTATGGCTTAAGTTTTTTATTTAAAACATTGATTGTATTTTTAGTTTTATGTTTTTTAAAAGAGTAACTATCGAGTTTCTTGCCGGATTCTTCTCGGTAGAAATCAACAACATTATGAACCGGAAAGAAGGTGGCAGGGTTCAAAAAAAGTGATTGTAATATCCTAATTTGAATAAACCATTTTGACTTTGACTTTGACTTTACATAAACAAATATAACCACGTAGTACACGTTCTAATATCTATGTATTTCAGCAACAGTTTAATTATTATTTAGTAATACATTAAGTTTCCAGTATTCCGTAACTATACTCCTGTAACGTTATAAGATACATATATTATTGTATCTGTTTATACAAAATAAAATATATTAAAATAGTATCTGGACAGTTGAGTATAAATCGTACAAACCTGCTACGCGAAGATAACGACAAGTGTAAAGACATTGGTGACCCCGACAAGAAACAAGGCGCAAACTTTACGAGCCCGACGAAGAACAAAGCGCAACCTTCACGACCACGAAAAGGAACAAATTACAAACCTCGCGATCCCGACAGGAAACAAGGAGCGAAATTACGACGCTGAAACTTTTGAAAAATTACAGGAAGAACTACAAAAACAATGATTACATTGGTATCGGAACAGAAGTATACTGCAGCATTTTCAACAATTAACAGTTCTCAGTATACAGACAAAATTGCAATACAACCTTCGGTAAGACAAGCAGCGAGAAGCAGCAGCATTGAAGACAACCTAGCAGCAATATCCTTGACATCTAGGATACTAGAGTGCTGGACAAGGAATCCTGACAAAATGGCAGAAATGATGGATAAAGTATGGAAATTTGCAAAACCAATGCAAATAGCTCAAATTTCACAACAAGCAAGCAAGCCAAGTAGCGTCAGCACACAAGCATCAGACTTAGCCCTAATTCTGGCAGAAGTTGCCAAGCTGAACTTAAGAATAGCTGAAATTGAGCAAAGAAAAAGAGCAAAAGTCTGTAAACAACGCGGATATCAACCTAATTCTCACTCAATAAATAGAGGAAGATCAGCGACAAGATACAAGAACGGCAGATGTTTCTTTCACGGAAGATACGGGAAGAAAGTGAGCAAGAGCGTACAGCCATGCAGCTGGAAAGCGGAACCAAAACAAGAGCAAGAGGAAAACTTGGACAGGTGCAGTCGACGGCGGGCAACTGTACGACGATAAGGAACAACCGCCACATGATACAGGATAGGGACAATGGACTGAGATTTTTGATCGACTCCGGAGCCAATCAAATCAAACTTTATTCAAATAGGATTCCAAAAACACCCTTGAATCGTCAATAAAATGTTAATTTCTGCTAAAAAGAACTGGCAAGAAGTTCCATTTAAAGTAATCATACAATAGTTTAATAATTAGCTAAAGAGTATACAATATGTACCGAAATATTAGCTACTAAAAACAAAGTCAAACATGTCAATGTAGCATAGGGGGCACACCATGTTAAGCGTCAAATATCGTCAATCGAGTGAAGGAATTCAAATATTTAAGAGAATTCCGATATTTAATAGTACTAGTGGCATCAGCGCCATCATAATTATATACTTAAAACTATCCATACTATCCATGAATATAATATAATAATAAATATTATAAATGCGAAAGTAAATCTGCCTGTTACCTTTTCACGCTGAAATCGCTGTACCGATCAAGATGAAATTTGGCATGCAGATAGTTTTGAGTCCCGGAGAAGGACATAAGCTACTTGAAAACGTCAAGTATTATCCGTTTACCCCCCCCCCCCCCATTAATTGAGAAGCTGCCCTCGAAATCCTACATCGGACCGAATACTAAGAATACAAAGAAGTTTGCGAGAGCAGACCAGCCTCCACAGGCCGCACCCGTTCACAAGTATGACACATGAATCAGCCATCGCTTCGTTCAACCATGTTTTAGGGAACGTAACGACCCGACACACACGCCACTACCGCAGACACTTTGAGAGAGCATGACACACTCAAGCAACTCCAATGAAACTTCGATTGTATTAGTTACTATGTGTGTAGTAAAGGAACAAATATAAATACGATTCATATTGAGATTTACACACACAAGTTTACATTTAACATCACAGGGCGAACACACGTTCTCTGAATTTAAAACTGATTTATTGTTGCTTTTGAAAATATTACGATAAGAGGAGAAGATTGGAAGGTCAAAAACATTTACTAAATTATCAATTTTTTACAATAATATTACTAAATAAATATATAAATACATACACAATGAAACACATAAATATATATAAAACACAAACAGTGTATCAAAAATTAATACTACTTGAAAAAAAAATACACAAATGTATAAACCTACATAGGTACAAGTATAATAATATAACAAATATAGTTTTAATGACCCGCTGCAATCCACCATCGGCCGCCCAGTGCCAGAGAGGTTCCAAATGCGAGAAGGCGCATAACCGAAACGTGCACACATACCCATATGCATACACATACCCACAGACGTTGTACATCATAAATGAGCCCAGCTCCCACACGACAGTCCGGCAACAAATGCACGCCATTTAACGTACTGTTACTTCGGAAACAAGCCTAAGGGAAGAAGAAGAGACAAGAACTTCCCGGGTGTACACCTGTTACCATCAATCACGCAGGAACCAGGCCACCAAATACACAAAATCTATGCAAATATGTGTAAACACACATACATGTACACGTCTATGCGCCACACCCACCCCCATCCAGAACCCGCCCAACACCAAGCAGCCAACGGTTGAAGACTATCCATGGTGCATCCCCTGATCGTAATGTGTCATTAAGTATCAACTACATAAGTCATAGATGGATGTCCATTATTGAGCCCATACCTTTAATTCCATACATTATTATCTTTATTGAATTCTTCCACAGTATAGTACCCTTTGTTAATAAGAACCTTTTTAATATAAGTTTCAAAAGTATGTACAGGTAGGTTAATAATATTCTCAGGAATTGTATTAAAAAAGCAAATGCTCTGAATTATGAAAGAGCCACGCACCTTTTGAAGGTTTCTAGTATTAACATTATGTCACTATTTTTAACAAATAAACTGAGGTTTTTACGTACATACAGTAAGCACGCGTAAATATACTAAGAAGCTACAGTTAGTTTTTTTTTTTTTTTAAAGAGGTCACGAAAAAAATCTCGACGTGATAAGTTATACATTGATCTTATTGCTCTTTTTTGAAGTATAAAAATAGTTTCTATATCGGCCACCCTTCCCCACAAAAAAATACCATATGACAGAAGGGAATGGTAATAACTATGAAAGTGTATGATTTATATCGTCATATTTATCTTTGTTTCTATCAACATTAGATATCAAAGACGTATCATCTGCAAACAATACAATTTGCACAGGTTTTCTAAATAAAAAGGCAGATCGTTAATATACACTAAGAATAAAAAGGGACCTATTATAGACACCCTGGGGTACTCCCATTACAACAGGTGATCCAGAAGATTAATTACTCCATTGATTTCAACTTTCTGAGTACTATCACTTAAATATGAAAAAATAAGTTTAAAAGACGTATCTCCAACACCATACTGATTCAGCTTTCAAATAAGAGTTTTGTGTTCAACACAATCAAATGCCTTAGACAAGTCGCAGAAAATACCAATGGCATTCTGCGAGCTTTCCTATGCGCCAAAAATATGTTTTACTAGGCCAACACCCGCGTCAGTAGTGGACCTACCTTTCGTAAATCCGAACTGTTGACTGTGTAGCAGTTTATGGATGTTAAAATATCGAAGTAGTTGATTGAGCATGATTTTCTCGAAAATCTTGATCAAAGCTGGTAATATTGATATTGGTCTAAAGTAAGTAGGTTCACTTTTACTTCCAGATTTGAACAGTGGTATGATTTTACTATGTTTCATTAAATCGGGAATGACTCCCTCGTCTACACATTAATTAAAAATTAATGCTAAGATAGGTGATATACTGTTAATAATACCAACAAGTGATTTTACTGATATACCCCAAATATCCGCTGTCTTTTTAGGATTAAGAAATTTGAAAGTTTTGAAGGTTTCATCAGGGGTAACATGTTCAAATTTAAATTTTTCAACACATTTAGGAATATTATTATTTAACTAGGTTACAGGTTGCGGCTAATATTATACAATGAAATGGTATAAGCACGGTATCCACGGACCATCCCTACTATGATACTCAGTCGTTTCCCTGATATAACAAAGCCCGTGTGCTTTATGGAACTGTCGCGTCATTCGGTAGTACATCACATAGTAACCGACGGAGCACCCGTTTGAGCGAAAGCCAGACCACAACCACCGGAAAGGTATAAATCAGTAAAAAAAGAATTTCGAATAATTCAAGAAATAGTAATTTGTAGGCCATCTAAAATGGAATGGGCCAGTTCCTTACATTTAGTAGTAAAAAAGGACGGAAAATTGCGACCTTGCGGTGACTATATGGCGCTCAACAAGATCACAAAACCGGATGGATACCCGATACCGCGTTTACAAGACTTCACATACATCTTTAATAAAAAAAAACTATTTTTTCGCTTTTAGATCTCAATAGAGCGTACCATAATAAAGCAATAGCACCAGAGGACATAGAGAAAACCGCAATAATCATACGCTTTGACTTATTTTTAAAACTAATTTCCAAACTAGGGTTCGGTTTCCGCAATGGCGCTCAGACGTTCTGAAGATTCATGAATCACACGGTATTGCAAGGGTTAAGAGAACAACAGGCTTACAAATATAAACGGTCTAACACAGAAGAAGACGAAAGGTACGACAGCGACTTCTATTTTTGTTACTTAGATGACGAAATAATAGCCAGTAGCAGCGAAATGGAACATAGAGCACACTTAGAAGCAATTTTTGAAAGATTCCAGGAATGCGGTATGATAATAAACTAATCAAAGTGCAGCTTTGGGCAGGAAAAGTATAGAACTTTTGGGATACCAATTCACAACGGAAGGTATGAAGCCACTGGAACATTAAATCCAGGCTGTAAAAGACTTTCCAAAACCTTAAACGATCGATCAATTAAGAAGATTTTTAGGTATGTTAAATTTCTATCGATCGCACATCCCATATGCTGCACAAAAACAAGTAGAATTGGTTAAGTTTTTACATAGCACGAAGAAAAAAGATAAAACCGCAATAAAATGAACTAAAGAGGCAAACGAAGCCATTGAAAAATATAAACAAGGACTATGTGACGCAGCCTTATTAACCTAACCTTCAGTAGGACAGATGCGTCAAATGAGTGCGTAGGAGCGGTATTACAAAAGCTAAAAGCAGGAAAATGGCAGCCACCAGGATATTTTTCAAAAAAGTTAAACGTGGCACAAAAAAAAATACAGTACCTATGACAGAGAGCTGTTAGCGATATACTTAGCAATACAGCACTTTAGGTACATGATAGAAGGTCGAGAATTCTCTGTCTAAACCGACCATAAGCCATTGATTTATGCATTAGCACAGAAAAACACCGAAAAAGAAACTCCCAGGCGAATTAGGCAACTTATGTATATAGGCGAATTTACGACTGACATACAGTACGTAAAGGCAAAATTAGATTTTCCAGCTGATTGCTTCAGCAGTATAGAAACAATAACATGTCCTGCGACATAAAGACAATAAGGAGCTAAACGAGTTACTCACTTTACAAAATAAAGTAGTAAAATTAAAAAAACTCGTAATACCAGGTACAGATATACCTGTAATGTACGAAACATTAACTTCAGTTGCTAGACCATACATACCACAGGAATTAAGATATAAATCATTCCAAAGTATATACAATATAAGTCATCCAAGTATAAGAGCTACACGCAAGCTGCTCAGTAATAGATATTTTTGGCCACGCATGAACACAGACATAGAAAAATGGACCAAAACCTGTATTCCGTGCCAAACGTAAAATATACAGGCATAATAAATCGCCGCTAGGAAAGTTACCACCATGTTATAGATAGGTACACACACATACTAACATAGTAGGTCCGCTACTCACTTCTAAAGATAAGTACAGATCCATCATCACCCGGTGCCTTATTGTTTTTAAGCTATTTGAGAGCCATACTTATCTCGTACAAGCTGTCGTCCTGGATGTCCTCGGTATAGTGTCGAGTCAGTCTAGCTCTAGGTTCTTTAGCTGGACTACCAACTGGTTTCGATGTCAACGTGTATAACTGTCCATAGAATTTCTTGATCTCCTCCAAGAATTCTGGTCCAGACAAAACAATGTTGCCGTCCTCCGTCTTAAGCTTTGCCAGACGACTTCGCCCTTTAGCCAGATCTCTCGCCTTATTGCCTTTCTATTGCCTCCTCAATACGCAATGTATTAAAGTGGCGTTTGTCGCGTGCAAGTGATTTTGAGATCTGTCTATTAAGCCGCCGATATGACAATGCATCATCCGAAGACTGCAGCCTAAGGTTTCGTCTCTCGTCCATAAGTCTTAGAGTCTGGTTCGAGAGTGTTTTTGTTCTATTTGTACGGTGGGTTTTAAATAACTTAGACCCAACCGTATAGTCAGTTTCCACAAACATGTCGTTGGTATCGTCTACTGATGAGTCTTCTTTTAAGCATTCAAAGCGACTTTTGAGTTGGAGCTGAAAGTTTTCTGGGTTTTGGATTTGGATGGTTGTGGGTCGGAGCGTGGATTTTATCAGTCTAGACCTATCAAGCCTTATGTTGAGGTTTAGTGAGCCTCTTACCATACGGTGATCACTCCCGGTTTTGACCGTGTGGATCACAGAGACATCACTGAACACTTGCTTTTCCATCAACATTTTCTCATTCTTCGTGCAACCATCCGGACTCATCCAGGTTCACTTTCTGTGGGGCGATTGAAAAAGGAATTCATGATAAAGAGGCCTTTCTTTTCCATGAAGTCGGCTAGCATCTGCCCTCTGGAGTTATGTTATCCATATCCAAATTGCCTCACTCTCAGCTCATTACCACTTCGTTTGCCTAGTTTCACGTTGAAGTCTCCCATCACGACGTTGTAGTATGTTATGGAGGAGTGTATGGATTTAGAAATGACCTCATACATCTCTTCCACTACGTCGTCTGTATAAACCTGTATGACCTTCAGCGAAAATCGTTTTGATATTCTGAGTATCAGGTACGCTACCCTGGTCGACACACTGTCAACTTTGATGATATTGTTGACGAGGGACTTGTGGACGATAAACCCGACACCACCTTGGGATAGCTGGTCACCCCCCCAGTAGTACATTAAGTTGCCTGAGTTGAGAACTATCGTGTCCTGTCCCTGTCTTTGGACCTCAGATAGCCCTTTAACGTCCCAGCGTAACTTGCTTGTAGCTTCTTCCAGTTCTACTATTTTCTCGTCGGCACCTTAGCGTACGTGCAATGTAGATTGCCAGGTCCAGTCGTCGGTGTTGGTAGTCGGATCTCTGCCGGGGATTCTTCGCACCCCCTGCACCGCCGTTACGAAGGCCGCAACCGTAGCCTGGACTAACAGGGCTGCCGGGGACTAGAGGCCGTTTGTTCTTTGTGCCGTTCATTTCTTGGTGGGTTTGCCATACTCGCCACGCCTGGCAAGCTGGTTGGCGAGCGCAGAAGAGTTATAGGGGGTCGCTGCTGCCCGACACCCCCTATCGGATAGGAGACAGGAACAAGGAGTAGGGTTGGTATGTAATGGATTTTTAATGGAAATTGTATATTGAGTGGGATACGTCGAAAAGGGGGGGGATACTACTGTTGGAAGGAAGTGGGGAGGATTAATAGCAGCTCGGGAGGCCGGGGTCGCGTACCCGTGTATTCGGAAATGAATACCCCTGACACAATATTTGGCTATGCAAGAAAATAATAATTATAACTATTATTTGTTGACGTACTAGTATCAGAGTGTATGTGGTCATCCGATTTTTTGAGAAATGTTTTCCGCAATAAAATTGACTTCTACGCTAATAAGTTTGACTTCGCTGATGATAACCGCGACTCTGAAGTGTATTAACGTTTTTTCTATAATTGTTTATGTTACGATGGTTTTGACGATCGCTATTTACATAACCACGACCGAGCGTATTAAAATTAGAAGGTTTTTATTTTGGTCCTCGACCACATTCTTAAAAATACCTATTGCCCAAACTTCTATTGCTTCGCATATGCGTAATAAGTTCGCCTCCTGGCATAGATGTTTCCTCATTCTTAGCTACTCTGATGGCATTCTTCAAATATGTGTAATTTCTAAAAGCTATTACTTTACCGAACCGGGCATTTTTCAAACCGTCAGAAAATCTTTTTTTCGCCGTTTTTTCATTAATTGGTTTCAATATTATATATTTCTGCGGATCTGCTGACATTGAGAAATGGTCAAGTCAACAAATAATGTTTCAAGTGTCTTACCATAATTCTCGACGTTCATTAGACCTTGTGATTTATGTTGCAGCCGGTGCTATAGTTGAGTGTCACACTGTTTTCATAAGCAAATGTATCTTCATCAGCAATTGTATCTTCATGTCTGATAGAAGAGAAGATACCGTAATAAATTAAATTGTCTTTTTCTTACTATCATCAGCCAACATAGAATTATACATCTCGATTGCAGAGACCTGCTTTTTTTTGTTGACCTCGTCACTATCTGTCATAACGGGCAGGAGGGTCAATGCGGTCCTAGAGTCAAACTTTTCCATTTTTATAGATTCACCTAATAAATCGCTATAACTAGAATTAGAACTTTTAGATCTTTTCAAGCATAAAAACTCAATTTCTGAATATAGTAATTTTATGCTTTCAATGAAATCAGTACAAGTGGCAAATTCTTTATTTTCTTTTCTTTGATGTCAATTCAACTAATTCGGTATACTAGATAAAATTATAATAAATAGCAGTTGCATCTTCTATAAGGTTTTTAGTCGCCTTCACTTTCAAGTCGCCTCTTAGGACCTATTTTTATTAATTATGTAGGAACGAGTTTGCAACAAGTTTTCACGTATTTCTCTTAATTTTGTAATCATTTGTGTATATACCTAGCAGTTCTAAATGTAAAAAATTTATAAATATAAAGTAAAATAAAAGTACATAAAATCATTTTTGGACAACTGAAAAATAAAAACAAACTATAATGTATTAAAGTTAACAACTTTCTTGAAGAACTCCATACCGTAGTCCTTGGAGAAAACCTTGGCAAGGAGCTCATTCCACAACTTAAGCGTTCGCGGGCGGAAGTTTCTCTGAAACCGAACTGTACACGACCATTTAGGTTCTAAAGTGTGAGAATTTAAATCTTTTATCAAGCAGGTACTTTGTAAAAAGGCATACTATAATATTTCAGACTATGTAAATGATAAAAATCCTTGGGACTGATGATGCTCAATTACAGGATGCATAGGTAAACCAAATTAAAATTGAAATAACATAAAATTGTACGACTAAAATTTTTTTATTTAAAACATTAATTGTATTTTAGTTTATTTGTATTATTGATAGTGTTTTTAAAAGAGTAACTATCGAGTTTCTTGCCGGATTCTTCTCGGTAAAAATCAACAACATTGTGAACCGGCGGGAAGGTGGGAGGGTTCAAAAAATAATATTTTATAACTTTGACGATTCAAAAGTGATTGTAAAATCCTTATTTGAATAAACCATTTTGACTTTGACCATTTGCGACCGATGACGAGCGGTGCGATGGTAGAAAGTAGCCGTGGGCACCATTTTGAACAATTCCTCAGAACACAACCCATTGTACAAGCGGTAGAACACACACAGAGAGGCAAAGTCTCTCCTCAGACTTTACCTCGGCTCGATACCGCAAGTGAGTTTGGTATCGTCGACAATTCTCTCAGCCCGTCGTTGAACTGACGAAAGGGCCAATCTGGTATCAGGGTGCACCCGCCCAGAGATGGCAGTAGTACTCCATATGGGGCCGAACTTGCGACTTGTAAAGTAACAATCTTTGCCCCGACGTGAAGTAGAAGAAGAAGAAGAAGAAGAAGAAACCCATTCATTTTACTAATAAACATACACTTAATGGTAGAGTCCAAAAATTGGTATAAGTATATGTACATGTTCACATACAACACACATAATCGCACACATACATACACCTAAATATATATAATATAGCTAACAAAAATAATGTTATATGTACATTCTTTTGTAAAATGTATACACTAAACTTAGTGTATACATTTATAAGCCAAATAGGTATCTCACTCAGCATAACGCTGTGCTCACAATGAGCAAAGCACTGATTTTCAGTGGGACCCTAAAAAGGAGGAGTGACTCACTTACTACCAATGAGCAACAACAAAACAACAAATGAGTACCTAATCATAATATAATGCCTGTTTCATAGCTGACATACACGCCCACTACTAAATACAATATATTCAAATCGAGGAAATTTAATAGGTTGTTTAACAGACACCAGAGGCAATAACAACAGGTTCCAGTTAGTATTAATACTAAATGCTGCTTCGGTGGAAAGGATACAACAGAAAAGTATCCAAGTACATAGATAAAATGTAAGTACTTAATCAAATCTAAATTGGTATTTTGTTTATTTAACAGATAATCCTTGAGTTTTTTTATTAATGTTTTCTTACATTTTAGAGCACGGAACGGGAAGTACTGCTTAGCTCTGTTGAGTACACCAAGTTTTTGGACGCCAGCTTCACCTTATCTTGTAAATAATCTCGGAACTGAACATCGCTGGACATGTCAACACCAAGGATCCCAATGCTCTTGGAGATGGAGAGGGGAGTGTTATGGAATTGTGGGACTACAGTGAATGGGGTAACACTTGTGTCTTTGTAGGGTTGAATCGGACCAAGTTTACTCGTCCCCGTCAGAGACCTTGGACAGTGTGGTCTCGATTTGAGACACAAGTTCTCCGCGGTTTTCCTCCACAACGGAACGACGGATGTTTGCACGACCCGTGTAATAAGCGTCTCCAGTAATGTCATCTGCATAGCAATGTATGTTGTTGATGTCCAACATGTCATTGATATGCAGTATAAACAGCGTAGGAGACAGCACAGAGCCTTGCGGGACACCAGCATTAATGTCCATGCTATCAGAGCAACTACCGTCAACTACGGTTCGTATGCGTCTGCCGGACAAAAAGCTAGCCACCCATTTGCACAAACCCTCGGGCACTCCGTAAGATGGCAACTTCGATAGAAGACCCTGGTGCTAGACCCGATCGAAAGCCTTCGCTATGTCCAGGTGTTCTATGCTACAGACCCTGACTCTCAATGGCTAGTGCCCATCGGTGTGTGAGCTACACTAGAAGATCACCAGTCGAGCAACCGTGGTGAAAGCCATATTGACGGTCACTGACCAGGTCGTGTACTTCTAGGTATCTTAGAAGCTGTGTGTTGATCACACGCTCCATCACCTTGGAGAGGAGAGAGGTAAAAGCCTGTAATTCGATGGATCTGATCTATCGTCCTAGTTGGGCACCGGGTGCACATTCGCAGTCTTCCATGAAGACGGACATTGCCTAGTGTAGTAGGAAAGCGCAAAGAGGCGCGTCAGTACAGGACATAACTCAGGAGCACACTGCTTAAGCACCACTGCTGGTATACCGTCTGGCCCACTCGACTTATGAACGTCTAGAGAAAACAACGCCCGCCGGACCTCCCACTGTGTAATGGCAATTTCCGGCATGGTCTTACCGCACCACGGTATAGAAGGTGGTACAGCGCCTTCATCGTTCATGTTCGAGTTCGAGGCAAAGAGACTGCTCAGTAGATCGGCTTTCTCTTTAGCACTATGGGCCGAGCCACCATCGGTCTTTCGCAGTGGTGGTAACGACGACTGGCAAAAGTTTCCTTCGGCAGCTTTGGCAAGCGACCAGAAAGTACGACTCCAAGAAGTATAGCTCGCAAGTTGCCTACCTATTTTGCCGATGAATTGGAATTTTTCTCTGACAGTTGCTTTCTTACTGAACCTCGAGGCAGCATTTAATTTGCGTTTTAACTTAGAAATATTCGGATCCTTATTATTACGAGCCGTGGTCCAAGCCTCATATGCAGTTTGCTTAAGAATTTTTGCTTCTCTGCAAGACCTATTAAACCACGGTCCACGGAGGTCCTTCCCCAGTTCGGGCCGCTCATTTGAGCAAGTACTCGCTATGCCCTGCTTTAATTGTTCGTGTGGCTTATTCAAGCGAGTACTTGCAGTGCCCTACCTCTCTTAAACGTTTTTGAATTCTATAAAAAAAGTCCATCTAAATCAACGTGGGTGGTCGTGCGCGGCGCGGATCACTCGCGTTACATGGCGGGATCGCCATATAAGGTTTTATGTAATTAAACAACGGATGTCATGGGTAGTGACAGATGTGTGTGTGTGTAGAGTTTTGTCTATAAAATATATTAAATATAGTATATTTATTTATTTATAAATTAAAAATAAGTATATAACAAGAGAAAAAATAAAAGCTGCAATCTTCCTGTATATTTAGAATACCTAAACAACCTTCTATAATTTTCCTGAAATATTTTCAGATTTATTGAATTTTTATTGTTATCTGAAAATCGTTTTCCTAAAAAGGACCCTACAAATTTGACTCCCTGCAGTCCAATATCCAAGTCCTTCCTGGGCTAAACCACATGCACAGCCTTTCAAAACTATCCTAACAATCTAATACCTCTTATTTCTAAGCTATGAGTTTCAAACCATCAGTCAAATTTCCAGATCATCGCATAGATATCACATCGGGCCTCAGACATAGAACGTTCATTCTCCTTCTAAAATAATACCTATTATACAATTATACTTCTCTCCTAAAGTCTGCAGACATCCTTGATTTCGAAGTCATTCTAGACTCTTAGATTCCCAAGACACCTTAAGCTCCTAAAACATAGAATATCTTAGTATTAATGTTGAAAGACAAACATCAAATATTGCCTGTATTTACCTAGTCTGACATCTGTTCGTGACGAACATTTCCAATTCTATAACCACATAGGAAACAATTACATGAAGTCTCGTTAAAGCTGGATTACCACACACTGACGCACGTGATCGACGCACAGAGCTATCATGTATCATTTCCCGAAACTACAAAATCAATAATAAAAAAACCTTGAACATAGCTAGGTGAATAGACCTGTGGAGTAATGTGTTCTCCGGAAACACTCCTGTGCTGGAGCTAAGTCCCCAAAACCCAGCCATGAATGATAAGTTCCTCTAGACTCTTACCAATTGCAAGGCTGGTTTGAGTTCCTTAATGTACGTGGTCTCAAAAAAATATACTTTTTAAAAGAAAAGTTAAGATATTAAAATAAGTTAAACTAAACTTTTAATATAAGACAATTATATTCACTCATTGTTAAAATTATTTAATTTGATGTGATTAAAAGGTGATGTTATTTATTTATTATATACGGAATAATCTCAATCCGTTATTTCATGAATTTCAGTAATATAACTTAATCCAGGAGTCACAATCTCCACGAATAGATAGGTATATTAATACCTATAGATTTTATGATTTCTCGACGAACATATATAATGTATTTATTTTATAAACACATTTTTATGTAGCAGCTGTATATTTCCATATTAGATAATTTAGTTTTAACACTTTTATGTAGTGTTTAGTTTTTCAGATATTACGTCTAAAACTTGTTTAATAATGCTTCTATTTAGACGTTCTAGTAATCGTAATTACTTGCTCTTTAAAGTTTTGTCCCTATACCCAACTAAAAAAATAGGTCAAAATTTGCTGCCATTCCCGATGCTCACATCTTCAAACTGTGTGAAGAGGAAAGAAAACCTTACCTGAAACTTTAATATTCATTTCAAGCCTAAGCTTCTATACATATATCCAGTTTAGAAATAAAACAAATGTAACGTCACTTGTTGTTATCTTCTTGTATGTAGGTTTGTACGAAATTTTACTCAACTGTCCAGATACTATTTTAATATATTTTATTTTGTATAAACAGATACAATAATATATGTATCTTATAACGTTATAGGAGTATAGTTACGGAATGCTGGAATCTTAATGTATTACTAAATAGTAATTTAACTGTTGCCTAAATACATAGATATTAGAACGTGTACTACGTGGTTATGTATGTTTATGTAGCAGATTACAATGCTGCAGTTATGTCTTGTGAATTTGCTTGTTATTTTATTTCCTTATTTAATATACGTGACAATTAACACTAACAAATACTAACACAAAGAAAAAGAAAATACAGACACAGCGCAGGAAATTGAAGAAAATCCCTTTCTGTTTAACGTTGAATCAGCATCTAAATTTAAAGTTAAATAAAATAATAAAATTTGCACCTTGCGTTATTTATAAATAATTTCCCTTTTAAACTTACTTTAACTAACCCTTTTTTTTATCACTGTTTAAAACACTGGAATTAATCTTTTTTGAAAGGACGTTCCCGGTTGAAAGCTCACGGTTAACTGACTCTATTTTTTACTAGATTATTAAACATAATTTCAGGGCGTAGTCTCATACCGTGAGAGAATTCTAGTTAAAATTGTCGGAATCTCTACTTGAAACCAAGATAAGAGTTTTCACGATTTTTTGTTCTAAATATTCGTATATGTGGGTTAACTACTGTATACGTCGATATCCATAAATTCCAACTTTAATGTGTTTCTCGTAGTAAGCGTTAGGGTTAACAAAACTATATCATGATCTTTTAAAATTTCCAAACAAATTCTTAAATTTTCTATTTAGAAAAATCATATAATAGTATTATTTTAACAATGATACTTTATATATCTTTAACCATAAAGTTTTCTTAATTCGAATAAAATTTATATAAGTTTACATAAATTATGTATTTATTTCATTATTAAACTTTTCGATTATAAATAAGATTTACAATGAAATAGTTTCCATTTAAATATTCTCACTATTTATATAACTTTTCACAAATTTGTAAATTGTTGGCATTAAACGTTCGAAAACAAAAAAAAAATTAAATTGTATACTCTTAAATTGACTAATTCCTCTTTTGAAAAAATCAATTAGAATGTTGATTTTGGATCGATTTAAGATGTTGATAATTTCTAACAAATTAAATCAATAATATTTGTGTTCTATTTTGTTTCAACCCTAAGGTCCGTCTGCTTTAACTTTTCAATTTGAATCTAATACAGGAACTGTTAGATCCATTATAGTGTAGTCGACAAGAAAAAATTTACTATCGGCATTTTAGCCAGGTGTGAGGGATTTTTAAGCAGTCATATACGAAAGTCGACCAGTTTAACTTGAACTATAGCAAATATTTAAGAAAAAATGGCACTCAAGCATCTTTACCTTTGATAAAGATTGAAATTTGTGTGCCTCTGGTCGAGTTTTTGTCTGCTTTTAAAATTGAAAGAATTTTATCAATAAATTTACGAATGGTTGACATATGGTTATATTTGACACTCCACTTGGCCCGCTGCAAGTGTATTTTAGAAAATAGTATTTTATATATTAATCTGCGATTTGCTGACATATATACCCTGGTGCATGCTACTAAGACCTACTTGGTCAGAATACCCAAGACTCGAAGAAGACTGTCTGTCTTCAAGTAGGGTATTTCACTCTGGAAATACCTACGACTGTAACAAATCTGACGACCTCTCGATTGCTACCTGTGCGTTTGCAGTCGAAGCGGACCTTGCCATCCCGCCTGCTTACCGCACGTGCTTGCGTCACTTCTGCATGCGTCTTGCGCTACGAGGCTTCTGGGAGTGAGCTGACTCCACTCCAGATCCTCGACACAGCCTGCACTGATCGCCGATATCACGGGGCGAGCTGCAGCTACTACGCCAAGCAGCAACCGCGCTGTACCCTCCCATCGCATTCGCTTAGGTAGGCTTAGGGTTTCTATCTTTCTTGTTAGCTTGGTAGGGAAAGATTGTTATATATTTTATTTACTTTTCTGTATTAAAGGCCTAGGAATCGCCTTTAGTGATTAGGTAATACTAATCAATAATTAACTTGCTAAATAAGCTTGAATAAGTGTATTAAAACTCAACCTTGTCCTTGCGAACCCTTGTTTCTTTTCTGAACCCTCTCTCTCTGAGCACCTCGCCAGTGCAGAGTGACCTTAGGGGGTATCTCCTATACATCTAAGTGTTTCAAATCCTTGGAGTTTGATCTCGACAGCTACGGCAAGATCTAATAGGCAAGTCATAGATCACTGGTTCTATAACGACACGATCGCGTTTTTCTTATGGTAAAAAAATAATATCGACAGAGCGTGAGGTCTTGGCACTAACTTATTACTAAGTAGAGTTAGTCTGATGTACGAACTGTGAGTGATACACATCGACAATTAGCCTTTACACACAGCGCTAGCCAAGCGAAGTACAGAGATCAGTTTCGATAAACTGGTCTTGCCAATATTAAAACTAATCAAACAAGTACGCGGTACTTGTCAGGAAGAGGGCTCCGTACATAGGACGGATCAAACCTCACCCCAGGCAGACCTAGAACACCAGCAGTCGCGATAAGGTGGCTCCGTACATGGGACGGAAAACTTATAATTGTCATTTTTTGACGTTCCTTGCGTTTCAGGCGTTTGCCGCCTCAGCTGGCGCAAAGGACGCGAGAGCCATATGAGCCACGTGAGTCACGTGACCTACGCGAGTCACGCGAACTCACATCAGCACGCCCGTCCACCCGACCATCAGCCGACTCGTCGCAGTCGATGCGCGCCTTCCGCGCTACCTGGGAACGTGCGCTTCGAGACCAACAGGAACAGGTAGGTACTACCTACTAGAGTAAGAATCTGGCACACTTCAATCAATCACTTGGGAGTACTGCAGTTCCACCATCACGTTAGTTTCAGTGGCGGAGGCTCTAATAACTCCTTTCCCGGTAGCCTGAAAAATTTCCACGTTTGCATAACCCAAATGCTAATCCCGTTTATGGACCTAATACACAAACGTTACACTTACTATAACACCCATAGGTGTAGAAAGACTATGTCAATAAAATCAAATAATATTTATTCAAATAGGTTTCTAAGAACACTTTTGAATGGTCAATACAATGTAAACAATGTTAATTTCTGCCAAAAACAGCTGGCAAGAAGTTCCATTTAGAGTAGTAATACAATACTTTGATAATTAGCTAAAGAGTATACAATATGTACCGAAACACTTATTAGGTAATAAAAAATAAGTTAGTAAGCTACTAAAAACAAAGTCAAACATGTCAATTATTATTTTTTTGTTTTTATGTAGCATAGGTGGCGCACGTAGAAGTACACGATCTGGTCAGTGACCGTCAATATGGCTTTCGCCACGGTCGCTCGACTGGTGACCTTCTAGTGTATCTCACACACTGATGGGCACTAGCCATTGAGAGTCAGGGGGAGGCATTGGCATGTAGCCTGGACATAGCGAAGGCGTTCGATCGGGTCTGGCACCGCGGTCTTCTATCGAAGTTGCCATCTTACGGAGTGCCCGAGGGTTTGTGCAAATGGGTGGCTAGCTTTTTGTCCGGCAGACGCATACGAACTGTAGTTGACGGTAGTTGCTCTGATAGCATGGACATTAATGCTGGTGTCCCGCAAGGCTCTGTGCTGTCTCCTACGCTGTTTCTACTGCATATCAATGACATGTTGGACATCAACAACATACATTGCTATGCAGATGACAGTACTGGAGACACTTTTTACACGGGTCGTGCTAACATCCCTCGTTCCGTTGTGGAGGAAAACCGCGGAGAACTTGTGTCTCAAATCGAGACCACACTGTCCCAGGTCTCTGACTGGGGACGGGTAAACTTGGTCCGATTCAACCCTACAAATACACAAGTGTGCGCGTTCACCGCTAAGAAAACTCCATTCACTGTGGTCCCACAATTCCAGAACACTCCCCTCTCCATCTCCAAGAGCATTGGGATCCTTGGTGTCGACATCTCCAGCGATGTTCAGTTCCGAGATCATTTACAAGATAAGGTAAAGCTGGCGTCCAAAAAACTTGGTGTACTCAACAGAGCGAAGCAGTACTTCACGTCGGGGCAAAGGTTGTTACTTTACAAGTCGCAAGTTCGGCCCCATATGGAGTACTGCTGCCATCTCTGGGCAGGTGCACCCGGATACCAGCTTGACCCTTTTGACTCGGTTCAACGACGGGCTGTGAGAATTGTCGACGATCCCAAACTCACTTGCAGTATCGAGCCCTTAAGTCTGAGGAGAGACTTTGCCTCACTGTGTGTGTTCTACCGCTTGTACAATGGGTTGTGTTCTGAGGAATTGTTCGAAATGATGCCCACGGCTACTTTCTACCATCGCACCGCTCGCCATCGGCAGGGAATTCATTCTCACACTTTAGAACCTAAATGGTCGCGTACAGTGCGGTTTCAGAGAAACTTCCTCCCGCGAACGCTTAAGTTGTGGAATGAGCTCCCTGCCAAGGTTTTCTGCAAGGACTACAGTATGGAGTTCTTCAAGAAAGAAGTTATTAGATTTCTGAAGGGTCGGCAACGCGCAAGTGATACCCCTGGTGTTGCAAGCGTCCATAGGCTACGGTGACCGCTTACCATCAGGCGGGCCGTAAGCTTGTTTGCCACCTTAGTGGTATAAAAAAAAAAAAAAAAAAAAAAACCATGTGACTCGTCAAAAATCGTAAATCGTGGGAACAAATTCAGATATTTAATAGTATTCCGATATTTAATAGTACTAGTGGCATTAGCGCCATCATAATTATATTTTTGCACAATCACATGTACATACATATACTTACACTAGCTGCTGCCCGCGACGTCGTCTGCGTGAACGCTATACTATAACATAAATTTTTGTGAACGAAACCATAGCGCGATCTAATTCGACGCCAACGCTATCTAGTTAGCAAATAGGAAACATTTTTATATGGAGAAAAATTATAACACATCTAAGTTATGACTTTATACGATTTTTTAACATAAAATAAATGGCTATGTGTGAGTAGAATAATTAATAATTAAGAATGCGTTGAAGAAATAAAGGTTCACTGCTCGTTCCCCGTAGGTGATAGCATGATAATATGTAGCCTAATATGTTGACCGACTTCTTAATAATATTCGTGCCAAATTTGAAGTAAATCCATGCAGTACTTTTTGAGTTTAGCCCGAACATACATACTGACAAACAGACAAAAATTCTTAAAACTATATTTTTGGCTTCGGTATTGATTGTAGATCACACCCCAAGTATTCTTTTAAAAAAATATTCAATGTACAGTTTTGACCTTCCTACCATTTTATTATATGTATAGATATTCTTAAAACTATCCATGAATATAATATAAAATAATAATAAATATTATAAATGCGAAAGTAAATCTGTCTGTTACCTCTTCACGCTGAAACCGCTGTACCGATCAAGATGAAATTTGGCATGCAGATAGTTTGAGTCCCGGAAAAGGACATAAGCTGCTTGAAAACATCAAGTATAATCCGTTATTTTTTTTCCCCATAATTGAAGAGTTGCCGTTGAAATCCTACACCGATGACCGAATACTAAGAATACAAAGAAGTTTGCAAGAGCAGACCAGCCTTCACAGGTGGCACCCATTCACAAGTATGACACATGAATCAGCCATCGCTTCACTCAACCATGTTTTAGGGAACGTAACAACCCGAGGCACATGCCACCACCGCAGAGACACTTTAAGAGAGCATGACACACTATAGCAACTCCAATAAAACTTCGATTGTACTATATTTATATAACATATAACGTACATATATTTTAGCTTAGACGGGTATAATAAATATAAAAATGTAAGTAGATATTTTGATGATAGGATATATAAATAAAATTTTGAAGTAAGTTTTAAAAATGGATATGAAATGTCTATAAACTACAACCGTTTCGGAATCAAAGTGGCGTTCTAGCGAGAAGAAACGGCGAAAGAAACTCTCTAGCATACGCTCTTTTGAATGTTTTATTAGAATAACAAAAATATCACAACTTTTACGTGATATAAAGTATCTACTCAATTAATCTTTGTTTCTAGTGGAAACACAAATAAGCCTTTAAGCATTCCTAAGATTCGTAAACTATTCACAAACTGCAAAAACGACAATTATAAGTACTTGGGGACCTTAATGACTAGTCCAGCCAATTGCCACAAAGAGCTAAAACTCTCAGCTAGGTATTACTTATATAATATTAGTTTAACATTTATACTATAACAAAATATACGTAATTAAAAATACACAATGAAATAAGAGAGGTAGGGCACTGCAAGTACTCGCTCGAATAAGCCACCCAAACAACTAAAACAGGGCATAGCGAGTACTTGCTCGAATGAGCGGCCCGAACTAGGGAAGTACCTCCACCTTACAGAAAACCGCGGCCATAATAACACTAACATTGAGTAGTGTTGTGTTCCTGGCGGTGAGTAAGGTTGCCAGAGCTCTTTGAGGATTCGCTGCGTGGACAGCGGAGGACCGGCAGTGCTTGTTGCTGTCATGCTAGGCGTAGACGCGGCGTGCTGGTTCGGTAGTCAGGGAGACCTAATGAAACGGCTGACCGCTGGCCGCCCGCAGGTTGAACCCAGAACCCGAACCCAGGGATCACATAATCTCCGCCCTGGAAGGCTGATCTGCCAGCCTGTGTAAAGTATCTGAAGTGGTAGTCGTGCCGGAGAAGGAGACCGGAGTGGACCCGGCTACTACAACAAAGGGGGATCAGGGGCCCTTCCGGCCGCCGTGCCACCAACCGTATCATCTGTGGCGAGCTTCGGCAGTCTTAGAACCGCACCTTTTGTCCTGTCTGTTCAGTGAATCCTCATCCTTAGTCTTAATAACTTTTTTTATATATAATGGCCATGAGAACGAAAAAGAAAAGAGTTTGTACAGCGGCTACACCATCCACATATAATGTGGATTTTTGCAACATCAGGGGTATTGACGCAAATCTTAACGCAGTCCACCACCATCTCGAGACTGCGCAGCCGACCATTCTTTTTCTAACGGAGACGCAGATATCCTGCCCGGCCGACACATCATACCTTCACTATCCCGGCTACAAACTCGAACATAATTTTATGAGTCGTGCCGCAGCAGAACTAGTTATTTTGGAAGACTTTTAAAGACCGAGGTCTTTTATTTTAAATTTTACCTAGAGAGAAATTAATAAAAATAATGTCTCACCTTTTCCATGGTGAATGTTGAAAATGGTAAATTCTAGGCATTTTTCAAATCAGACATTATTAGCAAATTATGCATTCGTAAATTCTTATATTCACATAAAATAATGTCGTTTTCTACACGAAGATCTTATTTATTACATAGTTATGCATATCCTGCATCCTAATAGCATCAATGAATTTCTCAAATGAAGACAAAGTACTCACATGGTTTTGCGAAAAGCGTGTCGGCGACCACAATCGGCCTTAATCTACTTCATCCTTTGTTGATTTCTTGTTTTAATTTTGTTTATGCGCTTCTGCATATAGTTATGAATTAAATCC
This sequence comes from Apoda limacodes, assembly GCA_946406115.1. Taxonomy (NCBI): domain Eukaryota; kingdom Metazoa; phylum Arthropoda; class Insecta; order Lepidoptera; family Limacodidae; genus Apoda; species Apoda limacodes. The sequence continues at coordinate 54,937,038 of OX291540.1, forward strand.
TTATAATATTTATTGAAATATAAACAACTTCTTGAGAGTTGAGCAGAGAAGTTATGACACAAGCAAGATGGCTTCTGGAACTGGGGGTGGGGGGGGGGGTTGCGGCAGTCCGAAACGTCTAGTTGCGGCGGGGGCCGGGGAAAAGTGAGGGGCCAGACTAAGTGGACTATGATTATTATAGGAAATCGAACCCATAGTTTTGACTGCGTAATTGAGGTGACAAATTTGGAAGTACGTAAAGTAATATTTTGGAAGAAGCAAGCGAAACGGAATGCTACAAGCACAAAGGTGATAGCTACAGTGCTGTATTGTGGTGGTTATATCTGCAGAATACAGTATAAACAGCAATGGCCCCAGGATTGAGCCTTGAGGTACACCCGTTCTAGTGGTTTTAATGATGACACACTTTAAATACCATTTTCTGCAGTTACCACCACTTGTTGGGACCTATTACTTAAGTAGCTGTGGAACCATGAAATGGTGGAATGGTTAAAACCGTAATATGATAACTTGGATGAAAGCAGTGCAGGATGAATGGAATCAAAAACACGTAAAAATGGAGCAGTACCAAAACAGACCCCATGCAACTGTCACCAAAATTGTCAACGACATCAAGTAGTGCTGTTGCCGTGCTATGGTTGTTTCTGAAATCTGATTGAACTGCTGGGACTAAATTGTTTAATTCTAAGTATTTAGTAAGCTGTAAACACACAACTTTTTTGGGGATTTTGGATATGCATGAGAAAATGTTAATGGACCGCAAATCTAATTCATTTTCAGGATTAGTTTTTTTAGGTATGGCCCATACCTATTGCACTATTGCAATCTTCCAGTTCTCAGGAAAAGTTGAACTAATAATTGACTTATTAATAATTGAGGTCAATGCACCCAAACTTTGAGGTAGGCTCATGAGCAACATCTGTAATGAGATGTTGTCAATGCCCTGGGAATTAGAGTGTAAACCTCTGATTATACTGATTATAGTGTCTTGACCTACTGGGTGTAGCTTAAAAGTGGCCGAACTATATCTATGGTATTCAAAATAAGTCATAGTAGAAATGTCTACCATACCATTACCTGGAATATTTAAGAATGATTGTTAATCTTATCTGGCTCAGTGAAAGAACTGGGCAAATTGCTACTTTTATGGTTATTGTATGTCATCACATTCTTTTTTCAGGTTTTTCCACAAACTTTTAGGGTGAGCTAGGTTAGGCGGAGGAAGAGACACTATAGGTTTGATTCACCGCTCGCCTTGGTCTGAAGGGTGGAGGACTTCGCTCCAATCACGGCCACTTAACAATGGGGGGCGACATCCTCTCACTCACCCTTCGCACAGGAGTTGCGTCTGTAACCCTGCATGGTGGCGAAGCCCGTGGGGATCGCACCTAAACTGCCATCCAGGAAGGGTTCCCCTCAACAACTTCTATCTTACCGTAAGGGCCCCCCTTACCGGTCTGTCAGTGGCTTGTACCGTTGACGGTGGGACGCAAATGATAGGATGGTGGGGACCACTACAATCGCTACACACAGTGTCCGAGAAGGGACACTGACAGACCTCGTGGTCCGCACCAATGCATCTAAAGCAACATCTTCGCGTGCGCACAATGTTGCGTCGACCAATTGCCAAATGTGGGACTCTCGCCCACAACGTGTCCCCTACCGTGACAAAAAAGGCACGGCCGCAGTCCAGTAGCATCTGCAGTAGCACAAAACCGCCCACCTCCTTGAGGTCTGAGCAACTGCACCGGTGGTGGCTTAGCCAACGGTAGTAGCTCGCAATCTATTTTCAGGCCAGATTACGGACGCAGACGGCAGTTTTGCCGTAGCCTTCCCTCCGTCGAGGCCACCCTTAAGGGCCTCCGCCACATCGGCTTCGTCGGCACACTCGGCCTCAGACACAGGCGACGAGTATTTCCAGGACGAAGACCTCCCAGCCATGTTATCGCCGATCCAGGACTCTCCTGTCAAGACCACGACCACGCCTAACAAGGTAAATAGTACCTTTACAGTAACGGCTCAAGTTAATGCAGCAGCCTCAGCCACAGCCACACCCCAAAACCCACCGCCGCGGGACGAACCACCGTCAATCCCGGTACTAATGAGAGACCCGAGGGTTAACCGGAGAGATGTCCGTCCTTTCTCGCTTAGCCTTAGCCCTGAACAAGTCCGCTCAGCGGCGAGAGAAATGGCACAACTTCAACCACAGGTAATGGCCACGCCCACAGGTCCCCCGATAGGCGCACAGACCACGCCCTCCGACAAAATGGAGACCACGCCCCCTCAGCGCATATCTTTTGCGCAGGTAGCGTCGGCCCAACCAAACCCTTCTTCGACGTCCGGCCAACAGAAAGTCAAGAAAAGCGCGGCAGCGACCCAGCTTAGACACCCGCCGATTGTAGTTGAGCACTTACCTCAGTGGGCTTCCCACCTTAAGAAGATCCATGGCCTTTTAGGACACGCGTCGCACGCTCGCCCCTTTGGGAAAGGAGTACGGGTTCCACCAAAGACCCCAGAGGAGTACCGAATTGTGGCAGCATACATAGACGAGTTATCCAAAATGATAACTCGATCTCATGGTACTGTTACAGTCTCGAAGCGAAGCGAACTCATAAAATTGCTATCAAAGGCCTGCCACTCTACGCGCCATTGGATGAACAAGCGGGGGAATTTTCAGAATTTGGGTTCCCTATAGCTCACATTCGTCTAATCCCGGGTTGCGAGCGGCTTGACTCCCTCCATACCACCAACATCGAGGAACGCATACAACATATTGTCCAAACCTATCTCTCCGTTACGCGGTGACTACTTTTTCTCCCCAGAGGAGGTGAGAAAAATGATCTCGCTTCTCAATAAGCGAAAGTCACCAGGCCCGGATGGTATCCCAAACACGGCTCTAGTTATGCTACCGAGGAAGGGGGTGGTAGCACTAACTAGAATCTACAACGGGATCCCCGCTGCCTGTAAAGTTGGCAAAATAATTGTCCTCCCTAAGCCCGGGAAAGATCGCCGCAGGCCAGAACATTACCGTCCAATAACGTTGCTTTCTAACATAGCCAAACTGTTTGAACGTCTCTTGTTGTCGAGGGTCTTCCCCCACATCAACTTGCGGCCAGAACAGTTTGGCTTCAGAAGCAACCACTGTAGGACGCTCCAGTTAGTAAGAGTACTGTACCATATGGCCTTCGAAATGAATAAAGGTAGAAAGATGGTCGGGGTCTTTCTTGACGTTGAGAAGGCCTTCGACCGTGTTTGGCACGAAGGCCTACTCTATAAGCTACTGGAGACGGACTTACCCCCTGCTATTGGACGGGTAATCGCGTCTTTTCTGGCAAAGCGGAGTTTCTTCGTGGCGGTTGAGGACAAAACTTCCCAGTGCAAGCCTATTCGGGCAGGCGTACCGCAAGGTAGCTGCCTCTCGCCTATCCTGTATGCGCTCTACACGGATGACATCCCTACCTTTTGCAATACCGGGCTAGAGTCAGGTATTGAGGACGTGACCTTGGCCCTGTACGACAGCGCTTACATGAGTTCATCCCGTAAAGCGCGGTTACCGGCTTGCTAAATGCAACGTTGTTTAACTATCAATGCGCGCCTTTGGTCGCCGTAATAAGAAAGGTATGCAATACCTATATGGTGGTTGCGGCGTTTGCCAACTCGCTTCGACGGAGGAGTGGCGACGCAAGATGGATTTTGGACTCAAGACAACGCGCATCACTAACATATAGTTGTCCTTGCATTCGTTTTTAACGATCAGTAATTTTACCTGTTTCCCCTGTTTTATTTATTGTATTTTACCAGCATACCTAACGAAGTTTACTTTCCAATAATCCCTGGACCAAAGGAACAGGGCATTGGATACAAACATTGGTCCTTCGAGAAGAAACTCTAAACAGGACTTTTTTCGCTGATCTGCAAAAGACGCTAATCAAGACGACATCAGTAACATCAACATTATCCTGAACCATAGCAAATACCTATCAACAACCTCAAGATTAAGACTTCAATTTGGTGGACAAGCGTTACTACTGCTGAAGCGTTGGACAAAAAAAAATACCTACTTAAATCGTATACTTGATACTACGGCGTCAGAAAAATCAAATTTTGGGCATTTGGACAAATCATGCATCTTCATAATATATTTGGATCGTTTTGGATATGAAAATTTTATTTATTATTAATTAAATACCTAATTAATTACCTATACAAAAACAATTACAGTGTAACGTAAATCATAACTTTGCATTCTTTAACAGGTAAAGTAAACATTTTTAACCATTCAAACTTGTTACCTATGATTTGATTCATCAATTTTGTCTAGTCACTAAACATTTTTTTACACACACGTAGCAAATTATCTACCTTCGGTACAAATATATTCAGTGCCTTGAACTTTTTTGAAGCAAATCTTCATTGAAGCAAACTGTTGTTTTCATAAAGCAATATATTACTTTTACTAATGCCTATTAATCTTAAAAAGCAATAATTTATTTTTATATCAATAACGTTTTAGCTATTAGTGTTAGTTTCCATTTCATACAATAATTATTTTTAGGGTTCATCATGACTGAATCATCATCAGCAAAACTCCTAAAGGAGTTGGTAAAGAAACGTGGTACAATCAGAGCCAAATTAACTCAATTTAGTACGTATTTTAACTTAATTAGTGCTGTTGAAAATTTGAGTGACGCACAACTATTAGAGTTAGATCTTAGAATTAATAGATTGGAAAATCTACAAACCGCTTATGATGAATTACAGACTGAAATGGAGACGTTGGCGGATGACCCTACCGAGTACTTTTCGGAGCGCGAGCAATTTGAATCTCAGCTATACAGTTTGATTGCTACGAGTCGCGCTTACTATCAAGGAAAGCAGCGAAAGCTGTTACGTAATGACAACATGTCCGAGGTAAGCTCATGCCATGCCAGATGCACAAATGTACATTTACCTAAACTTAAATTGCCTACATTTGAGGGTGGCTATCATAATTGGCTCGAATTTAAAGATGCATTTATAGCAAATGTTCATAAATCTGATATGGACAATATTACCAAATTGCGTTATCTTCTTGGGTGTCTTAAGGGTAGTGCATCCTTAATTATTGATAATTTGCCCACTATTGGGGATAATTATGAATGTGCTTGGAAACTACTGTGTGACAGATACAATTCGACAAGACTTTTAGTTAACAGCCATGTTCAAGCGCTATTTAATATTGAAAGTATTTATAAGGAGTCCAGTAAGGGTCTACGTAATATTATAGACTGCACTAACAAGAATCTTCGCGAGTTAACCCAGTTAGGGGAGCCCACACAGCATTAGGACACTCTTATTATACATTTAATGTCTGCTAAATTAGATAACGTCACTATGAGGGAGTGGGAGAGCTATAAAAATACGCTAACTAATTCTCCTACTCTATCCAGTTTTATAAATATTCTCAGCAATAGAGCTGACTTATTAGAGGCACTTGAGGAGTCTAAAATAATAAAACACAGGGTCGGATACACTCAACCAAACAAAAACAAAAGTTTTGTTGTCACGAACTCTATCGACAATAAGGCTGATGGTGTTAAGTTTAAACAGCCTTGTCCCATGTGCCAACAAAAACATTTCTTTTACGTCCATCTTTGAGGAGTCTTACCATTGACGAAAGGCGGAAAAAGGCAAAAGAGTACAAAGTGTGTCTTAATTGCCTACGATTTGATCATAGCGACAAAAAATGTCGTCTAAGTCATTGCAAATATTGCCAATCTAGGCATAACACTCTTTTACACATCGATAGTCCTTTGCCATCGGAGCCTACTATTCATGAGAACGTGGCCCTATCTGCTAGTGATAAACATTGTCAATCTCACTTGGTATTACTTTCTACAGCGATCGTTAAGGTACTGGATAGCAGTGGAAAGCCACATACAGCTAGGATGTTGCTAGATAATGGCAGCTCAGCAAACTTCCTTACACAGGAACTTTGCAATAAACTAAATCTCAGCACTTTTACAACAAAGTCTAAAGTGGTTGGCATCAACAATCAGGTATCCAATACTTCACATTCTTGTTGCCTCGTATTTGAGTCTTACAATGGGAATTATCGGACGAACATTGATTGCTACGTATTGCCAGAAATTACATCAAAGTAACCGAACACGTATATAGACACTCATAATTTACCTATTCCTTCAGGTGTTTGTCTTGCCGATCCTACTTTTTATGAGCCATCATCTATCGACATTTTGGCTGGCGCAGAAGTCTTTTGGAGCATTATAGGCACAAACCGTATTAGTTTTGGCAAAAAACAACCTTCATTATTTGAAACAAAGTTAGGTTGGCTTATTTCTGGTGTCATTTATCAACCGAATTCAAATTCTTCTATGTGTATGTTTACAAATTTAAATGAAGAGCATACCGATCTTTCTCGTTTTTGCAACTAGACACTATTCCTTCCAAGCATAACTTTACAACTGAAGAGCGTGCTTGTGAAGATAATTTTGTCACAACTACTCAACGCACTTCTGATGGTCGTTTCTTGGTCACTCAACCTCTTAAAGAATCACCTGATGCTTTGGGTAATTCATATGATTTAGCCAAGAATAGGTTTTTGTCATTAGAACGTCGACTGGAAAAGGATTCGTCTTTTAAGTCTCTATATGTCGACTTCATGGACGAATATCTCAGCCTCGGTCACATGAGTAAAAAAAATGACCAAACTCCTCAAAGAAGTGCATCTTATTATTTGCCTCATCATGGGGTCTTAAAGGAATCAAGTACGACAACGAAGCTCCGTGCCGTATTCGATGCTTCGGCTGCAACGACATCAGGTAAATCACTGAATGATCTCCTCATGGTCTGTCCGACTGTCCAGGATGATCTTCTATCTATATTGCTACGATTTCGTCAGCATAAATATGTTGTGTGTGGTGATGTCGAGAAGATGTACCGCCAAATATTTATACGTGACGATTACCGCAAGCTTCAGCAGATTTTGTGACGATTTGAATCTTCGCAACCGCTTAATAGCTACACTTTGAATACGTTGTCTTATGGTACGGCAACTGCTTCGTTTATTGCAACTCGATGCCTTGTAAATATTGCTAAAGGGTGTGAGAACCCAGATGCTAAGCGTGCGATATTACACGACTTCTACGTTGATGATTATCTGTCAGGTAGCAACACTATTGCCGAAACCATAGCTTTTTGTCAAAATGTGTCGGCTGCACTTGGTTCTGCACAATTTAATCTTAGAAAATGGCAACCCAATAGCAAAGATATCTTATTAGCTTTGTGTCCTAATGTCTCTTCATCAGATTTGCTTAATTTAAGTGCTAATGAATTATCAAAGACATTGGGTCTTAATTGGAAATGTTTTTCGGATATTTTTTCATATTCCATTAACATTTCATGTGGTAAAATCATCACACAAAGACATATTTTATCCACGATTGCCCAAATCTTTGATCCTCTGGGTCTAGTGAATCCGTGCATTGTAGAAGCTAAGATCATCATGCAGCAACTGTGGATACATAAATGTTCTTAGGACGATCGTGTTCCAGAGGATATTCGCAGATCTTGGACTAAATTTGTACAAACATTGCCATATTTAAATTCCATCCAAATACCTAGACGGATTTTGTGTGATTCTCCTTGGTCAGTTCAGTTGCACATTTTCACGGACGCATCGGAGAAAGTAAATGGTACATGTATTTATGTACGCTCTACCCATAGCGATGGTAAGACTCATGTCTTTCTTTTGACGTCAAAGAGGAAGGTGGCACCTATTAAGGTGACAACAACACCGCGCCTTGAGTTGTGTGGAGCATTACTGGGAGCTAGATTATGCTCAAAAGTGCTATCCTCATTGGCACTCACATTCGATCAAATAGTCTTCTGGTGTGACTCCACAATAGTACTTGGATGGCTGTCGTCAGCTCCAAATCAGTTAAAGCCTTTTGTACGACATCGAGTTTCGGAGATACAGGAAGGTTTTCCATCCACCATGTGGCGCTATGTCCCGTCACAAAATAATGCAGCGGATCTTCTTTCGAGAGGCTTGAGTGCTGATCAGATTGCGTCCTCTTCTTTGTTGTGGTCAGGGCCCGAATTTCTTCTTTTAAACCAAAATGAATGGCCTATCTTTCCAAACTCTCAGACAGTACCATCAGATTTGCCAGAAATGGTGAACACATTTCACGTTACTCATGATGCAGATAATGAACCAATTACGGCATTGGCTGATAAATTTTCTTCTTTGACTAAAATTCAGCGTATCTTGTCGTACGTTCTAAGATTCATCAACAAATGTCGTCTGATGAAAAATGCATCAGACCGTTGTCTTACTACAGACGAATTAAATAGTTCATTACATGTTTTATTAAGAATTTCTCAAATCATTTCCTACAGAATACACAATACTTCAATCAGAAAAGGCTCTTCCGTCTAAAAACCGGCTTTCGTCCTTATCGCCTTTTTTCGATAACAGTGGTCTTATTCGCGTTGGTGGACGGCTCAGCAATTCATTTTATGAATATGATGTTAAACACCCCATCTGCTTTGTAGTAATCATCAACTATGTAGACTTTTGTTTGAAATGGTCCACAAGCAATTGTTACATGCAGGACCTCAGTTAATGCTTTCTACTATCAGACATAAGTATTGGCCTTTAGGAGGTAAGAATCTTGCAAAAAGGGTTTTACGTTCTTGCATTAAATGCTGCAGATTTAGTGGCAAAACCATACAGCCCAAGATGGGTGATCTTCCACAGCAACGATTGCATTTAGAATATCCGTTTCTTGAAACCGGCTTAGATTATGCCGGGCCAATTATGATAGCAAGCCGGAAAGGACGTGGATGCACATTGATAAAGTGCTTTATATGCGTATTTGTGTGTTTGGCACAATGGCCCTACATCTAGAGCTTGTTTTGGACATGACTAAAGAAGCTTTTATAGCGGCGCTCAACCGTTTCATAACTCGTAGGGGTAAGCCACGTACTATGTTTTCCGATAATGGCACGACCTTTGTGGGTGGTTTTAATGAATTGTCAAAATTATTACTTGCACAAAATGCTGATATTGCTTCTGGCATGATGGGCCAGAACATTAAGGTTAATTTCATACCCGCTTACACACCACATTTTGGTGGAATTTGGGAGTCAGCGGTAAAATCGGTTAAGCATCATCTTCGCCGAAGCTTAGGTTTAACGCACTTAACATTTGAAGAGCTGAATACGCTTTTAGCTCAAATTGAGGCTATATTAAACTCAAGACCGCTGGCTCCATTAAGTGTTGATCCTTCAGATCTCGCATCACTCACTCCAGCTCATTTTCTAATCGGTCGTTCGTTATTGCTCGCACCTCATCATCATGTTTCAAGTACTTCAAACATATCATCCTTACAACGATTTCAGCGTATAGAATGTCTAAAAGAACACTTTTGGCGATGGTTCTCAACCGAGTATATAGTCTGGTTACAGAGGAAGAGGGGCGACGCAAGATGGATTTTGGACTCAAGAAAACGCGCATCACTAACATATAGTTGTCCTTGCATTCGTTTTTAACGATCAGTCATTTTTACCTGTTTCCCCTTTATTATTTATTATATTTTACCAGCATACCTAACGAAGTTTACTTTCCAATAATCCCTGGTCGTACAAACGAACGACTTTTGGACAACCTCCCTGAGTGGCTAGATCGGTGGAGGATAGCAGTCTACGCAGGCAAAACCGCAGCCATTTTAACCGACAACGAAGAAACATTACCCCCGAAGCTTGTACTCCGCGGTCAGGAAATTGAGTGGCAGAAGGACGTAAGATATTTAGGCTGTGTAATAGACCGCCAATTACGTATGACCAAAATGCTGGCACACGTGTCGGCACGAGGGCGGCTCTAAGACCAGTCCCGTCGTCGGACCTGCCACTCCAATCCAAGATCCGGATATACAAACTTTATATCAGGTCAAGGTTGACCTATGCCGCACCTGCGTGGTTCAACCTGCTATCAGCCACCAATAAACGCAAGCTACTAGCAGTCCAAAGCAAGTCGCTGCGCCACATTACGGGAGCCGGGCGTTATGTCCGTAACTCCGTCATCGCCAAGGACGCTAAGACGGAACCGTTTGGCGACTTTATAGCCCGACTTGTGACCCGGTTGTTCGAACGAGCGGATAATTGCCCATTTCCGCATATAAGCTATATCGCCCCGCTTGAGCATATTATCCTGGGTAGTGATTGACAGAGTCCCCCGCCTGTAGGCGGCTAAAGTAAAACCTTTTTATTAAAACTGTTTCTCTTATACGTAAAGTCCAACTGGGTCCCTGATAAGTAGGGCCCCTCTACAAAAAATTTACCAGGGGCGTTTCTGTACCCCCTGAGCTTCTGCCCGGGTCATGGGTTGAGACATTCATCCTCTTACCCCAACACCCGAACCTTGTCCGCTCCTCAGAGCGTAACATAGAAGAACCACCGCCACCAATCAGACAGGCCCCATACTCACCCTCCACAACCCCTAGATGTAGACATGGAGACCACTCCTCCGTTACCGTCTGCACCCTTAGCTTTCAGGCCACCATTTCGCCGCAGGCAGCCTTTCAGCCAGCAGGCACCCAGCCATCCACCAGCTTAAACGCTCAATCAGCCCCCAAAGATCCCGCAGGCAATAAAAATAGGGAAAAAAATAGCCACCCACCTATAATTGTGGAAACTGTATGCCATACAATGGACGATTTGAAAAAATTGTATACCATTTTAGGCCACGCCTATCTTTAGATAACACAATCTCTTGGTACTGTTACAGTTTAGACAGCGAACGTCTATAAAGGGACTACCGCACGACACACCAGTGGCAGAGATAGCGGAGGAGCTCTCCTCCTAAACTTCCCTGTGTCTCACACCCGCCAGAACCCAGCGGTCAGGGGCCGTCCCAACTGCATATTTTATGCACAGTTGGAAAATAGGCACTCAATAGCTGACCCCCAACAGGCTACCAATCAGCAACCCTCCCAACCTACCCCTCTACGACAATTAGGCCCTCAAGAATATGACCTTACGGTAGGTCCCACCCTAATACCCCCGGCAAATCCCCCAACCGAAAGATCCCAGGCTCTCGGGGGAGAAGATCGAAGAGAGATCAGAAAATTTATGTTATACCCTTTTGTCAAGCACCAATCATCGCATACGTACCCCCCCCCCCACAATTTGCGGACCCCACGCAACCCCCCAAGCCGCGGCTGCCCTCCGCCGAATCCGCCCACAGCAAACACCAACACTCACCCAGTTAGCCGTCCTAGCCGCCCTACCGCTAATCCTAATCAAAATATGCAAGGGCCCCAGCCTTTTGCACCCAGTGTGCGCTTTATTCCATGGGTAAGCACAACTCACCACTATTCTCACGTGGGAATTTAACCTAACCTATGCCCCTGCAGCAAAACGGGCCCCAGGACTATGATCTTACGGCAGGCTCAAACCTAATTCCCCCCGCCAACCCCCCAACCGAAAGATCCCAAGCACTCGGGAGGAGAAAGAAAAAGAAAACTTAAACGTCTAATACCCAACCTCAGTCGGAAGCCGCACCGGCTATACCAATTTCATCAGCCCCGACTACTACTAATACTAATATAAATTCTCACCCCCCAACCGTGACATTTATGCCACCACCTCAATTAGCAGACACCCTAAACCCCCCAAGCCAGTGCAAAAACCGGCCCCACCTGTGCACGCGGCAAACATTCGGCCGCCTAGCCGCCCGATTGTTAACCCAAATATGCAGGGACCCCCGCCTTTCGCACCCAGTGCGCTCAATATAGCCAGGGCTGCTATAGTGGCACTAAATTCGGATATTGAGGCCATCGCAGCTGGACACAATCTATTGCCAGCCCTATTTAATGGGCTAGCACAACTCACCACAATTTTCTCGTGGGAATTAAATGGGGCCTCACAGGGGCCTTAAATTGTGAATTGTGTATTGGAACCCTGGGGGCATTAAAGGTCTTGCCGTCAGAACGTTAGTCCAGGAGCACGATGTGCACATTGTGTTACTGGGCGAAACGAAACTCAGAGGTGAGAATGAGCTCCGCATTCCAAATTTCTTCACCTATAGGCGTGACTACCCCTTCCCCTTTTTACATCCACTCGGTCTATAGGTGTAAAACTTAAAACCGGCAATACTGAGCTTAAAGTCTTCGCCGCATATAAGCCACCAACAAACCCCTTCGTTCCAATCGACATTGAAAACACCTTCTACGATGACACGCCCACTTTAATTTTAGGCGATCTCAACGCCAAACACCAACAATGGGGTTCACAAATTTCATCCAAATCGGGTCGTGAACTAGAGGCAGATGCTGAAAACAAAAACTATTTAGTCATCGGTCCAGGTGCGCCTACTCACTACCCTGTGTTAGATAACCAAAACCCTGACGTACTAGACACCACGCTAGCACACAAAGTCAATTGGCCAATGGCATTAGACACTCGGCATCTGCCAATCCTTTTGGTCTTAGGAGTATCGGCTAGTGAAAAATCAGTCCCGTGCCCTACCAAAACTACAGACTGGGCTAAGTTTTACAACGCTATGCTTCACTACAAACTGCCGGCTGGAGGCATCTGAACTCCCTTAGAGGTTGAGGAGGCCGTCGCTTCCTTCGCGACTGCAATAACGCAAGCCCTAAGGAAGTCCTCGAGGACCTCAGCCACAGCCTCTGGTAAGCATTTTCTTCTTGCGCACCTTCGTGCAAAATTAGTTAAAAAGAGGGAGCTCCGTAAACTCTGGTGCCAAACTCGTTGCCCAATAGTTAAGAGCGAACCTAATAAACCAAGCCACAGTCTCACTATAGATATTGCCCAGTTTCGCAAACTTGCGTGGGACAACACCATTTGTAAGGCGTGCGACGATGACGCTGCCCCCCGACGAGTTCCCAAATACGGCGATTATTTTGCTGCCAAGGAAGGGTCTGGTGGCACTCATCCGGATCTTTAATGGGATATTGCGCACTGGACATTTCCCATCTACCTGGAAGACCGGAAAAGTCATTTTTATCCCGAAACCAGGGAAAGACCGTCACCGCCCAGATCATTACCGGCCGATCACTATGCTGTCTAACCTAGCCAAATTGTTCGAACGCTTGTTGATACAAATTAGGTATAGTCACAGCACTACTCTGCAGCTTGTGCGTGTGCTCCATCACATGTCCTTCGAGCTAAATAAGGGCAGGCGCACGTTCGGTGTATTTCTCGATATGGAGAAGGCCTTCGACCGGGTTTGGCACGAAGGGCTACTGTACAAGCTGTTAAATACGGATCTCCCGCATATGCTCGGTTGAGTAATAACTTCGTTTCTGGACCAACGGAGCTTCTATGTCTCGGTCGAGAACAACCACTCAGCAAATAAACCCATTAAAGCAGGGGCACCACAAGGCAGCTGCCTATCGCCACTGCTCTACGCGCTCTTTAACCAACGACATCCCCACTCTTAATGATTCCGGTTAAGCTGAAGGTGTTGAAGACGTCCACCTAGCGCTTTACGCGGACGACAGCGCTTACATGTCAACAAAAGTATACAAAAGTTGTTTGTATATGATATGATATGATATGATATATTTATTGGTAAATTTGTTGAATTTACAGGTCATTATACATTTCTTTATACATAACAATATACATTTTACAATTAAATAAGAAAAACAATATGATATATACAAAATGAACAATAAAAGTATATACGTATACTTATGTCTGTAGATACATTTATAATTCGTCACACTTTTTCTTCAAGAAACTCTTTAAGCGAGTAGAACGCTTTGCTTTCTAGCCATCTTTTAAGCATGTTTTTGAAGACCGTAATGGAAGTTGCACTTGTTATTTCCCTAGGTAGCCGGTTGTACACGACCGGTCCTAAAATATAGGGTGACATTTCTGATTTTTTAAATTTGTGGGTTGCTGCCTGGAGTTTTTGTTTATTTCTGGTTTTATAGTGGTGACTTTAATATTGATCTTTTAGAGAGTTCCCAAACAAGAGATAGATTTATTAACTTATTTACGAGTTTTATTTGTTTCTGGAACCAACTAGAATTACATCGACTTCAGCTACATGTTTAGATAATATTTTCTGTAACGTTGAAGTAAAAGATAAATCTATTATTAACAATTTTCCATCCAATCACTGTGATCAAATAATAAAAATTCTACACAACTATAAAAAAAAATCTCAACTAGTAACTTGTAGACCTGTGACCTCTGGTCGATTAGACAATTTTAAAGAAAATTCCATTTTTACATTTCATGCATGATAATGCTAATAATCTTTATAATATTTTTTTTGATTTCTTAAGTAATGAGTTCGAGCAAGTGTTTAAAGTAAAAACTTTTAGGCCGAATGATAAAATGAAATTCAAGGACTGGGCTACTGTAGGAATACAATCATGTATGAAATGAAACAATATAACCACAGTCCCACATTCACCAACTATTTCAAAATGTTTTCAAATATATTTAAAAAAGTGTGCAGGGTTGCAAAATCAATACATTTAAGTAATAAAATTAAAAATTCTGATAATAAAATAAAGGCCACATGGAATGTAATAAATAGTGAAACAGGAAAAATTAAACCACGTGTCAATCATTATTCACTTACTGTAAATTCAAAAATGATTGATTTATATCTTGATGTCGGTAACTCTTTTGAGAAACATTTTACTGAAATGCCTACAATTACAACTAATGCATTAAATTCCTCTGCATTAGAATTAGAGTTACTTTTAAAATGTAATTTAAGTAAATACAAGGCTATATTTAAATTTGAACATGTTACCTCTGAAGACATTATAAAGACATTTAAATTACTAACTCAGAAAAAAACTAGTGACCTATTGGGTATATCAATTAAAGTCCTTAGCGGAATTATTGATATTATAGCCACCAATCTTAGCCATAATATTTAATAAGTTTGTTGACGAAGGGATATTCACAGACTTTATGAAATATAGTAAAATAATACCACTTTTTAAAAGTGATATTATTTTAGTCCTATCTCTATACTGCCTGCCTTAAGTAAAATTTTAGAAAAACTTATGTTCAATCAGATGCTAAAACATTTTAACTTAAATGGATTTCTTCATCCTGAACAGTTCTCAACAACAAAAGGGCGTTCCACATCTGACGCAGGTTTTGCCCTTATACAACGTATATTTGATGCTTGGAAACAGTCACAAAATGCTATTGGTATCTTCTGTGATCAATCAAAGGCATTCGACTGCGTGCAACATGAAACTCTTATACGAAAACTGAGTCATTATGGTATTGCAGACTTGGCTCTGAAGCTTATCCGCTCATATTTGTGTAGTAGAATGCAGAAGGTTCAAATCAATGAATTAAAATCGAATTGTTCAGAAGTAAAATGGGAGTTCCTCAAGGTTCTATTTTAAGTCCTTTTCTATTTTTAATTTACATAAATGAATTGCCTTTCTTTGTGGAGAAGCTTTGCAAGATTTTACTATTTGCCGATGACACTTCTCTTTTATTTAAAGTTGACAGAAATAAACGGATAATACTTGACGTTTTCAAGTAGCTTATGTCTGTTTCCGGGACTCAAAACTATCTGCATGTCAAATTTCATCTTGATCGATACAGCGGTTTCAGCGTGAAAAGGTAACAGGCAGATTTACTTTCGCATTTATTATATTTATATATTATATTATATTATATTCATGGATAGTATGGATAGTTTTAAGTATATAATTATGATGGCGCTAATGCCACTAGTACTATTAAATATCGGAATACTATTAAATATCTGAATTCGTACCCACGATTTACGATATTTGACGAGTCACATGGTGCGCCACCTATGCTACATAAAAACAAAAAATAATAATTGACATGTTTGACTTTGTTTTTAGTAGCTTACTAACTTATTTTTTATTACCTAATAAGTGTTTCGGTACATATTGTATACTCTTTAGCTAATTATCAAAGTATTGTATTACTACTTTAAATAGAACTTCTTGCCAGCTGTTTTTGGCAGAAATTAACATTGTTTACATTGTATTGACGATTCAAAAGTGTTCTAAGAAACCTATTTGAATAACGTTTGATTTGATAGGCTAGTTTCTGTGCCGGAGTCAGGTCAGGGCGGGCATCGACCAAATTGGCAAACATCTTGTGAAAAGAGGTCTACTGACTCAACGAGGCAGTACTTCACGTCGGGGCAGAGGTTGCTGCTTTACAAGTCGCAAGTTCGGCCCCATATGGAGAGACTGCTGCCATCTCTGGGTGGGTGCACCCGAAAACCAGATTGGCCCTTTTGACTCGGTTCAACGACGGGCTGTGAGAATTATCGACGATCCCAAACTCACTTGCCGGATAGAACCCTTAAGTCTGAGGAGAGACTTTGCCTCCCTGTGTGTTTTCTACCGCTTGTACAAGGGGATGTGATCTGAGGAATTGTTCGAAATAATGTCCACGGCTACTTTCTACCATCGCACCGCTCGCCATCGGCAGGGAATTTATTCTCACACTTTAGAAAAATGGTCACGTTTCAGACATACTTCCTCCCGCGAAAGAGAAACGCTTGGGTTGTAAAATAAGCTCGCTGCAAAGGTTTTCTCTAAGGACTACAGTATGGGGTTCTTCAAGAAAGAAGTTATTGGATTTTTGAAGAGTCAGCAAGCGTCCATAGGTACGGTGACCGCTTACCATCATGCGGACCGTATAGTATATATTTAGTATATCTACAGCTTGATATAGCAAACTTCATTAATGTGATAAAAGAATAAATCACAGTATTAATACTGTGATTAAATAAAGGAGTCCCACGCGCTTAACCGAATTTAGGTTGGGCGGAGCCGCTGGCAAAGTCTAGTAATTCAATAAAACCACAATTTTATAAACGTTTTCTTTAACAAAAACAATAAACGAAAACATTATTTCTGACTCAATCACTGAGCAGTCTATTAAAAACTATAAGGACACTTTTTAACGAAACGAATAAAATAGAAAGATTTTACCTACCATTAAAATACTTATTGTGGTCCTGGAGTCCTCTCCGGGTTGTGAGAGAGCGTGGTTGTGATTTTGATGCATTTCCGCCTCAATTCTATCCATTTCGTGGCGCCACTGTCGCCTACACGTGGTTAAGTCAAAAGAGTGCTCCCGCTCACCGTCTACTGACCAGTGTGCACCATTTCTTTTCGTCATTGCGTCTCACCAGGTAGGCCTCGATAGGCCCGGAGAGGACTCCAGGACCACAATAAGGATTTTAAACCCGTCTTCTCCGGGTTGTGAGACGTGTCTGTTTTCACCTGGTGAGTGGTTGCTTATAAATAAGTGCTTTATTAATGCAAACAAAAAGAATAAGGATTTGTTGATTAAATACCTTTGCAAAACAACTGTATTCAAACAAAAAGAACGTAATCCATCATTAATATACACAAAAAAAAATTAGGATTTATTGATTAGATACCTTAGTCAAAAACTTATTAAATAATACATCTTATTCAAACTGGTTGAAAATCGTAGATGAAACTTTTAAAATTTATTTTATTATATTTCTCTTTAATTACCTCTTTTAATCCTTTTTGATATTTTTTTGAAAATTCCAAAATATGGAAAATAAGGAATTCAAATAAAGACATTAATTGCACACAAAAACAAATAAAGCATAAATAGTGATTATATATGTAGCCTAGTAGTCTTCTAAAGTGCTAGACTGTAAGCTCAGAGCGTAGACTACGGGCTACAGTGCATGAATACATTTTAAAATATCTCAGCCAGGCGATTGAACGATATGTTGCTTACAGTCTACGCGAAACTACAGAGGGTCAAATTAACATTAATAAAAGCAATAGAAAGTATTTGGATGTCCAATTGGAACTTATGTAACAAATCTAGCTGCGCCGGCTTTTAAAGTCAGCATCCTGTACTTTTTTACATTACATTTTTCACACCAACGATACAACGTGTTCAGTTAATAAATAATGCCAAAATTTGACTTCATATCATCAGATGCAAGGGAATTTATACGTAACCAAAACACGATACTCAATTTCATTATCTCTAGCTTATTCTTGTCGGTGGGAGTGCTTTCCGTGTAAACAAACATGGAGTGAATGTAATAAAGAAACCTTGCCCGAAAATATTTCCAGAAGTTAACACTAATGGAAAAATCGCTCCAACGCAAAAAAAAATGTGCCTCGTTCCCTTTTAACGTTCTGAAGCATGAAAATAAAGCAATTACATAACATAAGATGGAAATATTATTGATGTATTAAATTTACCATCTACCTCAAGCACGGTGATATGAGTATGAGTATGGACCACTGTAAGTCACTAAAGCGACAGTTTCTTCCGTCCAGTTTTTCATTCATTCATTCATTCAAGAGAAGAAACTCTGTCCCCAAATCAGCATGCTTCCAGTTTCGATTGCACGACATTAAACGGATGATGTCCACACATTGCTTATGTTTACTAAGTAATACTGATTATCCTGGATTTGTAGTGTGTCACAAAAGGCATTTGCGCGTAGGTTTGCTCGCCAGAACGTTCGCTCCCAATATGGCTTTAAATTCTCAATTAAATACGCCAAGGTAACTTCGTACCTTAAGTATCGAGAATGATAGAGGAAAGACTTAGGCCAGCTGGTGAGGCTGTAGGTATTGGTGGTCTTCACACATCATAGGATCATGTGATCTCGCTCGGAGGCAGATAGGTAAATCTCCTGAAAAGTTTCTCGCACAGCGTGTGGAAACAGGTATCATTTTGGTAAAGGATTTCCTCTGTATTCGACGTTCCTTTATAGCCACAAGGACTAGCAAAAAGTCAATAAGTGTTTATGACAGCAGGTTGCTTGATTCCAAGTGTTTTAAGTCAGCTTACAATGATTTTCTGATTGTATAAAGTTGTATATCGTTGATTCTGATTCAAATGCCAATAGTTTTGTCCTTTATTCTACTATCCGGCCATCTTTTCCGGCACTAACCGTATGTTTACTAACCAATTCACAAAATATGGCCTCCTGTGTGAGTGCAGGTTCTGATCACTCGTCAAATTGAGCCTTCCTAGGAGGGATTTTACCCTCCTAGAAGAATGCACGGCCAGAATACAAAACCTGTTAAATTCAGTGTCCCTAGCAGGGACTTAGGGTCCTGGACTGACGAGCGGCTAGAGATCACATAACTTCCTATAGTTAATAACCCCAGGAGGGACTTTACCCTCCTGGAAAAATGCACGTCCTGGGCCATCAAACTCGTCCTATATATAAAATTCTATTCCGTTTAAAATCTGCAACTCCTTGCGTTCCAAGAAATTTTAAAATAAAAATTTCCCCTTGATTGTCTTCTTTGTATTAAGTACTTATTTTACATGTTTAATATTAGAATTCCATAAAATTAACAACGTCTCGAAAACGGATTCACTATTAAAAAAAATACCAAACAAATTCACTGTCAAACCCTAATCTTCGTAGACTATATTATTTTAATCTGCTACCAAATTGGTTAATGTACCAAAAAATATAAATAGTCTTTATTTATAATTATCTTGAAAGGTAAATCCTGTCATTTTAATCCTGTTAATTGTACCTTTTTGCCCTGAATATTAATCTTCTTTTTAAAAGAATCATTTAGGAATGTTAAATGTAACTACATACGTTTGCCCTTTTCAGGAAAAGAACACTCGGGGATTGTAATGATTAACACGGGTTCCTAGCACCTTATAGGTTAATTCATTATAATTATGCAATTTTGGACGTAAGTAAGTACCTACTCGGTTGAGGGTAGTTAATTTTTCTTGCATAATTGAAACCAATTCTCAAGTATTTATCGATTATGGCATTGCAACTTTAATATGATTGTAAGTCATTAAAGAAAACCCGTATTTACCTAATAAGAATTAAAACAATTTTCGTTAGTGTAGTTAGTTATTTCATTGCGAAATCCAGTTATTGTAAATAGGATTTTATTGCTAGGATTCGCTATAATATTGACTCATTTGAAATATAAACTTGTTAGATGCCAATGGGACATGTGTGGAAATGCTCAAAAAAAAAAAAGCGAAATATCTTCAAAAATTACATCAAATGCCAAGAATGTTATTATGATCATTTTAATTTGAGTCTAATTTCCTAAAATTTGGAGCGTCCATATGATTTTAAAATTTTATTTCCATTAATATACGATAAATCCGACCATTTCTGTTAAAGAAACGTAAGATTTTAATTACTCCAATGCAAATTTTAAATTATTCTTCTTTGCCACTCTTTTCTTTTCCTATAAAACAGTTCTAAAGTCACAAAAGTAACTATTACTAATAGCCCTCGGAATCCTTAGAACGTTTGAAGACCGGTAACTGAAGCTACAGAGTGACTGATAAAATCTGTAATATCTACTAACCTGAGCTTGCAATTGACCAAACCTCGTTTGCCACGTGTTATTTTTGACAAGCACTTGGCTTGTCCGACGGGAGGGTCGGCGCAGTAATTGGCCGCTGTGGCCTGTCGCCAGCTTGACAAGGTTGTCGATCTAAACTGCTGTGATACTGCTGGAACGGGTGCGGCGCTAGCGTGGCCAGCCCGCATTTGAGGGATTCGCACTTGCTTCATCGCGGTATTTGAACACGACATTACGCGGGACTCCGCGGACCTCCAGAGAATAGTCTATTCGCCAAAAGGCTTAACTATTGTCACAGAATCACGGTTACTTAAAATAACTGAGCATTGGCTAAGTAAACATGAATTAATGTTTAGTTTCCCCAATCATTATTTGTCCAGTGCCTTTATTCGAAAAAATGATATTCGAGGGGGTTCATTAATAATTGTTAATAATAATATACAGTGTAAAGACCGAAAGGATATAGTTAGCCTCTCACTTGAACGCATAATAGAATTGTCTTGTATAGAACTTAAGAATTATATAATACTTTGTGTGTATCGCCCCCCTTCTGCAAATTATTATTCTTTTCTGCCTGTAATGGAATAAGTTCTAAAAAATATTTGTTATTCTAAAAAGTCAGTTATTGTTTGTGGTGATTTTAATATTGATCTTTTAGAGAGTTCCCAAACAAGAGATAGATTTATTACTTAACTTATTTACAAGTTTTGACTTAAATTACTTGTTTCTGGAACCAACTAGAATTACATCGACTTCAGCTACATGTTTAGATAATATTTTCTGTAACGTTGAAGTAAAAGATAAATCTATTATTAACAATTTTCCGTCCGATCACTGTGGTCAAATAATAAAAATTCTACACAACTATAAAAAGAAATCTCAACTAGTAACTTGTAGACCTGTGACCACTGCTCGATTAAACAATTTTAAAGTTAATATTGAAAAGAAAATTCCATATTTACATTTCATGCATGATAATGCTAATAATCTTTATAATATTTTTTTTGGTTTCTTAAGTAATGAGTTCGAGCAAGTGTTTAAAGTAAAAACTTTTAGGCCAAATAATAAAATGAAATTCAAGGACTGGGCTACTGTCGGAATACACCGAAGTCGAACTAGGTTGTATGAGTTGTATGAAATGAAACAATATAACCACAGTCCCACATTCACCAACTATGTCAAAATGTATTCAAAAATATTTAAAAAAGTATGCAGGGTTGCAAAATCAATACATTTAAGTAATAAAATTAAAAATTCTGATAATAAAATAAAGGCCACATGGAATGTAATAAATAGTGAAACAGGAAAAAAAAAAACCGCGTGACAATCATTATTCACTTACTGTAAATTCAAAAATAATTGATTCAGATCTTGATGTCGCTAACTCTTTTGAGAAATATTTTACTGAAATGCCTACAATTACAACTAATGCATTAAATTCCTCTCCATTAGAATCAGAGTTACTTTTAAAATGTAATGTAAATAAATGCAAGGCTATATTTAAATTTGAGCATGTTACCTCTGAAGACATCATAAAGACATTTAAATTACTAACTCAGAAAAAAACTTGTGACCTATGGGGTATATCAGTCAAAGTCCTTAGCGGAATTATTGATATTATAGCACCAATCTTAGCCATAATATTTAATAAGTGTGTTGACGAAGGGATATTCCCAGACTTAATGAAATATAGTAAAATAATACCACTTTTTAAAAGTGGAAATAAAGATGATCCTAATAATTTTAGACCTATCTCTATACTGCCTGCCTTAAGCAAAATTTTTGAAAAAATTATGTTCAATCAGATGCTTAAACATTTTAACTTAAATGGATTACTTCATCCTCAACAGTTTGGTTTTACAAAAGGGCGTTCCACAACTGACGCAGGTGTTGCCCTTATACAACATATATTTGCTGCTTGGGAACAGCACAAAATGCTATTGGTATCTTCTGTGATCTATCAAAGGCATTCGACTGCGTGCAACATGAAACTCTTATAAGGAAACTGAGTCATTATGGTATTGCAGATTTGGCTCTTGAGCTTATCCGCTCATATTTGAGTAGTAGAATGCAGAAGGTTCAAATCAATGAGGTAAAATCCAATGGCTCTGAAGTAAAATTAGGAGTTCCTCAAGGTTCTATTTTAGGTCCTTTTCTATTTTTAATTTACATAAATGACTTGCCTTTCTTTGTGGACACATCTCTTTTATTTAAAGTTGACAGAAATAAAACTAATTTTGACGACGTAAGTAGTGCGCTTTCTCAGGTTCTTCAGTGGTTTACGGCAAATAATTTACTTCTTAATGCGAAAAAGACTAAGTGTTTAAAATTTATGATGCCAAATGTCAGAAACATAAGTACAAAATTATCCCTAAACGGAGAAGAAATAGAACTATTAGACTCAACAGTGTTTCTAGGTATTACATTAGACAATAGGCTGCAGTGGAACCCTCATATTTCAGTTCTTGCAGGAAAACTCAGTTCAGCTGCCTATGCAGTTAGGAAAGTTAGGCAGCTTACAGATGTTGACACTGCTCGCTTGGTCTACTTTAGCTATTTCCATTCCGTCATGTCTTATGGCATTTTGCTTTGGGGTAAGGCAGCTGATATTGATACAGTCTTTATTTTGCAAAAGAGAGCAGTACGGTCAATTTATAAATTAGAACCTCGAATTTCTGTTAGGGAACTATTCAGGGAAATTGATATTTTAACTGTTCCTTGCCAATATATCTTTGCTTGTATAATGTATGTACGCCAAAATTGTCACTTATTTGCAAAAAATAGTGACCTCCACAGTGTTAATACAAGGAATAAGGATAAATTGGTAGTTCCAAAATGTCGTCTTCAGAAGGTACATAGCTCTTTCGCAATACAAAAATTCCAGAACATGTGGTTAATTTACCCTCAAATAAATTTAAAATATATGTCAAAGATATTTTAATGAAAAAAAGCTATTACAAAGTTGATGAATACATAAATGATAAAAATGCTTGGAAAAATTAGAACTTAATTGATTTGTATTGGGGCATTTGAAAAATTTTTTTTTTTTTTAATTTAAAACATTGTATATTATGTTATTACCTAGTGTAAGGCTATATTGTATTTTTATATGATGTATAAAAGATTAACTAGTGAGTTTATTGCCGTTGCTGCTCGGTAGTAAAGCATTGCGAACCTTCCAATCTTCTCCTCTTATATTTTGTTCCTTTACTACACACATTGTAACTAGTACAATCGAAGTTTTATTGGAGTTGCTTGAGTGTGTCATGCTCTCTTAAAGTGTCTCTGCGGTGGTGGCGTGTGTGTCGGGTTTTAGGTTGAGCGCAGCGATGGCTGATTCATGTGTCATACTCGTGAACGGGTGCCGCCTGTGGAGGCTGGTCTGCTCTTGCAAACTTCTTGGTATTCTTAGTATTTAGTTTTACTTTTTTGTTTTGTTTATTAATACTGTAAGACATTGATTATTTCTTAGTGATGAATACATAAACTGTCTTTTGTTTATATTAGATACTTTTTTATGTTGTGCTTGTGCTTTATATTTCATGTTTTTTATGTTTGTAATGGAAAGTGTCCTTTTATGATAGGGAGGGCATTTTCCAATATTTTAATTGGACGCTGTAAAAGAAAGGGAGAAAAGAAATGCCCTTGCTGAGTTTCTTGCCGGTTCTTCTCAGCACAAGGTCTCCCGCCCTGTAGACTTACGAACCGATGGCGTAGTGACATTCATAAGTGCTCAATTATTGTAGCCTAATCTGAATAAAATTATATTGAATTGAATTGAATTAACACTTTATTCTAAACTAATATCAATATTTTAATTCCGTAACCGATTTTAATTTGCGAGGCGGTACCGATGCCGACAAAATCCAACGACGCAATGACGAAAAGAAATGGTGCACACTGGTAAGTAGACGGTGAGCGGGAGCACTCGTTTGACTTAACCACGTATACGCGACAGTGGCGCCACGAAATGGACAAAATTGAGGCGGAAATGCATCAAAATCACAACCACGCTCTCTCACAACCCGGAGAGGACGTAGGGGCCACAATAACTAAATAGTAATCAAAAAAAAGTTCTGATTAAAAACGCGTATATCATTTTGAATGACGTCCAAAAGGCGTTCCGGCATAGATGAGATAAATTGTTCACATAAATTAGTGCCACGGAAATCTTCCCATACACTATGACAGTGATTGATAAGTGCTTCAAGTGTTCTTTCGTATTGATGTTCCATCTTTGGACCATTATGCCCCAGAGATTCTCTATAGGGTTTTTATCAGCACTTTTTGCAGGCCAAGGAATAGCATTTATGTGATCTTGGTTGTGCCTGAACCAGTTTCGCACAATTCTAGCGTTGTGAATGGTTGCGTTGTCTTGCACAAAATCAATTTTAGGATCTTCCTGTTGCGGATAATAAGTTCGTAAAGTCGGAAGCACACTTTCATCCAACAGGTCTACATAGTCCTGAGCGGTTGCTCTAGGTGGCAAATGCACGAGTTCTCCAACACCAGCAGAAGAAATCCAACCCTAAATGTTTGCAGTAATTCGTCCAGATGCATGATTAGCCACGACGTGGTTTTCTGTGTACCGGGCTCGATCAAACCGCCACAAGTGTAATCTTCCAGTTTGAGAACTTGAAAATGTCTTTTCTTCAATAAAAGCTGTAGTCGTCCAGTCAAAATTTAAATACTGGCGGGCGAAATGACCTCGGGCTCATTAATGATTCTTGGTCAAGGCCTTTTTTTTTGCAGGCCGCCTGTGATCTTAATTCCTAATTGTTCTAGGGTAAACGTCAAACATATCCGCAAATCGTCCCGTTGACGTAAAGCCATCCAGAATGTATTGCCTTTGCAATGACCGGCGTTGGTCTTCAGTTATTGCAAGCGGGCGATGGTTATTTTGCTGTAGATCAATAAGGTTTCCTTCAGCATTATATCGCCGTACCCAACGGCGAACTGTGACTCTGCTCACATTTAACCGACGTGTTATCTCATGAATCCCTATTCCTTCCTGGTGTAGCTCCACTATTTGTGCTCTTAATAGATCACGGTTAGCAGCAAGAATTTTATTTTTCAAATTAATAATGTATTTGAAAATTATTTTCAATTTTATTTATTGACACTGACACATGTTCGTCATTAGAAAAGCAAATGATAACTTTTCGCAAAGAGGTCATCTGTAATGTAAAGTGACAAATAATACGTATTGACATTTCAATACCTTTACTGAAATAGAATTTTCGACTTTAATGCATTGCGAATGTCTAACGACATTTCCAGGAAATGGGTAGGAAATTAAATTCCTTGACTGTACAAAAGAAAATTTTCTGATTGTTGGGAAATCTGAACGTTTTCCGACTTCAGGATATATTTTCGAACTATTTTGTAGAAAACCAACCCCACTTCCGGCTGTATACACCATTTACCTATTTACATGTTGTAGGTAAAGGTTAATTTAAGGATAATTTTATGCTATCTTTCAGATTATGATAAGAATTTTGCCAAAATCGTCTTATTCTTTATAATATTAGACTTATCAACTTGTTTACTAATGACTTATTCACCGTACAGTATGGACAAATAAATAAAAACAATTTTGCGCACAAAATATTGCAATCATATATACTTTTCTTAAAACATGCATATAAAAGGAATATTTAGTTTTTTAGTTGGGAATTAAACAAGGCAGTATTTTTTTACCACCATCTACGATTTTATTTTATTTCTGACTGACTTTGCAGTTGGCTGTTGCAGCCATTACTGCTCCACCGGGCTTTTGGGGCGAGACTCTGAAGGAGTCTCAGCCCATATAGCGCCCAGCGCTCAAGGGCTCCCCGCGGGGTAAGCCTCGGCTTGGGTTGTCGCTCTCGGGGGAGTCCCTTCGACCAGCGTGAGTCTCGAACCCGAAGGTGAGTCAGCGCCAGGAGGGGAGTTCCCCGTTACACGGTTGCGATTGCGATTGAGTGACAGACACTCTTTGATACCTCGTGTATTCTTGTGGTCGCCGACGAACCTAAGGACTTTGACGTCGTGTTATGGGGGGAGGCCCTAGTAGAGGAGGTCGTTGAGAATAATCTCGCTATCCGGATAGCGAGATCGTCATCTGGGGCCGTTAGTATGTGCCGAGGCCGCCTAACAATAGTTTTACGACTGCCGAGATCGGTCGGGGGGAGGGTGTGTATTTAAGTTCGCGGATAGGGTAGGTAGGTGATTAGTGGGAGTGTCGCTGAATTAGGTACTAATTAAATAATTAAGGAACTCATTATTATTAGTATAAATACCGGGTTTTATCGTAATTACTTACGTCATTAGTTTTTGAGCTATCTTCGACCAAAAAAGTCAATCGGGTTGAAATTGTGAAGTTTGGGGAATATTCCTTACCTAGCAAGGAAAATCAGTGCAGACCATACCGGAAGACATGTCACCCTTTTACGCGGACTCTTGCCCAAGTAAAACTATGGTTTACAAGTGGCATACCCTCTTTAAAAAAGGCAGGGAGTCACTTGAAGACAACCTCCGGCCAGGGAGGCCAATCGAGGTGACCACTCCGGTACAATTCAAAAAGTCGAAAAATTAATATTAGAAGATGCCCGACTAAATAAGAAACAGCTCGCAGAAATGGTTGGAGTATCAGATACAACCATTTTCAAAATTCTTCACGACCGTCTTGGCATGACTAAAATCAGCACAAGATGGGTGCCGAGAATCTATAGGTAAGGCAAAGATGGAATATGGGCTGAAATCATTATAAACCTGAGTCTAAACAGGAGGTTAAGGTGTCACAATCGGCTGAGAAAATCATGGCGACAGTCTTTTAGGACTCAGAAGGAATCCTGTTGATTGATCACAAAGATAAAGGTGTCTCCATAACCGAAGATTACTACGCTGCAATCCTAGAGCAATAAAAGGAAACCATCAAGGAGAAAAGAAGGAGAAAATCGACTAAAGTGTCTTCCTCTGCACGACAACGCGCCTGTGCACAAGAGCCGTGTTGCGATGGTTGCCTACAGAAGGTGGGCCTCGGAATTTCGCCACACCCTCCCTACAGTCCTGGCCTGGCTCCCAGTGATTATTACCTATTCAATACCTATAAAACCTACCTATATTTTTTTTGTCTACCTATAAAAAGGGAATAAAACTTTCAATAACATTTTTTAAACTAAAACAATAAGATACAGTTACAGGCCTAAATTTAGCGATTGGGCTACAGAAGGAATTAAAATGAGGAGAGATAGACATGTAATGTGGGATCCAAGTCTGAATAAACATGTCAAAAAGTATGCAACAATTTTTAGATTGATTTAAGTTGTATATTCTCATGTTGCAAATCACATAAGCACAAAAACAAAATAATCGGATAATGTGATTAAAACTGTTTGGAATGTAATCAATAATGAAACTGGTAGATCAAAGGTGGTTGTGGTTGAACAGAACTTTAATATCAAAACAGACTCTGGTTTATTTGATGATGCAGTTGCTCAAATATTTGAAATTCTCTTTGGTGAAATACCATCAAAAATAACAGAATCTTTAACTTTACCTACTTGCCAAGCTGCTGAGTCTATTCTTAAAAACAGTGCTACTGAGTGTAATGTTAACTTTAAATTTAAACATGTGGGTCCCTAAATAATTAGCAAAACATTTAAAACACTTAATTTGAAAAATACTGAAGATTTGTGTTAAGTTAATTAGCTCAATCATTTCAGTTGTTGCTCCCTATCTTGCTGATATATTTAATGCATGCATTGATTAATGGTGTATTTCTAAACCTTATGAAATGCAGTAAATTGATACCACTTTTCAAATCTGGTGACAAAGAATATCTCTCAAATTTTAGACCAATATGTGTTCTACCCGTCTTAAACAATATATTTGAAAAAATCTTACTCAATCAATTGCTTTCACATTTTTGAATACAGGGACTTTTACATGATCTACAATTCGGTTTCACCAAGGGACACGTAACTATTAATGCAAGAGCCTTGCTTATGAAGCTTATTCTCGAGGCAGGAGAGTGTTCCCAAGATGTAGTTGGCAAGTCGCAAAAAAGACTTATAGAAGTCGCATCGATCATCATACGTTGGTAACCAAATTAAAATATTATGGTGCTAGAAATAAATCACTTGAACTTGTCGAATCATACAGCAATAGAATTCAAAAAGTGGTTGTAAATGGTGCTTAATCTCAGGGATCCACAAATTACAGTTCTACAGGTAAACTTAGTTCTGCTGCTTTTGAGGTGAGAAAAATCAGGCAATGTCAGTCATGACATAACCACAGCAAGACCTATTTACTTTGCTTATTTCCACAGTGTCATGTCTTATGGTATTTTGCTATGGGGTTCTGCAACTGATATTGAAACCATATTTATATTACAAAAAAAGGCTGTACGAAGCATTTATGAGCTAGGTAGCCGAGATTGTCTCAGGGATGTTTTTAAAGAAGTTAATAATCTAACGGTACCGTGTCAATATATCTATGAAAATATTATGTTTGTCCGTAAAATATATCCCAATTTCCGAGTAACAGTGATAAGCATAACTTTAATACGAGAAATAAAAATAAACTTGCTATGCCAAAGTTTAGGCTTACTAAGCGGTGTAAAATTTTATAATTAGTTATCTGTAGAAATTCTTAACTTAGGTGACAAACAGTATAAATTTTATATTAAACATCTGCTATGTAAGAAAGCATATTATAATGTAGATGAATATTTGAATGACAAAACTGTATGGCCTAGTTTTACACAAAATTAATGTTAGATTTTCTATTTAAACTTAAATAATTTACATTTGATAAAGTTAAAGGAACACCAGGGGTTGCGCTATGTGCAATCCACCTTTGGTTGCCTGGTTTTGGTGGGGTTTAGGATGTGTGGGGGTGTGTTGGTATTTGGATAGATTTTATGTTCTTGATGGCTTGGTTCCTGCATGGTTGATTGGTAACAGGTGTACATCTGGGAGTTTCTTGTCACTTCTCCCCTTAGGCTAGTTTCCGAAGTAATGGTAGTTTCAATGATGTGCATTTATTGCCGGGCTGTTGTGCAGGAGCTGGACCACTTTTGGGTGACCGATATCTGTTTAAATGTGTGTGTGCATATATGTATGTGCGTGTTTGTATGATGCACCCGCTCGTGTTCGGACCCTGCCGCTAACGGGCGGCCGAACGAGGATGGTATCAGATAGGACCTATAAGTTAATTTGCTTATAGTTTTATTTTTATATATCTTATATGTATTTGTATATTTATATATATTAATATGTGTCTGTTTGTATATATATATGAATATGTGGATGTATCTTGTAATGTATCTTTAATATATATATGAATACCTATTTATTTATTTATGATAGATAAATATGTATTTATACAGTCGTAGTATCAGGTGCCTACAGCTGTACTCCACTTCGCATATGCAGTCCTGGTACTTTGCACTATAACGCATTGATTTATTTTGCTATTTAATTCTTATATACAACGATTTGTGCGATACAAAAATTGTAGTATTTTAAACGTTTACATCAACTCCATATATTGCGCCTTTAACGCAGTACTGTAACTTCTGCTACATCAACTATAGAGCTGTCTTGTATTATTAGAGATTTAAAAGGCTACTTTTTTACAGCAATTATGTTATTGTAACGTCCTAACGAGTAAAATAGTGCAAGTGTTTATATAGTGGTAAAAACTGAAATATACAATAATAATGTACTATTGTTGATGTCTACATCACCGTTATGTATCGAACTTGAAAGGTCATCATTGTAACTGGTACATCTCAAAGTGAAGTAACAGAGTTTTTATCACTCTTATTAGAACTTTCTGACACACATAATATAGTAGTATATTACTGGTTTTAATGAACCTAAATATCATATAAAGGAAATTTAATATTGTTTTTACAACATACGTCCCCTATGTTTGTAATGGCTGCAGATGGTTGTACAAAGTGTGCTATAGTAACCATGTAGACACCATTTTATCTAATATTAGCAACTCTCGAGACATTTTATATTTAAATAGATTTTAATAATTTTTAAAAGTCAAGGGCATCGAATAATTGTTAAAAATATGACCTTACTTCAGCCATAAAATTTTAGTCGCAAGTAACATTCACTGTCTAATAAGATAACACTTTAACAATTTCACAAGCCGTGGGCGCCATCATGCTAAATAGTAACACTCACCAGCCTACTCACCAAAAAAATATTTTTTACATGAGAAATGCATAAATAAAACTAGAAGATCCTCAAACTCTTATATGGTACAAAAAAGTCATATAATAGAGTTTTGGTGGCTTTTTGTGATGAAAGCGATACAATAATCACTGTTAAAACTTCGAAATGAGTTATATGCAGCCAGAATAACATAGCTATAGGTATTACTGGATTGCT
Organism: Apoda limacodes; assembly: GCA_946406115.1. Taxonomy (NCBI): domain Eukaryota; kingdom Metazoa; phylum Arthropoda; class Insecta; order Lepidoptera; family Limacodidae; genus Apoda; species Apoda limacodes. Next base: position 54,967,804 of record OX291540.1, read on the forward strand.
ATGTACTGCCTGATTAAATGTTAAAATCATTGTTATAGGACCTGTATGAAAGACTAATTAGTGTTTCTGAAAACGTTATCTCGATTGCTATAGTAGGTACGCACTTTTGCAAGTTGGGCAAGGTATGATCGTTTTTAATTTGAAGTCAACGATCTGCATACTTTCACTTGTATTTGGTCGGATTTTAACGTTTCTAGAATCGCTACCGCCGAAAGACACAAAGACACGACAAACCATCTGTTTTATATTGCTACCGAATCCTAGAAACCAGTCAAATGTGAGCCAGGTTCGTGTTCTCAGCGTTCAACTTGACTGCTTGCTTACCTCTGCCATTATACGTCCCACTACAGGGGCACAGGCCTTTCCTTGGAGAAGGATGCTTAGACCATAGTCCACAGCCCTGGCCAAGTGCAAATTGGTGGACGTTTGTAGAGGCTAGCATTAGTCATACACGACTATAAGGGTTTTCAAACTGCCCATAAACCCTCTAAATTGGCTGAACGACTGCTATCATAAAAAAATATGGCAACAACCAGAATCTCCTAAGGACGGAGGAGCTCAAAAAATGTGCCACTTGGCTACCCATCCGGGTACTAACCAAGCACGACGTTACTTAACTTTACGTATTATCTCCAACAGACAAATGAGTCAGGACCACGAGCTCTTGTTTCCCCAACTAAAGCTTTTTATTTTTTACACAATTTTTGTGGTCAATAAATAAAAGATTTTTCTCATGCTTTAAAAAACCTTGTATTCATTCGTTACCTACGCATTAAGTAGGAAAACGGGGATTAGCTAGGTAGGTATAGATAAATATGTGGATATCTAAATTATTATGAAAGAACATTTAAGAGGGCGATACTTAAACGCAAGAATGCTAATTTCTGTAACACTGAAGTCTCAGTCACAGACAGCCACGGTCGTACATGGCGAAACTTAAAAGGATTTTTTCCAAACGAGATAACTCTTTAGTTAAGAACCTATCTTTATATATATGAATATGCATACTTACAGTGCATTCGAAACCTTGTGATTAAAATTTAAAATTAAACAGTTTCCCCTCTGCCGAGTGAAAATTTAATATTGATGGGTCCCACATAATCCACACCTGTGGATCGTAAGGGTCTGCTAAATGTAGCTCTTACTTCTGGTAGTACTCAAATTTATGTTTGATGTAGACAAACAAGCCAGTCCTCTACACCATAATGAGTAATTTAATATTTCTGAAGCCTGTGAACCTCTTGAAACGCAATTGGCTGGGTTCGTATCAGTATCAGTAGTAATGGCCCCATTGCTCATAAAAACCTAGTATGTTTTATATTTCAAATATTCTGTCACTTACTAATGTGTTTCATCGGCCTGATTCACCCTTTGGGCAGGTCAGCACTATAGTTAAGTTAGTCCATGAATATAAATTTTCCTTGGGTATTTGTAAAATTTAGGATATCTCTGGAATTAGTTTGGCCGCTAACGTTGCGCTGCAAAGTTCCAACCTAGGTATTGATAATAATTGTTTTACGACGGGTGCTACCTTTGTTTTGCCTGATATAACGTTTACAAAGACTCTGTCTACGACTCGCACATACACTGCAGCTCCCTATGATGTCATCGTCTACGACTATCTATACCACCGATAGGCAAGTGAGTCGAATCACTAAGAGACTCCAATCCATAGACAATAATACACTATACTAAAAAGGAATAGATAAGCCACTCTTTCTTCGTTTAGCTGTACCTCCACCGCTAGATGTCGTTGTACGATTAGTACTTATATATAACCACTAGATGACGCTACTCTAACCCAATTTCGTATATTTGTTGTGACACTGTATGATGGTAATTGTCTAGATTTTTTTCATTCTACGCTACATATCTATTTAACGTTCATAGCCTAGAATGAAAAGATCTCAACAATTACCATCATACAGTGACTCGACTTATTTATATTTATATACAAAGAAAAGGTTCCTAATAAATATAATCCTTAGTTACTTTTATTTCCCATGGACCACAGCTTGAGGTTAAATAAAAAATTATTATGTATGGATTTATTTTTTAATTCTACTGTTTTTTACAAAATACTGAGCTGCATGTAATTTTACAGTGTTTCTAGTTTCTAAGTTAACTCCTATATTTTCCTTTTAAAATCCTCTTTACATTTGTACACCAACTAACAGTTATATATTATATTTTGTTATATATTTTTGCGCTTATATTTTGTTAGCTTGCATCCTAACTTTAAAACAGTTGTTTACAAAATTAAGAAGATTATCTCTTGGGTAGTGTAGGGATCTTTTTGTAATACCTCATTCTAATAAAAAACTATTTGACAAGGGAGGTGTAGTGCTTTGCATTGCCATAATGCATTTAAGACAATTTTTGCTAATTTTACTTTTAGCTTTCTGAATTGTATAACCAGCCACATAACTTTTGACATCTCTTTGTATTCCTGAGGGTCCAACATCTACATCAGTTTCCAATAATCTGCCCCATTTTGAGTTTGCATCATTTTCATAGTTAGCTCCAACTGTGTGACAGGACGTAAAATTGTTGAGTAACAACACACACATCACATGTAGGTGAAATATTTCTAATTCCAACACTATGAATAATGCAGAAAAAATTTCAAGGGGGTCCTGATTAAAATTTCTTGTTAATAGGCTGGTTATATTGTGATTTTTATTTAAATAAGCCCACATCATATAAACAAGCTTCATGCCCTCAGGAAAGGTAAAAAAATGGGTACACGGCTATGACAGATTGTGCCTCGGTGACATTAATCAATGTGGCTGTCACACTGTTTGACATGGACGTTGTAATGTAAGGAGTTCATTTTCAAGCATCCTTTTATAGGCTTGTAACCGTCTCAAAGTGTGGCCATTCATAGAATCAAATAATTTGTCCACCAAGGATAACTCTGCAGTTTCTCTATATTCATCAGGAAGCAGCTTGTGGTCTGAAAAAAAGTATAAAAGTTATTTTTGAATCAGCTCAGTAAAAGGTCGGCAACATGTGAGTAATGCCCTTAGTATTGCAAGCCTCCATAGGCTATGGTAACCGCTAAGCATCAGGTGAGTGGTAAGCTTGTTTGCCACCTTGGTGATACGCAAATCCCCACTCTGCCACACATGTGACCTGGGCAGTTACAAACAACACACATGCATACACACTCTTTACTAGTATTTGTAAATTATTTTAGAACAGAGGTTCCCAGACTTTTTTCTCATAGACCACTTTCAAAATTTAGCTGGTTCTGGTAAACCCCCTGCAGCTACATTTCTACCATATACCTAAACCTCCAGGGCCCTCCTCCCCCACTCACTTCCCGTCCCTTAAACCTAATGGTCACATTTAAAAGATTGACCAAAAGATGAACAAGGGCAAGTTTGTAGGTTATCTGTTTCTTTGGTGTAAAAGGGGCTGTCACTGTAAGTATAGTGGCATGATTTGAAAAATCGCCAAAGACTATAAAACCAAATTTTTTGGATATTTTACGAGGAATGTTCCCTTGATTAGATTAAAGTAAGATTTCAGCCTAGGTTACCTTAAACAGATTTGTAAAAGTTTAGGTTGACTCATCACACATGTGTTATGGTAAGACTATGTAGATATGCCAACATTTTATAACTATATAACAATTTTCAATTAAATTGTGGACTCACCTTCTATTTCACATCCAAAACAGCATTTGAGGGACGAATTTCGTGGCATGTTCCATATCTGAAGAACTAAATCCAAAGCGCTAAGAAAACCGATGTCCAGTGTACAATAGCTAAATTCTCATGTGTAGAAGCAATCAGGCATCAAAATACAGTCCAAATTTTTTGATAAAATCGTAGAATTAATGTAATTCGTTTAGAATATAACTGTTACCATTAGTCACCAAAATTGTGTTGCCAATCCTTAAAAAAATATCTCCCCTAGACATGGGTAACTCAGTGTCGAACCAGGGACCTAATTCTCACTTCATCCGAGATAATCTCGTATTAGAGATTATCTGGAAGGCACTATCTCGATTGTAAAATTTCGATCGCCGACATCATTTTCGCGTTTGCTGTATTCTCACTATCGATCGAAACAACCTTCGAACAAAATGTCGTTCGAAGCGGTGGAATGTTGCCATTGTAAACCGGTTACGCTATGAGGTACGTTCCGTGGCACAGTTGTAGAGCGTTTTTAAAAACGCCTATTCTAATATGCTTCTTTTGATATATTAAAAAAGGGTTCGGTGACTACCAAATGTTTGAAGCAACATTTTATTTGTGTTTCATCATTATTAATAAGGAAATAATAAGTATAACTAAGTTTGTGAACCTATTTCGAGAAATTGCTTTCTTCTTTAAACGGAACGTATTTGGACACAAATAAAAAAAAACTCTGTTTGTTTTTTTTTGGTGTTTTATTTGTTTATTTGGTTGAGAATTTTAGGTTTTTCTTATTTTTCAAAGGTGTAATTATGTTTATTAAATATTTTCACATGAAATTACCACCTAGTATTATCAAAATACTACGCAGCACTAAAGATGTCGGTGCCGGACCTCAAACATTTTTGTGTATGTGATGTAATCTAGTGTTTCTTATGATGGAAATCAATAGAAATAGAAGAATATTATTGTCATGCGCAACTTTGATAATTGCAAAAAACGGCCAATCAATAAATTGAGAAAAGACTAGTTATGTATTATGAAAGTAATATAGGTAAAAAAATATCATATTTGGTAATATAAGTCATTTTTTCCGCCGTTTTAATTACTCTGACCTACATTTTAGACATTTACTTTAGATTTTAGAACATATAGTTCACGCTAAGAGTAGAATTAATGTTTAGAATCCAGCAGCTCGAAGCAGTTCGAGCGGTTTGCGTTCGAGAAATGTCGGATTCGACATTACCAGAATTGCTTAACTACATTTTCGTTCGAGAAAAGTTTAAATTCGTACTTTATTTCGAATTCGTGATCAATTCGATCGCGTGAGAAATGGCTCCCAGCTCAAAAACGCAGCTCCAACAAATTGAGCTGTTGAGCTGCAGCCCAAATTCAAAATGCGCAGCTCACGGCTCGAAAATACACAACTCAACCATTCGTTTATTGAACTTTATCACAGCCTGGACGGCGCCAGCGCCGCCGGCGATGTGGCGACTCGATGGTCTGCCGAGCGATGCCACGCGCGGCACCGGTGCACACAGTCCGTTTTCTGATTTTTTACTGGAACTTTACATTATTTTAATATGATTTTCGTATTTATATTAGTTTATATGTAGATAATTGTGCAACTATCATAGGAAATTAGTCATACTCGTAGATAATTAAAAAAATATAAGTATAGTAAATGTGATAGAAATAGAATAAATGGTATTTCAAAAATCGACCTGTGTGCGGTGGGGCTCGTAGGCGAATGCATGCCGCTGACACGTGAGCCGACAAGCAGCAAGAACATTGGGCACGCTCGCGCAACCTGAATCACAATGTACCTAGCTGAGCTGCGAGCCGGCTCGCAGCTCCGGCTCAGGTGCTTGAGCTGCGATTTGAACTGCAGCTCACGAATATTTCTCGAGTTACCAATGTCTAATCTCCCCATACTGTGGTAATAGGTAAGACTGTAACACAATGAGGAAATACATTTTTAAACAATATTTATTAAATAATGAAGTTATTTATAAATTAAGAGTAACTTCTAATATTCTTAAAGAACAATAGACAAAGTCTAAGTTAGAATTTTGATCTTTAGGACGTGACGTCTTATTTTTAATAAACTAGGTCAGGACCCCTTCTATAGATCCTAAATGTCTGGAGACGATCTAATGGTAGTTTGAGTAGGTACTGTCGTTTCCATACCAAGATCGGTCGCTCGATCGTTTGTGAAAACTCACGCTACGGGGGCAGTTGCTTAAGGACCTAACGACCTAAGTGTTAACAAAGTTGTTATGGTTGCTCAGCGGATAATCGTTACCATTTCGAGATATAGGTAACTATGATGTTTTATGCACCTTTAAATTTATTTTTGATGGAGATGGTACTGAATTGTTTACTTTTATGTTAAATGTGGTTTTAAAAAAATAGCAAACTGGAACTGTACCGTACCTACATTCTTGTTTTTGACCATTTACGTACTTTTAACCACTTTAATAATTGTTTGCGAGTTAAAAGCATAGACTTACGAAATGATATTTTTCACTACGATCGAATACGCGCATAGAGAACATAGAGCGTATTCAACGCGTTCAATGTTTAACCACAAACCGTGGCTCTAATCTATCCTCACCGTTCGCCAAAATTACACACGTTTGTAATATAAACTGCAGCACCGCGCATGTGTGTGAGCGGTGTTGTAAATCAAAAAAGAAAACTCTACACTCGAAGTTGTTGACGAATACTTATATCTGGGACAAACTGTTCGATTAGGTAGGTCCAATTTCGAGAACGAGGTTAATCGCCGAATCCAACTCGGTTGGGCAGCGTTCGGAAAACTGCGTACTATTTTCTCGTCCTTAATACCCCAGTGCTTGAAGACAAAAGTCTTCAACCAATATGTGTTGCCAGTGATGTCTTACGGCACTGAGACGTGGCCGCTAACTATGGGCCTTATACGAAAGCTCAAGGTCGCTCAGCGGGCGATGGAAAGAGCTATGCTCGGAGTTTCCCTACGTGATCGAATCAGGAATGAGGAAATCCGTTGGAGAATTAGAGTCGCCGACATAGCTCACCGAATCGCAAAGCTGAAGTGGCAATGGGCAGGGCACATAGCTCGAGGAACCGATGGCCGATGGGGGAAGAAGGTTCTCAAGTAGCGACCACGAACTGGAAAGGGCAGCGTGGGACGGCCCCCCGCTAAATGGACAGATGACCTTGTAACGATAGCGGGGAGCTGTTGGTTAAAGGCGGCACAGAGTCGCACGCTGTGGAGAAAGTTAGGTGAGGCCTATGTCCAGCAGTGGACGTCAATGGGCTGATATGATGATGATAATGATATAATGATGTAAGATGTTGTTAGGTAGGTACTAGGGTTGCATCTGTAGTTTACAATAAAGCAAAATTCCTTGGCAAAACAAGGCCAAATATCTCGGTGTGACCCTGAAGGCGTTTGGACTTCCGCGATCAAACCAAAATAGTTAGAGACCGAGCCGCTTTTGTCCTCGATCGTCTTTATCCTATGATAGGCAAGTACAGTAAGATGTCGCTTAGAAATAAGCTGACTATTTAAGTCACCTGCATTCGCCGCATACTAGCTTATGCTAGCATAGTCTATGCGTTATCCAAACGCAATCTCCATAAACTCCAGATTCGCCAAAAGCGCTTACTCAGTGCGGCCTCTGGAGCCTCCTGGTACGTCGGTAATGCGGACCTACACAGGGACTTCGAGCTCCCCACAGTCCACAACCTATCATCCCCCCGAACGACCTCGGCATGGTCGAAAAACTATTGTTAGGCGGCCTCGGCACGTACTAACGGCCCCAGATGACGATCTCGCTATCCGGATAGCGAGACTAGTCTCGACGACCTTCCGTAATAGGGCCTCCCCCCTAACACGAAGCCGAAGTCTCCGGGACCCAAAGTAAGCCAAGCGTGTACAATAGGTAATAGATAACGGATATAAATACCTAAAAACTTCAGTGGCCCTTGGGTAATGACCTGACTACTGAACCGGAGACGTGGGTTCGATTCCCGCACAGGACAATCATTTATACTTTCATTATATGTTTGTCTTGAGTCTGTACTTGAGTGTTTTATATGTATACTACGTGTAACATAAGTGTGGAATAATAATACACGATATAATTCTTCTCCTTATACAATTCTCTCCAAAGAGCATGTGTCGAAATCTCGAAAATAAAAATTGTTGATCAGCTGATCGAACTTAGTATGAAATGTTAAAATGTTTTTTTGAGATTTTGACCCATATTCCTTCGCGAAAGTTGTTCTTTATTTTATGTTTTGATTGGCGAGGTTATTAAGTGGGTAGGTTATTGGAAATAACCAGAAAAGTAGACACACGAATATTTCAACAATGCTGATACTATCAACTGCAGAAACGAATATTTTAATGATGCTAAAATTATCAACTGCAGGAACAAATGCAGAAATACGTGCTAAATATTTTTTTTAGTATTATCTTTACAAGGTCTTAAGCGAAAACAAAAACAAATTTGTTTTGTTTAACTATTTGTATTTTATTACTGATAGAGCGAGCGAAACGAATCAGTTCTTCTTAGTGGTGAGGAGCTAAAGCTTATTTTATTTATATTGGAATACTCACGCAGAATAATAACTGTTGTCACAACCGATTCTGTTACAAATAATTTCCGTTTTTAAAACAATATTTAGTCTTGTTTTGAATATTCTTTGTAGGTTTGAATTTTTTTTTATATATTCTTCATTGTTGTGTATAGATCGCACGAGTCGCTCAGATCTGTGAGCGACTCACTGCTAACGTGAGCCGCGAGCCACGCACCGAGCCGCGAGCCAAGCCCAACGAGCCGCGAGCCAAGCCCAACGAGCCGCGAGCCAAGCCCAACGAGCCGCGAGCCCAGCCCAACGAGCCACGAGCTAAGCCTGCTGCCAGCGTGTCAAGCACTGACCTTACTTCTAGCAGTACCAGCAGGCACGAGCTGCGTCGTAAAGACAAACATAGGGTGAAGTGGTTTTTAAGATACCTATATAGGAAACAATTTTAACCACGTCTATAATTCTAGAAAAAAATTAACCAGCTAAGTGCGTTTAAACATGCATCAATTCAGGGGTTCAAAGAATACAAATTTTTGCGGATGTCTGCAAACTTATAAGTTATTACGGATTTTTGTAAACTTATAGGTTATTTTAGATGTCTGCAAACTTATAAGTTATTAAGGATGTCTGAAAACTTATAAGTTATTGCGGATGTCTGCAAACTTATAGGTTATTGTGGATGTCTGCAAACTTATAACTTATTGCGGATTTCTGCAAACTTATAAGTTATTACGGATCTCTGCAAACTTATAAATAGCCTTTGTTCAAAAATTTTGTTTAAGTTTTAGACCTCACGATTACAAAGATAACAGAAGGACACAATACAACTTTGGAAACTGATAAATCGTGAAGTATGCACATTAGAGAATGCAATTGCGGTCCGCCTGATGGTAAGTGGTCAGTGTAGCCTATGAAGGCAACACCTAGGACATCACTCGCTCGTTGCCGACCCTTCAAAAATCTAATAACTTCTAGAGAATACCGGCACTAGAATATCAGTACCAGTATACCCCTAAGGTGGTAAACAATTTTGCGGTCCACCTGATGGTAAGTGGTCACCGTAGCCTATGGAAGCTTGCAACACCTAGGACATCACTCGCTCGTTGCCGACCCTTCAAAAATCTAATAACTTCTTTCTTGAAGAACCCCATACTGTAGTCCTTAGAAAAAATCTTTGCAGGGAGCTCATTCCAAAACCTTAGCGTTAATTATTATTTATAAATATTCATCCGGATGGTTTATATTTATGGTAACACTAAAAGTAATTAAAGTAAAGTTTAGAACTGGCCAGTTAGAAACAAATTCAATGAAAAAAATCTAATTTAGATCTCTTATATAGGTATAGCGCAACAAACTTTTCTGACTCGGTGGTCAAAAATCAAAATTACAGTCGCCATATTGAAATGGTGTATACTTACAGCGACACTAGCGACCAATCACCCAAGGTCAGAAGATCAAAAAAGTTTCTTGCACTGCTGGTATTATATTGAATTAATCTGTCACTTAATTCTATATATTGGCGGCTATTTGAAAAGTGCGTGTGCGTCAAAATGAATTTACGCGAGAAAATGTTTGCTCTATGATTTATTACGACTTTTGTTGTAGTGGTAGTCAACAACAAAGTTATGATAGAGAGATCCTTCAGAGTCTCGCCCCAAAAGCCCGATGGAGCAGTAATGGCTGCATCAGTCATTCATATAAATTTAGGTTAAGTAATTCGTATTTTTAGTTACCTTTCTTACCTGGTACCTGCCCAGCTGTCACAAGCCGACCTCCACAAGCACACAGGTATTCAAAGAATATGAGAGGCTACTGAGAACCTAAGGTTTCATTTATGTGAAAATAAGTTATGTCTGATCGCTCTGGAATCTTGGACTATTACGAACCCGAAACTAAAAGACAATCTGCACAGTTGATGTTTCCTTTTGAGGATTTGCCAACAAGAGTAAAGAAAGAAATAGGTGAAGAAAATAGATGATTGTTTCATTCTTTGGACTGACGGTTCATTTTGCGACAGTTGCGCTAGAGGCAAAAGGACAGTTACTGCAGACCGGTATATTAACAATTGTTTGCCGGATAATATTATTTACACCAATTTTTGGTGCAAATAACATTTTACGTTGTTTACACAAACAAAACGCTTGATTTCATGTTTCGCCTTTTGTGCCAGTCAGCCAATTCAGTAGTGTCGCGTACACGAGTCTCTCCGCTGTTACCTTACGTAAGTGTAGTACATAAGTAGGAGCTGACACGCGAAATTCAGTAGTGTTGTTTATACGAGTTTCTATTACCTTACGTAGCTGTAGCAGCTGTAGTGGTGGGCGACTGCGTTAAGATTGGCGGGAATACCCCTGATGTTGAATATCGGATGGAGTAGCCGGTAAAAATTTTGTGTTCCTTTTATTCCTTTTGTGTTAATTTTTTAAAAGTTATTTTGATAAATATGTAGATTTACTGCAGTGAATTAGCTTAGAGGATAAAAGGTGCGGTATTAGAACTGCCGAAACTCGTCACAGGTAATACGGTTGCCGGCACGGCGGGCGAAAGAATCCACATCGGTCTCTTTCTCTCAGAGACTTTACATAAGTTACCGGTTCAGCCTCCCAGGGTGGAGATTAAGTAATCCCTGGGTTCAATCTGTGGGCAGCCAGCGGTTAGCCGTTTCAATAGTCAAAGTCAATTTTTTTATTCAAATTAGGATTTTACAAACGCTTTTGAATCGTCAAAGTTATGAAATACTATTTTTTGAACTATATAACTAGTATTTACATTGTGAAAGTCACTTTTCTTGCTGAAACTATTGATATTTTATGTACTTATAAAAGATTTTCATATATGTACTGCGACGAAATATTTACTTCCCTTAGCCTATCCCTCAGATATATCCTAGATCCTAATTATAAATAGCACGAATTGCCCGTTTTTGTAACAAAAATATTGTATTGACATCAGCAGTGCTATCCCACAATAAGATACCATATGTCATTAAACTATGGAAATAGCTAAAATATACTATTTTTGCAGTGTCGACATCGGTCAATTGTCTTATTTTCTTGATCGCATACACAGCAGAGCTTTTTTGGCTAGGTTATGAATATGAGGAACCCATTGAAGCTTGGAGTCCAGCGTTATGCCAAGAAAGACTGTTGAATTTACAAGTTCTAATTGCCCACCATTAATATTAATACATGTCTGTATCTGACTAACATTTGGTAATGTAAATTTAACACATTTGGTTTTTTTTCTTTAAGTAACAAGCATTAATGATGAAATTGATTATGCAGTTATACTAAGCTTTGAACAAAGGTCTCCGTACGTTAACACGTAACACTCTCACAGTTCACTCAGTAGTTAAATTGTCCTTTTGCGTCTTACTTCTCTTCGCGTAAAATCTTGACTGCCACGCGTGTTATCCTTCCTTTAGTAAACTTTCGACTCCCACGCGTGTTATCCTTCCTTTAGTAAACTCTCGACTCCCACGCGTGTTATCCTTCCTTTCGTAAACTATCAACTGCCACGCGCACCCTTTGGTGTCAAGAAAAGCTGTAACTCTCAATAATACGTTAGTGTTATTCGGTCTCATCGCCTTTGCAATAAGTCCGTAAATCTCTTATTTTTATGACCGTGTGAAAACCATCCCTTACGCGAATCACCTATCTCGTACGCACATGTTTCTGTTTCTTTCTCGCTCTTGAATTTTGGGGCGTTGATGCATGACGCCACAAGCCACGGCGATAGCATCTCAGAACCGACCATCTGTTTATTAATCATTACTAAGAAAGTCCGCTCGTTCCAAACTGACCTACGCATTCCAGGCAAAATGTACAAGTTTTAAATATTATGAAAACTCCAAGTTATAACTAAATTGTTACATTACCCAAATTTATCTATTTACACCCGGGTGGACCTGACAAGTTATGTTCATGATATTCGTGTCAGTGTAAACTTTTTGTGTCGACGTTAGGTAGTTCTAATGAAAAAGGGTTTTTAGCTTATTTTGTGCTATTTGTATTGGGTTTTTTTTTTTGGCTGAGGCTCCCCACACTTCAATAAGGTAATCTATATGCGGTTTTACCATAGAGTTGTAGATAGTAAACTTAACATGTCGTGGGAGGCATCGAGCAAAACCGCGGAGGGCACCTGTGTGAGATATTAACTTGGATCTTATTTTTTCGATGTGTAGTTTCCAAGTTAAGTGGCTATCAAGTATGAAACCTAAATATCAATCAATATTATTTCCCCATTAATTTTAAGATCATTATATGTGCCAATTTTTTGTTCCTTGCTGTAAAAATAATGTAGTGTGTTTTTGATGTGTTTATACTGAGTAGATTCGATTGAAGCGATTTATTCAAAATATTAAGGTCCTTCTGTGCTGCTTCTATTATAGATTCAATCTATTTTCCGGAATAGAAAATACTAGTATCATCAGAAAATAACGTTATATTACCCGTTAGACCGATTTCATGAATGTCATTAATGTAGATTAAAAATAATAGGGGTCCAAGAATTGATCCCTGAGGAATGCCATAGGTAATTGGTTGTGGTTCGCTTTGATATTCGTTAATTTTGACTATTTGATATCTATTGCTAAGTTAAGATTTAAATATTTCAAAAGCTGTGTCAGATATACCGTTGTTTTTTAATTTTAACAATAACAGATCGTGGCTAACCGTATCAAATGCCTTTTTTAAGTCAATAGATATACCTAGATTTATGTTTTTCGAGTCAATTGCGTTCCTAATAGATGTAACTAAATCAGTAGTTGCTGCCAGAGTATTACATTTTGGTCGAAAGCCATATTGTTTTTCATATATAAAATTTATTGAGTTTAGGTACTCAGTAAGACGGTTATGCAGTACTTTTACAAATATTTTTGACATAATCGGTAATACAGAGATTGGCCTATAATTGCCTGGATCCGTAAAGTCACATGATTTAAAAATAGGACTTATCTTGGCAAGCTTTAGGGTGTCTGGAAACCGACCTGTAGCTAGGCATTTGTTTATACAATCTGTTAGACTATTTATAATCAAGTTTTTAACACATTTTAGCGACTTTGTACTTATTTTATCTATTCCTGAACTAGTGTTTGTATCGAGATTATCAATAATTTTTAATATTTCATTAGTAGTTGTTGGTTTAAATGTTGTCAATTTAGAGTTAGTCTTGGGGTTATTTTTAAGTGTTTGGGTTAGTGTGTTAAAGCGTTGTTTAGGAATTTTATCGGCAAGTTCGGCACTTATGTTTGAAAAGAACGTATTGAAGGTTTTACATATGTTTGTCGGATAAGTTACAGTTTCACTTGAACAAGAGAGTTTGTTTGGTATGTTTGTGGTTGAGTTTTATTATTTGCTAGATTATTTATAAGTTGCCACATTTTTAAAGGGTTTTTCTTACAGTTTACAAAGGCTTTATGGTAGTATTGTGTTTTCGCTGTTTGTATCATATTTTTTGTTGTATTCTTTTGTTTTAGGTAGTCTTCTCTTAGCTTTTCATCCTGAGGAGCTTGTTTTAGGGTTGTCCACATGCTATTTCTCTTGTTCAGTTCATAGACGATGTTTTTATTAATCCAGTCTGATCGAGGTGGATTAAGATATTTGTTCTTCTGACATCGATTCTTGACAATAGATTCCAATAATAGCGTTTCTAATTTCTCATACTCATCGACTGCACTAAAGTTGCTCATCGAATTTTCCATAGAAGTATACAGTTGTTTATAGTTGACAGATTCGTATTGTACTTTCTTAATGGGATCTGCGTGATATTTGTCTACCTCAAAATATATTTGTTTATGATCTGACATAGCGCTGTTGATTATAGCCATATGATATGTGTTGTCTTTTAAGTTTAAAACTACGTGATCTAGTATAGTTCTTGAGTTTTCTGATTCACGCTTGCAATATGCGCTAGTTATTTTATTTAAAATTCTTTGTCCATGTTCTTGTAATAGATATTTGTAGTCTTTAGTCGTTTTATTATTATTCAGTATGTTTATGTTAAGATCTCCAAAGATAATAGCTCTATTTCTACTGGTGGGGTATCCATTTACGTTATCCTCTTGAGTTATCCATGTTTCCGTCATAAAGATCAGATGTATTGTTGATTTGAATATTTCAATGATGCATTTCATTTCATCCATTTTACTGGGCTCCACAATATGTACTGCATACATTTGCATATAAAAAACTAATACTTCTTCTTGACGTTGTAATGTTATTGTATTTATCAACTTTTTTTATATGTTACTTTATTGTGTTCTTTCTTTTTATTTGGTATATAGGACGTTAGTTTTTTGGATGTTCAGTTATTATTTTTGGTACTCCTTTTATATATTTTATTGTAAGATCAACTTCTCCGGTATCTTGGCGTTGTTTAAGTTCTTATTTAAGATTTATCATGTATTTATACTGATTAGGAGTCTGATCTGAATAAATTCTTATGTTTATATCCTTAAGGTTGGTCTTGTTGCGCAATATGCTTTTAACGATATCAGATGAACCATAAATGACTTTAATTGGACGATTTTTGTTTAAATCGTACTTACTAATTCGAACTATTTTCTCTGGTTTTGGACAATCAGGGTATATATGTTGTATGATTTTCTCCGACTCCCTTTCATCTTGTTCTCGCCGTTTGTCTATGGTTTCTACATGTTGTTCAGGAATGCCACCTATAATAATGTTCTTGCTACGCACTGTTCGTTCTTGGAGTTCAGTTATTACATCCTCACAGTTTGTTGAAAACGGAGACTCTAATTTAAGTTGTCTTACCTCATTTTGAAGGGTTGCTATGGTTCCTCTGTTTTCCTTTACCGTGGCACTGAGACCCGCAACTTGTGTCTTGAGGTTAATATTTTCTGTTATTAACAGCTCGGTAGTGGTTTTTATGTCTTGTAATTGTTCTTTTATTGATAATGTTATATTTTGACTGATGGTGTTTATATTATCCAGTTGAATGGCAGTAGATTCTTTTAACAAACCCAGAATTTCCTTTCTGATCTCCTCAAAGTGGTGAGTAAAATCGTTATCAGGTGATTTTCGTTTCCGCACTGCTATATTCTAGGCAATATACTCATATGTACCAAGTTTTGATAAATCTGGATGCGAGCTGCTACCCTCCTCTGCAGAAATTGTATTGCCCTGCAGCGAACTTTTCGATGGAGAACGTTTTACACTAATATTTCGTGTTATAGAAAACAAAAAAGAGTTAGTTTGTTTGCCGGGAAGACGGCGAGTTAGTCTGAGCGATGTTGCCGGTTATTTTGTTGTTTGCATTTTGTCGTATCCGATTTTGCACCTTAGTTCACAGATATAATATGGTTGGGACTTGAATAACAGGTATTTTAATAATTTAAATACACTTTTGCACGTCTGATCGCTACACTTGCTGTTCGTGCAATAAAAACGGTCACTTTTAGCAAAAATGCCAACTACAACTCACAGATATTATTTAGAAACTATATAAAACCTTCTAAAAATAGCTTATGACTAGCTTTATATTTGCGAAATTTGGATTTTAGAAATTCGTTTTCTACGAAGAGAAAATTGAGGATATCTAATGGCGACGCTAGTGGGGTGTAAAGAGACCTCTTTAAAGGTTCATTAAAGGATAATGATATCTTTCTTATCAGGTTTAAATTATTATTCTTTAATTTTTAGTAATTAAAGTTCTTTAACCAGAACATAATAAAAGCTTGTTTTTAAAAAGTTTTTTTTTTTTTAATTATTTTGTTACTCATAACGGTTTTTACTAACACTCGATATTACCATGTATAAAATTGTGCTTCAAATGAAAATAGATTCTTGGGGAGTAAATTCCAAAAAAAACCTCAGTTTCACATATCTACGTCCATTTAAGACCCTATTTCTCATTACAACGAAATTATTGCCATGTTTATTTATTTACATTTCAAGCAAGTTTTACACCCAAATCTACTAAAAAAAACCTTAAAATGAATACGAAACACGTTTCAATACAAGTACCATTAGCTTAGATTTCGATCCCAGGTCTCATTTCCAATAACTATTTTCCTTTTACCTTTACATAGATGCTAGTAAGCAACTAACAAAATTGTACCGTAATGTTATTTTTTTAGCACCACTAAGGTAAGCTAGTGACTGAACACACACATATCTTCCACCAACCACTTTAGTCCTGCGTGATAGAGGGCAGTGTGCAGGGGGCAGGGGGTAAGCCTACCGCCCGCGCCGGTTCGTATACTGCTAGTAACGCAGTGTATTTGGAGTAAGGTGCCTTTATATATTGTCTCATACACTACTACTACTACACTACGTTATATTCAACTCTTTACTGTTCAAGCGGCACTACTTTATATTCAACTCTTTATTGTTCATGCGGCACTACTTTATATTCAACTCTTTATTGTTCATGCGGCACTACTTTATATTCAACTCTTTATTGTTCATGCGGCACTACTTTGGAACACGCTACCCGAAAACTTAAAGAAAACACCTTCGCGAAATAAGTTTAAGAACTTGTTACATAATTATTACTTACTGCCTTCTGCCAGCGGCTTCGCCCGCCCTAAATTTCGTTATCGGCGTAGGTTCTTACGGCAACTCCTCAATTATAAATACAAAAAACAAACAATCAAATCTTTCGTCATTAATGGCAAAATACATTCGTTTCTGTAAACCATGGAAATACACATACTAAATTACAACCCAATCGGTCAAGCCGTTTAGTAGTTGACATACCGACAGTAGCGCCACCTACCGGGTCCAATTGTTCCAATTGAATCATCCAAGAAACCATCGAAATACCCATATAAAATTTCAACTCCATTGGCTCAGCCGTTTAAAATTTATGAGAAAAAGATAAGTACGGAAGGATAATTCTTACTACCCGTTGTCCTATTACCCGTTTTCCCCTAGGAATGAAGCATTGTCTTGCGGTAAAATATATATATACATATATACAAGAATTGCTCGTACTTGTATATATTTTTATATATATATATATATATATATAAATATAAATATATACAAGAATTGCTCGTTTAAAGGTATTACATGTAGTATTCTTATTTATGTATTATTTATTTATTTGGCAATAAACAGTCATACATGAAGTTAATTGTACAATATTTTTAGATTCTAGACCTTGAGTGTCACATAAAGTACATAACAAAAATTCTTAAGGGAGAGAGGAAATGTGGTCGAACGTGATGCGCTTAGGATAGCATATCGTAGGATAGCATATCGTAGCAATTAACAATTAATTAGTCATAAATACTAGCGACATTCATCAAACATAATAATTAATATATTATAATATATAATTTATATAATTTTAATTTTACGATTTAATTTAAGATTTAAGATAAAGGTCTATGTGCGAGAATTGTTAGTATAGTTATTTGGACAACGATAATAGAAAGAGTTTGAAAAGTATGAATTGCTGGTTTTAGATTTTTGATTAAACATAGACCTCTGATTAGGACCCTCGGCTTGAGTTGTCGCTCTCGGGGGCGTCCCTTCGACCGGCGTGAGTCTCAAACCCGAAGGTGAGTCACCGCCAGGATAGGAGTTCCCCGTTACGCGGGTGCGGTTGCGATTGAGTGTGGGCGAGAAGCGCACCGGCACTCTTTGATACCTCGTGTATCCTTGTGGGCGCCAACGAACCCAGGGACGTCGGCGTCGTGTTTGGAGGGAGGCCCTATTGGGGGAGGTCGTTGAGACTAATCTTGCTATCCGGATAGCGAGATCGTCATCTGGGGCCGTTAGTACGTGCCGAGGCCGCCCAACTATAGTTTTACGACCATGCCGAGGTCGATCGGGGGGATGATACGTTGTGGATTGCACAATTAGTCGATTCGGGTGATTTTGTGTACGCTCCGGAGGACGCTCTGAGAAAGCGGTTTTGGAGGGTCTGAAGTTTGTGGAGATTGCGCTTGGATAACGCTAAGACTACGCTAGCATAAGCTAGTATGGGGCGGATGCAAGTTGTGTAAAGATTAAACTTATTTCAAAGCGACATTTTACTGTACTTGCCTATCATGGGATAAAGACGACCGAGGACAAAAGCGGCTCGGCCTCTAACTATTTTGGTGTGATTGCGGAAGTTCAAACGCCAATCCAGGGTCACACCGAGATATTTGGTCATGTTTTGCTAGAGAATGGCACGACCGAAGAGTGAGAGTGGAGATGGCCGCGGAGGGCGGCCAGAGGTAAAGAGAACGGCAGAGCTTTTGTTGGGATTCACCTCGATTCTCCATTTCCGAAACCATTCGCCTAGGGCGGTGATAGCGGGTTGGAGTCTCTTAGTGATTCGACTCACTTGCCTATCGGTGGTCTAAATAGCGGTATCGTCCGCAAAGAGGGCTAATTGGGTACCTATCGTTTTAGGGATTTCGTTATTGTACAGAAGGTACAAGATAGGGGCGAGCACGGACCCTTGCGGGACTCTTGCTTCTATGGGACGGGGTAAAGAGAGAGTGCCTACTACTTTGTAGCGAAAGCTACGATTCGACAAATAGTCTCGTATGATGAGAGACGGTCTGGCAACTGAAAGTTGTACAGTTTATAAATTAAACCGTTGTGCCAGACTTTGTCGAAGGCTTTCGCTACATCGAAGAAGACAGCGCTCATGTGCCGGGGCTTACCTAATACTGGTTGAAAGCCAGTGAGAATATGTTCTGTGATGCGGAGGACTTGATGGACGCATGAGTGTTTGGCGCGGAAGCCGAGCTGCTCGTGTATTAAAATGCCTCTGGAGACTATAGCGTTCCGAAGGCGAGCGACGAGGAGACGTTCGTAGAGTTTACCAAGGGCCTTTAGTAAACTTATGGGGCAGTAGGAAGACGGCTCAGTGCGAGCTTTGCCTGGCTTGTGGATTCCTATAACAATTGCATCTTTCCATTGAGAAGGAAAGGTGCAATTTTCGATAGCAGCGTTGAAAATCGCTACTAGAAGGCAGAGAAAGGGAAGAGTCTGGCGCTTTAGGATATCGTTAGAGACACCGTCAGCACCGGGGGCTTTACGGAGGCGTAGGTCTTTGAGGACCTGTTTGACTTCATCGACAGTGACTGGGGGTAGGGTGTCTTGTGGGGGCAGAGAAGTTCTGCGCTCCACTTCGCCGTCTACCTCGCGCACGTGGTCGGGATCGAACGGCTGTGTGCTTAAGGCACATTGGGCTTGGAGGCTAGACGCTAGGCAATTCGCTTTTTCGTCGTCATCGAACGCGGGAACGTTGTTGGGACGAGTTAACGGAGGGAGAGAGTTGGCGGTGTCTGATTTTAAAGCTCTGGCTAAGTGCCAATAAGCTTGGTGAGGAGGAGAAATGTTCTCCATTAGATCACCGAAACGTTGGGCGCGGAGCTCAGCTATAGCGTTTCTTACACGGCGGTGCAAGTCGTTGAAGCGAGCTTTATTTTCGATAGTGCTGAGGCAGGATTAGGTGGTGATAATCACCAACCGGCACTCGTCTTGAGCACTCGCCAACGGTGGTGGTCAGGTGGCTAGGGAGTGAGTCGATGGCTACGTTTAAGTCGGTCGCGGAAGAGATTATATTGGGAACGCGATATAGATTTGGCGAGCTGCGATTTTCGAGCAATTGCCCGAATTTTTCCCAGTCCGTCACGGTTCTAGTGTCGGGAGGAGAGTCCGAAGGGGAACCTAATCGGAGGAGGACAGGGCGGTGGTCCGAGTCAAGTTCGTCAAGCATCTCTATAGAGCGAAAGCTTAGCCTACATTCTTTAGAAGTGCTATGTCGAGTACGTCAGGGTTGTTCCGAGTATTGTGGGAAAAGTAAGTGGGCGTCATGGGAGTGATGACGTCAAAGTTTAGTCTGTCAACTACAAGTTATTGAAGAATTCCAGCGGCGGTGCTTGCAATTTAGGTCGCTGGCAAGAATGACGGCGTCGCCTAAATTTAAGAGCGACTGAAGGTCGCTCTTCAGCAAGTCTTTTAAGGGAGAGAGATAAACCGACGCAATGATGATCGGCTGATGGCCGGTCATCGCTAAGCGGCAGACGGATGCTTCTAAGTTCGTAAGTGGTGGAAGATCGATAGGGGAGCAATGCAGGGAGCGCGTGTAATAGATGAGAGTGCCTCCGAGATTGGAGGCAGTTCTATCATTACGGACGGTGCGATAGTTCGCGATCGAAGGGGGTTTTAAATAAACGTTACTTAAAAGTGAATTTACTTTACCATTAAGTAGTTTATGTAAAAAGGTTTAGTCAAATTGCATACGTCGGCTCATTATGTTATGACGCTGTAATGAATCGACATAGGAGGTATAATTGTTTCCCATTCTGAAATCGATAATTTTTTTTTCTGCACTTTTTCTAAACCAAACAGTACTACCGAGTACTGTCTATCTAGGCTAAAAAATAGAATTTATCTGTATAAGCTAGTTTGAAGGGTTTGCAGACTGTTAACAAAAACCTTAATGTTTGAAGGATCCCTGTATTGTCAATATGAGAATTAAAGGTCAACTTGCTAAAAGTCAAAGTCAAAATTCAAGTCAATTTTTTTTATTCAAATTAGGATTTTACAAAAACTTTTGAATCGTCTAAGTTATGAAATATTATTTTTTAAAGTGACAAAAGTATACCTTGGTCTTTAATTTCTTTAACTCTAAAAATAAATTGGTTTCATAGGTTGTTTTTATAAATTATAGGATTCTTTTGTAGTCTTTTGTTGTTTGTTAGTAATGTATGTAGGTTATTATAAAGCACTTGATTGAATTAAAGAAAAGTTGATTATCTGTGCAATAAGGGAATTTATATCGGATTGCAGTTTAGTACAATCACCTTGTGAAGTCTGCATATAGAAGATAATTACTATAGTGAAGGGAGTTTCCTATGTCATCAATATAGATGTTAAAAAGTAGGGGCCCAAGATGGGAGCCTTGGAGCACACCAGAAGAGACAGGCAGACATTTTGAGGTAACACCCTTAAGTGAAACAGCGTGCGAGCTGTTATCGATATAAGATGATATCCATCTCAGAAGATCTTTTTGTATTCCGGCCTTCAAAAGCTTTTTTTAATCATAAATTATGACTCTTTTTTATCAAACGTTTTGGAAAAGTCGGAATACATTTGATGGCCCTTATCCATGGCTTGCAGCAGGAAATTTGTAAAAGAAATAAGATTCATTTCAACAGATTGGCCTTTAAAAAACCTACGCTGGTTGGGTGCTATAAAGTTTTTTATCGAAAACGATAACTGTTCAGCAATAAGTTTTCTAATAATTTTTCAAAAATGCAAAGTCTAGAAATTGGCCGATTTTGGGTGCTATCGTCTCTCATCTCATTTTTTGGTACAGGTGAGACAAAAGCTTGTTTCCATTTAGCAGGGAATATTTTAATAAATTATAAAGTGAATCTTCCTGTCTATATGAATGTATCTATCTATCTATATAGTACGTATTAATTTATATTTTTTCTCATATTTGTATAAATGTATGTATAACCGCTACGACAATTTTAACCGTTCACATTTGAACACCTAAAAGTCGGCTGGTAGATAATGTATATGGCATTAAGTCCTCCTATTGTGTTTTTGTTGCAATAAAGTGATCATAAATAAATAAATTGGCTGACTGGCACAAAAGGCGAGCGCAGTGCAATAGTAGTATTATCCCTTGTAAGTAAATACAATTGACTTGTGCAGTAGGCAGACTAGAATACAATAGGCAGCTTACTTTTTATTGTGTGTTACAGGTGGATAAGTAACAGTAGGCAGCTTACTTGATTGTATTGTGTTGTGTTGTGTTGCAGGTGGATGAGTGCAGAACATACAAAATAATAATGACGAAACTGGACGAACTAAACCGATTATTTGTAGCTCGAGGTCGCGGCCCAGGGGGAGTCTACATGCCACGGGGGGCGCTAGCGTCGCGAATGCGGGGCGCGACTGGAGCTCCCACGCGGCGCGGGCGCGACCCCTCGTCATACTCCGGGTCAGTGTCCGTGTCCGTGTCCGACAAGGTGTGCGGCCCGGGGACATCGCGCCGCCCCGCACACCCCGCACACCCCGCACACCTCGTACACCCCTCGCACACCAATGGCAATGTGAGTGCGATATTCACTTACCTACGAGTAGCATGACATGCGGTCAATGATTTCTATTGCAGCTCGTGTTTGAATCTTTACAAGTCGAGGTATAAGAACTTATGGGGTCAAATTGAATGTCGTCCTACTTTTTTTACCTACCTACTTTTTAATTACATTAGGTATCTATTGTTTGCATAGGTACAGCGAATCTGATACATAAATCTTTACATAAGACTTTAAATCCACTAAAAAGTAAAAATAACCTCCTAAAGCACTTATATGACAGAACATGTTTTATTCGCCTTGAAGTCGATCAAAGTCAATAATTAACGAAACTAAGAACTTTCTAAATTTTTCTACAAAACTCTTAATTAACCTCGTTGTGCAGGCACACCCTTGGACTATATGTGGCGCACGGTCTTAACGAGGAGTTTCTTCTTTGGCGGTTATCAAGGCCGTTGGTACAAAATGTTGTTTCGAGGGTCAATATCACGAATAGATTGGAAATCTTCTTGCCTTTCTTGAACGATTTTCACCCATCTAAATAGGGGAGTTACGGCACCACAGCACATCCAAACAGTGAGGCTGACTATACAGAAGACGTCCTCGGACATCAGCCCATGTGTCAAGCCTCTGTGGACTTTGAGAATGTGTTGACTGGCAAACCGTCGAGGGGTTTGAGATGTCTGTGTGATTCGACAACGAAATCAGTTCTACAACAACAGTCAAAAATGACCTATCCAGCTACAAAAAGGAGTGAAACTGGGGAATATCATGTCCTCGAAACTGTTTACAATCGCACTGGTGTCTTTAAGTCTTGATAACTGGAAAGGATAAGGCATAAGTAAATGTAAACAGCAAGTAAATACAAAATACCTACAGTTTTCTGACGATGATATTATAGTGCAGTTGGGTGTAAAAATCACTCCGAAAAAGAAGCCGATAAGGAGGATCCATTTAGATTGGGCATGATTTAGATAGCTTCGTCACGTCTTTACGTCGTTCATACTGCAGTGCTTTTACCTGCTCTTTCTGGGACAAGTAGTCCATACTAATATCATAAATGCAAAAAACTGTCTATTTTTCTGACATAGGGTACTTGAAAACGTCAAGTGTGAGCCGTGTTTTTTTCTATAATTGAGGAGTTGCTGTTGAAATCCTACACCGATGATCGAATTTAGGGCGGGTCTGTATGGTGCATGGAGATAGTTTCAGTCCGTGGGAAGGACATAGGTTACTTGAAACCGTCAAACGTGAGTCGGATTTTTTTCTATAAATTGAGAAGATGCCGTTGACATCCTACATCAATAACCGAATTTCGGCCGGGCGGAATCACGGGCAAAAGCTAGTAGGTAATAAATAAAGCGATCCCGTTTCAACAAGACCTTACATCATTAAATACTAAGGAACTACTTCTCTACTCGTGAAAGGTTGGGCGAACAGTTGACTGTTGAGGTGGGTATAGATTATTTGTAACACAAGATGCAATGCAACAAGAATGTACCAGGCCACGCTAAAAAGTTTTGCGAAAAAAGTTTTTATGTATAAGGCACTGGCCACTTGTAATAATTTTAAAAATTCTGGTTATTTAAAAGTAAAAATACCACTGTGGGAATTTCCCTACACATTTTTTGAGAGCCAAATTAAATTATCGTGTCTCATTTGAAAATGGATCTGCATCGAGAACATTTTCGTGCGATGATCTTCTAGGATTTTGAATGTGGCCTAAAACCTGGTGAGTCATTTGATCGACTACAAATGGCTTTTATGGATGAAGGACCTTCTCGTGAGGAGGTCCTTCATCCATAAAAGTTAACTTAAGTTTATGGGTAAAGATGAATAAATTAATGTTACAATAAGATACCTATAGTTTCGCGCTGGGCGTTGCAGAACCTCATCGAAGCTCAGAAGCAGGCACGTGTGAAGTGGTGCCGTGATATGATTCAAAAATGTGAAGCAGGCTCGTCTCTGCGCGGTTACGATATTGTGACAGGTGACGAATCCTGGATTTATCAATACGATCCAGAAACAAAACGTCAGTCGACAGTTTGGCTGTTTCAAAATGAATCAACGCCTACGAAAGTGAACCGATCAAGAAGCGCAGGGAAAATTTTGATCGCTAGTTTCTTTACTTTAACGGGGTTCTGGTTTCTATTCTATCAGGAGACCAAAAAAGAAGAAGAAAAAGCCCATTCGTTTCGCCCATATTCTACAAAATGCCGGCCAGAAGTTTTGTCTGCAAAGCGACCGAACACCGGGCTCCGCGGGGTACTGCTTCACCATGATAACGCACGCGCGCACTCAGCGCTCAAAATGAGGCACTTCCTGGACACCACACCGGTCAGAGTCTTGGGTCACCCTTCTTACAGTCCTGATATAGCACCATATGACTTCTTTTTATTCCCTAAAATAAAAAATCAGCTGAAAGAGATACAGTTTTCATCGCCGTAAGACGCGCGTATCATATCAGCTAATATTGGTCCACTGCTGGACATAAGCCTCCTCTATGGCGCGCCATTTCTCCCGGTCCTCTGCCTTCCGCATCCAGCTACTAGCATAAAACTTGAGAGCAAAATAGTAACGTTGTCGTATATTGCTTATAAATAATCGATCTCAGCGCTTTTTAAAATCACGCCTGCTAAATCCAATGTATATGCATTGG
Source organism: Apoda limacodes (assembly GCA_946406115.1). Lineage (NCBI taxonomy): Eukaryota > Metazoa > Arthropoda > Insecta > Lepidoptera > Limacodidae > Apoda > Apoda limacodes. The sequence continues at coordinate 54,992,711 of OX291540.1, forward strand.
GATACGAATTTCCGTGCAATACGCTTTAAAGCACTTAAACCGCTTATTAATTAAGTGGACGTTTTTTTTCTTCAATTCAATTGTTCGTTTACGTAAGTATGTATGTACTTACTACAATCGTTTTTAGTCTCACCTCTGCTCTGTGACACGCCTGACAATATCTGTTAGAAAAATATAATATAAGTGTCAATGATTACTAACGTCTTTTATGAGTGTTTGTTTATAAATAATTATAATCGTTTACTTTCATGGTAGGATTTGTTTGTGTATAAGTACTAAACTGTGTAAACATTTACACCTATAAATTTTTTGAGTTAAAATTGCGTATTGCGAATAAAAGAATAGTTTATAAATGTTAGTCATAGTCTGAAATTGTATCCACAATCAAGAAATGACTAGTCAAACAAAGCCCAGTACATACCTATTACAACTCATATAATAAAAAAAAGAATAAAAAAAAACAAAAAAAAAATATTTAATGTAAATTATTACAGATAATCATTGTACATACTATTTGATTTTTAAATATGCCAATCAAATATGCTTATTTATAACTATTTGATTGATAGTCCTAAGCCTATCAAGTATTAAGGAATATTAAATACTATCTATCTATAACAAACGAAGGATACACTAACGATTTAAGCACTCGTGATTGAATGGTACGAAATAATACAAGGATTCGTTTGACCGTGGTGTGCCAGAAAATTAAATATTTTCGCGGATGTATTAAGACTATATGGATATGCGAAGCGGATATGTATCTCTAATCGGAATGATATGTGACATATCCAATCTTTGTGCGGAGTTACTAAGCCCATGGCTATCCGTCACTATCGCCTGTGGTAGTTTGAACGAAATAATCCTCGCATGTACGCCCCTCGTCTGTCGGCGTGTCACCAGTCTTTGGTGACTCCTCTAACTCCCAAAAACGTCGCAGTTGCGCGTCAATTTGACATTAATAGGTCCTGACACAATCCAACCTAATATGGTATTTTGTAGGTAACCTAATTTTACCTTCGCTTAATAATACCCAAAATATATCTGCGCCTATTAAAATATCTATATTTTGAGATTCGTAATAATGCGGATCAGCCAACTGTATGTTGTTAGGTATTTTTAACTGTGCGCTTTGTTTACATACAGGTGGTAATGTAGAAGTGATTCTAGGTAACACTAAACATCTAATATGTTTAAAATAAGTCGTAACTCGTGACTTAATTTCGATATCACAGATGGTCTGTGTAACCGGGTTACCTACTCCTCGAATTTCGTAAGTGGACTGTAGTATTTGCGTTTTTAATAAATCGCATTACACTTTCGAAATAAAGCAGTGCTGACTGTCACTGTCGAGAAGCGCGCGGGCTAAGTGATAGTAATTAGTGCTGTCTTTTATTTTAACTACAGCTGTTAAAAACACCACACCGCGCATAGAATGGCCTTGATTATTGAATGAGCATTCTGTGTGTGCACTGTTTATGTGTGTGAAAGGTGTTTTAGAAATGGTTTCGGAGGGCGTGGCCGTCGATGAATCGATGGTGGGACATGTCCGGCTGCCACTTCCATTATAACCAGCTATCACGTCGCATGAGACGAGTTTAGTGATAAGCATTGATAATTGTCTAATGTGTCATTGTGAATAAGCGTATTATGTTTTTTATTGCACTTACGACACGGACCAAACCTACAAATCTCTAAAGAATGTCCGGAGCGTAAACAGTTATTACAAAGTTTATTTAACTTTATAAATTCCAATTTGGCGTCTAAGTTAGAGTCAAGAAATTTTTGACATGATTATAATGGGTGGTTCGCGTGACACATTAAACAAAATTTTTTTTCGCAAGTGTGAAGTTCCTGCGGTTTTTTGGTGGATATATTGCAGTGCACTTTATAAGTGTTTTGTGACGTTGAAACTAGTTTTTTAGTATCGTAATTAATTTTGCGCGGTCTTTTAGGAATTTCAGTAGGTCGTCTACCTTTGGAGATTGTTGAGAATCAATCTATCTTAGTATAGTGCTTTTATTGTGCTCCCACTCGTGCTCAGTAATGTCATCTAATTAAGAGGTGACAATATAAATGATTGAAGTATCCCAGTGTTCAGTGGGCTCGCCTAGTATTTTTAGTGCGCGTAAGTTCTTAAGTTGGATTCTATAAGCTTTCTTAAGAGATATGGTGATTCTTTAATCAATTTTTGAAGCGTAAATAATGCCTTAACGTGGTTGAGCACTAATAGCCTATTGTTGTTGTATCTATTGAGAAGCAACTCCCATGCAACAGAATAGTTAATGACTGAGAATTCCAATGAGTCAATCACTAACTCTGCGCTCCCCTTTAGTGATAATTTTTGAATTGTTCACTAAAGATAAAAATGTGTCTCTAAACGCCAACCAATGCTCATACGAATTTGTTTAAAGATCGCTAAATTCAGTAAACAAACTGGCAGCACCTTATATGCGGAACTTTAAATCGACGCATTTTTGATGACTCAACTGTGTGTTGGTTTTCGAGCTACTAATATGATTAGCTAATTTAGTTAATCTGCCGTTTATGATGCCACGTTTTTTAACTAGGTCTCGAAGTAATTGTGAATCCTTTTCATCGTTAGGGACTAGTCTATATGGAGATTTATCTCGAGTATTAGCCGATTCTGGAAGACTCATTTTTATGATATGTAAAGGCAAGAGTACTAACGTTTAGACGCGAAATGTGAACTTAGCCGATGGCTGCAGCGAATGCGAAGTTCACAAGCTCCACTGATGCTTGGTCAAGTAGCTATGCACGAAATAATTATGATGTGAAATAAGACACGAAATTACACAAGTAAAGCGAATGGATTTTGGTTAGGAAGGATGGCTGACCGTACCAGAATGAGCTTGTTGGTGGATGTAGTCCTGCTGCAATTCCCCCAACGTCTTAACCTTGATCTGCTTCTTGCGTTTTGGAATATTTTACGAATCCTCAAAATGACGTTCAAAGTCCTGAAGGTCCACAATGTTCCGAAGTTCGTTTTGTGGATTTGGTAAATAATTTAGTACTCCAATTTATGCGCAAAATTTGTTTTATTTCAAATTAAAAATTAGCATTTCGTTAATAGTTTGATGCAAAAACCGTTGAATAGTAGAAAATTGAATTCAGAAGAAAAGAAACAAAAAATGTACGGACAGTCCCGCGAATGCAGTGTTGCGAGGAATTACATGGTGTTGCAATAACAACATTTCCGTACATGCGCAAACAAGTCCTTTTGCAAGGTGACAGAAGAAGCGTTCCTTCACCGTCCGTTTAACGTCCCCATCCACGATTCCCAACGACTGTGACATTCCAAGATATTTATAGCTTTCTGCTTCGGAGAGAGGCCTGAGAGACATTGTCTCAGAAAGCTGCAAGAGGTCCTGTCTATTTGGTGCAAATAATTTTAGTCATCCATGTAGAGCAGATGAGAAATGATCTCTCCCCCTCTTCGAAGCCGGCAACCTAGCATAAATCCTTTAGCAAGGTGCTGAGCAGATTCAGCGCCAGGCAGAACCACAAAGGATTTGAGTCCTATTACCCTGAAAAATGCCTCGTTCAATCCTGATAGAGTTCTGCGGTCCAAAGTGGTCATCTCGGCCCCTTGGTTGACGTAGGACTGTGGTTCACTGCCCCATGCAAGCGCTTAAGAAAGATCTCAAAGTTGTATCAACCTTCTACAGCTCCAAGATCCTCCCCAGCCATGAATGGGGTACCAAATCATAGGCCTTCTTGTAGTCAATCCAGGCAGCCGAAAGAGCCCCCTTGTTCCATCGGAAGAAGCTCTTTAGTACCACGGGACCCAACACTACATCCTTTTTGCTGCTTGTATGCTTGTACATCGTAGGCAAGCACGCGATAGGTCTATAGTTCTTTGTGTCCGTAGTACTACCGGACTTAAAGAGCAGGAAGGTAACACCAGTTGTTAGGTAAGATGGCAGGGAACCAAGCTCAAGGGGTTGCTGGAACTGCGTTGCCAAACGCTCGTGTGAGCATCGAAACCACTTCAGCCAGAAGTTAAAATTATTATTATTATTAATTGCAACAGACAAACAACACAAAATATCAGAATAAAGAAAGAAACATCCTACCTTCTACTCTTCCCCTCATCTTAGTGCGAAATATCTTATAATTCCTAGCACTTCAACTTAAATGAAATAAAAAAAAATTTGGCTTTGCTTGATCGGAAATTATCCACTGATAATTGGTCAGCTAAAATAATAATTAATTGGTCAAATTGATTTCTATTAAAAAAAGCCGGAGGCGCACGCTCGGTGCGGGTTCAGGGTAGTTAGATTAAATTCAGAAATTTAGTCGCTTACTTGAAATTAAGTTCACGCATGTAATATAGCCATCAAATGGAAACTTTCAGATTACGCTTTTTACACAAATAGTTAATCTATATATATAAAAATGAATCCCTATTTCCCTTGGTCGCGCCATCACGCGTGAACGGCTAGACCGATTTCGCTTATTCTTGTTATTAAATAATAATAAATTTATTTACTGAGACTTTGTACATATGTTAATACAAGAAAATCTTACTATACTGACATTATATACAGGTGAAAATTCAAAAGGGTTTACACCGTACAATCTTATTGCATAATAATTTGAACAGCCAATGCTTAATATAGGAATAATAGTCATTTAGTCCCAAGATGTTGATTTATTTGCAAATGTTCAAATTTAGATACGCGTCATGGAAATTAGACATAGATCCCTAATAATATGACCGTTTTCCACCCCGAAGGGAAGAAAACGATTATTTTAGGTCGTGTCGAGGCTTGACCTGGAGTAGGCCCTTGCCGGCTTTTATTTTATCAAAGACAGGTACTGAAGAAGCTTGTCGTCGCGCCCCTCTCACCGCGCACCCTGCGCCCTACGCCCAATACACACTATCTTAGAGTACCTTTGGGATCAATGGTGGCGGGAGGAAAATCCATGTCAGGCTGAAATGCTACTCCTGGCTGAATGCATTGACAAACTCTGCCATCGTGTCTCTCGCATCTATAGTTACATAGTGATGGACAACCCTCGACTGAGGACAGCCAAACAAATCGATTTGAGGCACTCCCCAGGTTTTGAAGACCTAATGTGTTATTTGCTCGGTTAGATGCCAATCTAGAAGGTCCATGCCCCTCGACAATAGGTCGGCTATTATGTTGTAGCGACCTTTTCTATGTCTTATTTACATTAATGATCTCCCATATCATGTAAAAAACCATGACATTGTCTTATTTGCTGATGACACCTCTTTGCTTTTTAAAGTTAAGAGACGACAGACATATTATAATGAATGAAATAATGCCCTTCCTAAAATTGGAAATTGGTTTAACGCTAATAATTTGTTACTTAATGAAAAAAAAAACCAAATGTGTTAAATTTACATTACCAAATGTTAGTCAGAGACAGACATGTATTAATATTAATGGCGAGCAATTAGAACTTGTTAATTCAACAGTCTTTCTTGCCATAACGCTGGACTCCAAACTTCAATGGGGTCCTCATATTCATAACCTAGTCAAAAAACTTAGCTCTGCTGTGTATGCGATCAAGAAAATAAGACAATTGACCGATGTCGACACTGCAAAAATAGTATATTTTAGCTATTTCCATAGTTTAATGACATATGGTATCCTATTGTGGGGTAGCGCTGCTGATGTAAATACAATATTTTTGTTACAAAAAAGGACAATTCGTGCTATTTATAAATTAGGATCTAGGATATCTCTGAGGGATAGGTTTAGGGAAGTAAAAATTTTAACTTTAATGTCGCAGTACATATATGAAAACCTTTTATATGTACATAAAAATATCAAAAGTTTCAGCAAGAAAAGTGACGTTCACAAAGTAAATACTAGAAGTAAAAATAAGCTGTTGGTGCATGATACACGTCTACACAAAATAAGTAACTCTTTTATGGGGCAATGTATACACTTTTACAACAAAGTTCCCAATAAAATTCAAAATCTATCAATAAGTAAATTTAAATCTTTTATCAAGCAGGTACTTTGTAAAAAGGCATACTACAATATTTCAGACTATGTAAATGATAAAAATCCTTGGGACTGATGATGCTCAATTACAGGATGCATAGGTAAACCAAATTAAAATGGAAAAAACATAAAATTGTACGACTAAATTTTTTTTATATAAAACATTAATTGTATTTTAGTTTATTTGTATTATTGATAGTGTTTTTAAAAGAGTAACTATCGAGTTTCTTGCCGGATTCTTCTCGGTAGAAATCAACAACATTGTGAACCGGCGGGAAGGTGGGAGGGTTCAAAAAATAATATTTTATAACTTTGACGATTCAAAAGTGATTGTAAAATCTTTATTTGAATAAAGCATTTTGACTTTGACTTTGACTTTGACAAGTAAAAAAAATCGAATAGTTATTAATTATACTCAGCTTTTATGAATTTCAGCATTATAGTCCTGAAGTATCTCCAGTTCTACAGGTACATGACGTCTGTATTCTTTTTGACGACTCCCCGTTGAACAAAAAGAAACACCAACTCATACAAAACACAAGAGAAAAAAAAATTAATAAAATTAAAGTATCCCATTATAATATTTATAACTGGAAAGAGAATTTTATTATAAATACACAACAAATTACTTTTCAAACTTCAGCTTTCAAAATACAACTCGTTTCAGAACATACTCTTTATCGTTCAAAATCTCATTAGAAATCTCGATACATAATAGATCTCTCCTTGTATACAACGAAACTAAAAACGAAGTTCGTAGTTTTTTGTAACTTTTCGAGAATGAGATGTGATATTTAAATGCATGTAAGTATAGGATTCCCAGAATCATTTGTCTTGTTTACTTGCACGAACAGTCCTCCAGACATAACGTGTTAGTACGACTAGTAAACAATTTGTGTACATAAATGTTGTGTACTTGACGAAATTTTTCAAAAGAAATCTTATTTGAAATTTAAATATCTCAAAGCTCATATGTTCCATGTTGTAAGCATAAATCAAAGAAATATGTATTAAATATATATACATAATGTATTATGTTCTATGTGTTATACTCTAAAGAAAACAAAAGTAGTCAGTAGTCATTCTTTCATCTCATGAAATATCATAAAAATGTGCCCAATAGGTATTTTTACAAATACATAATTCTTTATGAAACGTGAACTTTGTCTTTTTGTGATTAGTGATTTGAACTATCGTTGAAAAGGCTTACACGATGATTTGATAAATACAAATTGTAGGTAGATTCTTGTGGAATTTATATAATCATTAGGTCCCAGACCTCTTTAACAGTAGATTTCAGTAGATGAAGTAAATTTAGCCTTCAGTTCATTTAATCACAATATATTTTCACTGCGTTGGGTTTTAAAAGTACGAAGTAAAAGTTCACTATGTCAAAATTTATATAGAAAAACTCAAATAAGAATGACTCAAATTTTGTCTTTGGTTGTAGTGTCATACTTCTGCAAAATATCTCATTCAACAACTCCTTTTGTTACACACATTTCCACACTTTAGTCATAAATCAAAAATGCATTCACCTTTAATACATACATCCCATTCAACTTGTTACACATAAAATTTTAATGAGTCAAACTAAATCTAAAAAGATCTGTCAAAAACATAATTTAACACATGATTCTAAAGTTAAAAGAAGAAATATATAATAATAAAATAAAAAGGTGATACTTCAAATTATACCAACAAACTGAGAGCTCCAACCACAAAAAAATATAAAAAAATGAAAATATTTCATAACTTTACAAACACAATTTCCACGTCTTAACTCTAAATAACTCTCTGGCAGACTCCTTACAATAACTTCATCCACCACGACCAAGCTCTAACGCTACTTCTCCATGACTGAGGCAACTTCGTTTTTTGAAGGTTCGCTTCTTAGAATCCCGTTCCCACGATTCAAAAGTTCTCATAATCCTCGCTATACAATGACCTTTTTTTCTGCATTCTTCGTTCGCATTTTAATAGTGACAAATTTAAATTATACTCTTTTTGATATAGAAATAGAGATACAATTTGAGTACGTGACTTTTCCATAGTTAAAGCCACCAAATCTATTTGACGCTTTTAAAGTTTTGTATATTTTTAACAAGTTTTTGAACTTGTTAAAAGATTCCTGTCATCGTAGACCAATTTACTGTGTCAGCACAGCACAGATGTAAGCACCTATTCACTTAAGGAAAGAATTCAAAGCTTCCAAGAATTGAACAACAATTCAGTTACTTATATATTTACTTGCATGTTTATTTTTAAAGTAGCATAAAACGATATGTTACATTTTTCGATCAAATCTAAAGGTGGTGGCTTCCATTCTGATTCTGGTGAAGCCTTCCCTTCCAGGTCACTGTCTTCTTCAACATAGGTCTCACTCTCAATTAGGTGTGGTTCAGATGTTTTTTCTGTAAGCGCGTCTAGCTTCTCTGCCATAAAAGAGAACATTTTATTCAATTCTCTTCTAACAGGTCCATTCTGCTTTTTTTCGTCTGGATTACTGAATCCGAGGCAGTTGACGAACAACTTCTTTTCATACGAGGGGCTTCCGATTCTGTGCCAGAACCTCTCAGGAAACGATCAACTTCTTTTCTGATTAAAATTAAATGTTTTATTGGTGCGATAGATTCCCCAAAAAGTTCCGTTCTAGTTGCGGACCCTCTGATTCTGTTGGCTATAGCTGGGGGTCCCAAGATCAAGGCTCGGGTAAAGGCCCAGTCTAAGAGCTTAATTCGGATATCTCTGTATCCGTTTTCTGACAAGTGATTGGCGTCTGGATCAAAGGCCTTAACAAAGCTGATGGTCGGTAGAGCAAAGGTAAGTTTAAAACAGCGGATTCTACAGACTAACCAAAAACATCGTCACTCGTTGACCTAACAACTTCCCATCTGGTCCCACCCTCCGGGAGACTTTCTTGAGCTACGATTTTTAATCTGCATAAAATTTCATTTTCTACTTCCGAGCTCCCTGCTCGTGTAGAAGCTCACCCAGTGTAACGAACCCAAGCGCCATATGCATCAGAGCACAACCCTGTTACAAGTGGTTCGTAAACCCGAGGAACTTTGATTATGAGATAAGTCAATATTGTGCTGAAAAAGTAAAAAGGCATTGCCTATTTGAATTCTGAGCCGCGCCTCCCAAAATTTGGCAGGCGCGTCCCACTTTGTCAGCCTCTCGAAAAAGGAGACGCGCGGCTCACTGAGACTGAGCGGACTCCATAGGCACGACTTCTGAAGAATTACGCCAAACTAAACAAAACAAATATAAAATTGTTTTCGACTTACCTTAAAATTAAACGCAATCCAACGTTACACAATCACCCAAGGAACGTAACTGCGTTACGAAAATCGAACACTTTCGAACACTGCACTTTAGCTCGGTAATAAATGCGTACTAAAAAAGCTTGTCGTCGCGCCATAGCGCGCGAAGGTCGCGACGGAGAGGTGAGACCCCTTTTACCGCGCACCCCGCGCCCGACGCCCAGTACACACTAATTGACGAGAGTAAGGAACACGAGAGAGCTGCAACTAGGTAAGGTAATAGAGGTTATCTCCGAAAGGTCAAGCCGAAGGCACCGGACTAAAATAGATGCATTAAAATATAGGATTTTGTACCGTTACTTAGCTTTAGTATCATTTTCAATCAATTTTGTTTGTAACAAAAGCAGTCCAAGTGTTACCATGTTGGTCCACACAACTTAACTTTTAAGCATTAAGCATCCTCTGTTAGCTATACACTGACGCCAAGGAAATTATAAAGCTTGGACATTATATACTCGTAATGTATTCGATTATACCAATACCTCAAAATAAATATAACCTACAACTTAAGTCATGGTGGTTATATTATAACAAAATATCGTAATTCTAATATTAGAATACTTAAGAGATTAGTTTAACCCTGGCGATAGTTAGAGTACGCTTAACAGCTATTGTTAAATCAAGAAAATATTATATTTAAATATCTGTACTTTCAGTATTAAAAAGTCGTTAAAATGTAATTTTTAATTAAATATAACTGTCCCCAAATATCATATCTATTTGGATCTCTAAATTGGTGTAAAGTATTAAGTACTTCTACTCTACTCTACAACTATCATTTGATTTTATTTTGATTTTGACCTATAAACCTTAAATAGTTATAGTTTTTAAAAACAAATATTAAAATAACTCGCGCAATAAGGTTAAACCGATTGTAATGAAATTTTGGTAAGTTATTATGCACACGCAACATGCAACCTTCAGGAGGTTGTTAGAAATAAACTAAGATACACATTATAATATGGGTGTGTATATTAACAAACACTGTGTGTCCGCTGACTACTGAATTTGAAGCATTAAAATCTTGATCTAATACATACAAAATCAATAACTTATTTTAAACTTCAAAGACAGGCGCATATCCATCAGATACCAAACATTTGTACTTGTTCAAGAAAAGTCGTAAAACTTTTGCTCTCAAATCCCAACAAGATAGTACCAATAAGGCACGACTCAAACTGAAGTAGCAATATTAATTTTAGACAAAAGTGACACTGATATTAAAAAACTGTATGGAAGCTCACACTCTGACACTCTTACAGCACACGACACACGACACGCGACACGCACATATAAGTGTCGTGTCGATTACTTATTTTAAGTACTGTAAAAAAGATAATTAATATGAGCCTCTCTTAAAAGAAAGTGAATTTGTTAGTGCGTTTACAGTCTAAGAGGTAATTACCTAATTATATATAGATAACAATATCCTACATATGGACGAGATCAGTTAAAATACTTAAATGTTGATCGCTTTCATGTTACATTTTTTTAACAATCTAAACATCTACATGTAAACTCTAATCATCTTCGGGAGAGTTACGAAGTATAATCGTAGCATAATAACAGTCTTATAATGTTCTGTGGTAACAACTACTAAGGGCGCGTTCGTTTTGGGATTAAGAGTTCCCACGATTGATACTTTTCACACTTTTTATATGATGTATGAACCTTAGTTGATCTCAATTTTTACATAGTATAGGTACAACTTCTCACCATCGTAACTCATAATGTTGAAAACAGTATAGTTTACGTTGTTAAGCGATACTCTTATATTCGTAGCGATAATTATGACTATTTATCATGTGATGTGATTATAAATACTGATTGTGATCTTGTTCCTCATAAGCTTATAGCTTTTAGAAAGTAAATTTGTAAAAGATTTTTATGACATCTTACTTTAAGTAATTGTTTTCTTAATTAATTGTTGATAAGTTTTGCAGTTGATTTAATCTATTGGTATAAACCTCTATCGATCTCATTTTTACAAAGTAGAGGTACAACTTCTAACTAATAAAACTCATAATGTTAAGAACAATATACTTTAATGGTGTTGATCGATACTGTATTCCTTATATTATAATGACTGTAATTGACTACTGATTGATATATATTGTTCATAATAGGCCCTGTAGCCAAGGGCGTAGCCAGGGGCAGATTCCCCTCCCTAGCCCGGCATGGGTGGGTACATTTTCGGGATAATTTAATCATTTAAAAATGTACCTATTCCGATGGCCCGCATTTTTTACTGCTAGTACACTTCACCATCGTCCAACAGTAGTTCATTCAACCTTCGACATGTATAGAGGCACTTCGTAAGTGTTTTGATGTTAACTAAAATTGGGGCGCCATTGCTTCAGTAGCAGTCTAAAGGTGCGTACAGATTATTTGCAGCACATCATGCAATGCAGCACGATCGTATGTGAACACCTCAACAACCGCCATTCCCGGCAGTGCTCAGCGCGCACGCCATGGAACCGTTTCATTTCGAAGTGTAAATGACCATATTGGGGTTTCAAATATTTAACCCACCTTAACAGTCAACTGTTCAGCCAACCTTTCTCGAGTACAGAGGTATTTCCTCAGTATTTGATGATTTTAGGTTGTGTTAACAGGCCATGGCTTTATTTATTATCCACTAGCATTTGCCCGCGGTTCCACCCGCCCAAAATTCGGTTATGGGTGTAGGATTTCAGCGGCAACTCCTTAATTTTAGAAAAAAAAACCGACTCTCTTGACTTTTTGAAGTAGCCTTTGTCATACAAGTAGACAGACAGACAGAGTTATTTTTGCATTTATGATATAAGAATACTACTACTTGTCCCAGAATGAGCTGGTTAGAGCACTGCAGTATGGACGATGTTATGACGTGACGAAGCTTTCTAAATCCTACCCAACCTAAATGGACCCTCCTATCAGCTTCCTTTTTTAAATGATTTTTACCCAACTGCACTATGATATCATCGTCAGAAAATTGTACGTGTGAAATTTATTCGCTGTTTACATTTACTTATGCCTTGTCCTTTCCAGTTACAAAACTTAAGGACATCAGTGCGATTGTAAACAGTTTTGAGTACATGACATTCCTCGTTTCGCTCCTTTTTGTAGCTGGATATGTCATGTTTCACTGTTTTGTAGGACCGATTTCGCTGTCGACTCACATAGACATCTCAAACACCTCGACGTATTGAGTTTTTCCCGTTGGTTCATATATTATGTCCAACTGGTTGTACGAACAAGGATTTTTTTCCCCGTGGAACAACTAAATTGTTGAAGACTGAAACTGAAATTTACAGGGCCCTTTGTAGAACTGCATGGCCAAAAGAAGGTTCTCAAAGAGGTTTTCATGACGGTTTTATACTGAACTAAACATTATTCCTTTTTAACCGACTTTTAAAGAGATGAAAGTTGTTGTAGTTAAAAAGTCAAGTGTGAGTCGAATAAGCGCACTGAGAGTATACCTAATGCGGAATAAAATAACAAAGCTTTTTAAGCAAGTTCAATTGAAAACAGGGATTTGCACTCAAAATCTTAAAGCTCACCATACAGAGTGGTTTAACATCAAAAAAGGTGTTAGACAGGGATGTGTGGCGTCACCTTGGTTGTTCAATCTATCCATGGATAACTGTCTTGAAGATTTAAAATCTTAAAGCTTTATTCCCAGTGATAGTTTTAAAATAGCTACCTATATCTCCAAAATTATTGATAGCAGACTAGAAGTTTATTTAAGAAGTAATAGATCTTATCAAGATCTTCGTTTCAAATGACAGCTGTCAAATTAGAAAGTGCTATATTTCCGTAACTATTGATCGTAGACTAGTAGTTTCTTATAAATAGCATTATAGTACTTTCTAGTTTGACAGCTGTCATCCGAAACAAAGATCTTGATGAGACCTATCACTTCTGTAAAGAAACTTCTAGTCTACAATCTATAGTTTCTGAGATATAGCACTTTCTGGTTTGACAGCTGTCATCCGAAACGAAGCTCTTGATGAGATCTATTACTTCTTAAATAAGCTTCTAGTCTACTATCAATAGTTTTGGAGATATAGGTAGCTATTTTAAAAAAAGCTTGATTTCAAATCTCCAAGACTAGATTAGAATCAGTTAGATCCATGAATAGATTGAACAACCAAGGTGACGCCACACATCCCTATCTAACACCTTTTTCGATGTTAAGCCACTCTGTATGGGCCCCATTTACCCTGACACAAGCACTAGAATTCCGGTAAAGAGATTTCAGTGCTCGAATCAAATTGCTGCTCAGCCCATACATTGACAATGCTGACCACAACTTATTCCTCTTCACTCTATCATAGGCTTTTTCCAGGTCCACGAAAGCGCTGTAGACTTTTTGGCTTTTTGCCAAATATTTTTTTACTATGTTTCGCAAGGAAAATACCTGATCCATGCACCCCATTCCTTTTCTAAATCCTGCTTGCACATCCCATATTTAACCTTCCGTTTCTTCCCTAACTCTATCAATCAAAACTTTCGCATATAATTTACCAACGACGCTGAGGAGACTTATCCCTCGGTAGTTTTTGCTATCTTGCTGCGACGCTTTTCCTTTATATAACGATATGATTACGGCTTTGCACCAGTCTTTAAGCACATTACCGCTCCTCCAACAAAGGTTAAACAGGCGGTGCAGCTGACTCACAACTACTCCCTGATCTGCTTTTAGCTTCTCAGTATAAATCCTGTCATATCCAGCTGCCTTTCCTGATTTCATACCCTTCAATGCTTTCACTATCTCTTCTATGCTTATTTCCTCTTCATCCATGAATCCACTAGTATCTACCGTTAGTAATTGTGCATCGTCTTTTTCAAACAAACTTTCAAAATAATCTTTCCATACCTTCACCACATTTCTTCTCCTTTTACAATACTGCCATCCTGATCTCTTATTGAGTTCAGTTCAGAGGTTCCGGATTTTCCTCGAGCTGCTCTAATGGGCTTCCAGAAAACTTTATTATTTTTTTTAAAATCATGAGATAACCGTATGTCAAAAACATCTTTCTCTTTCTCTTCCTTTCGGTTAACAACTTCTTTCACTATACTGTTTAGTTTCTTATATTCTTTTCGAGTCTTTTTCACTTCTTCATTCGTTGCTTCTTGCATTCTTTCGTCAGTTTTATCAGATAACCAATCCTTCCATGCTTTTTTCTTTGCACATACTGCTTTTTGTACTTCATCATCCCACCACACATTTTTAATCTTCTTTACATTTACTCTTTTAGCAACTCGACATACTTCAGTTGCCACACTTACAATGCTATTCTTAAATCCACTCCACATTTCTTCAATTTCACTTACTTCATTCACATCCCTGAACCTTTCATTTAGTCAAAGTCAAAGTCAAAATGGTTTATTCAAATAAGAATTTTACAATCACTTTTGAATCGTCAAAGTTATAAAATATTATTTTTAAATGTTAATACCTAAATGTTGGTACCTTGTATAAAAATATGGACCTTTCGTTGTTCAAATATTGTGTTTGTTATTGAAAGGTTCCATTCTAAACATACTTCTAGTAGACTCCTTCCATTTCATTTATTCTTTCGTCTCCAAAACTACCAAGAACCTTTTCGTATCCATCACGTTTCGCTACCACCATCCAATCCATTCAAATCTCCTAACATTATTATCTTTTCGTTTTTTTTGCATTTACTCAATACATCCCTGACATTGTCCCAAAACTCCTCTCTATCAGTTTGAGATTTTTGGGAGCCACCCGAACCTACTTCTTTCGGAGCGTACACCCCTAATAGAAAGATTCGGAGTAGTCCAATCTTCAGTCTGATCCAGAGCAGCCTGGGACTTACGCATTCATATTCACTCACGCATTCTGCCATACTCGCAGACAGGATTAACCCAACTCCCTGGCAGCCTCTTTGGGTATTGGTAACACCTGACCAATACGCCGAGTAGGGGCCATGCTCCACTTCCGATCCTTTCCGCTTTGTTTCATTCACACAAAGAACATCAATCTTTTTTCACTCATCGTCTGACATACATCGTCAATTGTACTCATCATTCCTCCCCTTACATTCAACGTCGCAAAGCGGCTTTCCGCGGCCCGCTTTTCGCCTCTGTGGGGAACACGACGTGATGGGTGGCGAGCCACATCGCCATCGGACGGAGTTTTACCATATGAATAATAATGAAGTAAAGTGCCTACAATGCCAATTTTGCCGTATAAAAACAATTTGTGACCAAATCTGCCCTTGGAGATTGTATGGAATAGAGAAAAAATAGCTAGATTACATTGCCCACTCATTTTATACCAAATGTTGTACTATAGGCCAAGATGGCCAGATGGCCTTGATTTCTAGTCATGGAATGTGTAACGTATATATATGAGTCAGATTTGCGTAGAAAATTGCCATGGGCAATGTTGGCTAAAAGTCTAGCTAATTTTGCCCGCCATCAAAATAGACTGAATTTTGGGTCAAATTTTAATTGATCAAAAATTTTACATAAAAAATCCATGCTTACGATCATATAGTTTATCATATAGCATTTGGAACAATAAACTTCTGTTCCTATAGAAAAAAAATTTAAATTTATAAGAGTTTAATGAAAAAAAACAGGCAAAGTAGGCGTGTTTGACGATCCTATTTTGTTTAAATTTTCGTTAGAAATAGGTACTTTAAAGTTCATAATTGTGACTTTTTTCAGATTTAACTTACAATTCAATAGTTGAAAACACATTTTATTTAACTTTGAAAGATATATATTTTTGTTATTTTTGTCACTTTTGCCAACGAAAAATGAAACTTTAGACTGAAAAAAGTCACAATATCTAGTCAACAAGTCCTATCTAGCTCCTACGTTTAATTATCTGAATAAAATTTTATTCGGGTAAAAATCATGAAACTACCTTTAAAGGGCATACTTAGCGTGATGCATTAAACAACCTCCAATTAGCGCTCGTATTAAAACCTCCTCCAATCAACTTTCGGTCAAAAAAAACATCCATCAAGGTTTGTTTTAAAACATTCATTCTCGCGTCGCTGGTTCAAAACCTTTTTGTCTAGAGTTCGTATCAATGAATCGGAAGTTAGGTTACTACCTACATTCAACAATTATATTTGAGTTGATGTTCGATATTTGTAACATACTTTTAACAATTTTATTCTGAGATTTAATATTTTAAATTTGAGTCATTGGTACTTATATTTTGTTTGCTTAAAACTTTCATAAAATAAATCGTAACTTCTTCTCAGATAATGTATGAAATTTCAGAACTTGTATAGTTCAACGCGCTTTGAATTCGAATTTAAAGATGCATTTTGCTATAGGTGGTACGTTTATAGAGAATTGTTTACTAATGAATCTTCGCGCTAAAACTTGAATAAAAATATTGCATTACAAAAATGTTAAGGCATAAATATTGTAACGTCGCAACGTGGAATGCCTTGAAAATTATATATAATATATATAATATGCATTCTCGCCAGCCTTCATACGTTCCCACTGTTGAGGCACGGCCTACCCTCATAAGCGAGGGTGATTTGGGCCATAGTCCACCCGCGGGCCCAGTGCGGATTGTAGACTTCACATACGTTTTTTTTTTCTTCTTGACGTATGCAGGTTTCGTTACGATGTTTTCGATCAATAATATAAATTATAGCTATGCATCAATTCTATTCGTGTACCATCACTTATGATATTAGTTGAGTAATGTTTGCAATTATTCATAATTTTAATTTATAACCGGATATAAAGCCGAATAAAAGTGACAGCCCTAGCATAAATAAATATTTGGCTTACTAGCTACTAACTTCTAGATTCTACGTAATTGGGACGTGATTTTTTATTTCAAAGAAGAAGTCATCCTGTTAATACTGATGTAAATAACTTTACCCAATATGGTGGAATAATGTTGAAAAAAAATTTAATCAAAAAAATTAAAAAACTTAATTTCTCGTGTTTTAATGAAGTAACTAAGCTATTAATATCACTTAAACGAAAGGCTTTAGAGGTGCTTTAAAACTGTATTTGACATTTATTTAAAATGTTTTTAGTTGCCATAAAAAAAATGTTTTTGATTTTGTCCGGCGAAAAAAAATGGATTTTCAAAAAATTATTTTTTCAAAAATTAGGCATATTTGTCACTCGGGTGTTCTACTCTTGCCTTCCAAATAAGTAAATCTATCTATTTTTGTAAAAAAAAGAACATGTCCAAAAATAGCCTTCATAAAACACTGTGCAATGGCGTTAATCAAAATTGCGAAACTGAACAAGTAATTAAGAAAACTTTTAGCTAATGTAAGATATCGTCTCAAAAAACTTTTACAAATTTGCTCCTTCCTTTGGATAGAAACTGTACTTAATACACTATTGAAAAATAAGATTAATAAAGGTTTATAACACTGGCTTAAATCAACATAAAAAATTAGAAAACCTATATACCTAATTAATTTAAGAGACAGTCATAAAAATCTTTTACAAATTTACTTCCTAAACGCTAGAAGCCTATAAGGAACAATATCACATTCAGTAGACAAATAATATCACATGGTAAATCACAAAGAATTATTAAAAAAAACAGACTACAGATTTTCTGTTGGGCCATAACTTAAATAAGAAAAATATAGATAATTAGTGCTAGCAGTAACCTACTTATGTCATTTACATTTGGGTATGCAAACATTGTTCCTTTATCGCTCTTAGATTGTTTTACCATTCTGATAAATTTAAGTGTGGGTTGTTAACCCGTAATTGATAAAACTTTGCCAACAAAATGCTTTAAGCTATTTTTTGTAGCAAATCGAGCTATAATCCAATCACCTTTTTTATTTTGCTTTGGTCTTCAACAAAATATTCAATGTCAGTTAAACCAAATAGAATCTCATTGGGTTCCGAGTTTTCTTTTTCTTCCTGATCTTTTAGACATTCAGATATGAAACAACTAAACATAGTTTCATAGTCTTAATTTCAATAGTGGAATCCACAGAAGTTGAACTCAAATCACAAATAGACTGTTTCTTTTTATGTTTTATAGGAATGTGCTTTTGTTTTCTCTGTTAGAATTCTTTTGTTGTTGATTTCTTTCATCGTTTGTTGTTCTTTTTCTATCAGTGTATTTTTTCTAAATCTGTTTCACACCTGTGGCTATCTTTTGTTGTTGATTTCTTTCATCGTTTGTTGTTCTTTTTCTATCAGTGTATTTTTTCTTAATCTGTTTCACACCTGTGTGGCTATCTTTTGTTGTTGATTTCTTTCATCGTTTGTTGTTCTTTTTCTATCAGTGTATTTTTTCTAAATCTGTTTCACACCTGTGGCTATCTTTTCTTGCAAACATTTAGATAAATCTCGTTTTTATGTATCTAGGTAAATAAAGAAACTTTATTCAAAAAGCAAATATCAGATGTTTGTGTTGCAGCCTTGAGTGTTGTGTGTAATTAAATAACATCGGAGAGTATACTTATGTTGATTGTCTTATGATTTTTTTATAGTACTGCAATTCTTAAATCAAGTCCTACATGCAATATTTATCTTTTTTTATATCTAAATTATTAACAAAGATACGATAAGCTAAATCACGGTTAATGTTATGAAGATTCAACTGTTTGTTAAAACAAGGACAGTACTTACTGTATTAAAATTATGTTTGTTTTCATAGTTTCTCTATCATATTTACAATAACTAATGTCACGGTAGATAAGCAGTTATTTCAATATGGTATAGATACGTATAAGAACAAAACTTCAAATTGTTCTTACTTTGTCAGTTTTTATCGTATGGTAATGTAATTTGCATCAAAATTTAAACTTTTGAAAAAAATCTTTTAATATATATATATATTTAGATATAGTTTTTCTTGATAGTTTTCTTATTTATATATCGAACGCGTGAAGCCAGTTCTAACATGTGAAACGGAATGAATGAACGGAAGAGATATTGAGGTTGTGGCGAGTGATGTGTGGTTAACAATGTGTGATATGCAATATGTAGGTATGAAGCTTGGCGCGTACAGGTGCTATGTCTTAAATGTTTTAAATTGTGCATATTTTTATCTATTTAGGTTGAGCAGGATTTAAGTAGCTTCGTCACGTCTTTACGTCGTTAATGCTGCAGAGCTGGCAGACTAAAGTTTTCTATTCAGCGCATCCTACTTGTAGGACCATAAGCTTAAAATTTATCAGCAGGCTACGGGGAGAGCTATGCTCGGAGTTTCCCTTAGAGATTGGATCCGAAATGAGGTAACACGACAGTAAAGTATTGTTGTTTGTTATTTTACTAACCTTATGTGACCGGCAGTCTCGATGGGTAAGGTGAATGTCAGTCTGTTCTATTGTCGGTTAGGGGGCCAAGTTCTGGAGAGGAACAAGTTTAATCTTATATAAAATTAAAATATATTGCTAAGGGAGTAGAGGTAAATTGAAAGTTAAAGTGTAGTGTCACCCGATTATCCCGACGCTATCTCACGTTCTCTAACACAACGAAATCTAGTCGGATCCTTTTCTACTACACTTGCGTTTAAATACTCAATACTTCACTAAAACTCGAAGTTTATATCCAACGAACTCACGTCGATACCACAACTTGGTCTTTCCGAACGAACGCGATAATAATAAACTGATACGTGTGTCGCCGTGTCCGACCCTTCTAGAACTAATTTGCACGCTTATCCTTACCGAACAATTCCCCGGCCCAGCCAGATCGAATCGGGCTGAGACTCCTTGAAACAGGAGAATCCTAAATAACAGGGAGACGGGACAAGGTCGCCACAGCTCGTTTCAGAATGGAATCACTCACAGGAGAAGCTCCCCTGGCTGTGCAAGTCACGGATGCCAGTGCCCTGAATGGGGGTGAAGCCCGTGGGGATCGCGTCTGGGCTCCCATCCAGGGAAAAACTCTCTCTAACTCTCACCGTACGACAGCACTCAAACCGGCTCCTTACGTCAACGCGACTATGTGGAAGAGTAGAAAGGACCACTTCTCCACTGGAAGGTCCAAAGCCTTAAACGCTTTGTACGCAACTAACAGGGGGTTAAGAAACCCAATCTGTAGGTTCGTAACGTCCTGAACCCGTGGTAGCCCCAGAATGTCAGAGACGTGCATGTCGGCCAACTGCTGCACATTCTGGTAACACTTATCTAGCAATTGCCACGCCAACGTATAGCTGGCGTCATCCAACGGTGGATACTGGATGAGGCCACACGATTCCCTATCCAACGAGGTCACGAGGTAGGCCAATTTCTGCGCTGGAGTAAGGTTGGAGCGGGCGTCAACTAGGCTGACGAACATATTTATGAAGAAGGTACACTGACTAACCGTTCCTGTAAACCTGGGAACATTCATCACCGGCAGCCTATACTCAGTAGTGCTGACGTTCCCAGGTTTGGGTCAGCGACCCCCTATCCGGCTGAGTCACGACGAGATCGCCTACAGCCTGTCTTATATCGTCCGCTATATCTTCGGTCTGATCAATATCGGCCAGGGTCTTAGTTTAGCTGACGCTAACCTACTCAGCGCATCTAAAACTCTCGCCCTTGGTTTCGACATCGTTAGCGATTTAAATAAACGCACACAAAATAATGAAAAAGATAAACAAAATTATAAAAACCAACTTAGCAATACAAACTATTAACAAAAAAAACCGAACGAATAGAACCCTAAACTATAATACTATAATTGCGCGCGGAACTCTAAACTATAAAACTAACTTTCAAACCGTTAGCGCGTATCTCTTAAGCCGTGTCTCCTGCTAGTTGTTTTTGTTAAATTTTACATCTAACACCTAACATCTAACAGAAATGTTAATGATTTTGACAATTAAAGTTAAAAAAACATGTTAACACGTTATCCGAGGCGGATGGAAAACATCAACCGCGTTCGCCTGCAGGGGGGGTGATTCATTCATTTTGTGTTAAGTATTCGTTGCGTGTTGTCTGATCTGTGGTTCGCTTTGCGCGCTCGCCCGCCATCTTTGCATTAGCTTGCTACTAATGCAAAGCTGTGCTTCTTTATTTAAGTTAATTAGGTATATTCTCTTTGCTGTGCTTTGGATTTTGTAAAATTTTACATTTGTAGATTCTACATTTTTGTCTAACACTTAGTGGCTAAATTTATTTCGACAAAAGCCATCAATTTCATTTTGTAAAACGTGATTATAAATAATCTCTACTAAACCAAGATAGCTACAACTGGTAACACATCTTCCTCGTCAGAGCTCATCTTGCACACTGAGAAACTAACAAAACAAAACGATACGAAAAAATGACTTTTATACCCAACTTAAATACCTACAATAATTCAAGCAAACAAAAATTAGAGGAATTTTACGTTAACCTTCAAGCGGTCGCGCAGCATCGAATCGAAACCGCGGTAACCCTATTTTCGGTTATAAATTCGTATATTATCATCACCAATGTTTGCCAATATTAGTAGCCTCTCTAAGGTTCATTGTGAACTCTCAAAACAATAGATGCTTGCTTTCTGTGCGCATTGCTTTATCTAAATTATATCTTTCGTTGTGCATGCTGCGTAGGTTTTGCAAAGTAAACGCGCGCCTGACGTCTTTGAAGATTCGCTTCGTAAAAGTTCTTTAACATAAATGTTTTATAGGTTTTATGCCAAAGTTTTTTTATTATATCTAAAGGTAATGTGCTGAAGTAAGTACATTGTTATTCAAATAATTTAATAATTTGTCTTTTTAATTCTTAAAAATCTTGACGGGGTCTTTAAGGTTACGCGCTGCCGTTACAAATGACTAAGAAACTATAATAAAAATGTTGTGTCACCCTGCAGCCTGTCACCGAAGATCCGGCACGACGTGCAGAAGTCTTTGTGTCCTTTTCTAGCGCAGTTCGAAGACTAGCCGAAGGCCTTGCACTGTTCGTTTTTGAAAGTTTATCGAACAACACGCGTACACTAATCCGTAGGTAAATCTGTCCAACGCGAGCCAAAAACACGACGTCACTAAACTATACCTATCTATCAAACACGCGTCGATACCACAACTTGGTATTTCCAATCGAATCGGGAATATAGGAGTACGCGGACACGTGTGAAGTCGTCCGCGACTATTCCAGAACTAATTTGCACGCTGGCGGCGAGCCGGTGCGCTGCCAATGTCGTATTTTTCCCGAACAATTGTTATGTGTCAAGAAATGTATTATGACCTATAATTCCAACAAATTTACCAAAAAATATATCGTAACAAATCATATCATATGATAAATTAGGGTCACTCCCAACTAGCAAATCTTAGCTGTATATCGGTTATAGGAACGTTTCCTGGATGCAAAATGGTGTTCATGATTGGTCATATTAAAATATTAGAAACGTTTCTACAACGCGGAAAGGGCCCCTGATTTAGAACGTTTAAGTGATATAGCTATTGTATTGCAGCTCAGGGCTAATTAGATACATATTTGTCATATATGCGTTGTTCTTAGAGACTTTTTGGTAATATATTAGGGAATTTTAAACACTGGTATCACTATAAAGTGATAGAACGGCCACGCGAACACTGATATACAACCATTGAGTGTTTATGTAGTGATTGCTATTCCTTCCTATTACAAATTCAATAACTGTTGTGTCGATCATCTATAAATTTGGAAGTTTGGAAACAAAAATAATTGTTAAGATATTATTTGTTTATTGTTTATGCTTCTGTATTCTGTAACGAGCGATAGTATTGTAATAAATAGTTCAATATCACTTGCACTTGTACTTTTATTGATATTTTAGTAGTATATTAATGGTGTTTTTTGCATGCCCCTCGTTAATTCATTAATATTTAGACAAAAAAATATAAATTAATTAGCAAATATTTTTAAGACTTTGATATATAACTGAATAGAGCAACGGTTCCTCATATACAACCAATTTACAACATCTCGCAGCCATAATAAATTTTAGGTCCTGTAAAGTTATCACAGTCAAGCGATATGTGACTTTTTAGTGATAAATAGACATTAACAAAGTTGTTATGTAACTAGTAATATCTAAGCGTTGCAAATACGTTTTTACAACTTTTGAGTGTTAATCAAGGTCCAATTAGAACGATTTTAGAGCAGTTGTTTGTGTTGTGCGGCTTTAACGCAAATTTGTTGTAAATTCGTTATAACGGGAGCTGCTGTATCACGGTTTAGCAGTGATAGTAACTATTTAAACACCAGTGTTATATTAGTTATTTAAAAGCCATAATAGTATGGCTTCGCTTCATAACGGTACCATGAACGCCTTATATACAACATAGTAGCTCGATAACGACTGTTGTGAGTGCCTATTTACATTAGACAGACAGACAGACAGTTATTAATTTCACATTACACAAAGAAAAATAACAAAAAATAAGCACATAAAAACAAGAACCCATAAACATATCACAGTTAAATATGAGTTTTTGTATCATGGGTGTCGTAGTGCAATGTGCAAAATGGACGCCACTCAGCATGTGCTGCAGCTTACTAGCTACAGCGCTGATTTTCAGCGGAGCCCAATAGCGAGGCTTAGCTCGCGGCGCAGTCGAACTATTTCTCATATTATGATAGGTATATAATTTGTATTAAGATTAAAAGCACTAAGTAAAATAGACGTAAAAATATTATTTAGGTATTTACAGTGATATTAGTTTAATTTTTTTTTTTTCTATTGCCTTATGCATTACACATTTACAGTGCTTAGGTGTTATACAAAGTGGGCGAGTAAACGTTTATATGATAGGTTAATGCCACAATTTTGCTGTAAAGCCTTATACAGCTAAAACGCTTTAAGAAATACAAATATATGACCAGCAGGCACAAGCGTTACTTCTATATGACTTTGATATCACTCTTTTGTGTTATAAAATTTCTTTTATCGCATTTTTGCTAGTTGGGCTGACATAGCTGTTAGGATTAACCTGCTAAATTGGCGATTGGCTGGCCTGATGAGTCGCAGAACTAATAACAGCTTAAGTTTAGATGTGTTTTGAGTAGTGTTCGCGTCTTGGAAAATGTAGTGTGGGACGTCCACTTTCTAGATGATGACGATATACATAAAACTGCTAGGAGAGATTGGGTACGTAAGGCGGTGTAAAGTGGCGCACCTTGGTAGAGACCTATGTTTTTGCAGTGGAGTACAGGATTTGTAGAGGGCCGATTCTGAGAAGTCACAGTAACACGTGGTAGGTAACACAATAAAACTCCGACCTTATGGAGTCCGCGCCACTGGTCAATTGCAGTGGATCCAAAATCCAGCTTTTCTACACATGGAAGCTTCAACAAATAGTTTGAGAGTTAGTGTGGTACAAATAGTGTAGTAGCAGCTTTATATGTGGGCGAAACAAATAGGTACATTATTGAATGCCATTAAATCACATCAACAGTGAGCTTACCTACGCCCTACTAGTAACTGGCTACGCCCTTGTAATAACAAAAATATATGTACATAGTCAGTGTTCATGCCGTGGTCGGGAAAAAGCGGCTCAGGTACCTACTGATTAAATGGTACAATGATAAAGTGGGTACAGATGCTGCTCAGTTGGAGTGCGCCACGGCTTGTGGTGGAACGAGGAGTGGGGGGGGCATCGTCGACGGAGGGAAGAAACGGCGTGGCGCGGGGTCGCGCACGCGTGCGGAGCGAGGCGAGCTCGCGGCTTGCGGCGCTGCGAACCGTCACACAGACGCACGTGTGCGATATCGCACCCGCACAGATCGCACAGATCGAAACGAGACCGAGAACGAGATCCAACGTCATCACCGAGAGGTTAACTGAACATTACTTATACAGTTCATAACAGCTTTCATTTGAGTGAAGTTTAATATCAAGAAGTGCCCTCCCTTATCATTGCATACTAACAAAAATGACATCCTCAACCTGGTACATCAAAATATTCAGGGTATATCTTAACATTTGGAAATTAAATTGTTCTTAAATTATTACGATACTGGCTTTTGCCCCCGGTTTCGCCCGCCCTAAATTCGGTTATCGGTGTAGGATTTCTACGACAACTACTCAATTATAGAAAAAAACTGACTTATACTTGCCCAAGTATCACAATGCAGCTGTTAAATAGATGTACAACAGACTTTGCTTCATCCCAAGCCTGTATAAAAAGACTGTAAGAAGTCTGTATAAGCGCTTAACCAGCTCTTATAACTGCAATTTGGGCCCCAAATTATACAGACTTTGGTTTTAGAGTAACTGTTTTGTAGCATTACATCTGTTGTATAACGGAATTGTAAGTGCTTGATAAAGGCTGACAAATCTGCTTTTGACCTAAAATATGTCTTTAGTATAGCGCTTACCCAGTCTTAGTTATTTATAAGCGTAAAATATAAGCATCTGCAAATGTTGTTTGTATTATTTACGCTGTTTTAATTATCAAGTAAAGTTATTCAGTATTAAGTTAAAAGTTTGTGTAATGGTTGTCGGATTGCAGGAAAAATTATAATTGGGAATGAAATTTTTGCTTCTTTTTCAGTAGATAATTGTGAAATATAGTTGCGGATATCAGTTTCTTGTGAGAGTATATACATATTTTTAATTGATATTTCACGCGCCAACGATATAAGAGCTATTTACTGTATGAATACATTAAAATACGATAAAATCAAAACATATTTCTGTATTTTAAATAAGGATATTCTTATTTTTAGTTAACAATTTCGGTAAAAATGAAGGATCGCTTCACGAAAATAGACTTAGTGTTATTTAAAGCATTCTGAAAATATAAAAATTAAATCATAATATTATGAAAATTAAAGCAAATGGTGGCAGTTTACTCACAAGCTTTAGACATTTTAAACATACTTTGAAGTGCTATCAGTATGATAGAACTTGAAAAAACAGCTGGAGGGCAGTATATTGCCGTATAAATTACTTTCTTAAGGGGATAAGCTGCATCGCAGCGTTTAATGAGTATGTTGTAATGCTAAAAGCATTGTGAGCGATTAAACACTTGCTATTATACAGCTTATTAGGGTCTTGATAGTAAAACTTGACTATTTACATTACTGGTGAAATTTCTATATTTTTTTTGCAGTTTCCGTTTGAAACCACCAGTTCTTTTAAGTTTTCTCCAAGATTTACGATACATTTGCATAGTTTGCAAAAATAAATTAAGAAACTAATTAAAAGTAGGGCTAATTAAATAATATAGTTATTAGCTAAAAATAAGGTCTTATTACAACCATTGGCATTTAAAAATACTTCTCTGTATAGCTAAAGGCTAAGGGACCTTTTATGAAAGGCTTTACTAATTATTTTATCAATGCTTACGTACAGCTGGTACCAAAAGAGCATTAACTTTTACCTTTAAATAGTTATAATTCTTTAAAACGTTGTTATACATTGAAGAGTTTTATTAGAGAATTTTGCGAAGCTTTTAAAAGGATTGTTGCTGTAACAAATTCGTATAGAAGGCTATAGGTATTGCAGAATACCTAAAGCTGCAACGAAAGTTGTAAAGGAGAATATATTGATTCTTTATTACAACTCATTGCTTAGCAATACATTGATCTAGAGCACTATACAACTTTAAGAATAATTAAGTTTGTTAAATTCTTTTAAACAGAATATATCCTTTCCGGAAGCCGCTATGTTTCTTTTGTCAGACTTGGAGACATGTACTGGTTTTTAGTTTTTCTATTATACAGAGTTTATGTTACTTGGGTGACGTTTTCAAGTAGCCAATGTCTTTTCCCGGCACTTAAACTATCTCCATGCCAAATTTGCCCGCGATTAATATTTAATTGAAGCAAGTATTAGGTTGCAAATTTGTCCTTGTCCAGCAGATAAACTGCAATAGATGGGCGGGGGGGGGTTATATTGTGGGCTCGTTGAGAGAACGATTGAAATAGCCCGTATAGAGCTAGAGTGAGTGAAAGAAAAGAAATAGAAATAGCTCAAAAATACGTGGACTGTATATATGGGGAATGGAATTTTAAGTGATAAGCGCAAATATTGTTTTGCACTCACCGCGTGCTTCATCCATACAATTTGGTCAGTTGCTCTTATTTTCCTTTTCTAGACTTGTTATTCACATCCAAAATGTAAGCACTTCTTTGTTAAAACTTAATTACTTAAATTTTTACTTCAATTAAGAATACAAAAAGGCAGCAGGTGACGACGACTTGATCAGGTCGCGAAGCTAATTAGAATTGTCGACGGTGCTGAGTGCTAACCTCTGTCTGCAATCTTTGAGTGCGATTTGTGCGATATATGAAAGGTGCGAGCAAGGGGAGGTAGATAAAAACTATTGCGAACATTATTTAAACTGGCATCAACAGGGTCTGTTGTAATAAACGTATGAGCATATGATATTTTTGGTACAATTATGGAGGAATCCGTATTTAAGATTAGTAATAATAATAAATACAGAATGGTTTGTGGTGTTTTTGATATCAATTTATTAGAATATTCTTATTTGAATGTTACGGGCATGATCTAGTTAAGTTATTGTTAGAGCCGACCAACCACCAACCATCAACCACCAAACATCAACCACCAACCATCAATCATCAACCATCACAGCGTCAATGTCAACCTGTCTCGATTATATTTTCACTAATATTGGACCACAGTCCAAATCCATCCAAACTAATACCTATTATGAATGCGAAAATAACTCTGTTTGTCTATCTGTCTGCCTGTCTGTCTGTCTGTTACCTCGTCACGCTTAAACCGATTAGGATGAAATTTGGTTTTTGCGGAGATTGTTTGGGTCCCGGGAAATTCAAATATATAGCTTGCTTACAATATTACAACTTTCTATAGTATAATCAAGGAGTTGCCGAAAGAATCCCACGCCGATAACCAAATTTAGGGCGGGCGAAGCCGCTGGCAAAAGCTACAAATAAATAAATTAGAATCCGATCACTGTTTCTTTACCGGCTACTTTACACATTGAAAGCAATAAATAACCAGCTGTTAAACACGCCACATATTCCGCCAAACGCCCGAACCGCGGCGACTAACGCCGAACGCGTCCGAAGTCGATGTCAATCGCTTTCCTAAGGGTCGGTACTGGCCCACGCAAGAATGAAAATTACAAACAAAGGCGCTCATTCTCCGTCCATTTCACTGACTCATCTCATTCTTCTACTCACTTGCTCATTCACTCGTATTCGCCTACCTATTAGCAACTAAATTTTAATACTAACTTCTGTATTCAAACTCAAACTCAAATGAAAGGTTCAAGTAGGTTTCTAAGAACACTTTTGAATGGTCAATACAATGTAAACAATGTTAATTTCTGCCAAAAAGAGCTGGCAAGAAGTTCCATCTAAAGTAGTAATACAATACTTTGATAATTAGCTAAAGAGTATACAATATGTACCGAAACACTTATTAGGTAATAAAAAATAAGTTAGTAAGCTACTAAAAACAAAGTCAAACATGTCAATTTTTTTTTGTTTTTATGTAGCATAGAACCAAAAAACATTTTTCATAACAGAGTTCTTATGGCTACCTTCAGGCTTCATCATCAGACCCTGTATATCATACAAGACCAACTGCTTTTCACGGAAACAAACAAGCCCAAATTCAATAGGTTTGCGTTGTTTCATTACAGAGTTCTTATGGCTACCTTCAAGCTTCATCATCAGACCCTAATATTATGTAAAACCAAAATGATTTTCACGACGAATCAAACGAGCCCAAACTCAATGGGACTTCGATGTTTTATTACACATTTCATGCCAGGGAAACGGCGATTGTATTGGCCGTGTTCATATTATGTTGCCGAAAAATGTTTAAAAACAGTTATCATTTACCTCACGGACCTAAAAAAAAGACGGACGTAACATTACACTGAAAAGATGTGCAGCATGAAAGGTGTCTTTTGTAATTGCGTTTGTTATACATGATCTACACTCACACAGATACATCAGGTTCGACAACTGTTATTTTTTGTTAAAAAATGCCTTCTTTTGTAGTGAAATCGTGTAAAAACTACATGAGTAAACTTAAACAAGTCACAGGGAATCACCTACCACGCGTCAATAATGATGGTTTTGTTATTGTTTTATAATTATTTTTTAGTTACTTAGATGTAAATTCTGAACAATAGTTAAAAGGGTGTTGTAAGTTTTTTATTAGGAAATTTTCCCTAAAAGTCAAGAAATCTGTATTTGTTTAATTTGTGACTCAATCAGATCAGGTTTCGTAAGTTTTTAGGATTTTGTATTTTAATGTTCTGTATTATTATGAAGTAAATATAATTGTATATATGTATGTATTAATATATGTCTCTGTGTGTATACCTATATAAATATGTGTATGTATGTGTACTTTAATATTTCTTTAATATGTATATGAATACCTATTTATGTATTGACATGTTTGTAAATATTATGTCTGTATATTTTCGTCTGCTGTGTAATGATTTATGATATATAAATATATATTTCTCGGGAATTGCTTTAAATTCCGTCACAGAATAATTGATGTTTTTTAACTTATCACAAATGATGCCCCTCTATGCAATCTGAAAAACAATAGGCAATTGAAATATTAATTGAATTTTGTTTTTTTTTAAATCAAACTATTTAATTTTTAAAGCTGGTTTACTAAATATGTATTTATTAGTATTGGTATTGTAATAAGTTTGTCAAGCAAGTTGTTGTTAATTTACTTGACGATTCAAAAGTGTTTCTAGAAATCCATCTGAATAAAAACATTTTTAATTTGAACTTCTGAAATTTGGCACACATGTTTAGAATCTTGTATAGACTAACATATACAAAAACTTTTTGACAATATCACATACATACGGTACTTTTTTGATGTCGGTTAAGAAGGACATTGTGTAGAATATTCTCTATTTAGTTATAAAGAAACTTACTTTATTGGCTTGGGTCCGCTCGCATATATAAAAAACAAAAGATATTGAGAGCAAAGGATGTTCATTATTGTTAACCTAATACATATTATGTAATCAGTAATAATTTAATGTTAATAATAATTTGCGTTATTCGCAAAATGTGTTTTCAGTCGCTATGGTTATTCATGAAAATTTGTTTTGATTCATCAACATTATGATGGTGTCGTGCAACCGTTTAAAATAATTAAAATTACTCATATCAATTTCTTATTGCTAAAAAGGTAAAGTGATGTTAAATTGCTACGATAATGTTAGCGATGTCAATAAAGTACACAAGCGAAAAAAGTCGCGAAAGTGAGATAGTCGTTATTTATTATTTCGTCTCACACTAGCTGCTCTCTTACGTAGTATTCCCACTGCATCGCATCGCAACCGTAAATTATGAATGAATATATAAGTGTGCGTGCGCAATTATTATTGGGTTCCAATTTTTCTTACCTACGATAACAAAGAGGCATACAGAAAGGTGATCGCCCTTGAAAACCTTTATTAACTTATTTTTTTTTCTTATTTTATAACAATCTTCTAGAAAAATCTACGCAGTCATTTATTGATTTAACATATTGGTCTTTTTGCCGCCGTTATATTTGTTCTTCCATTTCAATAGCAGGACTTGGGAGATACTGGAGTAGTAATAATGTAGTGATGTCGGTAAAAAACATTTATGAAGTATGGAAAAAATTGTCTCTTTTAAGTATTTTTACTTACCATCATCGTTAGTATTTTGTATTGGCTTTTTACCTATTTCTCACCCAGTGTCCTCTATATTTAACGCGCACGTTGGCCCGTGTGTGTGCCTAGTGCGGAAGCGCAAACATTCTTCTTAGTAAGTAGGTATAGACTTGTGTCCAAAAGTGGGAAGTGTGGGTTGATATACTCATTCGATTAGTTCTTTGTTTCAATATACTAAGGTGACAAATAAGCATACGGCCCGCGTCGTGTTAAGCAGTCGCGGTGGCTAGCGATGCGATGGTAGAGAGGGGACCGGACTTGTGCATAGTTTTAAACAATTCCTCAGATATATACGATGATTAACAAACATCAACTTAATCCACTGATTTTATCTCGACTAGTATTGGCAAAAGTCATCAGTTGGCAGACTCTTTGGTAATTTGGTTGAGACTGGCCTTTTAGTAAAAGTAAAATAAAATATCAGAAGTCGTAAAAACAGATGCGTTTAGTTAGCCCAGCCAAGTTACCTACAAACAAAATTTTTTGTCGCTTTTGATAGATAATCGTTTGTTGTTGATTGTTGTGCAAAAAAAATGGTTTGTTGGTTCTTAGTTAATTAATTATAAGGAATTAAAAATCGCGGCGTATAGTTGGCCCCGCAACTATTAAAGACAATTATTTGTAATCGAATCGGCGTGTTTTTGTTTGTTGTTTTCATTTCTACGTTTGTTGGTTCTGGAATATCAATATAAATAAATAAATAATTGTTTTTTAAAAATGTACTCTGCTGATGCGCGTGCTGCCTGCAAGTGCACACGCGCGAGTTTGCGCATGCGCGCAGGGCTTATTTTTTGAAATTTGTAAATTGTTTTTTTTAAAGTTTGCAAATTTTCAAAACGTTTTTGATGAATTTAAGAAGAATTTTAGCTAAAAAATGATAATAAAAAGTCGTTTTTCTTATGACTAATTTTCGTTGATTAAAATTTCAGCTACATTTAAAAAGCTGGGACTGCGAAATTAAAGAAACAGTAAAGTTTGACACTATTCACATTTGTAAAGATTTTGAATTACATTGTTATTAACAATTTTTCACGTAATCGAAACATTTTGGACTTAGGTATGTCTGTAAAAAAAGTTTTATTTTGAAAACAACCACAGTTTTCTTTTCTCAAGTCTGGTTTTCGAAGAATTAAGAAAAAACTCATTTTAACAAAAATTGAAAAAAAATTTGAAGTTCAAATGTATATTTCCCAAGGACTAATTGAAAAATATTTACTCGATGAAAAAAAACATGGATTTTTCACGGAAAATTGGGTAATAAAGCAAAAATTAACAAAGAATTATTGCAAAAATTGTTATAAAAATAGCTTTATGTTTGCTATAAGAGATGATGTCTTTATAATCGAATTAAAATTGCCATTACTGTAATAAAGTAATATACCGAATACCTAACGAGGAAAAGTTCACTTTCGAGGAAGGCTCTTTCCTCCTTCACGTCGCTCCGGCGTAAAACGTAAAACGACGTCTTCGTCGAGAATGAACATTTCCTCCTGAAGCATGAAAGTTTTTTGTTTTTTCATGAAAAAGGCAGGAAAGGAAAAGAGCTCTTATCATCCTTGAGTGACAAACAGCCAATACTCTGGGAAAACAGGTATGATATACTATAAAATGTTTTAATAACAAAAAACTTGAAACACGATTGAATCTATATAAAAGCTGAGTTCTTTGCACAAGATCTTTCTGTAAATCCCAACTGCAGAAATACTCGTAGAATCCCACATGACATCACCAACTGTGACTTTGATGAGCAATTTCCACTTGGCGGGCTGAATATCCCCATATTTTCACCAGGAATTCCCACGTAGTCATTTCTGAAAAATTTTAAGTCACAAAATCAATATATACTTGTAAATTTCATCAAAAAAGATCACTGGGAAAATTCTACGAGATTTTCTTACAACTGGGAGATACTATTTAAAAAATTGCATCTTCTTAGCATCAACTGCATTGCAAAATTCTAAAAACAATTTTAAAAAACATTTATTTATTGATATTTCAGAACCAACAAACGTAGAGATCAAAAAACAAAATCACGCTGATTCGATTACAAATAATGGTCTTTAATAGTTTCGGGGCCAACTATACGCCGCGATTTTTAATTGCTTATAATTAATTAATTAAGAACCAACAAACGATTTCTTTTGTATAACAATCAACAAAAAACGATTCTCTATCAAAAGCGACAAAAAATTTTGTTTGTTGGTAACTTGGCTTGGCTAACTATACGCATCTCGTAGAAACGTCATTTAATTATTTAAAATCAACATGATAATTTAAATTAAAACTAATAATGAGGATAAACTAAAAATACCAACATTAAAAAAAATATTTAATAGACATTATTTGGCAGTAAAGTTATTAACAATAGTCTGAATAGCCACAACAGATCTTAGTGCAAATGTCGCTTTTTATATGAAGTATTTTCTATCAAACAATCTTAAATCTTTTTAAATATAATAGACTTTTATGTTGCGTGCATAAAAAAGTCAGTTTTTTACGGATATAAAACGAACCGCTGGACCGATTTATTTCAGACTCCTTTCAGATCTAAGTCATGACGTGGCGTATCGATTGATATGTCATCAGAGCAATTCGGTCCAGTAGTTATTGAGGAATCGAAAGCCAAAATATGTCTACATACATACATACATACGTACACACACACACACACACACAGAGACATCACTCTCATCTTAAAAATAATAATCATACATTAAAACTATTTACCTAAACCCTAAACTTTTATTGCCCGAACGCGTGAGCTCGTCTTATCTTTATTATCTATTACTACATTTTAATTACACGTCACACCAAAAATACAAAAAAATCAACAGCTACTGAGTATTAATATAATCTTACATCTGACGTCCGAATACTAAAACCCTTATTAAATTTAATATCTAATTTATTATATTATGCTGTCTCTTTACATGTCGATAAACCCATGGTATTATATGAAAGTTAAATACGAGCTAATTATCTACATAGATAATTTTGAGCGAGCGAGCTACCTCAGAAAATTGTTAGTATTTGGGTTAGTTTATTAGTATAGAAAAATTAAACACACTCGTTTTATTGTGGCCATAATTCATTACTGTTATTTTAATCATAATCTTTGAATATATTAGTTCGCAGACGCAGCTGTGTTCAGTCTCTTTCCTACGATTCATACAAGCGATACGTTTTAGTTATAGGTAAGTTTTCGTGGGTAGCTTGATGTGTCGCCTTGTGTACGTAAATATAATGAATTTACCGCAGTACTGCAGACGGGCCGACGACGCGGCCACTCGACCAGCTGGTCGGTCGTCTTATCACTCGGTAGTCGGTACTACACCTACTGACGCAAAATATCCGTTGAACTCGTTTGACATTCATTCAGCGAGTCTCTTAGAATATTGTGGAAGTTCATTTTTTTAATACCATTAAGAAGCCAAACAAACAATTTTTAGACCATCATATTTTTTTCTTGTGTTTTCATTTTTTTGGTTTTGTTGTCAGATTTACGCATTATTCATGTAATTTAATTTTTTTAACTTGTCAGTTATTATTTTAAATAACCATTCTAAACGTAGAATATTTTTTATAGATTTTTCTTAAGGTGTCAATTTTTTTTACCGCAGCCTATGGATGCTTACAACACATGGGGCATCACTTGCGCGTTGCCGACCCTTCAAAAATCTAATAATTTTTTCTTGGAAAATCCCACAACCTAAGCTATTGCGGGGGAAAGTTACTCTGAAACCGCTCTGTACGTGACCATTTAGGTTCTAGTTTGGTTTTGATTAGTTGAGTAGTATTCTTAATATTCTTTTACTTTTGCATCATTTCTGTATTCCATGGGTTAAGTTTTTTTTTTGTACGTTGTAGGTAGATATACATTAATTTAATAAATCTTGAATTATATTGTGAAATTCATTGTAATTTTTGGCTATAGTGTTTGTGTCGACTAATATTTTATTCCAATTCACTTGATATAATGTCCTGTTTTTTTCTGAAAATATTCTTTATTTGTAATCCATATTCATTTATTTTGACTTAGGTTTTAGATTTCGTTGTTTTTATTGTAATACTTTTATGATCTGTAAATTCAATCAAATTCAAATTCAAATCAATGCACGTATATGACATTTTTGTTACTCTTGTAGGATCTTTAATTATTTGTGTTAGGTTTATTGTTAGCATTTTATTTATAAGATCACAAGATTTTTTTGCGTTTTCTAAGACGTTAATATGAAAGTCTCTAGTATATATTAGATTTTTATGTCTATCTATCTTTTCTTTATATTATTTATATTAATCTATCTAGATCACTTTGAAAAACCTCAATCTGACTATTCTTATAGTATACGTTTATTAAAATTGTATGTATAACTGGGATTTCTACCGCACCAACAAAAACAAATTCCACGGACAGGTCCATCATATATTTTCGATCGACGTAATTTATATTGTCTTTTAATAGTATACAGACTACAGACACCTCTATCGTCGCGTATTTTTCTACAGTATAACGTCGGTAGGTCGTAAACGTCTAGTTTCTATAGTATGACGTCGGTAGGTCGTAACCGTCTAGTTTCACGAATTCAAACTATTTTTGACACATCCATGTTTCTTATGTACACACATGAAAACTATTTTGGCTTAAGAAAACTTTTGCTGAATCTTGTTTATTATTTATACTTATATATTTTGAACTACTATACTCGTGTTCTGTTTCTAATAGGCCTTTTTATAGTAGAAGATCTTTTCTTTGTGTATTCGTTAACCGTCTGCAATTTGTCTTGGGACTTAGGAGAACTCGAGTTATTGGGATTATTTTCCGATTAACGATACAGTGAGTTTTAGCTATTAGCTAGGGGCCATCCCATGCTAACGTAAACATTTTTATATGTATTCTTCTTTTAATGTATTCTGTTTTTTCTTCTTTTAATGTATTCTCTGTTTTCCGTTTTACATAATATTCATTTAAACAAACTTTATTGACCCGAATCCATGATTCTAAGTTTTCGATGATATTGGATGTTTGCTGCTCAATGTTGTGTGTCTGCTGGATCAACGGTATAATACAGGAAAGGAGGTAAATTTTTTTGGAATATCGAGCAGTAATTTTAGTCAAATCAGATCAACTTGAAATTTTTTGAAATTTGGCAAGAAAGGTGTCAAGTTCAGAAGTAAACAAGTTTAGTAAGGAGGATTTAGCCCAAAACGCTCTAAAAATTGGCCAAACTATTTTTTTGGCCAAAAATAGGAAAATATTTAATATCTCGGGCAATAATATTTTGGATTGAATTTTTGGAATATTCTGGAAGTAAAGCTTTTAGATTAGAAGTAAAATTTAGATGAAAATGCACCGAAGTTGGGATAAAAGGGCTAATAATAGGGGGTTAAAACTACCCCCAGAATTAGAAAATATACAAAAAACATGAGCTCAGATTATTCATTTTGTTTTTTAATCAGTTTTTAATAAATTTTTTAATTTTTTTTTTATCGTATTTTGACTATTATGAAATTTATTTCCCCTCCCCCCGGGGTGATAATACCCCTAAATTAAAAAAAAACTAAATAAGTTATTAAATTTTCTTGTTGGAACTTTGCCTTTTACAACAACAAAAGAAAACTACCCCTAAATTTCAAAAAAATGCAAAAAAAGTAATTAAAATATCTTTTTTGAAGCATAAAAAATAGCGATTTCTTATTCTAAATTTTTGGCTGTAACTTTTTTTTGGCTTATAATTACGAGATCTACAATAAACTATTTTAAAGCAAAGGTTATCGCCGAAATGTCAGGTGATGCCAAATTTCAATTGGATTGACCATTATTATTATAAACATAAAATATGCTATTTTAAACGACCAAATCCCCTTACAGATGAAAAAATAAAACAAAAAATTCAAGTACAAATAACTCGGAATAAAGGACACAAAATTTGACTTTTTTAAAATA
This sequence comes from Apoda limacodes, assembly GCA_946406115.1. Lineage (NCBI taxonomy): Eukaryota > Metazoa > Arthropoda > Insecta > Lepidoptera > Limacodidae > Apoda > Apoda limacodes. The sequence goes on from OX291540.1 coordinate 55,029,551, forward strand.
AATAAATTTTACGCTACTGGCCAAAAACTAAAAATTTCTTGAAAAAAAAACAAGATTTGACCCATTTTTATCAGTCCAAAACATAAAAAATAATTATCCGATGGGGCTAAAAATTACTGGACATATTAAGGAACATGTGTTCTGACTTTACGTTAAAGGATGTTTTTTTCAAGCACCTCATTCCAGATGGCGCTAAAAATTTGGCCTGAAAAAAATTAGGAAAACGTTTATTTTGCCCATAACTTATTTCTGCTTATTTTAAACGGTTCTGGTTGGTCTCAAAATTTTCCCAATTTCGTCTTCTTGCAGAATAATAGTAATCATTTTTCTTGTGGAAGTAATATTTTTCCAAATATGTATGCCAGAACGATCCAGTCTCTTCATTTGTCGTTTAACAACCATTTTAACCATGTCATATCTCTTTTAATATTCATCGTACAAAAATAAAAAAAAATCGTTTTATTTGTCAACTAAAATACTTCATATTAGTTATATAAATATTTACTATCAGATTTTCGCTAAACTTGAGAAAACTTAAAAAAATTAAAAATTTATTTGACAAAAATCACAATTTTCTTTGCGCTATTACTCGGAAGGGGTAAATTATGATAAAAAGCGATAATTTATCGATTGGGTAACTTTTTTTTTCAACCATTAAAAGCTGACGTAATCACCATCTAGACCTAATTTTCTATATTGGAGAAGTATAAAACTCTAAAAGAAAAATTGGAAAACCAGGAAAAAAGACTTTTATTTTTAGAAAAACAATCAAGACAAAGAAACATAGTCTTCTTTGGTATTAATGAAAAAGAATCGTCATATGTAAAATTAGAAAGCAATGTTATCAACTTTATAGAAGAATTTCTTTCAATCAGAATAGACTATAGAGACATACAAGAACTAAGGAGGATAGAACAAAAAGGAGAAAGACCACGCCCTAAAGTAACAACTTTTTCAACCCTCGGCTTGAAGATAAAAAAATTTAAACAAAAAAGGGGTTCACATAATACTCCGTACTATATATAAGACATCCTCAATATATGTTTAGGGAATTACAAGAAAAAGTCTAAATAGAGAAAGAGAAGGGAAACATAACCAGAATCCAATACGATAAACTGATAATCCTAAAGAATAATAGTGACATAACAACTAGCAATAAAAGAGAGCTTCCAGTCTCCCCAAAAAGCAGTGTACAGCAACAAGATAACAATGCAACACAGGCTAACAAAAAGAACAAAGCAATACACCCCTCTTCGTTGATACGAAGGTCCTCTAGCATCTCAGAAGGCGTCATAAAACCAAGTATGCTGAATTTTTTAACTAGTAAAGATAACAATAATACAACAAACAAGCAGGATAACAAAGTTAAGAATGTATAGCAATGAACGCCCTCCTCCAACATGAATTATATAAGTAAACGGAAAATAGGAAACCACACTGTCCAACCCGGCTGGTCACCGTGGGGAATAACGACTATCGCCCCTCATCTAAACGAATAAAAAACAAAAATTATTTAAAGTTTGTACCTACAATCTATGAACACTATTATCAATAGAACGCTATTTTGAACTTTCTCACGCCTTAGAAAAAATAGACTGTGATATTTGGGGACTGGCCGAAGACATTAATACATTTTGCGAAGACCTATCAAAAGCCCACAGCCTCGCAGATCAACTGGTGTTAGTTATGGGAGACTTAAACGCTAAGATTGGACAGCCACAACTACATAATGGCAAAATACGGATATGGCATTCGGAATGAAAGAGGCGAAAAGCTAATATAATATGCATACGAGCTCAAACTATCGATAATGAACACTTTCGTTGAAAAAAATCGAAAATGGCCATGGCTGTCACCAGACGGAAATACAAAAAACGAGATAGATTTCAACCTGAGCAGTAATCCAAAATACATATTAAATGTGGAAGTGTTGAACAAAATAAATTTTACATCAGATCATAGACCAGTAAGAGCATCAATAAATCTAGAAAAACCTAAACTAAACAGAAAATCTTTTTCATCAACATCAAGACCACCAAAACAGATAAAACAGAAAACGAAATAAGAGTATATGCAAAAAAACTAGAAGAAAACACAAAAAACTACGTAGAAATTTAAAAAAAAAATACAAGATGTACAGAACTGAAATCAAAAACCTTTCCAAAAAATGAAGCAAAGCAATAAAAGCAGACTACAATCAGCACAGAAGAAATATTATAACCTGGAATATAACAAAATATAGAAGCGAGAAAAGGGCCAATAAACAATTAAATAGACACAAAAACTGGATACAAGCACTAAAAAAAGGACTAGACAATACGAAAACAAGACAAGAGGTATTAAAATGCACTACAACATTTTTTAAAGACCTATACACAAGATTGCCTGAAGAAATCAAGAAAGAGGCAACAGTAAGTACGAAGATGCAAAATTTCGCTAAAATTAACGCAATAACAGAAAGGGAATTACTGCAACAGACACAGAAATTAAAACCCGAAAGAAGCCCAGGCCCGGATGGCATCAGCAATGAGGCCTTAAAGATAGGAGCCCCCATATTACTCACTTTTTTAACCACACTCTTCAACATGGTACTTGAATCGGGAATAGTACCACATCAATGGTGTAAGTCAGATATAATACTCCTCTATAAAAAAGGCAGTCTGCTTACCAGTACATACAAATTATTTTCATCAATTATACTGTCACGAATAATTGAAAAAATCGATAAGAAACAGCCAATAGAACAAGCAGGATTCCGCTCAGGATATTCTACAACCGATCACATACATACCTTAGAACAAGTTATTGAAAAATTTAAAGAACACAATCAGTACTTGTATGTTGGCTTTATAGATTATTCAAAAGCGTTTGACAGCATCTCTCATAGCTCCATATGGAAAGCATTAGAAGCTTGCAACATAGAAGATAACTACATAACTGTTCTGAAAAATATCTACAAAAACAGTTCGAGCAAAATAAAGCTAGAAACCAAAGGAGAGGAAATTGCAATTTAAAGAGGAGTTCGACAAGGCGACCCCATGTCTCCTTAATTATTCATTGCTGTACTAGACGGAGTATTCCAAAACATCAACTGGAACAAAAAAGGAATTTGGATAACTAATAATTATTTAAGTCACCTAAGATTTGCGGATGACATTGTAATCTTTGCTAAGTCAGCCTTAGAATTGCAAAAAATTATACACTCTTAACAATGAAAGCAAAAAGGTAGGACTGCAGATGAACGCAAGTAAAATGGACCACAAAAACCAATCCAAGTAAATAATGACAATCAAATCGAATATGTCAATGAGTTCATATATTTAGGTAAACAAGTATCTTTTAGTCAAGACAGCAACGAAAAAGAGGTGGAAAGAAGAATCAACTCCTCATGGAAAAGCTACTGGGCCAAAAAAGATATTTTGAAAGGAAACTACAGCATGCCATTAAAAAAGGCTGTAATAGAAACGGGGCGAGAAAAATGGAAAACGATGGGGGAGGCTTTTACCCTTAAGGAATCTATTTCAAATTAATATAGAATTAAATTAAGAATACCTACTCACATTAGAATAAGAAAACTACTAACAAAAGATGTAAATTAATTGAGAAATAGAATAAAAAAGCTTTATTATAATTATTATTATTCTACATTTACTGGGGAACCCTAAATGTGCTAAGTCCGACACGCACTTGGCCACTTTTTTAAAAAAAGAACCAACATTAATTTAACGATAATATTTCAGTATGGTGAATGAATGCGAGTACACACTCAGGCAGTCCCACGCCGTAGCCGGCGACCCTACGATTAGCTCGGCGTTCGACCTCGACGACCCAGTTAAGGTTCGTATTACTCTAGTGTTAGAGCTTTTACCATACCTGTAATACCACCATTTTACCATACGTGTAATACCACCATTTTACCATACGTGTAATACCACCATTTTACCATACGTGTAACGCCATAATTTTGCCATACGAGTAAACTAAACAAACTTGTGGGAGCACCTCTATTTTTAGATGTAACTCTTAGTCATCAAAGAATCCTTATAAGTTTTGCCATACGTCCGTCTGTCCGCCTGTCTGTACGCGGCTTAGCTTAGAGACCAAAAGTATCAAAAAGCTGTAATTTGGCTTAGATATACATATTAATTAGGCCGACATAGTGGTAAAATAAATTTAAATATTTTTTTTAGGTTACCTCCCCCACACGTATAGTGAGGATAATTTTTTATTTCTCGTCTACTGCATAGTGTGGGGTGTCATTGGATAGCTCGTTTAAAAATATGGTGTGTGTCAAAACCATTAATTGATTCCGCAATGCGTTTGCAAAATATTAAGCTTTAAAGCAAATTTAAGATAGAGCGCAGTGCGTCCACATATTTGCAAATTTAAGATAGAGCGCAGTGCGTCCACATATTTGCAAATTTAAGATAGAGCGCAGTGCGTCCACATATTTGCAAATTTAAGATAGAGCGCAGTGCGTCCACATATTTGCAAATTTAAGATAGAGCGCAGTGCGTCCACATATTTGCAAATTTAAGATAGAGCGCAGTGCGTCCACATATTTACAAATTTAATATAGAGCGCAGTGCGTCCACATATTTACAAAATGATTTGTATGTATTATTTAACGAAAAAGCATCCTTTTTTCAATGCCTTGTCTTAAGCAACATCGGGCTTGGTCAGTAATTGGATGGGTGTTCACTTGGCGGCACACTTTTTGTTTTTGTTTGTGTTTGTAAATTACGTAAATGTTAGTAGGTACGAAACCCTCGGTGCGCGAGTCCGACTCGCACATTCCCGGGTTTTTCTTTTGTGACTGCTATCAAATATAGTACGATATAGTAAAGCAAAAATACCCTGTCAACTCTGTGTCGTATTCGTAATGCGTATTCAGTTTGTTGAGGATTGAGCAGATGGAATTAACTTCTATTATCGTGATTTCTTTTTTAGATTTTATAACTTATTTTAATAGTTATTTGTTCTTTAAAGGCGCAAGACCTAAAATAATTAGTTCTTGTGTGAAACATACAACTTTTCACCTCTACCAGTGCTAAAAAATAGGTCTCAGGCGAGGAACAGACTGAAGGTCATTTTAAGCAATAAGTTTTTTCCAATTTATAAATACTATACACTGCTCTAAAAAAAATAAACAATAGATAGGTACTGTAACTAACCCCCCCAAAGAACACAAATACTAACTACCCTTAAAGTACCTACCTAACTAACCAGCATGGAAAGAAAAGATTATAAGACAATATGAACACGAAACTTGAAAATTTAAGTATAAATTTATCGAAGGTTTGGCTATGTGATCGTCTGAGTGGTAGGACCTAATTGTGTAGCGTAGACCGCAGATTCTTTAAGAGAAAGACTGAAACACCGTTCTAGTAATAAAAATAGTATCCTCTACCCCTATGCGCTTTTTATTTTTCTAAAAAAATAAAAAGGCGGAAAGCTCCACCCAGCGCTTCCCACGGTACGTGTCCATACCGAGGCTAACTTAGCGCACACCCCCCGAAGGAGTAGAGGTGTGAAATCATAAATGGTATAACCATTAAATTATCGTTGCAGCCGAAGCTGAAGACCGAAGTCTTAATATGTAGTTTCAGGAACAAATCCTTGTGCGTGCATAGCACAAACACTCAGCCTTAGGCCAAACAGTGTGACATCCGTTCGCACAGACACAGCCATGACATTGTCAAGAGAGCACGCCTCGTGTTAAGCACACTCCGAAGAGCAGGACGCAATAAACCCCACTGAACCATTTGTGTAATAGGTAATAATTATTATGTACCAATGGAACAGCCATGGAATTCACCAAGAGGGCACGCCCCATGCTTAACACACTCCGAAGAGCAAGACGCAATAAGCCCCACTGCATCCATGTAACTTCAGTCGTAGATTATAAATGATATATTTCGGTTTTCAAGCCGGCGTCCACACCATACATGATCAAGGATTCATAAACAGGTTAAATGTATAGGTATTTTATCAGTTCAAGTACGAATAATTCTAGTTTATAGTTTATTTGATCGATTAACGATAGAATAAGTGTGAGTTATATTATTTATGTAATATTCAGTATCGCAGCTTTTCAGGAATTTAGTCGCGAGCCAAATATGATTCCATGAGTTTGTTACCAGTCGCGTAGGTGAAGTATCACTGTCGCCTTCGCGTAATCAGCGTCCGACTCCCCACAACTTGGCAACGGTTTACGTGTCAATTTAAATAAAACAACAATTGCCTTCTTTCGCAGTTTTTCGACTCTGACAGACAGCTTAGGGCAAGGACCTTTACCCTTCTACACTGTGTGATCTGTTGTCGTCGTTCAAGTCGCTCGGCACTGAACTCACATTCGTATTTGACCCAAACAAACGGATCGAAACGTTAGGCGAGAGATGTTCAAACCGTCTGTGAGCTCAGCCGATGTAACTTGAAGCCACTAACGAATGTTAACGATAAACATTCTGAGAGATCAGTAGGTTTTAGGCTTCCGATCCCCGGGCATGCCTCCATCATCTCCTTATCTCCTCTTTACTTTACTCAGGCGAGGTCTTTTTACCTGTATTGTATAGCAGCAGTATAAGCAATCAAACATAAGAAGCACCATCCATCGCTAAATCAAGCAAAAGAGTCGCATTCCAATATTAAGGTCACTACAACACTACCACCTTTTATTAGCCATCAGAAAGGTACATAATTCCTCTCATGTTAGAATGTATTCACTCAATAATACATTGAATTTTATATAAATCTATCGCATTTTGCATATGCCCACTTCATACGCTTTTATTTATATTTGGTGGCACCGCGACGCTCGCCGCTGCCTATGTATGTCTACGTAAACTTATGCTGTCCCGGGTGTTCTAGTAATGAAATTTATTTTATTTTCGAATTTAGGTTTTTAACTACATAAATGTGTTAAGCCCGTCTTTAGAAAGTCTACAAAAATATTAAAGACCTCCACCGCCACGATCCTGGCTAACTTTTTCTAAGTCCTCGATATTCCACGATCTTATTTAATTATTATTTTGATAATTATGTTAGATTTATATAACAATTTTATTTTATGTATTTTTTTTTTTCTTTTTTTAATATAAAATTTTATTTTTATAAAATTTAATATTATAAAGCAAGAAGATGGCTTGGTAGACGGGTAGGCTTGGCAGATGGGTACAGTACTAACTATTCTTTTTAACATTAGCGCCTTTTGAAAGTCGCCATCGTATGCTTTATGATATTTTTGAAGTCACTTCTTTGGTAAAAATCTTAGTTCAGCATTAGACAATTGTTGTCTTAGCTCTTCTGGTGTTAATGAAATATCTTCGTTACTAAGGTCACCTATTTTTTCAAAAATAATTCAATACATACCTAAATAAACAATCTAAGGTTAAAATAACTAATTAGTTTCGCGCCATTTCGCTTTCTTTTCTTTAGACGTGTTTTCAGAAATGTACCTACTCTATGACACTTTTATCGATAACAAAACATTTTTTTTTAGATAAACGCTGTTAATTATTAGAAGGTATTATTAATCATAAATATTAAATACTGACGTATCAAATATCGACATTAAAAAAATGCAATGTTGGTATGCTTTTCATTAAAATAAATTAGTTTCTAAACCAACCATCGCGTTGTTTTTTTTTTTCAGTATCGCAAAATTCCAAAAAGTCATATTCAAACGTTGCATTACTTTGTCTCACGCTCGCAGCAAAAATCGATTTTGCCCACTGTTTGAACAGCAAAACCACCCTTTTGGTGCTGGACAGGTGAAAAGAAATATATTCAACGAGTATACATATATAACGAATATTACAATATTAGGTATCCCGATCGTGGTCGGGAATTCTGAAAACACACACACACACACATTAACGTTATGAACATAACTCTTTCACCGGTCAAGCATTGATGACGAAGGAAGTTACAACGACTCCGGCAAACACTTAACAGACAACAGACCTGTCTCGCAGTCTATGGTAGTGAATGTATTAAAAGAGGTAGATATCGTACAAGCGCGAAAAAACTGAGGCAGCGAAATAATAAATACAATAATCGTAATTTGATTCCGTCACAAGTTAGCGAGCGAGTAGGTGCAGATGTCGATAATCATTATTTGTATATTGTATATATAAAAAATAATGCAATAGTTAACATTGTTTCCCACTTAGAAGTATTTCAAAACGTGAATCGTCTTTGCAAATACACGTAAGAAATTTTTTTTTCGAGTGATAAAAGACGATTTCTATATTTAGTTTTTAAAGCCACCAAAGATGAGAAACCTTTTCGAATAAGTATGAAGTAGCGAAGGGTATCAATGTTTTAAAAGCTTCCGTACTCACGTCGTCGTGCAACCCAAAATTTACCTCAATCTTGAGATAAAAAATCCAGTTGTATCGTTTTTTCAGCCGATTTTTCAATGAGTTGATTGTGCACGGGAAACAAAAAAACAAATGTTGGATCAATGCTTTGATTTAACGCAATCCGTGATTTACATACGAGGAACAATATATATTCTCAAATGTAAAATATAATATTGTAAGGATTTTTGTATTAAGTTAAAACATTTCAATCTTTGATGAAGATTGAAATTTTTTTAAATGGCTTGCTTTTATATAGTGATTTACTTGTTGTTACAATAACGGTAGTGTAGAACTAACAATATAAGAATTTTTGTATTAAGTTAAAACATTTTATCTTTGTTGAAGAATGCTCATATTTTTTGCTTTAACACAGTGATTTACTTGTTGTACTTGTGTAGAACCAACAATATGAAATTCCTAAACACTCTCATTGTTATCAAATGAACAAAAATGATATTCTTATTTGAACAATATCGTATTTTAAAAAAAAACTGGTTGCCTGTAAAGTCGGTATACGGGCGAAAGTTTTACGTGACAACTTGTGCCTTTCACTTTTTATGTCTGTCTCTCTCGCTCTTAGGCGGGCTAACCATGCCGCGTGCCTCTCACTCGCTCTCATTGTGAGCGCATAACGTGAGCGGAGCGTAACGCAGTTTCTTGAAGTGTCACCCGGCAAACCAATTTATAAGACGTTGTCACGTCAAAAAATATAAAGATATTATTATTTTAACAAAATCATATATTTGAAACAAAATATAAAAATGTTTACAACACAATTTACTGCGGTTGTAATCTGTACTGTTACAGTATATCCCATCGAGGTAGAAGTATGCTCTCACAATACAGGTTAGTCCAGGATGTAGTCACCAGTACGTCCCAACAGTGGTGGAAGCGCTTAGCAAGCTATATATTGGTATTTCTCAACCTGTAAGGTTTACACTTTTTTAATTTTAAGATTTATTGAGATTTACTCGCAGATGGGATATATTTCTCCCATATACAAAACCGTGGCGTATTCTATTATAATAACAGCGCCATCTTTTAGGTCACAGAACTAAGTTGAATCTAAGTTGTGTTACAGAATATTATATTCTTCATTTATAAAAAAAAAAATATTTTGTGTAAACACGCGTAAATTGTTAAGTTGAGAATATGATATTTCAAATTAAAATACGTTAGTTTGTTTTGGTCCAAGACAAACGTGTCTTCGTTTTAAAATTACTGATGCTGATTAAACACGCAAACCCGTGCTACTTAAGAATATCTTATTCTTGATTTGGAAAAAAAATAATTATATTGAGTAAACACGTGTAAATTATTAAATTGAGAATATAATGTTTCAAATTAAAATACGTTGATTTGTTTTGGTCCAAGAAAAACGTGTCTTCGTTTAAAAGTAACTAATGTTGATTAAACACGCAAAACTTCTACTTAAGAATATCATTTTCTTCATTTGAAAAAAAAAAATTGAGTAAACAAGCGTAAATTGTTAAGTTGAGAATATGTTTCAAATAAAAATACGTTAGTTTGTTTTCGTTCAAGACAAACGTGTCTTCATTTAAAAACAACTTATGTTGGCTATACACGCAAAAAAAGGGTGAACAAGATCCAGGGATTTCAGTTATCAGTAAAAAACATAACTACTATAGGTTTGAAACCATTTTATTGGATAAATAACTTTTTTTTTTTTTTTTTTTTTTTTTCTAACTACTGGCTACTGTTGTTGGCCGCAGATGGCCTTTACAACTACACGCGGACTAACTTTTGCTGCGGTGCTGCTTGCACTCTTCAGCGAAAAGTTGGGGCGGTTTGCGCAAGGGTGTCCTAGACACGAACCTCGGCTTGGGCAACCGCTCTTAGAAACTAAAATTTGTATCTAACTAAATTTTACCGCCGTTTCGGAAAATAGCAAAGGCGTTCTGAAGAGAAGAAACGGCAAGAAACTCTTCAGCACTCGCCTATTATTATTTAAATCTAACTAGTCGAAGCGCCCGGGTATATTAGTGAACCTAGTATACCCGCGCGCTCGAGTGTGTGTGTGTGTGTGTTAAAACTAAGCTGTCTAATGTTCCGTCGCCGCCGGCGGCGACGTATTCTGTATATATTTCTATAATCTGTGATCGCGGACGCGAGCGCTGAAGGCGCTTGAGCTTTGAGCCTGCTGGTTATATCATCGTCTGAGTCAATTATGACGTGCCTCGGATATCTAAACGGTCCTAAGGCCCCTCTAATAGTTGGAAGATTGCCTAATTAGGGGATTGGGGTGGAGGGCTGCCGACTCAAAGTAGCGTTTAGACGCATCTTTGATGAAGGCTTTTATGGTCGGAAGCTCGAAATCACTATGGAGATCGATGTTACGCATATAGTACGGGGCGCCGACTGCGCCTCGCATAAAGCGATTTTGTAAGACTTGCAAGGAAGTAGTGTTGGTGTGACCAAACGCTACGCTCGCATATGTGAGTATGGGCCGAATACAAGTTTTGTAAAGCGTCACCTTATTTCTAAGAGACATTTTACTGTACTTGTTTAACATTGGCTTAAGACGACCGAGAACAAAGGCTGCTCGATCTCTTACTCTTTTAATGTGGGCTCTGAAATTAAGACGAGAGTCTAAAGTGACCCCTAAATATTTGACCTTTTTAACCCACGGAATGGGTTGGCCATATAGGTGGACTGGGGTGAGTTGCCTTGTGACCTTTACCGATTTTCGGCCCCGGGCGAAGTGCACTGCTGCACTTTTCTCGGGGTTAACCTCGATTCTCCACTTCCGAAACCAATCGCCTAAGGCGTTGGCGGCAGACTGGAGGGCCAGGCTTATACGACGGACGTGTCGGTGAGAACAGTAGAGCGCCGTATCGTCCGCGAAGAGCGCCACATTAACGTTCGAGGGACGAGGTATATCGTTTGTGAATAGGGAATAGAGTAAAGGGGAAAGCACGGAGCCCTGGGGGACACCTGCACCTATGGGGTGGGGAGACGAATGACTTCGTTCTACGCGATAGCGAAAACTACGATCCCTAAGGAAGTCTCGTAATATGAGCACGAGACGGTCTGGGACACCGAGATTGTACAGCTTGTAAATCAAGCCGTTATGCCAGACTTTATCGAAAGCTTTCGCTACATCGAAGAAGAGGGCTCCTGTGCTGAAAGGCTTAGGGGACCTATTGAGACCTTGGAGGATGTGCTCCGTTATGCGGTGCACTTGATTGACACACGAGTGATTAGCTCGAAAACCGAACTGTTCGTTAATCAGAATGCCTTTAGACTGAACGTAGTCTTTCAGGCGAGAAAGGAGGAGTCGTTCATATAATTTTCCCAAAGTCTTTAAGAGACTAATGGGTCTATATGACGTGGCTACGTTACTAGGTTTACCCAGTTTAGGGATACCTATAACGTCAGCTTCTTTCCAAGAATCGGGAAAGATGCAATTTGCCATGGCCGCATTGAAGATGCTGACCAATAGAAGGAGGAGCTGAGCGGGGAGGATTTTTAGAAGCCTATTTGAGATCCCATCGGCACCCGGGGCCTTTTTGGGTTGTAAGTCTTTGATGATCTTTTCGACCTCAGAGACTGTTACGGGGGGAAGTGAGTCAAGTGGGGGAAGGGCCGCTCTCCGCTCCACTTCCCTGTCCACTTCATCGACGTGAGCTTGGTCAGTGGGTTGTTCGCTGAGCGAACACTGACTTTCTAGCGATTTGGCTAGGCATTCGGCCTTTTCGTCGTCGTCAAATGCGATTGTCGCGTTTGCGTCGACTAAAGGCGGCATAGTACTCACTACGTCGGATTTTAACGCTCGAGCCATCTGATAGTACGCTAAGTGGGAAGGCGATATCTCTTTCATGAGATTGTCCCACTTTTCGTTCCTAACTTCGGCTATTTTTGTCTTTACGGCACGTTGTAAAGATCTGAGCGATGCCCTGTTTACCTCAGACGGATAATTGTCGTACCGTCGAGTAGCCGCGTTCTTAGCTCTCAATAGCAACCTCGGATAAATAACATATCGACTCTTACATTTATGTCTGTTGTTGCAGTTACATATTACAAGTGTGATTAAAATTAATACAGCGCCATCTATGTGAAAACTAAAACAACTAAATAATGGTTGCAGCACTGTTATAATACATACAAGCTAAACATACCGCTCACCAAGGACAATGTGAACAAATTGTCCTTAAATCCGCCCACCATAAACACAATGAATACTATAAATTGACTAAAGACTACAAAATGGCAAAAAAAGCAAATTGTTTACATTTACAACTAATACTAAATACAACTAATTAGTTACAGGCAGAAAGCATAATTTTGATACAGAGCGTTTAATGATATTTCCTTTACATTTTAAACTGACAACTCGCGTAATTTTGTCGAGACCACTATGCTTTTCTGTGATAATGCCGTACAAACACTTAGCTGGATGTAAGCCATCCTCCATGACAAGAACTATGTCTCCACATTGAGGCTCAGGATTCAGGTAAGTCCATTTATAATGATGGTGAAATTGTGTTAAATACTCACGAGACCAGCGTCTCTAGTAATCCTGAAGCATTCGTTGTGTGAATTGCCATATTTTTAAGATGCTCAAATTAGAAACTTCGTAATTTGTATCCGGAACTAATACGAGTGGTTCGCCAACTAAAAAATGGCCTGGAGTTAAAGGAGCTGGGTCCTCTGGATTTTAAGTCAACTTAGAAATAGGTCTCGAATTGAGACACGCCTCGATTTGTGACAACACAGTTTACATTTCCTCAAATGTCAATGTGCTATTCCCAATCACACATTTGAGGTGATATTTTGTGAACTTGATTCCAGCCTCCCACAATCCTCCGATATTCGGAGAATAGGGTGGAATAGGTTCCCGTCTAGTGCCAATTTATCGGCAATTTCATGAGAGATATTTGATCGCTCCCGTGAAACCAAATTCTTTAATTCGCGAGCAGCTCCTACAAAATTAGTCCCGTTGTCGCTCCAGATTTGTGCGACATGACCACGACGAGCAACAAAGCGCTTATAGAGGTCCAAAAACCCTTGAGTAGTCATGCTTCTGACGACTTCTAAGTGACTTGCTCGTGTCGCCCTGCAGATGAATAAGCAGATGTAGCCTTTATAAGAGTGATGTCCTCTACCCTTAGATGTCCTAAGGTTTATGGGCCCAGCGTAATCTACTGCACTGTTCAGAAATGGTCGACAGGCAGATCCTCTAACTGATAATTTGTCCAGTTCTTTCACTGACCCAGATAAGATTAACAATCATTTCTTAAATATTCCAGGTAATGGTATGGTAGATATTTCTACTATGACTTATTTTGAATACCACAGATATAGTTCCGCCACTTTTAAGCTACACCCAGTAGGTCAAGACACTATAATCAGTATAATCAGAGGTTTACACTCTAATTCCCAGGGCATTAACAACATCTCATTACAGATGTTGCTCATGAGCTACCTCAAGGTTTGGGTGCATTAACCTCAATTATTAATAAGTCAATTATTACTTCAACTTTTCCTGAGAACTGGCAGAATGCAATAGTGCGGCCCATACCTAAAAAAAATAATCCCGAAACTGAAATAGATTTGCGGTCCATTAACATTTTGTCATGCATATCCAAAATCCTCGAAAAAGTTGTCTGTTTACAGCTTACTAAATACTTAGAATTAAACAATATACTCCCCACAGTTCAATCAGGTTTTAGGAACAACCATAGCACGGCAACAGCACTACTTGATGTCGTTGACAATTTACTGTACTCAAGAGACAATGGCATGGGCTCTGTTTTGGTACTGCTCGATTTTTCACGTGCTTTTGATTCCATTCATCCTGCACTGCTTTTATCCAAGTTATCATATTACGGTTTTGACCATTCCACTATTTCATGGTTCCACAGCTACTTAAGTAATAGGTCCCAATAAGTCGTGATAACTGCAGAAAATGGTATTAAAAGTGTGTCATCATTAAAACCAGTAGAACGGGGTGTACCTCAAGGCTCAATCCTGGGGCCATTGCTGTTTATAGTGTATTCCGCAGATATAACCACCACAATACAGCACTGTAGCTATCACTTTTATGCCGATGACCTGCAGATATATCTTCCATTCCAAGCACATAACACAGCTGAATCTGTGGAAAAAATTAATGATGACCTTAATAGGATAGCTGCATGGGCTGTCAAAAATAGTCTTGTTTTAAATCCAACTAAAACTAAGTATATAGTCCTAGGTTCTAAAAAGCAAGTCCAGTCTATCATACAAAATCAGCCAACAATAATTGTTTCTGATCAGCCAGTTGAACAAGTACCAGAAGTGAGAAACCTAGGGCTCATTATGGATAGTCAGTTACGGTTTGAGACACACATAGTTGAGGCTGTTCGAAACTGCTTTTACCGTTTGCGACTGCTCTACAAAATTAGACCATTCTTGAGTGTAGATTTAAGAATAAAACTATGTGAATCTGTAGTGCTTGCGAAACTTAACTATGCAGACACTGTGTATGGCCCATGTCTCCTTGCAAGATCCAAACGCCTTATACAAAGGGTGCAAAATGCTTGCGCACTATTTAAATAATGCCAAACTTTTGAAAATTGAAGCAAAAAGAAAACTACATCTTTCAATGCTAATGTTTAGGGTCGTAAAAACGAAAAAACCAGTTTATCTGTACGAGAAACTGTCATGGTCTCGTGATAGAAACAAATATCTGACTCGCTCGTTATTTTACCTTAAACTTTGCCCCAGACATAGATCCGCAGCTTTCCGAGGAAGTTTTAAGTTCGCAGCCTCCCGCTGCTGGAACGACCTGCCGCCACCATGCCGAGGTAAACAATCGAAAATTGCATTTGTAAAATGTCTAAAAGCTTATCTATTAAATAAGCAGATCTCGTAATATTCAGTAAAACATACCTTGAAATTCTTACCTCATTCAGGACTGGGCGAGCAAAGGCTACTAGTCATTCATGTATCAGATTATTTCAAGATAAAACTGCTTGATTGCGCCTTCTTAACCCGTCAAGCGTCCCCATACTACGGAAATTATCCGCCCTTGCCGCATACAAACGGACATACACCTAACTTTATTATGTTTATTCCTCTTTATTTATTTTTAGGTATGTTCCCTAAGAGTTGCTGGACTCCCATCGACCGCGTCCCCAGGTGGTGGATAGGGGAATGCCCCCCAGATATGGGAGGTACTAGGGAAATCAAATACCTAGCGCGAACCAAAACCAGTAGGCATGGGCGTGCCTTTAGTCCTGTAAGATGCGGCCTAAGGGATCCTACCCTGACAGAAAAGACGAAACTGTGGATCAGTCTCAAATTATGAAATGGCGGAACTAAAAACTAAACTACCCCAGGAGGGTACCGCTGAATGCGGAGAATCCCTCTCTGTACATGATTCTACAGATCCTGCAGAAACATGTACAGGTCGCCCCACGGATTCTGGGGGGGGTCAATTTCGCTTTAGTAATCGGACCCAAAAATCAGCAACCTCAACAAAATATAGTCACAAATCTACAGACCCTGACCCATTTGCAAAGAGGTCCTCGTTATTGAGAACGCCTCCAAAAAAAGACCCATGCAACAATTCGCCAACAACCATAGCAACTAGCTGTGCTGAAGAAACCCTCCCTGTGGCTGTCTCGCTAGCTCCAAGTAGCCCCACAGAATTAATGAAGACCAAAATCTCCCCCACATGCAGCCCCCTGCACACAAACAAACCTTCATCATCAACAATCACAACTAAAAAAACTTTGACCCAACAAGTTTTTCACCCTGCTCTTTTCAACAGACAAAAAACCTCTACAGTAACGGACAGTAAAAACCCTCATCAATCAAGGACAACCAGCCACACAACAAACAATTTTCCAGCTAAAACTCTTACAAACAATCCTGACTCTCAACAAGACCAAGAAATAGTACCACCATCCTGGCAACAAGTTCCTGGATCTCATCCCTCTAAACGCAAGAAACCAGACTGCTCACCCCCTCAACCACATATAATCCAAACAACAAATCGCTTTAGTAATCTCCCAGTTGACCCAACTGATAATATCACCGACAGAAGACCCAAACCACCAAATAAACCCCCTCCAATTATCTTGTATGGCATTGATGACGTTAGTGAGCTCACAAATCTATTGACCACCGTCAGTGACAAAAGTAGCTTTGTATACAGGATTGTGAACAAAAACCAATTACGCGTTTTAGTCGACAACCCTGAAGATTACAAGAAAATCATTGACATTATAAGAGCAAAAGGTCTTATTGGATACACCTTTTCTAGAAAAGAATCTAAGAGCTTTAGAATCGTTATCAGAAATCTTCATCACACTACACCTCATAGTGCTATAATAGAAGAAATCACAGCAACTGGCAATAAAGTAAGAGGAGAAATAATTAATGCACGGTATGGTCCTGACAAAAAACCTACGTCTACGTTCTTCGTCAACCTTGAGCCGAGTATAAATAATAAAGAAGTAAAAAACATCACCTATATATATAACCAAAAAATTAAAATTGAAGACCCCTGAAAATCGAACAGCATTGTACAGTGTCAACCACTGGCCACTCAAAAAATAACTGCATGAGGCCATTTAGATGTGTGAAGTGCGGCGAAGGACATAAAACATCAGAATGTAAAGAAAAAGATAGAAACACTCCTGCCAAATGTGCCCTTTGCTCACTTGACCATCCAGCCAACTACAAAGGTTGCCAAGTGTACAAGGAAATCCTTGCTAAGAAAAATAGGAAACCTATAACCAAAATACCCCGTCCGAACATGCTAGCGACAACTAACCAGCCTGAATTAGACTCTGCCATCCCTACCCAAAAGACCACACAAAGCCCTAGACCAATACCTGCCCAAACACCCCATCCCCCAAAGTCATTTGCAGAAGCAGCTGCTACTACAATTCCTACAACTGATTCCCACTCACAAGCAAACTACAACTTACTCCAAGACATACTCATAAAACAAAGTGAGAAAATGGACACCCTATTACAACAAATAAGCCAACTTGTAGGGCTTATCACAAGTCTCGTCATTAAGTTGTCATGATGGCTTCCTTACGGATAGCCACCTGGAACATTAACGGCCTAGCACCCAACACAAACGAACTAGAAATGTATATCAACTCCAACAACCTAGATATCGTCTTAATATCTGAATCCCATGTTTCATCAAAAAGTAGAATTAACCTGCCCAACTTCTGCACATATCTGACTCCTTACCCTGATGGTAAAGCCCATGCTGGAACTGCTATTGTTGTCAAAAAAAGCATTAAACATTGCGCTCTTAACCCGTATGCCACAGACCACTTACAAGCAACAAATGTACAGATTGAAGACAAAATGGGTGCTATAAATCTATCTGCTGTGTATTGCCCACCTAAGCACAAAATTAGTGAGTCCATGTTCTCACACTACTTGGAGACACTTGGCAACCGTTTTATAGCTGGAGGGGACTGGAACGCTAAGCATGAATCTTGGGGCTCGAGAACAACTGTCACTCGAGGACGCGAATTAAAAAAATGCGTTGACGGAAAACACCTGCTAACCATATCAACTGGTGAACCAACCTATTGGCCTTCAGATCCTCACAAGTTGCCTGACTTGCTAGATTTTTTCATTACCAAAAACATTGGAAAGTTGTATACCAGAATTGAAGCAAATCTAGATGGATCATCCGAACACACTCCTGTCATACTAAATATAAGCCCTTCAATAGTCACAAACAAAAATGGCTACGAATCTCTATGCAATCACAGAACTGATTGGGAATCCTTCCAAGAATACCTTAATGAGAATATTAACCTCAAAGTTCCACGGAAAACTTCTGAAGACATTGACGAGGCCACTGTATACATCACAAACCTTGTACAAAACGCTGCTTGGGCAAACACCCCAGATCTGCAAGTCTCCCAGTCAAATCGCATCTTACCTATAGAAATTAAGCGTAAAATTGCGGAAAAACGACGACTAAGAAGAATATGGCAGCAGTCCCGTTGTCCCTCTGACAAAACCCGCCTCAATCGTGCAATCAAGGAACTTAAATGCTTACTTAAACACTCAGCCAATGAAACATTGAAGAGAAAGCTGGAGAATATGTCACCTAATGGCCGTGGAGAGCACAATTTGTGGAAAATAACAAGAGATACAAAACAACCCCAACAGTTTTCTCATCCAGTCAGAACTGGTAATAAATGGACACGAACAGATGATCAAAAATCGGAAGCTTTTGCTACCTACCTAGAATCTGTATTTCAACCTAACGCTCCTGTTAGTGATGATGATAAGGAGATAGACCAAATCCTCAGTCAGGACTTTCAGCTATGTCCCTTAATATCAATGACAACTCCCACTGAAGTAACTAGAGAGATAGCAAAGATGGATCCGAACAAAGCCCCTGGATACGACCTGATAACTCCCCAGATTCTAAAGGCTTTGCCTAGGAAATGCATTTTGTTTCTTATAATTCTGTTTAATGCTATTTTCAGACTAAACTATTTCCCTCAACTGTGGAAAGTCTCACTGATTACCATGATCCTCAAGCCTGGGAAGCCAGCCAGTGAAATTTCGTCCTATAGGCCTATTAGCCTCACTCCTGTTCTCTCAAAACTTTGGGAACGAGTCTTTCTCTTAAGACTTAACAAATGCCTTAGTGAAGTGGACATCATTCCCCACCACCAATTTGGTTTCCGTAAACACCACTCTACAACTGAGCAAATGCACAGGGTTTACCACACTATTCGGCAGTGTCTGGAGAAGAAAGAGTACTGCTCAGCTGCTTTTTTGGATGTTCAGCAGGCTTTTGACAGAGTCTGGCACAGAGGCTTGTTGTGCAAAATAAAAAAATATTTGCCGCACTCAATATTCCCTGTTGTTCAATCTTACTTGGCTGACAGATGGTTTCAAGTAAAGCAGGGTGAATCCAGATCCACTCTCCGAAAAATCTTAGCTGGAGTACCTCAGGGATCTGTGCTTGGACCAGTGCTATACAACATTTTTACGTGTGATCTTCCTCAACTATCGTTTATGATTAGTGTTGCCACTTTTGCTGATGATACAGCCTTTCTCTCTTGTAACAAGGACCCCGTATAGACGAGCCACGAACTGCAAAACCAGCTCAAAATAACACAAACTTGGCTACAAAAGTGGAGAATGAAGGCAAGTGCTTCGAAATCCAATCACATAACATTCACCTTACGGAAAGGATTATGTCCGCCAGTTAAACTAGGAGAAGACACACTTCCTCAAACTCATTGTGTTAAATACTTGGGTTTCCACTTGGATCAACGGCTCACATGGAGAGACCACATAAATAAGAAGCGAGACGAAATCAACCTTCGTTTTAGGAATCTCCTTTGGCTCCTCGGAAAACAATCTGTATTGTCACTGACCAACAAACTGCTCATTTACAATGCTGTTATAAAACCAATCTGGACCTATGGCATACTAATGTGGTCCACTGCAAGCAAGTCAAACGTTGAGCGCCTACAGAGAACCCAAAACAACATTTTAAGAGTGATTGCAGGAGCTCCCTGGTATGCCCGGAACAAGGAAATCCACTCTTATCTTGAAATCCCAACTATCTCTGAGGAAATAGAGCGTTATAAAATAAACTACAAGGATTGGCTCACTGTACATCCTAATCCTCTCACCAAAATGTTGCTCCAGCCCAACAAATTTAAGAGACTTAAAAGGGCAAATGTACTGCCTTAAATATTGAATATGGGACATTGGCCTCATACTCTAAAAACGTCAACTGCATCCCAACATATTTGATTATAGTCTTACGACTGATGGCAAATTATAAATGGAAAAAAAAAAAAAACATGTTCCCTAATATATACAGTATAAAAAAAAGTAATAAGAATAAGTTTATGATAAATATAATAAGTAATAATAAATTTATTTACTAAAAAAATACATAGTTTTTTATATATAGCACATTACCAGGGGTCAAAATGAACTCTAAGCTGCTGTTAATAAAATCCAAAATCTAACTCAAAATGGCGCAATATAAATGGCGGCCGGATCAAATTACCAAAACAATTTCTGATAAAAAAATATTAAACGCATAAAATATTGTCCACCCAAAAATACTAGAACGTAGGACAGGCCATTGGCTTCATTTCTGAATACTTATCAGCCTGTCTGATAAAAGTCGTCCTGAAAAAATTCCCCCGCGACACAAGTCGCTTAGGTCCCACTGTGGGACCTTGGACGCGTGACGGGTTAACGCTGTACTGGTAATATGGTTCTTCGTGCTTTCACTTTCAATCTGTACTTTTTCACTGTGCTCGTAACTGACTATATACAACTATGTAGTTCTACTTCATTAAACTTAATTTTTAGTTTTAATTCAAGATTTTCTTTCACAAATAACATTTTCATTTGTACTCTTGCTTGTGATTTTTTTGTTATTGTCATAGATTATAGTATAGATCATAGAGTACTATTACTATCATACAGATAAATGTATATGTTGCCAGCTCACATGGGCTGCGTTCCGAGTATATATTTATGGTTATATAGTCTAAATAGGTTTAAATAATAATTTTAATAGTTAAGGTTTAGTTTAATTTAGTTAGTTTGAAATATACTTTCAGTGTAATTTGTGTTCTTTTATATATATATTTTTTCTTTTTAATGTTTTATTGTAGTGCGTGTTCCGTTTGGTGGTTCGACGCCAATTCAGAAGGCTCCTACTGAAAATCAGTTCTGTGACCCTGGCCACAGTTTTTATACTGAGTGGGAGTTTTTTTTGAAAATTAGTAGCACAATGTAGATTATTTTTATTATATTTTTTTTAGTTTATGTTACAATGTCTTACTCTATCTAATAGCTGCTATTGTTTTCAAATAAATATTTTTCTTCTTCTTCTCATATTGCTTGATAGCAGACCATGCCATTTTAATTGGATTGAAGTCTGGGTGGAATGGAGGTAGTCTTGGTAGAAGTGCTGTTCCTTTAGGATTTTGTCAATTGAAAAGTATTTAAATGTTTCCTTGTTAGCTTTTATTAAGCTATACAACTGGGGCTTTAGTAATGTTGTGTCATAAGATATGCTATTTTCCGTAAGCCAAGCCTGCATGTTCGCTTTCTGTGAGTTTAAGGTGGGTGCGAAATCCCATTGTTTATTGTGATATGCATTATCGACTACCAGAGATCAGATTAGAAACTTTGCCTCCCTGTGTGTATTCTACCGCTTGTACAATGGGATGTGTTCTGAGGAATGGTTCGAAATTATGCCTACGGCTTCTTCCTACCATCGCACCGCTCGCCACCGGCAGAGAATTTATTCTCACACTTTAGAACCGAAATGGTCGCGTACAGTGCGGTTTCAGAGAAACTTCCTCCCACGAACGCTTTGGTTGTGAAATGAGCTCCCTGCCAAGGTTTTCTCTAAGGACTACTAGTATGGGGTTCTTCAAGAAAGAAGTTATTGGATTTTTGAAAGGTCGGCAACGCGTGAGTGATACGCCTGGTGTTACAAGCGTCCATAGGCTACGGTGACCGCTTACCATCAGGCGGACCGTAAGCTTGTTTGCTACCTTAGTGGTATAAAAATAATACCACAACGGAATTAGGTGGTAGGTTAGGCATTAACTAAGTTAAAGGTAAGGGACCTGTCGGTATTGTGGGTGCGCGTAGATTACGGCGGCCACACTCGTATCTATGTGTGCCTATACAGGTCTCATAGCGGTGACACGGACGTAAATCGACTCTTCACGCACCTGAGTTTGACGACTGACAAAGTTCAAGAGCAATATCCCACAGCAGAACTAGTTATTTTGGGAGACTTAAACGCCCACCATCGTGAGTGGCTCAGTTCTCGAACCAATAACTATGCAGGGATATCTGCTCATAAATTTGCTCTGACCTATGGATTCTCTCAGCTGGTACTTTCTCCAACGAGAATACCTGATATAGAGGACCATACAAGCTCTTTACTGGACCTTCTGCTGACTACACGTCCGGACGGATATTCCGTCTCAGTGGATGCGCCTTTAAGCTCCTCGGACCACTGTCTCGTTCGGACTCATGTGTCATGCACACAATCCGACCGATCTGGGCCAACTAATTGGCGTCGTGTGTGGCACTATAAGTCGGCAGACTGGGGTGGATTGCAAGAATTTTATGCATCGTACCCGTGGAGGAAGATCTGCTTTAGCTCAAAAGATCCTGACGTCTGCGCAGCCGCAGTCACTGAGACAATCCTCGCTGGTATGGAATGTTATATTCCTAACCCGCCAGTAGCTGCCGGCGTCAAAAACGACCGTGGTTTTTATAGGTCTTGCAGAGAAGCTAAACTTCTTAAGCAAACTGCATATGAGGCTTGGACCACGGCTCGTAATAATAAGGATCCGAATATTTCTGAGGTAAAACGCAAATTAAATGCTGCCTCGAGGTTCAGTAAGAAAGCAACTGCCAGAGCAAAATTCCAATTCATCGGCAAAATAGGTGAGCGACTTGCGAGCTATCCTTCTGGGAGTCGTGCTTTCTGGTCGCTTGCCAAAGCTACCGAAGGGAAATTATGCCAGTCGTCGTTACCACCACTGCGAAAGACCGATGGTGACTTGGTCAATAGTGCAAAAGAGAAAGCCGATCTACTGGGCAGTTTCTTTGCCTCGATCTCGAACATAAACGATGAAGGCGCTGTACCACCTACTATATCGTGGTGCGGTAAGACCTTGCCGGATATCTCCATAACACAGCGGGAGGTCCGGCGGGCGTTGCTTTCTCTAGACGTTCATAAGTCGAGTGGGCCAGACGTTATACCAGCAGTGGTGCTTAAGCAGTGTGCTCCTGAGTTATGTCCTGTACTCACGCGCCTCTCCGCGCTTTCCTACCATACTAGGCAATTTCCGTCGTCGTGGAAGATTGCGAATGTGCACCCGGTGCCCAAAAAGCGTCTCCAAGGTGATGGAGCGTGTGATCAACACACAGCTTCTAAGATACCTAGAAGAACGCGACCTGGTCAGTGATCGTCAATATGGCTTTCGCCACGGTCGCTCGACTGGTGACCTTCTAGTATATCTCAGACACCGATGGGCACTAGCCATTGAGAGTCAGGGGGAGGCATTGGCATGTAGCCTGGACATAGCGAAGGCGTTCGATCGCTTCTGGCACCGGGGTCGTCTATTGAAGTTGCCATCTTATGGAGTGCCCGAGGGTTTGTGCAAATGGGTTGCTAGCTTTTTGTCCGGCAGACGCATACGAACCGTAGTTGACGGTAGATGCTCTGATAGCATGGACATTAATGCTGGTGTCCCGCAAGGCTCTGTGCTGTCTCCTACGTTGTTTCTACTGCATATCAATGACATGTTGGATATCAACAACATGCATTGCTATGCAGATGACAGTACTGGAGAAGCTTTTTACACGGGTCGTACAAACATCCCTCGTTCCGTTGTGGTGAAGAACCGCGGAGAACTTGTGTCTCAAATCGAGACCACACTGTCCAAGGTCTCTGACTGGGAACGGGTAGACTTGGTCCGATTCAACCCTACAAAGACATGAGTCTGCGCGTTCACCGCTAAGAAAACCCCATTCAATGTAGTCCCACAATTCCAGAACACTCCCCTCTCCATCTCCAAGAGCATTGGGATCCTTGGTGTCGACATCTCCAGCGATGTTCAGTTCCGAGATCATTTACAAGATAAGGTGAAGCTGGCGTTCAAAAAACTAGGTGTACTCAACAGAGCGAGGCAGTACATCAAGTCGGGGCAGAGGTTGCTGCTTTACAAGTCGCAGGTTCGGCCCCATATGGAGTACTGCTGCCATCTCTGGGCGGGTGCACCCGGATACCAGCTTAGACCTTTTGACTCGGTTCAACGACGGCAACGCGCGAGTTATGCTCCTGGTGTTGCAAGCGTCCATAGGCCGACCGTATGCTTCTTTGCAACTTTAGTGGTATAAAAAAAAAAACTGTGTTCTGAGCCATTTCTCATAGTTATTATATTTCATATTGTCATTGTAGTCTCCTGATTTAGGCTTTAAATGTAAAACATTTGGTATAAAACCATTTTCAGATCCTACGTGAACAATGACAACTTGGCCCTTTGAAATAGGTTTTTTATGCACTTAGTGGCCCTATCAGTCCAGGCTTTTGGAGTAGAGTGCGAAGAATCTAGGTAGGATTCATCGGTGTATACAATAGGTCTTCCCTATTGTCGATATTTTTTAATTATTTTTTTTTTCGATCCATTTTAAACGTATATTCTATTAGTACTTTACAGTTATTTTCAGCCTTTTTCCACTGAAAACCCAAATTCTTGATGATTTGCCAAAGACTTTGTTCAGAGCCTTGAAAGTTCATATCTTCCTCTAATTTTCAGCTTTCCAATGGTAGAAAGTTCGTTATTTGTTTTGTGAAAATTGTGTATACATCTCTTTACAACTCCTTGATCAAAATTATCGATATTGGTAACCGGTTTGGTTCTAGAATTTTTTTTGCCAGCCGTTCTGAAAACTGAAATTAAATTGGAATTTTTGGCTGCAGTCGAGTTATTCCTTACCGTTGCTATTGAGGTATTTGTAGCCTCTGCGGTACGTTTTTGGATTTTACCTAAATCACTCAATAAACAGCATAATTATATATTTTCTGTCTTAATAACTTGCGCTGAACGTTGAATCTGGTTAAGACCCTCAGCAGTTGTAATTTGTGATTGAGTAGCATATCCGTAGCTTGGTCGATATTAATTTTTTATTTTTTCCTAGCAATCAAGTACTTCATTAGTATCTCTCTTTAAAAAGCAATGCACGTCGTACTCCATTTTCCGTACCTGTGTTCTCAAAACACTATGTTTTCTAGGCATATTCACCGTTAAAAACAATTTAAAGAAAAGAAACAAAACAACTAACAAATTAATCAGCAATAATAATGCAATTCTGATGAATGCTGTTAGAAGCTTAATAAAAAGATACTAAAAAAAAAGTTTTAACTTATTGTTATTTTTAAATGAGATGTAACCATACAACCATAAAAATCTATGTATTTACATGGAAGTGATATGATGTTATAATAAAATATTTACTGCAAAAAAGAAACTTATTTCCAGTCGCTTTAGTTTTAGTGAATGGGCTACCCCAGGTATTCATAAAAGTAGGCGTAAACTGTATGAATTATATAAAGAAAAAACATATACTAATAGCCAAATATTTAGGGAATATTAAAAAAAATACTCAAAACCTTTAAAAAGGTCTGTCTTGTTGCAAAAGCAATTCACCTCAGACATAAAGTAAAAAATTCAACAAATAAAATAAAAACTACATGGAACATAATAAATAATGAAACTGGTAAAGCTAGGAATTCTTGTCAGGACTTTGAGTTGATTGTAGATGATGCTAGTTTTAAAACAAATTCTGAGGTAGCAGTTGCCTTTGAACAGTTTTTTAAGAATATTCCATTCAAAACAACTGAACATCTAAACTCAAGTCCAATCTTAGCAGAAAAATTATTAAAAACTAGTGTTCCTGAATGTAACGTTCCCTTTGTATTTAAAAACATTAGTCCTACGGATATCATTAATACATTTAAAACATTAGAAATGAAAAACACCACAGACCTTTGGGGACTTTCTGTAAAAACTATAAAGTCAATTATTCATGTTATAGCACAACCCTTAGCCATTATTTTTAATAGTTGTGTTGATAGTGGTGTGTTTTCTGATGAGATGAAACTTAGCAAAGTTATACCTCTTTTTAAATCAGGTAGTTCAACAGATCCTAATAATTTTCGGCCTATTTCAATACTACCTATACTCAGTAAAGTTTTTGAAAAAATCATACTTTGTCAAATGTTAAGCCATTTCTGTATTAATGAGCTACTTAGTAGTAAACAGTTTGGCTTTATGAAAGGCCGTTCCACAACCGATGCAGGAGTGGCACTATTAAAAAATATATATAACACCTGGGAGGATTCGCATGACGCCCTTGGAGTGTTTTGTGATTTATCTAAGGCATTTGACTGTGTTCAACATGAAAATCTCATCAGGAAGCTACATCACTATGGTATTAGAGTAAAGGCTCTCGACCTTTTGACATCCTATATGAGTAGGAGAGTACAGAAAAAAGATGTCAACGGTGAAAGATATCCGAGATCAGCAGTCACTATGGGAGTCCCTCAGGGCTCAATTTTAGGTCCTTTTCTATTTCTTATTTACATTAATGATCTCCCATATCATGTAAAAAACCATGACATTGTCTTATTTGCTGATGACACCTCTTTGCTTTTTAAAGTTAAGAGACGACAGACATATTATAATGAATGAAATAATGCCCTTCCTAAAATTGTAAATTGGTTTAACGCTAATAATTTGTTACTTAATGAAAAAAAAACCAAATGTGTTAAATTTACATTACCAAATGTTAGTCAGAGACAGACATGTATTAATATTAATGGCGAGCAATTAGAACTTGTTAATTCAACAGTCTTTCTTGGCATAACGCTGGACTCCAAACTTCAATGGGGTCCTCATATTCATAACTTAGCCAAAAAACTTAGCTCTGCTGTGTATGCGATCAAGAAAATAAGACAATTGACCGATGTCGACACTGCAAAAATAGTATATTTTAGCTATTTCCATAGTTTAATGACATATGGTATCCTATTGTGGGGTAGCGCTGCTGATGTAAATACAATATTTTTGTTACAAAAAAGGGCAATTCGTGCTATTTATAAATTAGGATCTAGGATATCTCTGAGGGATAAGTTTAGGGAAGAAAAAAATTTTAACTTTAATGTCGCAGTACATATATGAAAACCTTTTATATGTACATAAAAATATCAAAAGTTTCAGCAAGAAAAGTGACGTTCACAAAGTAAATACTAGAAGTAAAAATAAGCTGTTGGTGCATGATACACGTCTACACAAAATAAGTAACTCTTTTATGGGGCAATGTATACACTTTTACAACAAAGTTCCCAATAAAATTCAAAATCTATCAATAAGTAAATTTAAATCTTTTATCAAGCAGGTACTTTGTAAAAAGGCATACTACAATATTTCAGACTATGTAAATGATAAAAATCTTTGGGACTGATGATGCTCAATTACAGGATGCATAGGTAAACCAAATTAAAATGGAAATAACATAAAATTGTACGGCTAAAATTTTTTTATTTAAAACGTTAATTGTATTTTTAGTTTGTTTGTATTATTGATAGTGTTTTTAAAAGAGTAACTATCGAGTTTCTTGCCGGATTCTTCTCGGTAGAAATCAACAACATTGTGAACCGGCGGGAAGGTGGGAGGGTTCAAAAAATAATATTTTATAACTTTGACGATTCAAAAGTGATTGTAAAATCCTTATTTGAATAAACCATTTTGACTTTGACTTTGTTTTACTGAATATTCACAATTTCGCATGGTGCGGAAAATACTAGGCAAATACAAATACGTTAGTAACGTAAATTAAACAATCACCTAGTATTTTTTACCACATATGTAGTAAAAATGTTAGTTTACTATATTTCTCATTTATTCAACATTACATTTTACGCTAAACGCATACAAATTTTGTTTATAACACAATAGTAGAGTATTTAATTCTTTTTTTAAATATGTTTATATTACAATTTAAAGCATTTTTATCGTAAGTTTTTCCCCATTTCAAGGCTATATAGACCATTTGGTCAAGAACGCATTTTCTGAGCTGGAAAACACAGTATATACCTACAACACACAATACTAAATAAAATATTAATACTACAATTATTCTCTGACATGATAATTTTATGTGAAAGAATTTGTGTCTGTGTGGCAGTACACATAATAATGAGGTCTATAACGCGTCATAACTAGAGGTCATAAAACCGGAGGTATGTTAAAAATCGGTTTTACGATTTTAATGCAGTGAATCAGGATTTAGTTTCTTTGAAAATTTTGTCATGTGCACTAAAACTCACCAAAGTTTCAGGGCAGTTAGATAAATATTCTAAAAACAAACAAAAAAAAATACATTTTTATATACATGCAGAAAAATGGAATGAAATTTGGAATGTAATGTATAAAAGAATAATATACGATTCTGACAAATCTAAAACATAATAAATGATTCAAAATAAAAGAAATAAAAAGAAAAATGTGTGTAAACCCGGTTTACCCACGTTTTCAATTTCGGTAAAACCAGTTTTGTGACCTCGAGTGGTGATGATTTGAAAGGTAGTGCACCCCTCGCACCCCGTGTCCCTACATCAAACACATCTAAAAAATGAATTCTGCGCATTCAAGGTCATCGCTAAACTTAGGTGCCGGCATGTATAGCGACGGACTGATTCGTGTTGTAACAGTAAAGTGTCAAAACAGCACGTTTAAACGACCAATTACTATGTTGTGTCTGCTACCGTTAAACACAGAATTTTGAAGGACGAGTCGTCCTTGGCTGGTGGCAATGTTTATGGCATATTATTTATAATTAATTTTATTATTACTTATAAGGTTAAGCATAATCTTTAGTTAATTAGTAATAGCACTCTAGTGGGAATCTATGATATTCTTAGGTTAAATTACAACAAATTAACAACAGATGACGCCATTTGCATTTTATACTTCGCTAACATGTTGTTTATTTCATGATGCAAGATGTTTGTGTTCTTAAAATTTTAGCAGTTCTGCCTGATAAAACTGAAGTTTCTTTGCGTACACTAGATGTGGCCATTTTATATTAATAAACATGAAACAAAGGAACTGTTTAACTAAACTAAACTTTCACACAAATATTTTTAATATACAGTGAAAGCAAAACGCTATTAATTACAAAGAAAACTAATTTTACCTGACACATATTTAAGAAGTAGTGTTATGTTTTTGGGTATGCCAACCCAGTAGCAAGACTAATTTTAAACAATATCAAAAATTACTCTGGGTTGGAAAAGTGCCCAAAAAAAGTGCAAAAAATCAAGTACAGCCGTAAACAAATATGAAATGTAGGTAGGTAAAAAAAATGTAGAAGTACGCCAAATAAATGTAGGTCGTTAACCTCGCTCTGCTACCAGACTTGTCAAACATGACAGGTACAATTAAACCCTAAATTAAAGGAACAAGTCTACTTACCTCAATTGTACAATTCTACCTAAATGGACAACGTCTGTGTGTCCTAATGTCGTCTAAGGGGACCTAGAAGAGTAAAAAAAAAAAATTAACTTCCCTTTGTCCACAAGTTTGTCCTAAATTCAATGTAACTGGTACAAAGCACTATTTTAAATATAAAAACAAAACACTTTTCTAAAAAAATAGGTTATGTTAGGTGAAAAAGGCAAAATCTTTGTTTTTACAATAATTTTCTGCAGGCTAATGACCACCATAGAGTATTGCCAGAAACACAAAACAGATTGTGTTCGGAACCTAGGCGCGGCCCCGATAGCAACTATACAAAACACCTGGTAAATCTTTTGAATTTGTAGCTGGTAACGTTAACATTCGACTTGCTTTGGCGACACTTGCTCGACACACGTTGGGTAATGTAAAACAACATTACATGCCTATAAAATATATCGATCGATCAAGTTTAGTCCTTTTTTGATCACAATAACCTCCAAATTAATAGCAATCCTGCGTCGTAGCAATTACAATGGTACCCAGTCATATGAAACTTTATTTACAGCTGTACTCACAGGCGAAGCGATTACAGTTGATGCAGGTTTCGGGGGCGCGAGGGCGCAGCGCTTCGTGCGAGACCGGCGGCGGGAGCAGGGGCAGGGGGCACCACCGCCACGGCTCGCTGTGCGCCCTCTGCCACGGGTACTGGCATTCGCTGCGACACTTCTTCTGTCCTGAGGACTCTTAAGTTTAGCTTGTACGTGTAGTTCAATTGTTATATGTATCTATTATACTTTCTATTTGTACAAATATATATTTAACGCTTAGTCTTAGCCTAATTGTTCCTAAGGTCTATGGCCGTAGATTTTGCCACTTTGTGACATTGAGTAACATAGACACGCGGGAGCTCCTATGAAAGAAACAAGAGACTATAAAATGGCTATTTTTTAGTGTTTCTCACGTTTGTTGTATGCGATCCCCAGGGCCGTAGCTAAGGGGGTCATTGTGGGGCAATACCCTTCCTTGAAATACTAAATAAATTATTTTCCCGTACTATAAATTAATACCATTTTGCTCTTGTTTTCCTGTGATCCCACCCAATTACCTTCTACCTTAATTACTCACGCTCACAAGCAGGTAATATAATGAAAGATACGCCGTACCCGTGCATGCAACCGAAACCACCGCTGCCCTACCTTACATTCAACTCTAGCTACAGCCCTGACGAGCCCGCCTTAATTATTTGTTTCATTTTAATTTAATTATTATATTTATTATTATATAACTAAATATTCTGTGAATATTTCAATCCTCTACTTCCGTTATCAATATCGCAAAAACATCACGTTTGTTGTATGGGAGCCCCCTTAAATATTTATTTAATTCTGTTTCATAGTATTTGTTGTTATAGTGGCAACAGAAATACATCATCTGAAAAATTTCAACTGTCTATCACGTTTCATGGGATACAGCCTGGTGATAGACGGACAGACGGGACGGGACAGCGAAATCTTAGTATTAGGGTCCCGTTTTGTACCCTTTGGGTACGGAACCCTAAAAACCAAACCGCAGCTAGGCCGATGCAGCTAAGAGCCCTTCCTTACACATCAACTTCGAAACTCAAATTCCAAAAATGTTATACCTACTTATCCTTGAACTTATTAATTCTATGTTTTAGCATATATTCATCTCATTGAAAACACCTATAAACTTGTAAGTTGCTAATCCACTAAAGTATATTATTTTTGTGATAACATAATACAATTAGCCTATTCAACTAGAGTTCAACTGACAAGTTTGTTCTCATCATAAATCTGCATTAGGTAAATAACGTACTTTCTATTGATTCTTGTTAAACAACAAAAATTCTTAAAGGTTGTATACAACATGTTAGATAAATGGTGTATTATAACAGGGGGTAAATTACACACGGTTGTTATTAATTATGAACTTTAATGCGATTTGTACGTTTTCCGATTAGGTACAATTTAAAGCACACCCGTTGTGTGGTCACAGGTCTTGGACCACTGACTGAATTAACGAATGATGGACTACGGAGACGCGCGAGAGGGCGCCGATGCATCCGCTGCAAGCGCGCGTTCGGTTTAGGGAAGCGTGGAGTGGTAATCGATTCCGCTATACTCTCCCCCCCCAAGTCACACTTAAGACTCAGGCGTGGCTGGTAGGCTGGTAAGTTTGATATTTTCTACGAAGAATCGCATCTTTATCCTCATCTTCGAAAGTAGTTGTTTGAAACACGTCTTTTAATGGCATATGATTTTTCACGACGCGAAGCGAACTGGCTTGTGAAACCCTTTTAGGCTTGGCTCGGGAAATGCGTCTCTACAAGGAATAAGTCATCTTCTCGATATTGAGGAGTAGAGCAATGATAGAGATCTGTTATAGATTTGCGGGCGTTTGAAAGAATACAAGGTTAAGGCAGGTTATAATCGTATACTCTCACTTTTATCTCAACAACATTTAATGAACAATATTCTCCTAATCACTTAAGGTGATTCTTAACCCTTAAATAACTCTATCAAGAATATCTATTTTTATGGTAAAGACTACGAGAAAGACTTAGAGGCGCAAACCTACCTACACAGATTTCAAAGTGTATATTTTTAAATAATTTATTAGAGATCAAATAACAATAAAGCTTCTTCGCCCTAGAGCCCGATCAGGAGTCTTGCACGTCGTTGTCACCCCGCAGGTCTCCGCCGCCGTAGTAGTAGGTAGACGCGGACGGATCTGAATTTAGGGTGACCTACCGACGTGTGGTCAGTAGTGTTAAGTATGCCGCATGTGGCAGGCACAATGCAAGTTGTAAGTGGACGCAGTTCGCCACGTAGCCTTGGTGTGGAGCGGGTGCTCAGGCTGCAGCACCGCTACCGCACAAGGTACTCCAGGCAGGCCGAGGATATGGAGTTTAAAGAAACTCCTGGCCTCCCTCGGTGCAGACGCCGCTAACCAGCTGACGCGCACCGGCCTTCGCAGTAGTAGAAGATAACCGCCGTCTTTCAGACTTCGGTAACGGCACAGAGCCGAAAGGAGTAGTTATAGTATTAACTATGAAAAAACCGCACTGTGATAGCAAACAAAACTATCAATGACTTACCCAGTAATAAACAATTACACAGCACAAAAAGAAAATATACTAACCGTAGTACGATACGGTTTTTACGTTAAAGAATAAGAATAGGCAAAAGCGTTGCAGAATATAATGATGTTCATTTAATTCAGTATCAGAGTAGATTTTTAGCGATGTACGTTGAGAAGAAACGCACAGGACAATGTTTTGTTTTATATCTGTCAAAACCACTGATTCTACGATCTTTATTTAAAATAGACACGCGTATATGGACCTAGTAGTGGATGCCTGGAAACTGCCATCGTTTCTTACATCATCCGGTCCTTTACCGGAGCCGGATCACCTGAACGGTCGTTCCGTTATACATGAAGTCTAGTAAAAGCTGGATTCCCACGCACGTGATCAACGGCTTCCTCCACGAGTTTCCCAGAGCTATCATGTATCATTTCCCGAGGCTACAAACTCAATAATGACGTTGAACATAGCTAGGTGAATAGACCTGTGTGATAAAGTGTTCTCCAGAAACATCCTGTGCTGGAGCTAAGTTCCATGCCCGACCACCAAGATCCTATAGACTCTTGCCGATTACTAGGGATGGTTTGAGTTCCTAAGTGTTTGTGATCTCAAAAAAAAAGTCCGTAGTTAGATAATTTAGTTTTTAACATTGTCATGTAGTGTTAAGTTTTCAGATATTACGTCTGAAAACTTGTTTAATAAAGCTTCGATCTAGGTGTTCTAGTAATCGTAATTACTTGTCCTTTAACTAAATTATTTAAGGCAATGCACATCAACCAAAATAATATTACAAATTTACATACGTCCCATCAATCACATAATATTTATGTAAAATAATTAAGTTCGATAGTTTTGCCCCTAACCATAATTAAAATAGTAAATCAGGTTTCGCTGCCAATACCGATGCTCACATCTCCTAACTGTATAAAGAAGAAGGAAAACCCTACCTGAAGCTTTAGGACTCATTCCAGGCCTAAGCTCCTAATTCATATCCAGTTAAGCAATAGAACAAAAAAAATATATAGATAAAACGCAGGAAATTGAAGAAAATCCCTGTGTGTTGCACGTTGAATCAGCATGTAAATTTAAAATTAAATGGTACCTTGTATTATTTGTGAGTACTTCCTTTTCTTTTACTACTTTAACCTTTTAAAACACTTTAATTATTTATTATTGGAAAGGACGTTGCCGGTCAAAAGCTCGCGGTTAACTGACTCTATTGTTACTAGATTATTAACCAAAATTTTCAGTCGTAGTCTCATACCGTGAGAGAATTCTAGTTAAAATTGTCGGAATCTCTACTTGAAACCAAGATAAGACTTTCCCTGCGACATCCCATCACTATGGCTTGGTAACACACTCAATGCATGTCCACCGCCAGCGTACGAGATATAGGCATATAATAATAATAACAGAGTTTCTAAGAATACAATCTCTTAATCAATTAAACATATCTCGAATTTATCTCTATCAGCACGAAATTCAGGCCCCAAGTCCATGGCAAGAACCTCAAGACGCTGTTGCGGTACTGGAGTCTGTTTAAGACCAGCCAATTTCATGTTTTTAGGTGGATTCCCGATTCGACTCTCGTGTTGTGCGGTCGTGTTCTAGAGCGTCAAGTGCTCTCATTGTGCTCCGTAGTGTGAGTGTGGTGACTCAGCTGGTGCGCATTCCTGTGTTGGTGTTTTGCCTCAGTGCTGACTACTGAGTATCGTTGCTTGGATTATTGCCCGCGATACTTGGAAACTCGGCCTGAGCGTTAAACACTGCTCAGTTGTGTGTCCTTGGCTGGGAAATCGCTTCTCGGCCCACTGTGGGTGAACTTTCGCGCCTTTCAACCCACCCATAACGCGAAATTTTTGAAGCGATGCTGTGTGTGTTTGTGTTCTCGTAGTCGCGGAACTACTACGCTTAGTGAGGACTCTCGCTTTGCTCTTCGACTGACGCTGGTTCGACCGGCCCGAGTCCGGCTTTGGGTAGAACGCTCGTGTAGTATTTCCGCTTCAGTGGTTCGCCACTCCGCGCATTCACGCATTTTAGGTGCTCCAGGGCTGGTGGGTGAGATCGTATAGCTCTTTTCAGAGTTGCGATCTACCTAAACGTTTCTGAATTTGTAACGTCTTGTTGCTCGGGGGGAAATATAACGGTGACAACGTAACCCCAGTCGTAGGAGTAGGTGTCTAGGTACTCACCAACCAAACCGTAGCACTGTAGAGCGTTTGGCCACACGTAGGTAGTCTTGCTCCCCGTCAGCAATGACGGGGAGTCACTAGGTACTCACAACCTACATCTCGGCCACCTCATGATGGCCGAGCTACTCAATGGACTGTCCCCGGACCAGCTAGGAGCCATTATCGAAGCTCTTGTTCGAGATCGCGCAGAGCTGGTCCAAGCCTGTATTTCTAAGGCTTTGGGAACCGCCATAACATCCGCGTCCATCACATACGCGCGCCCGCCTGTCCCACCGCGTTCGACTACTCGCTCGCGCACCCGCTCGCGCTTTGTCTGCCGCTCCCTACTCCGTTAGCAGATGTGGACCCTTCTTGGTCACTTGATACCCCTTCCCCCCTCCGACCCCTGCCGCCTCAGAGACCGCACCCTCGTCCCCGGATGCCGTAATGTCCGCTGAGTCAGCGTCGTCCTCGAATAAGGTCGATGAGGGCTTCAAATGGTCGGAAAAAGACCGCCAAGCCCAAAGAGACTTCGGCGTCTGACTCTGAGGCCAAACGCCTCAAAGCGCTCAGCGCTTCCCCGTCCTGTTCGGCGGCCAGCCAAGAACCGGCCGCCATGGACACAACCCGCGCCACCTCTTCGCAGGCAGACCGCCCCTCTACGGGACGGAAGGAAAAAACTCCGCCCCCCGTGGTCATTAAAGGCAAAGGCGATCAAATCCAAGCGTATAAACTATACGCACACGCGTAACAATGCTGACAGCGGCATCAAAGTACAGATTTCCGCTTTCAGTCCGCTCAAAAGCATAAGTACCATACGTTCTAAGGGCAGTTATTAAGGGAGTTCCGAAGGAATTCTCCGAATCGACTGTCAAGGACGGCTTGACCGCCCAAGGCCTCCCAGTAAGGGAAGTAGATCGCATATACAGTGGCCGAAATAAGACCGATTGCTATGACATGGTGCTCGTAGTGCTCGATCTAACTAAAGAAGGCAAAGCCATCTTTAATATTAAAGATGTGTGTAGCCTCAAAGGTGTCAGGGTCGAAACCCCGCATAAGCCGTCCTCCCGCGGGCAATGCCACAGATGCCAATTATATGGCCAGGCGCAGCGCAACTGCCCACGTATTTTATATCGTGTAATGTTTCACAATAACACGTTAATATTAAGTGTATATTAACACAATAATAACTATTTTCCTGATAGAGACTAGTTTAAATTTAAAAACATGTAATAACAATAAGTGTTAAATTGTATTAAGTTAGGTAAAAGTAGAGTAGGTTTGTTTCATTTCCCCTTTTTACTATTTGTTAATATCAAAAATAATATTGTGTGAGTACCGACATGTTGTCGACGCACGACTATCCCCAAAAAAGCGGGAATTTTACTTTTATGTATCTATGTAAAACATATGCCATTTGTTGTGCAAAATATGTACAGAACTACTATGTAAAGTTCTATATAGACCGTATGTACGGTTACTAAGTTACAGGTGAAAATAGTTATCGTGTTGAGTATTGTACATTCTTTCTCTCTCACTCCTATAACAATAAACTGAAATAGGGATACAAAAGAGATGGGTCTATGGGTAAAAAAGGGAAAGACTGTCTAAAACTTCACATGGCTAGTATCATTAAGTCCTTAGGCTATGCCTAAAATAAGTATCACAGGTTAAATGCACACCTTTGCCCCTACACGTAGGTATCTATACCGTTACGGCAAGTTATATGGTTAGGGCGCAAATTACATGTCAAGTTATGAAATACAATAGCTTATAACTAAGCAACCGGGTTACATAAAATAAAAAAAAATGTATCATTAATTACCTCTCGTAGGCATCGATATAATCAGGTTTTAAATAGGTAAACACCAAAAATACTGAAAGATATGTCCGAATTTTAGGTCTATTTTTTGACATATAGTACAAAGTTTGTAGTCATCTAGTATAGGCAGAAAGCCCTGAGAGCTAGATATCCAGCTCTTCTCTCACTGCGGCCTAACCGTAGACGATAGAACACACTACTATATGTTGTTAGAACCACCTCCGAAAGCTCTATCTTAGGACACCTGAATCGTCATTGTAGCTCCTACCGTTTGGCTATAAAACCTAAAAATGTAAAACAACGTTATTTTATAGTCAAGCCACGAATCGCAATAGCCGATAGAGACCCCAACTGTCAGTAGCGATTTATAGCTAAGTAGATATACCAACACTTTCGATATATGTCTATATCAACTACTATATGTTGCCTTTCACTTAGTTTTTGTGTGGGCTAGATTTTTAGTCACCACAGTAAGTACAGTGACTTAAGTACTAAATCTAGACGGTTCTATGGAACAACCTCTCCCTCTGATGTCAGTCATTGAAGAAAGTTCAACAAGTTAATAGCGATGAAAGCTAAGAAGTAAATTTTTTTTACATATTTGTTAGAATGTAAGTTAGAAATAAGTGAAATATAAAATGGGTCTGTTGTGTGCATATACGCGTTTTTCTTATATCTCAAGCGCCTCAGAAGGAACTCTTGTCACCGGCAAAACCTTGTGCCACAGATTTCGAAGGGTCTGTCCGCGCAGCCACCCTGCGAACTTCCGCGGGTGCCCAAAAACCCTAAAAGTGTGAATCGCACCCCTCTGTCCCCCGCCAACAGGCACCCTTCGTGCCTGCTCCCCTCCCAGCGATCAACGCCTGGAGCCGACCTCCAGCGCTAGTTGACGCAAGAAAATCGAACCAGACAGACTAACTTCTGCCTGCACTCCCTGGGCCCGTCTCAGTCACGGGAATTCCCTACCCCACCCCCTCATGTCCCGGGACATCCCGCGACCACCGCGCCCCTACCTCGCGCCACTCCGCAAAGCTATCAAACTCACAAAGGAAAGAAATGGTTTTATAAACTTAATAAAAAAAGTCCGGACAGTGGCTAAGGTATTTAAAAACTCGGTGGAACAACTTAGCCACTATGATAATGGTTCAGAAATGAATCCGAACCTAGACCTTACAACGAACAACTTAATCGTCAAATTTTTCTAGTAAGTGTGAGTATGCGTTCTAGTGCCAGTGGAACTGGTTTACATTCACTAGTTTACGTGGAAATGACAATACGAAAATGGAGGTCGAGGAGAACTTTTAAAAAAGTTTTTGTAATTTTGCGTAAGTTTGCTTACTATAGCGCCAACAAGTGTAAAGTCAGAAATAGCCTTTTCCACTGCTGGGATACTTTGTGATAAATAAAAATCACGTCTAAATGACGATACTCTTGATGTTTTTTTTAAGGTCTCGGTTTAAAATAGCCCAATTATGTTTATTTGCGAGTTGATAAGCACATTGGTTTAAAAATATTTAGAATGAAGTTATTGGATAAAGTGTAACTCGTATAAATATTGCAAACCTTATTATATAAGTAATGCTTTAATATGTATGAATGTTAGGTAAAGTCAATGTGGTGTCAGACACCCCTAGTCGTCCCGTGCATCTAGACTGAGAAAAGGGAGCAAGCATGTTGTGACCTATGTGCCGTGTCAATTGATCGGCTGATGAGATACGTGCTCAATTAGAAGATTCAGAAGTAGGTAAGATCCTAAAGGATTTTAAAGGCAAAGTATTCAGTCGTTGGACTAATAGAGGATATTATGCGACACAGGGTGTGTTGTACCGTGTCGATCCTAATGGCGAGTCGGAAGAGACTCGGTTAGGAATTCCAAAATCATTACAAGAAATGCTCATGAAGGAACCTCATACTGGCCATCTCGGTTTAGAAAGAACGCTACATAAGATAAGAGAACGGTAATTTTTCCTCAAAATGCGGCAGTTTGTTGCTAACTATATAAAGTCGTGTGATTTATGAAAGAAATTTTAACCTACAAACTTTATTTTTCTCTCTGACTATGCAGTAGGTTGATGCAGCCCTTTCTGCTCCACCGGGCTTTTAGAGCGCCCAACGCTCAAGGGCTCTGTTACGGGGTCGATCTTTGGAGTCTTTTTCAAAAAAGAAATCACTAAGTAACATTGATTTATTACACAAAAGAAATAGAAAAATACAATAAAAATTAATAGAATTAAAAAATAACGTGTGTCCGCAACGAAGTTCAAAATCGGTCTAACTGCACACAAAATTAGGGGATTTTTTATGTATCATTACCATAAAATAGAATTTATAACAGCTCCCCGCGGGGGGAGCCTTGGCTTGGGTTGTCGCTCTCGGAGGCGTCCCTTCGACCGGCGTGAGCCTCGAACCCGAAGGTGAGTCAACGCCAGGAGGGGAGTTCCCCGTTACGCGGGTACGGTTGCGAATGAATGGGGGCGAGAAGCGCCCCGGCACTCTTTGATACATCGTGTATTCTTGCGGGCGCCAACGAATCTGGGGACATCGGCGTCGTGTTTGGGGGGGAGGCCTTATTAGGGAAGGTCGTAGAGACTAATCTCGCTATCCGGACAGCAATATCGTCATCTGGGGCCGTTAGAACGTGCCGAGGCCGCCTAACAATGGTTTTACGACCGTGTCGAGGTCGGTCGGGGGGTTTGTACGTTGTGGATTTCACAATCAGTCGGTTCGGGTGATTCTTTGTACGCTCGAAAAAGCGGACTGCCAGGTCTTTCAAATATTGGGGAATCGTGGGGAGTTCGAAATCTCTGTGTAGGTCCGGATTGCGGACGTACCAGGAGGCTCCGGAGGCCGCTCTGAGAAAGCGGTTTTGGAGGGTCTGGAGTTCATGGAGATTGCGTTTGGATAACGCATAGACTACGCTAGCATAAGCTAGTATGGGGCGGATGCAAGTTGTGTAAAGATTAAACTTATTTCTAAGCAACATCTTACTGTACTTGCCTATCATGGGATAAAGACGACCGAGGACAAAGGCGAAGAGTGAGAGGGGCAGAGCTTTTGTCGAAATTCACTTCGATTCTCCATTTCCGAAACCATTCGCCTAGGGCGGTGATAGCGGGTTGGAGTCTCTTAGTGATTCGACTCACTTGCCTATCGGTGGTATAAATAGCGGTATCGTCCGGAAAGAGGGCTAAATGGGTACCTATCGTTTTAGGGATATCGTTGGTGTACAGAAGGTACAAGATAGGGGCGAGCACGGACCCTTGCGGGACTTCTGCTTCTATGGGGCGGGGGGAAGAGAGAGTGCCTTCAACTTTATAGCGAAAGCTACGATTCGACAAGTAGTCTCGTATGATGAGCACGAGACGGTCTGGCAACTGAAAGTTGTACAGTTTATAAATGAAACCGTTGTGCCAGACTTTGTCGAAGGCTTTCGCTACGTCGAAGAAGACAGCGCCCGTGTGCCGGGGCTTACCTAATACTGGTTGAAAGCCAGCGAGAATATGTTCCGTGATGCGGAGGACTTGATGGACGCTTGAGTGTTTAGCGCGGAAGCCGAACTGCTCGTGTATTAAAATGCCTCTGGAGACTATAGCGTTTCGTAGGCGAGCGAGGACAAGGGCGGATCCAGAACAAAAGTTTACGGAGGCGATCATAAGATCTGCAGGTATTTTTTAACTTACGTAAGTTACCCAATATACTCAGCTCGTACAGTTTTTGAATAATTAAATATATAAACCCAAGTAACTCCAAGTATTCATTTAAATTTTAAAAAATGTTACAATTCATTTCTTTCTCGGTCGCCCTTAGGGAGGGCGATCGCCCCGATCGCCCCACGCTGGATCCGTCCCTGAGCGAGGAGGAGGCGTTCGTAAAGTTTACCTTTAGTACACTTATAGGGCGCTAAAAGGACAGCTCGGTTCGAGCTTTGCTGGATGCCTATAACAATTGCATCTTTCCATTGAGAAGGAAAGGTGCAACTTTCGATAGCAGCGTTGAAAATTGCTACTAGAAGCCAGAGAAGGGGAAGAGTGAGGCGCTTTAGGATATCGTTAAAGTCCGCGCCGGGGGCTTTACGGGGGCGTAGGTCTTTGATGACCTGTTTGACTTCGTCGACAGTGACGGGGGGCAGGGGGTCCTGTGTGGGCAGAGAAGTTCTGCGCTCCACTTCGCCGTCTATCTCACGCACGTGGTCGTAATTTCTATGTTGTATAAGTGTTATTTCACTAGTACCAATTTCACGTATCCAGTACTTACATGAAATTATGAGTTCTAGTTTGAAAATACGTTTCTCAAGGACTCGCGCCGTTTTTGCCGACTTTGAATACCTAGTGTTTGTTTTATTCCTAAAACATTTCAAATACAAAATGACTTGATAAAGTTAATATTTTTTAGTACCTTGAAGTAATAAATGTTAATAATTGTAGCGTTTCGTAGGTTGGTCGGTGATGTAAATGAAGCAAATTTTGCGTTTAAATTAAATATAATAAATAATTGGTAACAAAAATGAATGCTGTCGATTGTGACTTTAACGAGCGTACGTTTCAATGATTTGAAAAACTAGCCGTTGACCCCGCTCCAGCGCGCTGCGCCGCGACGCTGCCACCGCTGATTGGCTGCTATGATCGTCGTCATAAGGACCGCCTACAATTGGTGGTTCATAGACTTGACGCGAAGATGATGCCTCAATAATAATAACTCAAATTGATATTATTTCATCAAAATTAACAATAAAACAAAAATATAATATCTTTAGAAAACCGCCTCCCGTCCATCCTACCCCACGGGCCTCTTGCGGTTGGCTGCCGCCACGTTACATGGACACTGGGTAGCAACACGCATGCGCGAGCGCCCTCGGCGCCGGTGTTGCACCAAAACTAGCCCGCCAGCAGAGTTGCCAACGTAACGGATTTCCCGTCATATCTAGTGGATTAGGTTATGAAGAAACGGAAGAAATATTATGTTAACGGATTTTTAAGCGGAATTTAGTAGAAAAGATTATTATTCAAATAAAGATAGATTTGTTTTTATATTTCCAATTGTACATTTTCTTTTTCAAATATCAAAACAAAATTTTTATGACAAATATGGCAACTCTTTCTTTGTAAATATTACACTAATCTGTTTAAAGAAGAAGAAGAAGAAGAAACACATTTAGTTGTCTAATAAACATACACTTAATGGTAGAGTACAAAAATTGGTATATATGTACATGTTAAGATACAACACACACAATCGCACCCATACATAAACCTAAATATATATAATATAGCTAACAAAAATTATCTTATATGTACATTCTTTTGGACGTTTATTGTATATATTTAAAAGCCAAATAGGTATCCCACTCAGCATAACGCTGTACTCACAATGAGCAAAGCACTGATTTTCAGTGGGACCCTAAAAAGGAGGAGTGACTCACTTACTACCAATGAGCAACAACAAAACAACAAATGAGTACCTAATCATAATATAATGACTGTTTCATAGCTCACATACACACCCACTACTAAATACAATATACATAATTACAAAGCTAGGGCTAACAATAAACAATAATTTAGACAAATAGTCACATATTGGTTGTAAAAAAAAACAAGACTACAATATGTATACCTAAGGATTGGTGTTTTATTATAGGTTAGTCTGTAGGTAAAGAACTAAGCGATTTCGCATTTGATATTTTAATTTTGCCATATTCGAATGCAGAGTTTAAAAGAGTGTTTAGTAAAATGAATGGCGTAAAAACAAAGCTTCGAAATAGACTAAACATAGATAATTATGGTTAATGACATTCTTAATATATGAGCAGGGCTAAAGCATAAGAAAAATCTTGTTACACATATGAGTTACCAGATAAAATATAGAATCAAATTGGAACGAGTCAAGGTTATTGCCAGCCGTCAACTTCTAGTGCATCCGAAATGACTAAGACCCCAAATAATTACGATGATTTAGATAACATAGATTTAGATTCTTTTTAAAGATTGTTGCACTTAATTTTTATTAAACTTGAATTAATATATTTATTTCGGTTAGTTTTATCCGTCCACCGAACCCGTTGCTGTAACAAATGTTAATATTCCGAAGACCACCGACGGTGGAACAATTGCGTAATTTGTTGAAGCAACTGAAATCGCGATAACCTATTAACTGACACATCGATAAAGGGGTATTCAGGCAAGGAGGTTAATGGACTCCCGATCAAGAAATGGCCTGGAGTTAACGCTTCCGGGTCATTAGGATCCGACGAGATCGGACAAAGCGGTCGTGAGTTCAATACCGCTTCGACGTTGCAAAATACCGTTTGTAATTCCTCAAACGTGAGGACCGTTTCTCCAATCACTCCGCGGAGGTGAGTTTTGGCGACCTTGACAGCTGCTTCGAAAATACCGCCCCACGAAGGATAGCCGGGAGGATCAAAAATCCAAGACACGCCCCGTTTGGACAACTCCGAATCAATATACGTATAATTGTCCGACAAAAACTGAAAGACCTCCTTCAAATAGCGATCTGCACCCTTGAAGTTTGTGCCGAAGTCCGAGCGAATTAAATGAGGGAGACCACGCCGACTGACAAACCGCGACAGACATGCGAGAAAGGCCTCCGTAGACAAGGCTGAAACGAGCTCCAGATGCAAAGCCTTGGAAAACAATCAGATGAAGACGCGTAAATAGGCCTTAACCTATCTGGCATTGCGAATACTTGACGTCTTTACCAAAAACGGACCCGCTAAATCCAACCCAATGGCAAGTCACCCATTTGTGGCTGAGTCAAGGTTCCCTTTAACCTATAACAAGGGATACATTTAAAAATTACGCTCCGAGCTGCTCATCTGGTGAACAAAATCCAGAACTCTCGCTGCAGACAAGCCAGCAATGCGTTGAGACAAGCATGACAGTTCCGAACATAGCGGTCCCTGATCAGCAACTCAACAAAATGACCGCTCTTGGGCAACAAGAGAGGACGCCGAGCCCCATAGGGCAATTCTGAGTTACGAAGCCTACCACCCACTCGCAAAAACTCCGACTCGTCCAGAAACAAATTAAGACGAGCAAGGCTTCCCCGCAATTTCCCGTTCTCTGAGCGGAGAAGACGAATTTCCTTTCAAACGACTGGGCCTGTACCTGTCGAACACAGTGGAGAAGGGCATCCTGACGCTCTTCAGGAGACAAGACTGAAGACGTCCTTGGCTGTGACCTGTTCCGTAAGTTGTTGAGAAATCTCTTAATCCAACCGGTGAGAGCTTGTTGAGAGATCTGAACCGATTTAGTAAGAAGTTCGGTGAAGTGTCCACAGTCTGCTTAACAGCAAAGACCTTTAACCCCGGCAGAGGGTCCACAAACTCCACAACTGTGTGAGGCCAAGTGTCTTCAGGAGAGGCCAGCCAGTCAGGACCCCACCAGAGCGGGTGATTCATGATTTGCAAGGCAATCAGGCCCCGTGAAGCGCAATCTGAGGGATTCAAGGACCCTGGCACGTGACGCCAATCCAGAGACACCGTAGAAGACTGGATTTGGGAGACACGATTGGCCACGAAGGTCTCTAGGGCATGAAGGGACGCCTTAAGCCAAGACAACACGATTTGACTGTCTGTCCATGCTGTGACGGAGTTAAATTGGACCCATTGACCCAAGGTAGAGAAGACATGGTTGAGGAGTCGAGTCAACAATAACTCCTGATAACTCCAGCTTGGGGATCGTCAACTTGGTCAGCAAAGGTGCAACCTTACTCTTTGCGACCACCAGACTGACGCGAACATGACTATTGCTGTCAACGGTGCGGAGATAAACGACAGCCGCATAACCGGATTCCAACGCGTCAGAGAAACCGTTAAGACTGGCCCAATAACGACCTGGGGGTAAGATCGACCGAGGGACGGTACATCGGCCAAATGCAGACCAGACGAGGGATCCAGCACGGTGGTTGGCAGGGGCAC
Organism: Apoda limacodes; assembly: GCA_946406115.1. Classification (NCBI taxonomy): domain Eukaryota; kingdom Metazoa; phylum Arthropoda; class Insecta; order Lepidoptera; family Limacodidae; genus Apoda; species Apoda limacodes. The sequence continues at coordinate 55,073,987 of OX291540.1, forward strand.
CTGAGGGTGATGACCTAAAATATCCCTCAGGACAACAGCTCCTAGATGATACTGCATGCTAGGATGGAGTAAGGAGGAAAAGGAAAACGAGACTGTACCCACGACGTTGTCCACCCGTAGACCGCGTACTCCAGAAATCCCATGACTCCGCGAACTTACCTGTAAGCGGAGACGCTTCACCAGCCACATCGACATTAGACACCTCTGAGCGCCTGAGTCCAAAATGGCGCGCACAACTACCCCAGGTCCGCGCGGCGAATGGACTAGAACCTGCGCGGTGGGCAAAACAGTTGTGACAGGTGGTAGAGACTGGCGAAGCGGCTATCACGAGTCAACGGGCGTTGGCCCGACCCGAGCGTCGTACTTGGCCCCGGGGCTCCTGTGGCTCATAATGCCCCACGCTTGAACCCGTATAAGCATACGGATCCCACGCGGGCATAAGTGGCTGCCGAGACGCGCGTGCCATCGGCGGCGCGCGATAACCACTCGATCCCGCCCTCAACTCGCGACTAACGCGAGGACACTCCGCGATAGGGAGGGGCAGAGGCTCATACTCCGCATAATGTGCCCGTTCTGTAATACCTACCTGAGCGGAACCGACACGTGAGGGTGGTGACTGACGACCATCGCGTGGGCTCGCCCGTGGTGAACGGGGCGGGGAAGGTCGATGTCGCACTGGGGACGGGGGCGATTGGGTTCGATTCAGCGGCGACGAACCCCCGCCGGTGCGAGCCGTAGACACACCTGCATGAGTCATCCAAGGACCATCCTCTCGGATGGGCATACATAAGTCCGGGTAGTGACCCCCACCACACTTTTACAAGGTCGCGGCTGTCGACAGTCCTTGGCTAGGTGCTCCCCCAAACAATAATAACATAGGCCTAGCCTACGGGTCAAAAATCGTTTTCGGGCCACCCCAGATTTTCTGAACTGGTGGCAATCCAGAATGGTGTGTCCCGGTTCATAACACACCCTACACCGTTCAGTCCGTTCAACCGTCAAAATTCGGGGGGGCCGAAACGACCCGGTACCTCGCGATGTCCCGGGACGAGGTTGTTAACGGGGTCCAGACTGGGGTTGTTGACAGCGTCCAGGCGGGGCCAAAAATCGTGATGGTTCCGATTGTGGCTCGGCGGGTAAATTTTCGAGCTTCCTACTTTGATCCTCCAAAAATGACACTAAAGTGTCGAAAGAAGGTATATGTGACGCCGAGTCACCTCCGTGCAACTGTTCGAAACAGGCCCTGACGTCATTAGGCAATTTATTTAAAACAATATGCAACAATAAAAACTAAACTAAACTCTGATACAGGGAATTTTAGGCCTCTTAACGCATTCGTCGCTACTAAAATAGGGTTAAGCAGGTCCGACCGCAGCTGGTTAACTGAAAACAATTGAGGAATACCTAAAATGGCAGCTACATGTGTATCCGCAATGCGACGGTTATTTTGGTACCGCTTCACTAACAACTCCCTGCCAATACTGTAGTTGACATCAGTGATGTCCAAATGTTTCACTAAACAGAGGGGCTCATCCCTGATAGACGTCAACAGGTAACTTAATTTTTGTGAGTCAGATAAGTCAGTCCGTCGGTGCACAATGCTATCAAAAAGTGTGATAAAATTAGTCCACTCATCCAATGATCCGATAAAATGAGGAATATCCAAAGTTGGCAACCATTCGTTGCATTTTTGTTCCGAAACCTCCTTCCTACTTGCCAGCTGCGGGCTAGTCTCTAATGTCGACACAGCCTCGTTAACCTCGTCCACTACTGACACACAAAAGTCATTGCCAGAATTTGCCGCCTTTAGGATAGTTTCGTCATCCGTTAACGATAAGAGACCCTGGTATGCCTTATCCAGCTCGCTGACTCTTGTCGGTAACTGTCCCGCTATTTGCTTTAATGCAAACATCCGATCCTCCCACTTAACGATCACTAAAGCACCTGAAAACCATCGTGTCAGATTGGTTAAAACAGCCTTGTACTCCTTAATTGATGACGTCATGTTATTTAATTAAATTCCCACACAAAAAAACAATCCAAAAACTAAATCAGACACAAACAAACGACTCTGATTATTATATATACAGCAACGAATTCGATAGCGTGATAAGTATAACAAAATGTATATAAACTCAAAAAAAAAACCCAACTACAATGTACAAAACCCTGACTACACAATTACACAAATAAATACGTTAACTTACAATCCGTCATAAACAGCAATATTAAAAACCTATTTATTCCGATCTATTTTTAACCGCAATAACAAAAAGGTGGGTAAGAACCTAGTTAGCTACACTGCGAATGTCCGACGAGCAATGCGATAAGACCGATAAACTATGCCTAGACGACGTAACCCAACGTTACGAATTGTTTATTGTAAATCCGACGAAAACAAACTAACCGTAAATCCCAAATGATTTGTAAAACGACCCAAACAAAAACAAACGAAAGTGGCCCGAACCACGCTCTGCTACCAACTTGTTTACTAAAAAGGCCACACGTAGGCCGTAAGGAAAATTATAAGGACTTACCCAATTTTGGAGTCAGTTGTTTGTAAAACATTTTGTCTGAATATGTGGTGTGGTGTCTGTATATGTTGTGTATGTGTAGGTTGTTTCACTCAAACCGAACTTAATTATAAATTATCCCAATGAGATCGATAAAACAACAGCCTCGACGTTCCGCACAGATTAAGACGACTGACTGGCGCACAGAGTATGCAAATTTTTTATTTTTTTTCGAGCTGACTATGCAGTTGGCTGTTGCAGCCATTACTGCTTCACCGGACTTTTGGGGCGAGACTCTGAAGGAGCCTCAGCCCATATAGCGCCCAACGCTCAAGGGCTCCCCGCGGGGGAAGCCTCGGCTTGGGTTGTCGCTCTCGGGGGCGTCCCTTCGACCGGCGTGAGTCTCGAACCCGAAGGTGAGTCACCGCCAGGAGGGGAGGTCCCCGTTACGTGGGTACGATTGCGATTGAGTGGGGGCGAGAAGCGCCCCGGCACTCTTTGATACCTAGTGTATCCTTGTGGGCGCCGACGAACCCGGGGACGTCGGCGTCGTGTTTGGAGGGAGGCCCTATTCGGGGAGGTCGTAGAGACTAATCTCGCTATCCGGACAGCGAGATCGTCATCTGGGGACGTTAGTACGTGCCAAGGCCGCCTAACTATAGTTTTACGACCGTGACCGGGTCGATCGGGGGGACGATACGTTGTGGATTGCACAATTAATCGATTCGGGTGATTTTGCGTACGCTCGTAAAAGCGGACTGCCAAGTCTTTAAAGTATTGGGGAATCGTGGGAAGTTCGAAGTCTCTGTGTAGGTCCGCATTGCGAACGTACCAAGAGGCTCCAGAGGCCGCTCTGAGAAAGCGGTTTTGGAGGGTCTGGAGTTTGTGGAGATTGCGCTTGGACAGCGCAAAGACTACGCTAGCATAAGCTAGTATGGGGCGGATACAAGTTGTGTAAAGATTTAGATTATTTCTAAGCGACATCTTACTATACTTGCCTATCATGGGATAGAGACGACCGAGGACAAAAGCGGCTCGGTCTCTGACTATTTTGGTGTGAGCTTGGAAGTTCAAACGACTATCCATGGTCACACCGAGATATTTGGTCTTATTTTGCCAGGGAATGGCACGACCGAAGAGAGAAAGGGGAGTTGGCCGCGGAGGGCGGCCTAAGGAAAAGAGGACGGCAGAGCTTTTGTCGGGATTCACCTCGATTCTCCATTTCAGAAACCACTCGCCTAGGGCGGTGATAGCGGGTTGGAGTCTCTCAGTGATTCGACTCACTTGCCTGTCAGTGGTATAGAGAGCGGTATCGTCCGCAAAGAGCGCTAGATTGGTACCTATCGTTTTAGGGATGTCGTTAGTGTACAGAAGGTACAAGATGGGGGCGAGCACGGACCCTTGCAGGACTCCTGCTTTTATGGGACGGGGGGAAGAGAGAGTGCCTTCAACTTTGTAGCGAAAGCTACGATTCGACAAATAGTCTCGTATGATGAGCACGAGACGATCTAGCAACTGAAAGTTGTACAGTTTAAAAATTAAACCGTTGTGCCAGACTTTGTCGAAAGCCTTCGCTACATCGAAGAAGATAGCGCCCGTGTGACGGGTCTTACCTAACGCTGGTTGAAAGCCAGTAAGAATATGTTCCGTTATGCAGAGGACTTGATGGACGCATGAGTGTTTGGCACGGAAGCCAAACTGCTTGTCTATTAAAATGCCTCTGGAGACTATAGCGTTCCGTAGGCGAGCGAGGAGGAGGCGTTCATAGAGTTTACCAAGGGCCTTTAGTAAACTTATGGGGCGATAGGAGGACGGCTCGGTACGAGCTTTGCCTGGCTTATGGATGCCTATAACAATTGCATCTTTCCATTGAGAAGGAAAGATGCAATGTTCCATAGCAGCGTTAAAGATCGCTACTAGGAGGCAGATGAGGGGAAGAGTGAGGCGCTTTAGGATATCGTTAGAGATACCGTCAGCACCGGGGGCTTTACGGGGGCGTAGGTCTTTAATGACCTGTACGACTTCGTCGACAGTGACAGGGGGCAGGGGGTCTTGTGGAGGCAGAGAAGTTCTGCGCTCCACTTCGCCGTCTACCTCGCGCACGTGGTCGGGATCGAAGGGCTGTGTGCTTAAGGCACATTGGGTTTGGAGGCTAGACGCTAGGCAATCCGCTTTTTCGTCGTCATTGAACGCGGGAACGTTGTTGGGACGAGTTAACGGAGGGAGAGAGTTTGCGGTTTCGGATTTTAGAGCTCTGGCTAAGTGCCAATAAGCTTGGTGAGAAGGAGAAATGTTCTCCAAAAGATCACCGAAACGTTGGGCGCGGAGCTCAGCTACAGCGGTTCTTACACGGCGGTGTAAGTCGTTGAAGCGAGCTTTATTTTCGGTAGTGGGAGCGCGATCGCGTGCGCGGCGGGCCGCGTTACGCTCAGTCATTAGCGACCTGATGTGCTGAGGCAGGATTAGGTGGTGATAATCACCAACCGGCACCTGTCGTGAGCACTCGCCAACAGTGGCGGTCAGGTGGCTAGTGAGAGAGTCGATAGCTACGTTTAGGTCGGTCGCGGAAGAGATCACGTTGGGAACGCGGTCTAGATGTGGCGAGCTGGGATTTTCGAGCAATTGCCCAAATTTATCCCAGTCCGTCACGGTTCTAGTGTCGGGAGGAGAGTCCGAAGGGGAACCTAATCGGAGGATGACAGGGCGGTGGACCGAGTCAAGTTCGTCAAGCACCTCTATAGAACGAAAGCTTACCCTTACATTCTTTAGAAGTGCTATGTCCAGTACGTCAGGGTTGTTCCTAGTATTGTGGGGAAAGAAAGTGGGCGTCATGGGAGCGATAATGTCAAAGTTTAGTCTGTCAACTAAATCGTCAAGGAGTCTGCCTCTCCGTGAAGTTACAGAAGAGTTCCAGCGGCGATGCTTGCAATTGAGGTCGCCGGCAAGAATGACGGCGTCGCCTAAACTTAAGAGCGACTGAAGGTTGCTCTCGAGCAAGTCTTTTAGGGAGAGAGATAAACCGATGCAATGATGATCGGCTGATGGCCGGTCATCGCTAAGCGGCAGACGGATGCTTCTAAATTCGTAAGCGATGGAGGATCGATAGGGGAGCAATGCAGGAAGCGCCTGTAATAGATGAGAGTGCCTCCGAGATTGGAGGAAGTTCTATCATTACGGACGGTGCGATAGTTTGCGATCGAAGGGGTACGGACAGCGGGTTTTAGGAACGTTTCCTGGATGAGGAAGACGTCCGGTTTTTGGGACGAGAGGAATTGCGATAATTCCTCTCTTTGGTTGCGGAGACCGTTGGCATTAAAATAACCTATGGAGACGGACCGGGGTTTTTCGCGCGCGGTTGTGCAATCCATTTTGGTTTTAAGGTTTTGGAGCTACCCTGCGGAGGGCGGCGAAGAAGTCGCGATTCTTAGCCATGAAGCCAAGCATTTGAGAGAGATCGGTGATCTGTACGTATTCGGCGTACACGACCTCGAAATAGGCTGCCTCGCAAACCCAAGAGAGTTCGGCGAGAATGTCGAGGTGCTGCTGCTCAGCCGTCTGAGCGGCGTTGCGGGGCAGCGCGAGAGAGGGGCGCGGGGGGGCAAGGCGCGTTTGCGCGAGAGGTGCGGGAGCACTTCTCATAGGCGCTGGACGCGGAATGTCCCGGGACATGAGAGGGGCGGGGTAGGGAATACCCGTGACTGAGACGGGCCCGGGGAGTGTAGACAAAAGTTTGTCTGTCTCCTTCGATTTGGACGTGTCAACTAGCGCTGGAGGACGGCTCCAGGCGTTGACAGCGGGGAGGGGTGCAGGCACGAGCGGAGCCTGTTGGCGGGGGGCGGGGGGACGCGATTTACCCTGTTTGGGTTTACGCGAGCTCTGTTTGGGAGCTTTGGGGCACCCGCGGTAATTCGCTGGGTGGCCTTCGCTCCCACAGAGTACGCAAGCGACCGGGTCGGATGCGTTATCGCGATTGCGATCACAATCCGGAGTGGCGTGATCGCGCAGACATTTCACGCAGCGCGGTCTGCGTTTGCAGTTGCGCTGTGCGTGGCCATACAATTGGCATCGGTGGCATTGCCCTGGGTTCGACCGCTTGTGCGGAGTCTCGACCCGGACGCCCTTGAGGCTGCACTCATCTTTAATGTTAAAGATGGCTTTGCCTTCTTTGGTCAGGTCTAGTACTACGAGCACCATGTCGTAGCACTCTGACTTGTTACGGCCATTGTACATTCTATGTACTTCCCGTACGGGGAGGCCTTGGACGATTAGGTCGTCCTGAACAGTCTTAGTGGAGAATTCCTTAGGAACTCCCCTTATGACTGCTCGTAGAACGCGTTCCTCGGCCAGCGAGTAAGTATGGTACTCATACTTTTGGGCCGTGAGGAAAGCCGTCAGATTTCGGAAATCTGACGGTGTCGGGACCTGCACTTTGATGCAACATCTTTGAACAGGTATTTATTTGATAATACCTACGTCCGCAGGCACTAAATCATGGTAGACTAAGTATAGCCTAAAATTCCGTGAACAAAGAAATGTCTGTGCCCTGCAGTGGAGACACATAGAAACAGGCAAATCCATATACCTAAATTACTTGAGTAGCAACAGATATACTTTGTTAGTACATGAAAATACGTCAATTATTTTTCGAGAACCCTTTATAATTTATAAAAGAGTCAAAAATTTTGCTATCTCAGGTGGTCAGAGTAATTCTCCGAAAATTGTGTGAGTGAGAGTTGACGCACACTCAAAGAGTTGGGCGGCAGAGGCGAACATTTTAAGGTAATAATTTAGTATCTGATCTGTGCCTACAGTTCACACAACATAGTTTTTCTTATTGTTCTTTAAGAAATGGGTACCTACCTACCTAGATGTTATCACTGCAATTACTGTCGAACGTCAATAGTTTGAAAATAAGAACAACTTTTTGGATTTTACGTATTAATACGTAACATAATAAGTTAATCATAAATTATGTGTTAAAATCTAAAATTGTTATTCAATAATTAATTTAAATTTATTTAAAACCAAATATCATTTTTAAACCAGAAATAAATACAATTAAAATAAAATAAGAATTGCAGAATTGATTTATCGATTCGCCAGAATGATAGTAGGTAGAAATAAAGTGATTAGAACCGTCTATCTGTATTTTTATTCTTTCGCCTGGTATTTTGGGTTCAACAGTCATAGTATACAGCTGATTTCATCATAATTATTAATCAAATCAGCTGTTTCAGGGCTGTCATTGCACCGTTTTAGGTACAAAAAGAAATTTGGTGATTGTTTGGAAACCTGAACATTTTCCGACTTCAGGATATTTTTCCGAACATCTACAAACCAACTCTTATCTGCCACTTTCGGCTGTATACACCATTAACCTTACATGTTGTATATATATTAGTAAGACACGATGGTCTCTTATACTAACTTCAAGTGTTTTTGAAAACTGACTTTTGTACGTATTTTAAAGGTATCTAACAACATAAAACTACTCATTATCATTTAGTGAGATGTAAATAAATGTTACTTAATTATTGTATGAAAAATAATACAGCAAGAGACATTGTTTTCTTATATATACACAATTATTTTAAATCTACTTTTCTTAATCTACAAATGAGAAATCAAACAAACCTAAAATCTTATTTTCTACATCTTCCAATGAAATAGACATATTCATCAACATGTTAATAAATAGTATTGTAATGTGTGTATTCGAGATATTACGTAGAGCAGGGAAGTTTATAATAAAAGAATACGTGGTTTAAAATGTCTAATTCAGAATTAATTAAAACGGTTACAGTCTTTTTCAGGTTTAAACAAGACAGGAAATAATGGTAATAATTATAGGTATGCACACTAAGTGAAATATTCGCGAGTGAGCAGCAAGGTGCACGCAGCCATCTGCGTGAAGCGCTTTCCGTGGACTGGACATATACTATTATCTGTGCCGTGGACTGGCGGGCAGTGTTGCCAAACATAATTTTAAAATTCTGCCGACTTTATTGCGAAATTCCGTTAGAAATCCGTTAAACCTCGCATTTATCTCGTCAGTAAAATCCGTCGAAAGACCAGCGGCTCGATTCCGTAAAATTATTGTTAACAATTCTCGTTTGAAATCCATAGAAATAAGATATACATTGCGCATTTGAAATTACGTATGAAATTCATCGATTGTCGCGAAACCGCAATGTATATTGTTTAGTAAAGAATGAATCGTCTGGTTGGGTTTCGGATCGTTCGAGCTAGGCTTTCGTTCTTTGCATACTGGACATTCCCGATTCGACTTTCGTGTTGTGCGGTCGTGTTTTAGAGCGTCAAGTGCTTTCAGTGTGCTCCGTGCAGTGGTGACTCAGCTGGTGCGCATTCCTGTGTGGTGTTTTGCCTCAGCGCTGACGACCTCGAATTGTTGTTTGGATCATTGCCCGCAATTCCTGGAAAATCGGCCTGAGTGTTGAAGCGCTGCTCGGCAGTGTGTATTGGCTGGGAAATTGCTTCTCGGCCCGCTTTGAGTGTGTTTGCGCGCTTTTTAACGCGCCCATAACGCGAAGTTTATCGAAGCTCGTTTCGGAAATCTGACGGTGTCGGGACCTGCACTTTGATGCCGCGCTCGGCATCATTGCGGGCGTGCGTATAATTAATACGCTTGGCCTTCATAGCGTTAGCTATATTTGGCCAGGCCCCTTTGTCTTTGATGACAATGGGGGGCGGAGTTTTTTCCGTCCGTCCCGAAGTGGGACAGGCGGCCTGCGAAGAGGTGGTGGCGGGGGGGGTTGTGTCCATGGCGGCTAGCTCAGGGCTGGCCGCCGAGGTGGACGGGGAAGCGCTAGGCGCTTTGAGGCGTTTAGCCTCGGAATCGGAGGGAGGAGGAGTAGAAGACTCCAGGGCGGATGCCGCCGAAGCCTTTTTGGACTTGGCGGACTTCTTCCGCTTTTTCCCCTTTTTGGTCCCCAGGCCAACCACTTTGAAGCCTTCGTCGTCCTCGGACAACGCCGACTCAGCGGACATTACGGCTACTGGAGACAGGGGTGCGGTTTCGGAGGTTGCGGGGGACGGGGTAGCGAGTGACCGAGAAAGGGTCTCATCGGCTACCGGAGTGGGGGGACGGTGTGGCACAGGGGCCCGAAGAGCACGGCGAGCGAGACGCGGGTCGCGATTGCGGGGTTCGCGGGAGAGAGAGCGAGAACGATTGCGCGAGCGAGAGCGCGGAGTCGAACGCGATGAGACGGACGGGGGAAGCGCGGTTGTGCTGGACGCAGTGAAGGCAGGCCCCACAGCCTTGATGATGGCGTGGGCCAGCTCTGGGCGATCGCGAACAAGATTTATCACGATTGCCCCTAGCTGGTCCGGGGACAAGCCGATGAGTTGCTCGGCCATCGCGGGAGTGGCCGGGGTGTAGATTTTGTGTGCCTAGTGACTCCCCACCATTGCTGGCGAGGAGCAAGAATACCTAATGGGTGGGGCCAGGCGCCCCGCAGTGCTACGGATTGCCTGGTGTGTACCTAACTCCTACTCCTACGGCCGGGGTTACGTTGTCACCGTTAGGTTTCCCCCCAGCAACGAGACGTGAATCAATAAGAAACGTTAGGTAGACCGCAACTCTGAAAAGAGCTATATGATCTCACCCACCAGCCCTTGAGCACTCGGAACTGGATTTCTACAAACTAAACGCAGTCGATACTTAAAACGCGAGAATGCACGGAGCGGCGAACAGCTGAAGCGGAAATACTACGCTAGCGATTTAACACAAAGCCGGACTCAGACCTGGCGAACCGGTAACAGTCAAAGAGGCAAGCGAGGGTAACCGCTATGCGAAGTAGTTCCGCGACTACGAGAACACACACTCACGCACAAAAACACACAGTATCGCTTCGATAAACTTCGCGTTATGGGCGCGTTAAAAAGCGCGCAAACACACTCAAAGCGGGCCGAGAAGCAATTTCCCAGCCAATACACACTGCCGAGCAGCGCTTCAACACTCAGGCCGATTTTCTAGGAATTGCGGGCAATGATCCAAACAACAATTCGAGGTCGTCAGCGCTGAGGCAAAACACCACACAGGAATGCGCACCAGCTGAGTCACCACTGCACGGAGCACACTGAAAGCACTTGACGCTCTAAAACACGACCGCACAACACGAAAGTCGAATCGGGAATGTCCAGTATGCAAAGAACGAAAGCCTAGCTCGAACGATCCGAAACCCAACCAGACGATTCATTCTTTACTAAACAATATACATTGCGGTTTCGCGACAATCGATGAATTTCATACGTAATTTCAAATGCGCAATGTATATCTTATTTCTATGGATTTCAAACGAGAATTGTTAACAATAATTTTACGGAATCGAGCCGCTGGTCTTTCGACGGATTTTACTGACGAGATAAATGCGAGGTTTAACGGATTTCTAACGGAATTTCGCAATAAAGTCGGCAGAATTTTAAAATTATGTTTGGCAACACTGCCCGCCAGTCCACGGCACAGATAATAGTATATGTCCAGTCCACGGAAAGCGCTTCACGCAGATGGCTGCGTGCACCTTGCTGCTCACTCGCGAATATTTCACTTAGTGTGCATACCTATAATTATTACCATTATTTCCTGTCTTGTTTAAACCTGAAAAAGACTGTAACCGTTTTAATTAATTCTGAATTAGACATTTTAAACCACGTATTCTTTTATTATAAACTTCCCTGCTCTACGTAATATCTCGAATACACACATTACAATACTATTTATTAACATGTTGATGAATATGTCTATTTCATTGGAAGATGTAGAAAATAAGATTTTAGGTTTGTTTGATTTCTCATTTGTAGATTAAGAAAAGTAGATTTAAAATAATTGTGTATATATAAGAAAACAATGTCTCTTGCTGTATTATTTTTCATACAATAATTAAGTAACATTTATTTACATCTCACTAAATGATAATGAGTAGTTTTATGTTGTTAGATACCTTTAAAATACGTACAAAAGTCAGTTTTCAAAAACACTTGAAGTTAGTATAAGAGACCATCGTGTCTTACTAATATATATACAACATGTAAGGTTAATGGTGTATACAGCCGAAAGTGGCAGATAAGAGTTGGTTTGTAGATGTTCGGAAAAATATCCTGAAGTCGGAAAATGTTCAGGTTTCCAAACAATCACCAAATTTCTTTTTGTACCTAAAACGGTGCAATGACAGCCCTGAAACAGCTGATTTGATTAATAATTATGATGAAATCAGCTGTATACTATGACTGTTGAACCCAAAATACCAGGCGAAAGAATAAAAATACAGATAGACGGTTCTAATCACTTTATTTCTACCTACTATCATTCTGGCGAATCGATAAATCAATTCTGCAATTCTTATTTTATTTTAATTGTATTTATTTCTGGTTTAAAAATGATATTTGGTTTTAAATAAATTTAAATTAATTATTGAATAACAATTTTAGATTTTAACACATAATTTATGATTAACTTATTATGTTACGTATTAATACGTAAAATCCAAAAAGTTGTTCTTATTTTCAAACTATTGACGTTCGACAGTAATTGCAGTGATAACATCTAGGTAGGTAGGTACCCATTTCTTAAAGAACAATAAGAAAAACTATGTTGTGTGAACTGTAGGCACAGATCAGATACTAAATTATTACCTTAAAATGTTCGCCTCTGCCGCCCAACTCTTTGAGTGTGCGTCAACTCTCACTCACACAATTTTCGGAGAATTACTCTGACCACCTGAGATAGCACTCTTTTATAAATTATAAAGGGTTCTCGAAAAATAATTGACGTATTTTCATGTACTAACAAAGTATATCTGTTGCTACTCAAGTAATTTAGGTATATGGATTTGCCTGTTTCTATGTGTCTCCACTGCAGGGCACAGACATTTCTTTGTTCACGGAATTTTAGGCTATACTTAGTCTACCATGATTTAGTGCCTGCGGACGTAGGTATTATCAAATAAATACCTGTTATTAAACATTTTAACAAATATTATTTTGATAAGTGGTTTTACCTACTTGCTATTTTTTACTCCTAGATAGGTACCTATTATTCAAATAAAGTCGAAAACAAACTAGTTTTTATGTCAGACATGACTATGAAATGCATTTCTTTACATACATTACAAAGCCTCAGAGTAAAGAAAGAACATTCATACATACATACCTTATCAGTGCGAAATATCACCAAAATCATCAAAAACTAAACTTTACGTACTAGGGCTGCATAAACAAGAGCTAGAATTATGAAATAAGGTCAAATAAAGCGAAAACGGTACCCTAATTTTCGGGGAGTCACCTTTCTTTGCGAATGTTACCAGCCCAAAAAAAATATGTAGAAAAATTACAAGTAGGTAAGTCATTGTGTTATGTGTAAAGGCACAGAATAATTAAAAGTAGAAGGTACTGTCCTTTTTAGGTAGTTATAAATATGTAGTTGTTTTATTAAAGTACCTAAATTGGTTAGTAGGTAAGTAGATTTCTAGATTTTTTTTGCGACCATCACAAGAAATGGATAAAACCTTTATCCTTTACTTTAACTTTTACACAACTATAATAGAATGTTATAATGATACACCCTCTTTTGAAAAGTTGTTTTGATCCCCTCTAGGGGTCCGGGGAGGGGTCCTATAAAAAAGTGCTTCATACAAACGTTGCTGCCGACGATGTGCTCTACCGATCTGCATCATCAAAATAGTGTTATAGGGACACACCCCCTTTTGAAAAAAAATTTGAACCCCCCTAGGGGTTTGGGTAGGGGTCGCAGAAAAAAGTGCTCCATCCAAACGTTGCTGCCGACAATGTAGGTACTCTATCAATTTTCATCAATAAAATATACGCTTATGGGGAGACCATAAATTTTCACGAAAAGTCCCAGGGCTTCATGAAAATGAATGAAATAAATTTTTTTTTTTTCAGCGCCCCCTTTTGTACACCCTAACCGTAACCAAAAAAAACATAAATTCGTGAAAATTTCCTAAGTCCGATCATTTTTTCACTTTCGCCCCCTTTTAGTTACTCTGACCACAGCGGTACGTGACGGCAGACCAGCATATCCCAAGATTCACGAAACTGGGAGCTTTCTCAAACGTGATAGCGAAGGGAGGCCAAGATCTTGAAGAGGATCCTACTACCAGTAGCCGACGCTGTGGTTTAGTCCTTGAAGTCAACCACCGAAGAGTATGGGAGACTGTCGACAGTGATGGACAGACGAAAGAATTGGTGCATAGTAATTGTTAATAGTGACTGAGGATACTGTGCTTTTGTCTGGACAGATGCGTAAGCCTGTAAGTTAATATTAGTTTTAATACATTATGCATTTTCACACGCCCCGTGCTAATTGTTAGGGTTGTGCAAAAAATAAAGTGAGAAAAACATTGATTTATAAACGGATTTAGTTTGTATGGAAATTAGTCAATTTACGCAGTTCACAATTTCCACCTTCCGACATCGCCATAGTATTCATATGATACATGGTGCACACGTACGTAACGGGAGTATACACCATTTACCTTACTATACACCATTATTCACAGCCGGATTGTGCAGCTTTGTTACTACCTTCACCGACACCTCAGTCATCAATGTGTATCAGTTTGGAATCCGAACAACACAACAGCTCTCACTCAACTAGCGTTTCACAAAAATTTAATGTAGTAATGTTTTGCGATGAAATGGGAAAAGGTTTTGGACACTTTCTCAGCTCAAGTGTAGGACCACCGGTTTTAAATAATTGTATGCCAAATGCCAATTATGATAATATAATGAGAAGTTTAATAAAGTCTGACGAAATCACTCCATCCTCTACATTAGTAATATTTATTGGTAACAGGGGTAATGTAAATAAAAGTGAATTAAGACAATTTTATAATAGTATAAGCACACTTAAAGTAAAAAAAATTGTAATGTTTACATTTCCCTATTGTAAGGGTTTGCCACAGGAGGTGTTTTTTTTGGGTGTATAGTGAATGGGGTTTTCTAAGCGGTGAACGCGCAGACTTACGTGTCTGTAGGGTTGAATCGGACCAAGTTTACCCGTCCCCAGTCAGAGACCTTGGACAGTGTGGTCTCGATTTGAGACACAAGTTCTCCGCGGTTATCTTCGACAACGGAACGAGGGATGTTTGCACGACCCGTGTAATAAGCGTCTCCGGTACTGTCATCTGCATAGCAATGTATGTTGTTGATGGATAACATGTCATTGATATGCAGTAGAAACAGCGTAGTAGTAGACAGAACAGAGCCTTGCGGGAAACCAGCATTAATGTCCATGCTATCAGAGCAACTACCTTCAACTACGGTTCTTATACGTCTGCCGGACAAAAAGCTAGCCACCCAGTTGCACAAATTCTCGGGCACTTCGTAAGATAGCAACTTCGATAGAAGACCCCGGTGCCAGACCCGATCGAACGCTTTCGCTATGTATAGGCTACATGCCATGCCTCCCCCTGACTCTCAATGGCTAGTGCCCATCGATGGGTGAGGTACACTAGAATGTCACCAGTCGAGCGACCGTGGTGAAAGCCATATTGACGATCACTGACCAAGTCGTGTTCTTCTAGGTATCTTAGAAGCTGTGTGTTAGTCACACGCTCCATCACCTTGGACAGGAGAGAGATAATAGCGATAGGCCTGTAATTCGATGGATCTGATCTATCGCCCTTTTTGGGCACTGGGTGCACATTCGCAGTCTTCCATGAAGACGGAAATTGCCTAGTATGGTAGGAAAGCGCGAAGAGGCGCGTGAGTACAAGACATAACTCAAGAGCACACTGCTTAAGTACCACTGCTGGTATACCGTCTGGCCCGCTCGACTTATGAACGTCTAGAGAAAGCAACGCCCGCCGGACCTCCCGCTGTTTTATGGAGATTTCCGGCATGGTCTTACCGCACCACGGTATAGTAGGAGGTACAGCGCCTTCATCGTTCATTTTCGAGAGGCAAAGAGACTGCCCAGTAGATCGGCTTCCTCTTTAGCACTATGGGCTAAGTCACCATCGGTCTTTCGCAGTGATGGTAACGACGACTGGCAAAAGTTCCTTTCGGCAGGTTTGGCAAGCGACCAGAAAGCACGACTCCCAGAATAGCTCTAGTCGCCCACCTATTTTGCCGATGAATTGGAATTTTGCTCTGGCTCTGGCTCTGGAAAGTTGCTTTCTTACTGAAGCTCGAGGCAGCATTAAATTTGCGTTTTACCTCAGAAATATTCGGATCCTTATTATTACGAGCCGTGGTCCAAGCCTCATATGCAGTTTGCTTAAGAATTTTAGCTTCTCTGCAAGACCTATTAAACCACGGTCGTTTTTCCACGCCGGTAGCTACTCGGGGGTTAGGAATATAACATTCCATACCAGCGAGGATTGTCTCAGTGACTGCGGCTGCGCAGACGTCAGGATCTTCTGAGCTAAAGCAGATCTGCCTCTCGCAATCCATCCCAGTCTGCGGACTTATAATGCCACACACGACGCCAATAAGTTGGCCCAGATGGATCAGGTTGTGTGCATGACACTTGAGTTCGAACAAGACAGTGGTCCGAGGAGCCTAAAGGCACATTCACTGAGACGGAATATCCGCCATATCATAATAAGGCAGAAGGAACATATAAGTTAAAAATAAATAAGTTAAGAAATTAATTAAGTCTACTCAGTCGGACTTTAAAAAATATGAATATGTGTAACATAAAATAAATCAACAATAGAATATAAAATGTATTGTCATCATAATAATGCAGAAGGAAGTTATTTTAAAAATAAACAAGTTAACAAATTAATTAAGTTTTGAGAGTCCGAATAAAAACAATTAAAAAACGAGTAACATAAAATACAATTTTTGTTGTACATACATACACCATACAACATAACTTTTGTTTTCAAATTAGTAAAACAGAAGTTTATCATTTGCAATAAAAACTAAAATAGTTAAAACCTTTGCCACTGCAACGATCATTTCTTTGAAGTTTTTGGAGGTCAGTATCTCTAGCGCTAGATCGACCCGCCCTGTTGCAAGAATAGGAGTTTCGGCGACTACTTGAGGATATTCGTCTAACAATTTTATAAGTTAAAGGAGACCGCTCCTGCATCTTCTGGGCCATTTTACCAAGATAAGTTGGCAGTCGCTGCGAAATTTTCCCTTTTGCATCAGGAATTTTCCTCCCCGAAGAAGCATTTTTAACTCTGACGAAAAAACAGAAATGAATGTTTTTGCTTGGTATCAGATTCTCCATCTTAGTCAGGTCTATTTTATTTATCGTTGATTCTTTCTGAAGAACAGTTTTCTCTACCACATGCTCCAGAAGAAGAGTAAGAGAAGTTAATTCCCTAAGAGCAATGGGGCAATAGGCTTTTCTGACTGAAAGTTTGTCAAAAATGGTTCCACGATAGAGGCAAAAAATGCAAGCCTAGCACCCAGGAGAGGATCTAAAAGACATTTAACAACTTTGTTAAATTTTTATGATTATCGTTCAAAGGATTCTTGGAGCCCTCGCTTTGGACCTCACGTACCCAGTTATGCAAATGAGGAAGAAGGCTGATCGTTCGTATGGCCGGTTTCTCATTTTCTGTGCACCGGGTAAAGCAAAACGACAAAGGAAGGACGTCACATCCAGTTGTGTTGGTGAAATGTCCACGCTGTGTCGGTGAATCTTTAAAAATGTAGTATAGTGCAATAAAAAGCTCTTTTAATGGGAGCCCATTAAACTGAAGTGAATCCTGTCTTTAGTGAGCCATAGACTACGTGAAGGCCACAACTTCTTAATTCGAGAAGGTCAGAACCGTGGTCTTCCTTGAATTCTGTTTGGAGTTCCCGCAGCATCTTAAAATTTACAGCAGGACCATCCATTGACACTTGGATCACCTACGGCTTTTTAAAGACCAGTGCGAAGATCGCACGCCTTAGCACCTTGTAAAAAATTTAAGTCATTTATCTAGTGACAACTTAGTCGAGTGAATTGTCCCAAAATCTAACAATGACATCAATTTGCCGTTTCTGGCAGATCGAATTTAATGCCTAATCGAATCCTACGCTTAGAAAAAGCAGTGGTGAAGTTTAAGCTGTAGCTGCTGCTAGAAATATGGTGCTAATCCAAACACAACAGAATAAGCTACTTTGTCTTTTTGAAGGTGCATTGTCCCTGCAATTTCACTGTCCGGAAACACTGCAAGGAAAAAAAAGAGCCGACGGAGTAGCCATGTTCTGTTTTTGAAACAAGATAATACATCAGAACGAAGTCTGCCAGGTCAGATAGTCTATTATAAAAAATAAACTAACCATGGTAAATATTTTATAACGATATGTACAGTGTGTAAGAAACTGGATTACAACCCAATTTCATTACAAAATTGTATTGCGGGTAACATAATGAACATTTTTCTAGATTTTATAGATAGAATACACGTAAGCAAGATGACAAACATATTTTCTTTCTAAATGTAGGATGTCATATGACGATAAGAGAGGCAACAAAAGCGTTTGACACCAACCGCCCGGGCGGCGCGAGACGGTAAGATAGTTATTATATAAGTGTTAAACGAGAAGTTTTGGCCACTGAGACTAGCGCAAACGCTGATGATAATCCACGTCAACTCCGCCTACTGGAATGTTTGTTGTTGTTTCCTACACTGCCGAAAGTTCCCTTATTTTTTTTATTAATGCCAAGCTATTTTTACAATTTCCCGAATGTTAAACAAATTTCCCGGCTTTTACCCGGTTTTTCCCGGCGAAATTTATTTCCCGGATTTTCCCGATTTCCCGGTCGCTAGACACCCTGAACCTGCTTATATTGACCAGTATAATCATTTGACATGTATTAATTTAAATTAAATTTTAAGACTACAAAGGACCACAGGATGCATAGGTTAACCAAATTAAAATGGAAATAATATAAAATTGTACAGCTTAAAATTTAAAACATTGATTGTATTTTTAGTTTTTATGATTTTTTTAAAAGAGTAACTGAGTAGAATCAACAACATTGTGACCCGGATTTCAAAAAATAATATTTCATAACTTTGACGCGAACGCTTGGTTTGTGGAATGAGCTCCCTGCCAAGGTTTTCTCTAAGGACTACAGTATGGGGTTCTTCAAGAAAGAAGTTATTAGATTTTTGAAGAGTCCGCAACACGCGAGTGATATCCCTGGTGCTGCAATCGTCCATAGATTACGGTGACCGATTACCATCAGGCAGCCAATGTGATTTGTAGTTTGGTATATTTTAGTTTAAATTTAAGTATGTACATCATTCCAACAAAAGTATTGGAAATACATAGTCTCATCTTTTTTTGTACCTAAAGTAGTTTTCAAAAGACTGGATCCTAAATCCATTTCTCTAAAATAAAAAAAATCTCTTGTACATCCTTGAACTGCTTCGTAGAACCTTAATCTTTAACTATGATGAAAATTATCATTTGAGTAAACTTATTACACTGTTTATCAAATGAAATTTGACTACAATTTATATAAAACCGGACAAAATGCAAAACAATGTAAATTTCAGCTGATTACTTGTCAGAAAAGTGGGAAAAACTAAGTGAAGCCAATTTAATATCTATTCATTCAAGGCCATGATTATAACTACGGATCAAGGATGCGTAATCAAGGGCAACACTTTTATGCTGTATTCGCATAAACAGCAGAGCAACGAGATGCATACACAGCCCGATATAACTAAGGTGGAGATTCCTTCTGTCAACCACATCTTGACTTTGACGATACCTGTAAGCAAGGTTGAGTTAGATTTTGATGTCATGTCGATGTCGAACAGACAGGAAGCAAATTGAAGACCAGTTAAAAGAAATAAATAGTGCAAACCCTTTAGCGGATAGTCTTTCGTATCACTACGTTCACCACTACGTTCTGATTTATGTACTTTTAGCGGGCGTAGCGTGGGCCTGGCCGCTCGTCGAGGCAGGCGCGGGCGATGCTCGCAGCTAAGTCTCCGAGCGCCGACGACGTCATCAACAATGTTAGTCCAAAAAATAAGTGCGGGAGGGGAGCAATCGTTAATGCAGTGTAACAGTGCGTCCGTGCGTAATAGTTTATGCGTAAGTGAACCACAAACAACTTGATTAAGCCACGTCGCCTGCTAAACATGTAAAATTTGACTTCAGTGAATCAGGACACAATTGAAGTTTAAGTTTAGTAATTTACTATGTCTTACTATTACTGTTGTTATAGTCATCCCCATTAAAAACTTTTTTTTATTTTTTCTGGCCCGGCATGTATGTATGCAGAGCCACCGTACATAATATAGTAATTTAGCTTAGTAAGCAATATCATTGCGAAATCGTCGATGCCTTCATTTGTATTAATTTATCAAACAGTTCACGTTTTGAATCGGTACACAATAGACGCGCAACTCGCTATCATTTTACCATCATCCTAGTTGTTCGGTAAAGATAAGCGTTGTCTCGCTATTCACTTTGTATGACATTGACGTTGGTGTCGGCTCGCTCGCTGGAATGCACGGTCGGCCGTGCGAATAGTTCAGTTCAGTCTTTACCGCAGGTTGGCAGCGACACTCGCGTATTGCGTTTATTAGTGATGGCTCGCTTTGGAATTTGTGAAGAACTTTTGAAAAGTCAGTACTCATATAGTCTCGTGATCGATCGGAAATACCGACTTCGTGGTATTGACGCGAGTTTGTTGGAAACAGTGTGCTGGAACCGTAATTTGATCAGCCCCTTAGATCCGGATATAGCAGCTGCGCGGAGCATCATTAGTACCAGGAACCGCCGCAGTAACACACTCAGTTTTGATTAAACCCTACTTGTTATTTTGTAGCAGGGAGCCAATTCTCATCGAATCCCACATTTCTCGAACGCAAGCCGCTCGAACTGCTTCGAGTGGTCGGGACTGTTCGAGACTATATCTCGTATTCGAATCATGACAAATTTCTTTCAAAATTATTGGGTTCTTTCTAAATATTAATTCTACTCTTAGCGTAAACTATATGTCCTAAAATCTAAAGTGAATCTCTAAAATGTAGATCAGAGTAATTAATAGAGCGGAAAAAAAGTCTTATATTAGCAAATAGGATATTTTTTTACCTTTATTCCTTTCATAATACATTATTAGTATTTACTCAATTGTTTGATTGGCCGATTTTTGATAATACTACGTGGTAATTTCATGTGAGAAAAATTTAATAAACACAATTACACCTTTGAAAAATAAGAATAACTTATAATAATTAATAACCAAATAAACAAATAAAACACTCAACAATAATAGTTTTTCTTTTTTATTTATGACCAAATTATTTCCTTATTAATACAAGTAAAATGTTGCTTCAAACATTTTGTAGTCGCCGACCTTTTTTAATTTTAAAGAGGCATATTAAAGTAGGAGTTTTTAAAACGTTCTAAAGCTGTGCAACGGAACGTAACTCGCAGCGTAACCGGTTCACAATGGCAACATTTCACCGCTTCGAACGACATTTTGTTCGAAGGGTGTTTCGATTGATAGTGAGAATATAGCAAACAATAAAATGATGTCGACGTTCGAAATTTTAGTCAAGATGGTGTCTTCTAGATAATCTTTGATTTAAAATTATCTCGGATGAAGTAAGAATTAGGTCCCAGATTACTAAAGTTTTAAAGTAGGCTTCCTTCCCTTAGAGTAGGCCCCTTCGTAGATAAAATAGGCACAGACTGGCACCTAGTTTCCTAGTTCCACCGCGACGCCTTTCAAGAATAGCGCTATGAAGCGTGTGAGTGATAGAATTTAGTATACGGATTATACGGAGCGATGTTCAATTCCGAGATCATTTGAAAAAAGAAAGAAAAGAAAAATACTTTTATTTAGCAAATAAGCAACACATTATAGGTACAACAAAACATTCAAAAATACAAAAAAAAAGGATAGCAACTACAAGTTTTTTGTGTTGCATAATGCCAAATAAGGTATCCACTCAGCATAAGCTGCGGCCAAAGCCACAACACTGATTTTCAGTGGAGCCCTTTATTCGCCGTCAAATCTCCAAAAAACATACATGCTCGCTGAATTGGCTAAATAAACATATCCTATACCACAGAACATTATACAGAGAAAAATAAAATATAATAAAAAATCTATTCCTTTGTCTAATTACTATCTCTAAAGTATTCTTAACTACCATAACAAAAGAGAAAGAAGTTTCGTTCTCTACACAAATTAAGGCCACCGACTTAATTCCGATGCATGCTAGTATTATCTACCTATTTCTATACATGATCCTTGACTTCCTCTTACATATACAATATCTACATTACTTTAGAATACGATGAACATTTGCATATATAAAGATACATATAATATAGACATAAATTTAAAATATCTACAACTATGATTATTTAATATTAAACAACAGAAAAATAGATAAGGTTTAAGGTAATTACTAATTTGAAGACCAGGCTGTATGGCGTAGTCCTTAGCCTCTCAAGCAAGGATAGACTAAACGCTCCAATCAAAGAGAATATTATTCACCACAGAGTACATTGTTACAAACACAACTTAGAACAAACAAAACAATCAATTTTATGTACATATAAAGTTAAATGAAAACTATATTAAAATATTGTATAATATTGCTATTTTTATAACAGTTTTCCCTATCAATAAGGTGGACCATGTGAAGCTCAAGTAAGAATATTACCCATTCTTTACATTTACACTTTTATTTGTTGGTCTAAAAGATATTTCCTTAAGCTTTTACTGAATGCTACTTTCGATTTTGCTGCTCGGCAGGGGGGTGGTAGATTGTTCCAACACCGACTAGCAGCAAACTTGAAACTACCACGAAAGGCTGCCGTTCTATGGCGAGGACAAAGTATTAAGTAAGATGAGGCCCGAGTCTCGTATCTACTTCTCTCACGTGCCCATGACAGTTTCTGATAAAGATAAATTGGTTTTTGGCTTTTAATAACCCCAAACAACAATACCGAAAGGTGTAGTTTTCTTCTTGCCTCCATTTTTAACATGTTAGCACTATTTAGATAAGCAGTGACGTGTGTTCTAGGAGGAATATGAAAACAAAATCTGGCACATGCATTCTGGACCCTCTGTATCAGGCGATTTGACCTACTTAGTAAACACGGCCCATACACAGTGTCAGCATAATTTAGTTTTGCCAGAACAATTGACTCACATAGTTGAATTCTCAAATGTATACTAAGGTATGGTCTCATTTTGTATAATAAACTTAAACGATAAAAGCAATTTTTAACAGCTTCCAAGATGTGTGTCTCAAACCTTAGGTGGCTATCCATAATAAGGCCTAAGTTCCTGGCTTCAGGCACACATTCAATGGGATTATTATATATAGATATTGCTGGCTGATATTGATTGATTTGTTGTACTTGCTTTTTAGAGCCGGACACTATGAACTTTGTTTTCCCAGGATTTAAAACAAGATTATTTTTAGCTGACCAGCTAGCAATTCTATTAAGGTCTTCATTAATCTTATTTACAGATGTTGCTGTGTCTTGTGGCTGGAATGGAAAATAGATTTGCAAGTCATCTGCATATATATGGAATTTGCAATTTTTTATGCATGTAGATATATCTGCACTGTATAAAAGAAAGAGCAATGGCCCCAAGATTGAACCTTGAGGCACACCTCGCTTTACTGATTTTAATACAGACACGCATGTAGAACCATCTTCCTTTGTTAGTTCAACTAACTGAGACCTATTACAAAAATAGCTATGAAACCAAGCAATTGTTGGAGAGTCAAAACCATAGTAAGAAAGCTTAGATAACAATAGCGAAGGATTAATGGATTCAAAAGCTCTAGAGAAGTCAAGGAGTACTAAGATTGATCCCATGCCACTGTCTCTTGCGTGCAGCAGATCGTCGACAACATCCAACAAAGCCGTTCCTGTACCATGATTCTTCCTGAATCCTGACTGAACTGTGGGAAGTATGCTGTGTTGCTCCAAGTACTTTGATAATTGAGTACTGACAACTTTTTCTAGGACCTTTGAAATACATGTCAAGATATTTATGGATCTAAGATCCTTCTCACTCAAAGGATTTGGCTTTTTCGGGATTGGTCTTACTACTGCAGTTTTCCAGAGATCAGGGTAAATACAGTTACTGATAGATTTGTTTACTATGGAAGTAATAACATTCAAAGTTTCTGGTAAGCTCATAATTATCATTTCTAATGAGATGTGGTCAATTCCTTGTGCATTTGAGTGAAGTCCTCTAATTATATTAGCAACAGTTTCTTGGTTAACTAATTCTAAATGAAATGTATGAGTTCCAAACCTATTAAACTCATAGTATGTCATTGTTGAGATGTCAATGTCATCATTTCCAGGTATATCCAAAAAATGATCATTTAACCTGTCTGGGTCATTGAACGCACTTGGTAGGTTAGAGGTATTTTGTTTTCTGTTGCTTAGGACATTTCGTTTAAGGTTCTTCCAGAGATTTGATGGATTATGTAATTGGCCATTTATATAGTGTTCGAAGTATGCCTTTTTCTCATAATGCAAAGCAGAGTTGACAACCACTTTCATATCTTTGTAAAACTTTTTATGAGTTTCTAGCTTTGTCCTTCTATAGCGGTTATAACTATCATTGCGTATTTGCATCATTTTTTTTATGGTGTCAGTTAGCCATGGGTGTGAGCGTTCTTTGATGACTACCGTCTTACGTGGAGCATGAAGGTCGAATAAGCGTAATAGGACTCTAGTAAACAACGTTACTATTTCGTTTACATCTTCAGTTTTAGTAATGAGATCCCAATTTATGCTATTAAGATCTTTGCCAAAGTTATTTAGATCAATATCTTTTAGTGGCCTATATGTTACATGCTGAGGTATAGGCTTTATCTTGTTTAAGTTCAATTCAATATATACTACTGCATGATTTCCTAGGTCAGGGATGTGTGCAACACATGTTTTACGTACAGGTGCGTTTGTGCACATGAGGTCAATCATAGTCTCACTGTGAGAAGTGAAGTGAGTTGGTTTGTCTGTATATTGGATAAGACTTAAAGTCTGCAAACAGTTAACTAATAATTTAGTTTTGTTTTCTAATGTGTTTATAAGGTTTATATTAAAATCTCCAGAAAGTATTATGTAATCTGCATATAAGAAAGAACTAACGGATGTTGTAATTGCATCTAAGAAATTGCTAACATCCATCCAGGGTGGACGATAAGCAGTTCCAATAACTAATTTAAACATATTTACATTAACACATATCCACATTTGCTCTATGTTTGTAGAAACTGGGTGTGGACAGGTACGAGCATATATTCCTTTTTTTAAGTAAAAGCCTACTCCACCACCTCGGCCTCCCCTAACATGAAGCGGGCGAGGAACATGCCTAAACCTGTATCCTGGAACCATAGGAGCGCGGGCGTCCTCTCCATCCCGGATCCATGTCTCATTAATTGCGATTATGTCTAACGATAGATTTTCTATAGTTGCCATAAACTCATCATGGCGCGTTCCTGGGGAACCCGCGTTAAAGAGTCCAACTGTAAAATTTTTACACTTATGCATCTCTAAGCTTTGCTGTGACAATGTCCAGACCCGATAGTACAATCGTGAGACAGAAATAAAGTTTATTCAATGGATTCATCTTGATGAGTTTTACAGCATAAACAAATATTCGTTCGTAATAGTACTGGCATGAGGAGTACTTTATTTTTGTATGTATAAAATGTAAATAAGATAGTTGTTTTGGCATTATGCAACATAACAAATAAGATACATACTCTCTATATGGAAAACTAAATTGACATTGATTAGTACTTTTTGGCAATAAATAATTGCACACATCCATACATAGCAAGGTATAGATAACTTTAGAGTCCACTAAAAATAATATGCAAGTTTTCTTAGGATCCAACACTGGCATTACAAAAAATATTAGCTAGATCAGAATCCGTTCTAATGCGATGGGCGGGTTTACCTTGATCCTGGCGTACATATATCCGGCCTTCTTTTGTCCAGACGCATTTCCAACCTACTCTACGTGCTTCTTCCCTAGCTTTGAAAAATATTTGCTGGTTGTTCCTGGTCAAACGCTCATTAATATATAATCTTCGAGGTTCCTGCAGAAGACCCATATCAGCAGACGTAGCTCCGCGACGCACGCGAGCATTGCGTAGAAATTCGTCACGAATGACTCTGCGCGTAAGGCGCACCACCAGAGGGCGCGGTCGCGCACCAACCGCTCCGTTTTCGCTGCCACTCTGCTCTTTTTTCTGTGGGCCGACTCGTACTGCACTCACTATGTCTCTTTATTTTTATATATCTAATTTATTTGCGTGACAATGTGAAGCTAGCGTCCAAAAAACTAGGTGTACTCAACAGAGCGAGGCAGTACTTCACGTCGGGGCAGAGGTTGCTGCTTTACAAGTCGCAGGTTCGACCCCATATGGAGTACTGCTGCCATATCTGGGCGGGTGCACCCGGATACCAGATTGGCCCTTTTGACTCGGTTCAACGACGGACTGTGAATATTGTCGACTTTGCCTCCCTGTGTGTGTTCTTCCGCTTGTGTAATGGGATGTGTTCTGAGGAATTGTTCGAAATGGTACTTTCAACCATCGCACCGCTCGCCATCGGCAGGGAATTCATTCTCACACTTTAGAACCGAAATGGTCGCGTACAGTGCGGTTTCAGAGAAACTTCCTTCCGCGAACGCTTGGGTTATGGAATGAGCTCCCTGCCAAGGTTTTCTCTAAGGACAACAGTATGGGGTTCTTCAAGAAAGTAGTTATTGGATTTTCGAAGGGTCGGCAACGCGCGAGTTATACCCCTGGTGTTGCAAGCGTCGGTGACCGCTTACCATCAGGCGGAACGTGTACTTGTTTGCCACCTTAGTGGTATATAAAAAATAAAAAAAAGTGGTGTCTAATTCACCAACTGCTCTCAAGGACCTTCTAGAAGATCATCACCATTATCCGCATACCTTTACGAACGCGGTTACCCAGATACTGTGGAAGTTTTAGGCGTTCAATATTTACCAGTTCTAGACATATTGACGTTCAGAGTGAACTATTGAACACTAGTACCTACAGTGACGAAACGTACGGTCTTGTCCACAGTCGCTAGAATTTTTGATCCTGACGGTTGGATCAGCACGGTTGTCTTTTGGGCAAAATGTTTCCTCCAAAAGTTGTGGCTGGACAAAGTGACGTGGGACACACCACTGATCAGGAACTTATCGTCCAGTTGGCTACATTATGTCTTTTGGACATAGAACAGGTGCAAATAAGTAGGCGTATATTACCGCCTGGAAAATGCCAGCTCACCTTGCATGGTTTCTGCGACGCCTCAGAGGCAGGATATGCCGCCGCAGTATATCTTCGTGCTGTTTATTGAATGGGAGTTGTGACGGTGAATTTGGTAAAGGCTAAGAGCAAAGTTGCTCCCATCCGCTCACGACTCGCCATCCCAAAATTGGAAACTTTGGGAGCTGCCCTGTTAGCTCGTCTGCTTTCGCATGTAGTTGCGACGTTGCGCCGAACCATGGCCATTGAGCAGTTTTATGGCTGGACTGATAGTTAAATTATCTTGGCCTGGTTAGTCAAAGTCAAAATGGTTTATTCAAATAAGGATTTTACAATCACTTTTGAATCGTCAAAGTTATAAAATATTATTTTTTGAACCCTCCCACCTTCCCGCCGGTTCACAATGTTGTTGATTTCTACCGACAAGAATCCGGCAAGAAACTCGATAGTTACTCTTTTAAAAACACTATCAATAATACAAATAAACTAAAATACAATTAATGTTTTAAATTAAAAATTTTTAGTCGTACAATTTTATGTTATTTCCATTTTAATTTGGTTTACCTATGCATCCTGTAATTGAGCATCATCAGTCCCAAGGATTTTTATCATTTATATAGTCTGAAATATTTTAGTATGCCTTTTTACAAAGTACCTGCTTGATAAAAGATTTAAATTTACTTTTTGATAGATTTTGAATTTTATTGGGAACTTTGTTGTAAAAGTGTATACATTGTCCCATAAAAGAGTTACTTATTTTGTGTAGACGTGTATCATGCACCAACAGCTTATTTTTACTTCTAGTATTTACTTTGTGAACGTCACTTTTCTTGCTGAAACTATTGATATTTTTATGTACATATCAAAGATTTTCATATATGTACTGCGACACTAAAGTTAAATTTTTTACTTCCCTAAACCTATCCCTCAGAGATATCCTAGATCCTAATTTATAAATAGCACGAATTGTCCTTTTTTGTAACAAAAATATTGTATTTACATCAGCAGCGCTACCCCACAATAGGATACCATATGTCATTAAACTATGGAAATAGCTAAAATATACTATTTTTGCAGTGTCGACATCGGTCAATTGTCTTATTTTCTTGATCGCATACACAGCAGAGCTAAGTTTTTTGGCTAAGTTATGAATATGAGGACCCCATTGAAGTTTGGAGTCCAGCGTTATGCCAAGAAAGACTGTTGAATTAACAAGTTCTAATTGCTCGCCATTAATATTAATACATGTCTGTCTCTGACTAACATTTGGTAATGTAAATTTAACACATTTGGTTTTTTTTTCATTAAGTAACAAATTATTAGCGTTAAACCAATTTACAATTTTAGAAAGAGCATTATTTAATTCATTATAATATGTCTGTCGTCTCTTAACTTTAATAAGCAAAGAGGTGTCATCAGCAAATAAGACAATGTCATGGTTTTTTACATGATATGGGAGATCATTAATGTAAATAAGAAATAGAAAAGGACCTAAAATTGAGCCCTGAGGGACTCCCATAGTGACTGCTGATCTCGGATATCTTTCACCGTTGACATCTTTTTTCTGTACTCTCCTACTCATATAGGATGTCAAAAGGTCGAGAGCTTTGCCTCTAATACCATAGTGATGTAGCTTCCTGATGAGATTTTCAGGTTGAACACAGTCAAATGCCTTAGATAAATCACAAAACACTCCAGGGCGTCATGCGAATCCTCCCAGGCGTTATATATTTTTTAATAGTGCCACTCCTGCATCGGTTGTGGAACGGCCTTTCATAAAGCCAAACTGTTTACTACTAAGTAGCTCATTAATACAGAAATGGCTTAACATTTGACAAAGTATGATTTTTTCAAAAACTTTACTGAGTATAGGTAGTTTTTTTTTTTTTTTTTTTTATACCACTAAGGTGGCAAACAAGCTTACGGCCCGCCTGATGGTAAGCGGTCACCGTAGCCTATGGACGCTTGCAACACCAGGGGTATCACTTGTGCGTTGCCGACCCTTCAGAAATCTAATAACTTCTTTCTTGAAGAACTCCATACTGTAGTCCTTGCAGAAAACCTTGGCAGGGAGCTCATTCCACAACTTAAGCGTTCGCGGGAGGAAGTTTCTCTGAAACCGCACTGTACGCGACCATTTAGGTTCTAAAGTGTGAGAATGAATTCCCTGCCGATGGCGAGCGGTGCGATGGTAGAAAGTAGCCGTGGGCATCATTTCGAACAATTCCTCAGAACACAACCCATTGTACAAGCGGTAGAACACACACAGTGAGGCAAAGTCTCCCCTCAGACTTAAGGGCTCGATACCGCAAGTGAGTTTGGGATCGTCGACAATTCTCACAGCCCGTCGTTGAACCGAGTCAAAAGGGTCAAGCTGGTATCCGGGTGCACCTGCCCAGAGATGGCAGCAGTACTCCATATGGGGCCGAACTTGCGACTTGTAAAGTAACAACCTTTGCCCCGACGTGAAGTACTGCTTCGCTCTGTTGAGTACACCAAGTTTTTTGGACGCCAGCTTTACCTTATCTTGTAAATGATCTCGGAACTGAACATCGCTGGAGATGTCGACACCAAGGATCCCAATGCTCTTGGAGATGGAGAGGGGAGTGTTCTGGAATTGTGGGACCACAGTGAATGGAGTTTTCTTAGCGGTGAACGCGCACACTTGTGTCTTTGTAGGGTTGAATCGGACCAAGTTTACCCGTCCCCAGTCAGAGACCTGGGACAGTGTGGTCTCGATTTGAGACACAAGTTCTCCGCGGTTTTCCTCCACAACGGAACGAGGGATGTTGGCACGACCCGTGTAAAAAGCGTCTCCAGTACTGTCATCTGCATAGCAATGTATGTTGTTGATGTCCAACATGTCATTGATATGCAGTAGAAACAGCGTAGGAGACAGCACAGAGCCTTGCGGGACACCAGCATTAATGTCCATGCTATCAGAGCAACTACCGTCAACTACAGTTCGTATGCGTCTGCCGGACAAAAAGCTAGCCACCCATTTGCACAAACCCTCGGGCACTCCGTAAGATGGCAACTTCGATAGAAGACCGCGGTGCCAGACCCGATCGAACGCCTTCGCTATGTCCAGGCTACATGCCAATGCCTCCCCCTGACTCTCAATGGCTAGTGCCCATCGGTGTGTGAGATACACTAGAAGGTCACCAGTCGAGCGACCGTGGCGAAAGCCATATTGACGGTCACTGACCAGATCGTGTACTTCTAGGTATCTTAGAAGCTGTGTGTTGATCACACGCTCCATCACCTTAGAGAGGAGAGAGGTAATAGCGATAGGCCTGTAATTCGATGGATCTGATCTATCGCCCTTTTTGGGCACCGGGTGCACATTCGCAGTCTTCCATGTAGACGGAAATTGCCTAGTGTGGTAGGAAAGCGCGAAGAGGCGCGTGAGTACAGGACATAACTCAGGAGCACACTGCTTAAGCACCACTGCTGGTATACCGTCTGGCCCACTCGACTTATGAACGTCTAGAGAAAGCAACGCCCGCCTGACCTCCCGCTGCGTTATGGAGATTTCCGGCATGGACTTACCGCACCACGGTATAGTAGGTGGTACAGCGCCTTCATCGTTCATATTCGAGTTCGAGGCAAAGAGACTGCCCAGTAGATCGGCTTTCTCTTTAGCACTATGGGCCAAGTCACCATCGGTCTTTCGCAGTGGTGGTAACGACGACTGGCAGAAGTTCCCTTCGGCAGCTTTGGCAAGCGACCAGAAAGCACGACTTCCAGAAGGATAGCTCGCAAGTCGCCCACCTATTTTGCCGATGAATTGGAATTTTACTCTGGCAGTTGCTTTCTTACTGAACCTCGAGGCAGCATTTAATTTGCGTTTTAACTCAGAAATATTCGGATCCTTATTAAAACGAGCCGTGGTCCAAGCCTCATATGCATTTTGCTTAAGAATTTTAGCTTTTCTGCAAGACCTATTAAACCACGGTCGTTTTTTGACGCCGGCAGCTACTCGCGGGTTAGGAATATAGCATTCCAGACCAGCAAGGATTGTCTCAGTGACTGCGGCTGCGCAGACGTCAGGATCTTCTGAGTTAAAGCAGATCTGCCTCCACGGGTACGATGCGTAAAATTCACGCAATCCATCCCAGTCTGCCGACTTATAGTGCCACACACGACGCCAGTTAGTTGGCCCAGAAGGATCAGGTTGTGTGCATGACACTTGAGTCCGAACGAGACAGTGGTCCGAGGAGCCAAGAGGCGCATCCACTGAGACGGAGTACCCGTCCGGACGAGTAGTCAGCAGAAGGTCCAGTAAGGAGCTCGTATGTTCCTCTATATCTGGTATTCTCGTTGGAGAAAGTACCAGCTGAGAGAATCCATAGGTCAGAGCAAATTCATGAGCAGATATCCCAGCATAGTTATTGGTTCGAGAACTGAGCCACTCGCGATGGTGGGCGTTAAAGTCTCCCAAAATAACTAGTTCTGCTGTGGGATATTGCTCTAGAACTTTGTCAGTCGTCAAACTCAGGTGCGTGAAGAGTCGAGTTACGTCCGTGTCACCGCTATGAGACCTGTATAGGCACGCATAGATACGAGTGTGGCCGTCGTAATCTACGCGCACCCACAATATCGACAGGTCCCTGTCTTCAAGGCTATGAAGGCGGCGACAGCAGATATCCTCCCGGACGAACATACATACACCGGCACGACTCATAAAATTGTGTTCGAGTTTGTAGCCGGGATAATGAAGGTATGATGTGTCGGCCGGTCAGGATATCTGCGTCTCCGTTAGAAAAAGAATGGTCGGCTGCGCAGTTTCGAGATGGTGGTGGACTGCGTTAAGATTTGCGTGAATACCCCTGATGTTGCAAAAATCCACATTATATGTGGATGGAGTAGCCGCTGTGCAAACTCTTTTCTTTTTCTGTCTT
Organism: Apoda limacodes; assembly: GCA_946406115.1. Classification (NCBI taxonomy): domain Eukaryota; kingdom Metazoa; phylum Arthropoda; class Insecta; order Lepidoptera; family Limacodidae; genus Apoda; species Apoda limacodes. The sequence continues at coordinate 55,105,637 of OX291540.1, forward strand.
CTGGCCATAATATATATAAAAAAAAGTTACTAAGACTAAGGATGAGGATTCACTGCACAGACAGCATAGAGGACAAAGGGTGCGGTTCTAAGACTGCCGAAGCTCGCCACAGATGATACGGTTGCTGGCACGGCGGGCGGAAGGGCCCCTGATCCCCCTCTGTTGTAGTAGCCGGGTCCACTCCGGTCTCCTTCTCCGGCACGACTACCACTTCAGATACTTTACACAGGCTGGCGAATCAGCCTCCCAGGGCGGAGATTAAGTGATCCCTGGGTTCGGGATCCCGTTCAACCTGCGGGCGGCCAGCGGTCAGCCGTTTCATCAGGTCTCCCTGACCGCCGAACCAGCACGCCGCGTCTACGCCGAGTATGACAGCAACAAGCACCGCCGGTCCTCCGCTGTCCGCGCAGCGAATCCTCAAAGAGCTCTGGCAACCTTACTCACCGCCAGGAACACAACACTACTCAATGTTAGTGTTATTATGGCCGCGGTTTTCTGTAAGGTGGAGGTACTTCCCCAGTTCGGGCCGCTCATTCGAGCAAGTACTCGCTATGCCCTGCTTAGTTGTTCGGGTGGCTTATTCGAGCGAGTACTTGCAGTGCCCTACCTCTCTTAGTAGTATTGAAATAGGCCGAAAATTATTAGGATCTGTTGAACTACCCGATTTAAAAAGAGGTATAACTTTGCTAAGTTTCATCTTATCAGGAAACACACCACTATCAACACAACTATTAAATATAATGGCTAAGGGTTGTGCTATAACATGAATAATTGAATTGTGGTGTTTTCAATTTCTAATGTTTTAAATGTATTAATGATATCCGTAGGAATAATGTTTTTAAATACAAAGGGAACGTTACATTCAGGAACACTAGTTTTTAATAATTTTTCTGCTAAGATTGGACTTGAGTTTAGATGTTCAGTTGTTTTGAATGGGATATTCCTAAAAAACTGTTCAAAGGCAACTGCTACCTCAGAATTTGTTTTAAAACTAGCATCATCTACAATCAACTCAAAGTCCTGACAAGAATTCCTAGCTTTACCAGTTTTATTATTTATTATGTTCCATGTAGTTTTTATTTTATTTGTTGAATTTTTTACTTTATGTCTGAGGTGAATTGCTTTTGCAACAAGACAGACCTTTTTAAAGGTTTTTGAGTATTTTTTTAATATTCCCTAAATATTTGGCTATTATTATATGTTTTTTCTTTATATAATTCATACAGTTTACGCCTACTTTTATGAATACCTGGGGTTGCCCATTCACTAAAACTAAAGCGACTGGAAATAAGTTTCTTTTTTGCAGTAAATATTTTATTATACTCTGTAGTAATAGTGTCAAGAACAGTATTGTACATATCATTTGGGTCGCCATTATAAAGCAAATCTGGAAGTTAATGCATTAAGTTAGATTTAAATGATTCAACCCGTTTAGTTGTTATTGGTATAAATTTAATTTCCTTTTTAGTAATACTATTCTTTCTTTCTAAAACCACTAACTGTCTACAATGATCTGACTCTAGATTGCTTATAATTGATTTTTGAATTTGTTTTATGTCAGTAAATATATTGTCGATGCAAGTGGCACTGGATACAGCAATTCTAGTTGGTTCACAAAAGAAATTATTTAAATTAAAAGACTGAAATAAGGCAAGCAATCTGGTGCTTAATGAGCTATTTTCCGAAATGTTTATATTGAAGTCTCCACAAACAATGATTTGTTTATTGGAATTGCTGATTTTATTCAGCACTTCTTCCAAGCACAAGTTATAAGCTTCAGTCCAGGCTTTGGGGTCTTTGTGGCTAACCGGGTCTCCCAGATCCTAATACCTGGAGGCCTAATACCTAATACGTGCCTGGCCCTTTAAATTAGATTGTGCTTCACGCGGATACTCGGATGTTGGATCATCCGCTCTGGTGGTTGATTCCTGGCTGGCTTTTTGAGCCAAAGAATTGGCCACAAAAGACATTGGACGTTGTGGATCCCGTACCTGGTTTACGCACCTGAGTGTCGAGGTGAGGCCTCTGGCACGATGCAGAATCCTCGCTGCCTTAATTCAGCTCCCTTGACGAGCTCCTTTAAGGCAAGATTACCTAAACTATTTTTAATATTAATCTTCTTTAACAAAATGGATATATGCTCTTCGACAATCATCGGCATGCTGCGCTAACATGTTCGAACTATGAATGCTTCTCAGAAGTAAACCAATCAAAAATAAAGTATTTTAAAATGGTTATACTTTAAATTTCCAATAGAGAGTGGGAATAGTGTTATTTTTTCACACCTCATATTTTTAAGTTTAAAGAATAAAAGTTAAAAATGATGCTTAAAAAAGACGAGTAAAAACTTTACTAATTACCAGATACAAGTTACCAATTACTAGTTACTAGTTACCTACTAGATACAAATTTCCAGTTACCACAGCTTAACTATATATTGTTTTAGAATAACATTGAATATCGTTCCTTGTAAAATATCTATATATTTAATAAACAGTTGAGTGAATATAGATTCTACAATAAAAATGAAACTATAAGAAATAATATGCAAATATATATTTATTTTTGCTTTTTACTCACTCTTCTTTGTTGATACCAAAAGAGTTCCGGGTTGTGGTCGTTAGCATCATCGATGTTAGGTAAAGGAGATCAGTCGGGGTTCGAGACGATAGCGTCATCGATGTTAGGTAAAGGAGTTCAGTCGGGGTTCGAGACGTTAGCGTCATCGATGTTAGGTAAAGGAGTTCAGTCGGGGTTCGAAACGTTAGCGTCATCAATGTTAGGTAAAGGAGTTCAGTCGGGGTTCGAGACGTTAGCGTCATCGATGTTAGGTAAAGGAGTTCAGTCGGGGTTCGAAACGTTAGCGTCATCAATGTTAGGTAAAGGAGTTCAGTCGGGGTTCGAGACGTTAGCGTCATCGATGTTAGGTAAAGGAGTTCAGTCGGGGTTCGAGACGTTAGCGTCATCGATGTTAGGTAAAGGAGTTCAGTCGGGGTTCGAGACGTTAGCGTCATCGATGTTAGGTAAAGGAGATCAGTCGGGGTTGGAGACGTTAGCGTCATCGATGTTAGGTAAAGGAGATCAGTCGGGGTTGGAGACGTTAGCGTCATCGATGTTAGGTAAAGGAGTTCAGTCGGGGTTCGGGACGTTAGTGTCATCGGTGCTGGTAAAGGAGTTCAGTCGGTGTTCGGGAGTAAAAATAAATTCAAAAACACAACCATTTAAAAATAAAAACAAATTATAACATGGATTTGGCAATTTTATAGATTATTTTTCATAAAAAAATAAACTTATAATCTGAGCAATAATAAAATAGTTGAAAAAATTTTTCTATAAATATAGTATTTACTTGTATGTACAAAACATGTCTCACCTCGCCCACACCCACACACTATCTGTACAAAAATATAATTATATCCGTAGTTCTCACACCCACACTAACCCCGCTTGAATATACACTACTAAATTCGAACACAACACAAAGAGCCATATCGGAAAGTACTACAAAAATATATATAATATTATTAATTATGTCTTATTTTTGTTTATAATCATTTGTTGTTGTCACAATAAAATTTAATTTTATATTCATTTATTGGAAAATACAAGTATTTATATATGTTTTAATAATACACATTGTAAAACCTATAAAATATACGTGTATTATTAGTATAATAAGTAAGTAAAGTTATTTAGTTAAACATAGATATATAAAAATATAAAAAATTAATAAAGATTACACAAACAGCACCGCAACAGTTGAAAATTTAAAAGTTTCTAGAAGTAATTCAAGAAGATAGTAAGATTTGTGATTGATATAATTTGAGTCCAGGTTACATATTATTTACAATATGATCTCACATATGTGAGATGTTAACAACGTCGATTATCAAAAAATTGCAACTCTACGTTCAGTTTCTTGTTAACTTAAAAACATATTAAATATCATTAGTTTTATTAACGAAATATAATATTTTTGTGACTTAGCTCTTAGGCAGAGAGCATAGAGCATAGAGCAGTGTGAGAACGTCGGATATCGACACATCACTTTCAGAAGAACTTCTTCGCTTGCGCCTCCTTTCTCTCCCTGCAACAAACATCGTTTAATTATAATAAACTGTTCGACATACCTTTATGAATTACACCAGGGACGGAATAATATAATATATGTCGAATTGCCAGTTCCTGACAAACTATACGGTGTTACTCAAAATTGGTCAAAAACGAGACCCTTATAATATCATCATGGCCGTCCGTCCGTCCGTCCGTATGTCCGAATGTCCGTATGCTATATTTTTTATAATTCTGCCGTCTTGGCATCGATTTGAATATTACAGAAAGGTGTATTATGTAAACCGCCACACACTTTAGTAATATTTACGGATAACCACTCTTGGTAGGTAGCTCGTAGCTCGACCAGAAAAAATGATTCAGATTTGGTTTTAATTTAAAGAGAGAGCAAGGAAATAGATAAGGTTTTATTAAAAAGGTTAAAAAACAACGTAATAAAACCAATAAGACATTATAGTGCAACAAACTTTTCTGACCTGGCGCGCGGTCAAAAATCACATATTCACATCACAAATGACTACAGTCGCCATATTAAAATAGTGTAAACTTACGACACTAGCGACCAAACACCTAAGGTCAGAAGGTTAGAAAAGTTTGTTGCACTGTACATAATTTTGGTATTACATAAAGCCTTGAATTGCGGCAGTTGTTTATTTAGAGGCCGATATTCATAGCATATAATAAAAATATAATTTTGCCTTGTCCGTCTGGTCGTACGTTAAACCGTTATATTACATTTTCGTCATATTCGTACCGATTCTAAAGAAATTTTATTTATTCTTCCTTGTACCAGTTGTTTAATTTGTTATTTTGTTCTAACAGTAACTTTTCTAGTGCAATTTAACTCGCAAATGATTATGTAGGTGTGTTGACTTGTACAGTGAAGTAGGATTGTATGTAGTCGTGTTGACCTGGACATGAACAATGCACAAAAAGGCTCACTTGTAGAGCGCATAGAAGAACATGAGCGCCAGGTGCACGGCGAGCAGCACGGCCACCCCCGTCAGGGTGACGCACGAGGGACAGCCCGCAACCGGCGCCGTCACCTGCGCTTGCGCCGCGCCCGGACTAGATATCCTGTGCACACAAAACTAACTGATAAAGTCACGTGCATTATCTTTATTCAGATAGGCTTCCGCTTTTAGGCACAAAGTCACGTGCATCTATATTTATTTATTGTAAGACCAACAGTTACTAAAAACTAATCTATATAATACAATAATAATATATATAAAATACTAAATAAGTTGACTAAAATTTTAAATGAACCATTTATAGGACCGTACAAATAGAAAGCGGCTTAAAAATTGTGTTATGAACATCAAAGTGACAATAGAGTTAGAAACTTCCTCCCGCGAAAGCTTGGGTTGCGGAATTAGCTCCCTGTCAAGGTTTTCTCTAAGGATTACAGTATGGGGTTCTTCAAGAAAGAAGTTATTGGATTTTTGAAGGGTCGGCAACGCGCGGGTGATACTTCTGGTGTCAAGCGCCCATAGGCTACGGTGACCGCTTACCATCGGGCGGACCGTAAGCTCGTTTGCCACCATAGTGGTATAATATAAAAATAAAATTAAAAAATATGACAAAATTTCGGCAGCTAGTGCAATAAAAACTATTAGATACAAAACGGAATGGCAATTTTTAAAGATAAATAATGTCAGATATTTCGCGGCGTTTCTTTCTACGAACCGGTAGTAGGTTATGTTTTTTACAAATTTGAATGTACATATTAGAATCGTAGTTTATTTGTAGTCGATAGCGCATATATATATACTCACTCTTATATATAATACATTTATTTTGAACGTTTTCGATAAGCGACATCTTCACATTATACAAAGTATTCTAAATTTGAGATCCATATTCTAAATTGCTGCGTACAAATGAACGATAAAGGATTTTGGAATCATGGTAAATACCTTAGTCATGAACGGTTGTTAGACATTGTATTGTAGACGTTTGTAGACGCCGTTCAGCGCGTAGTTGGTGGAGAGTATATTACATTTTCGAGTACGTGTGGCCACAGAACATTTGGATGTTAAGATCGAGATTATTTACAGCACAGTAGTTCTCAAGGATAGGTTTCCGCTTTTAGGCAGAGTCACGGGCGTTATCTTCCAGAGAACTCGTTTGAATTGACAAATGTTTTATATGTCTTTTTTGTAATTAGTAAAGTCGTCGAGTTGAGAAACTCTATTTTTTAACATTTACAATTTGACGAGTGGTGCGATACCCGTTACGTTTACTTACTACTTCACGCTAATCTAAAATGTAACCGTATCGATATATGCACCTATAGATAACTCACCTCTGCGCCACTCCGTTCACCGTCTGCTTGAGTTGGTTCAGGCTATCCCGCATTTCGCCGAGAAATTGCGGGTCGATTTGTCCCGCGGACCCGGTTCCCGCACCGAGACCGTCCGCTTTGCGGGACACGTCAAGTATGTACCCTCTAGAAAAATTAAAGAGCGTCTAGTTATTTGTGGAAGTCGGGAGATCGGCGATCCGAGCGTGACGGGTTGCAGGTTGCAGATTGAGAGCAGAACTGAAGTTCGACTTTGCGTTTGCCGTCGGGTCGCAAACACGCGATTCGGAAATAACTAATTAACGGACTTTATGAAGAAATCGAGTTTAGTATTTTTAATTCATATTTAAATCAGTGCGAGCAGAAGACGTCTACTCACTTAAGCTCTGCGATGGTGTTGATAGCGAGCTGGTTGCCCGAGACGAGCGCGTCCCACTCGGCGCGACCCATCGGCATCGACGGCATCTGTGCGACGAAAGTAAGTACGACGTCGTATTAAGTTAAGTATAATATAGTAGCCCGGTCAAGTAAGCCCGAAAAATAGAGGTACTGCATAAATTCCCAAGAAGCTGAATTTTAACATGAACGTTAGGGATACCATTATAATGAAATTGTGAAAAGTCCCCATCGATCTCATGTGTGCAAAAAATTTTATCCAAGGTCAAGTTCGAAAAATGGGTTTTTAGATGTTTTAGTGAAACGATTAGTTTTGTGATAAAAATAGGTCAGACAAAATTGAAGATCATGCAATTAACTATAAAAAAATGTCGTTACACTAGTTTCCTGAGAAAAGCTATTCTAAAGGCCTAATTACCCTTTTGGATGCATTTTTTTTTTCTGTTCGCCACAGATGAAATGTATGCCATGATCAGAGAACTATATAAGAATTCTACATAAGAAAAAAATAGGGGTCTAACCCATAACTATACCACAGTATAACGGACTGAATAATTGCTATTATTATTTTGCACGCATTATTTTTAGTTTTAAAAATACTAGCTTTTGCCCGTAATTTCTTTCTCTGATGCTAGTTAATCTACTTTTCAAGTTTCATCAAAATCAGTTTAGTGATTTAGCCGTAACAACGTAACTGATAATAGGCTAGGAATTAGGGATAAAAAGATTAAGTGGTTGGTCTTTTAACGTTTATTAAGTATGTCGGCTCTGTGGCTCAGTTGGTAATCGGTTGACTGTTAAATCGAGGGGCGTGGGACATTACCCGCACAAGATAAATATTTATGTGATAAACATTTGTGTTTGTCTAAACACTGGTTATTTTCCATGTATAATATGTATGTATGTGAAAAAAAACTATACCCGGGTACCTATTTCTATCCGTTTTACTTAATTTGGGACCAGATAGCGCTGTGTGTAATGTTATAGACTTTGCCAGCGGCTGCGCCCGCCCTAAATTCGGTTATCGGCGTGGGACTCCTTTATTTAATCACAGTATTAACACTGTGATTTACTCCTTAATTACACTAATGAAGTTTGCTGTATATATAGCTATAGTTCGTTTAAGCTCGGTTATAGTTATTCCCGTGGGAACTTTTTGATTATTTGGGGATAAAAAGTAGCCTATATGCTATTACAGGACCTTACCTATATGTATGGCAAGTTTCATCCCGATCCGTCCAGTGGTTGAAGCGTGATCGAGTAACAAACATCCATCCATACAGACAAACTTTTACATTTATAATATTAGTAGGATTATGCGTACAGGGTGTGACTTAGGTTGCTATTGAGTGGCCTACTCACTCGGTACTGCTTACATTTTTTATTTTATTGTGCTCTTGTGATGCGTATTTATAGCGTCTTCGCGGCGTCCATATTGTGTGCATTAAGAGAGACACTAATAACGTAAACCGCGCACGAAACTATGAACTAAATAGGGTGGGATGGAATGAGGTAGCAAATTCCTCTATCACCACTGACCTGTCACACAACATTTTGACTTCATATAATGTGCTTTATCTTTGCAGTTTATGTACGTCCGATGTTTGTTACGACTTGACTTCCCCTACTGGACTCTGTTTACGTTTTGATTTGTGACCTGGCTGCGTTTAATGGACTGTGTAAGATTGCTTTTACGACTTGGCTTTCCCTACTGGACTCCGTTTACGTTTTGAATTGTGACCTGGCTGTGTATAATAAGCTGTGTACAATTGTTACGCTTTCCTTTCTGGACTCCCTTTATGTTTTAGATTATGACCTGGCTGTATTTATTGGATTGTACAGTGTACAATTATTTTTACGACTTGGCTTTTCCTACCGGACTCTTTCTACCGGATTCATTCTCGGCACGTGGACAGCAGAAGGCCAGACTACTTGCGTAGAAACCCACGTTACAAAGAGTAAAAAAGGATTAATGGCAAATCCTTGGGACATTTCTTATTTTTCTTGTCAAGCTTTGCCTATCAAATATCACAAAAAGATTATAAAACATCATTCATACTAACAATAGTTAAAACATACAAGAAACAACGCACTACACGTTCTACTACACCGTACTATACACACAATTGTCGACAACTTTCTATAGAAACGCCTGAAAGATATCATTGTTACGAATGCGACATAAATATTGTCTACTCTATACATCTCGGTAAGGTTACGGGTCACAGATAATTTTTTTTGCTTTTATTGACTTCCTAAATAGTTCTTATATCAAAGACTAGGATTTATTTTAAGAAATCAGGTGTCTGGAAGTCAGAAAGGGGAGTTATAGGAGATAGAGAACAATCGTGACAAAGGAATTAGTTCCCCTATCCCATTACGTACATAGCTTCATTATTAGTGTGGCTTTGACTCTTTCTCCCTTACCACTCTCTCTCACGTGCTTAAAAACGTGAAAATACTATGGTCTTACTATTTCTATTCCTATTTCCCATTCTGTCTGTCGTTTCGACGTTGTTACGGCTAAATCACTGAACTGATTATGATGAAACTTAGAATGAAGATAGATTACCGTCCGAGGATAGACAAAGGGTATATTAGTAAAGTCCACGCGAACAATTTACGAGGAAAAGCTAGTTTTTTTTAAACAAAAATAATGGCTTCCAAACAACTCAACCCAACTATTCAGCCTGTGATACTGTGGTGTGGTATCGGGTTAGAGACCTAATTTTTTCTTATAGAGTCCTCTAAATATTAACTAGACTTCATTTCCGCAAGAGAAAAAAAAATTGCATCACCTATCCATAAATTTTTGGGCAATGGCTTTTACGAAAGTTGTATTTCCCATAATATGCAATACGCGTTTTTTAACGTGGTTTCCCCATAGGGTAGAGTAGGCACACTCCACGGTCCTCCTCCAAGATTATAATATTATATCATTAATCCAGCATATATCTATCAAGCGTCCAGGCTCCGGCGTCCGGCCTAAGTACGTCCTAGCGTGGCCTACAATTGTGAAACACGACAAACAACGTCTAGTGTTCCATCATGTCAGCGTATACCGCTTCCGTTTTTTTATTGAATGACCACGGAGGTATATTTGACATTCGTGCAGCGAAGGCCGGTGGTACTACTGGACGATGAGTATGTACGTAGTAGAGTACCCACCTGTCCCGGCGCGGGCGGCTGTCCCGGCGGCAGCGGCTGTCCCTGCGTGTGACTGTACACCGCCGTCAGCATCGATAGGGAGTTCATCTGTTTGCCGATCACCTGACGGAGAGAACATACGTTTTAGACCCTCAAAAATAGAACACAAATTTGCACATAAAATTTTCGACGATTTACCGACAAAGGCGAATAATTTATCAAGTTTAACCATATCCCAATGACAATGGGACATGGTGACAATGACAATAATTTGTCAAGTGTATCTACCTCCCAATGACAATGGGACATGGTGACAATGACAATAATTTGTCAAGTATATCTACCTCCCAATGACAATGGGATATCGTGACAATGACAATAATTTGTCAAGTATATCTACCTCCCAATGACAATGGGATATCGTGACAATGACAATAATTTGTCAAGTATATCTACCTCCCAATGACAATGGGATATCGTGACAATGACAATAATTTGTCAAGTATATCTACCTCCCAATGACAATGGGATATCGTGACAATAACAATATATACCTACATGTAAAACAGATTATTAAAAATACCATTTGTAAGTTCTTAGAGTATGATTTATTGTTATTAGTTGATTTTCACTTACAGACCATGTGCATGACCAGAAATATTACTATTCTTGTTTTGTCTCATTGACGGGTAAAGCGAAACCCAACTATGATTAAAAAGAGGAATGACGATAACTTACCACAAATTGTACTGGTAGGTACTGTTGTTGCACTTACGTGTCTGTCCTGATGCCTATAAAAATAGGAATGACGATAACTTACCACAAATTGTACTGGTAGGTACTGTTGTTGCACTTACGTGTCTGTCCTGATGCCTATAAAATGATGATGATGAATATAAAAAAACATTAATTGGTAGTTTTAAATTTTCAATATCATGTTCATTACAACTTTCCATTAAATATACTAAAAGTCCCCATCGATACCTTTTGCGCTCGCGCCGCCATCTTGGAAAAAAGGTACCCTTATTTAGTGTTTTGCTTATATCTCTGCAATAGTTATTAATACAGTAAAATCGTGTATGCAAAAACTATATCTTATTAAATTTCCTATAAAAAAGCTAAGATATATTATTTTTGTATCTCCAATAATTTAGCTGTAATCCGACATTGAATAGCACATTTTTAAATTTTTTTGCTGTCGATATACAGTTTTGTTTCTGTTTACTCCAGAATCCTTCAAATATATTTCTAAAAACTAATTAATAAAAGAAAGATCGATGGAGATGGTGAGAACGCAAGAGAAGGAGAAAAGGAGAGAAAATGAAGGGGCAGATGCATTATGTGACATGATGTGTGCGGGGAGGAACGGCTTTCGGGTCCGCTTGGTAAGTAAAATAGCGAACAGCTAAGACCGCAGAACCATCGGCCGATCACAATCTCATCTGATTCCGATTAAGACTTAGACCACTTATCCTCAAAAGCGAACTGGGAAAAATTCAAAAAGGATTTTTTTTAAACCACTAATGAGGCAAACAAGCTTACGGTTCGCCCGATGGTAAGCGGTCACCGTAGCCTTTGGACGCTTGCAACACCAGGGGTATCACTTGCGCGTTGCCGACCCTTCAGAAATCTAATAACTTCTTTCTTGAAGAACCCCGTACTGTAGAAAACCTTGGCAGGGAGCTCATTCCGCAACCATTTCTCTTAAAAGAATCAGCTTACCGCAAAATACTTATTAATATAACGATCGGGGTCATTTTCATTTTGATAGCCTGCGGAACTTGGTCTACAAGACGACAGGTAGATAGGCAAGCGGCGCGCGGCGGGAGAGCGCATCTCCTTTTGACCTCTCCGTCAACCTCGCGAATATGATTGGCGTCTGTTGGTTCAGTGCTTTTAGGCGTCGTAAAACGCAGGATTACTTTAGACGTTTAAAGGGAGGCATGGTGCTCAGGTTGTCGACTTCAATAGCTTTATAGCTCCCGTCAGCCCGGAGTCCGGGCTAGATCCCTTCCGTCAGGTTTTCGTGACTGCTTTGACAAACTACATCTGTAGTCTCCTTGACACTTTTGTAGGAGTTGTTATAACTGTCCTCGGCAGAGGGATCGTCGTGCGGCGTTAGACTATCTTATTGGTTACTTATGTCCTCGGGCGCAGCTGATCGCTTGTTAAGAGCACTCGCTGATAGTAGCGTAGCTTAGTGACTGGTAAGAGATTAGAAGGCTACTTCAATTTGTAATGAGATTTAATGAGAGCGAAGATGCGGTCTAGATGCCGTAAGCTGATAAGCTTATGAGGGCTTTCTTGGATTTGTCCGAGCCACCATGGGAATCTGAGGGACATAATAACGAGAAGAAGGTCAGAACAAAATCCGTTTAAGTTAAGTCAAAGCAAAACTTAGGTTTACGCTCTGTAAAAGCGCTATGGCAAGTATTTCCAGCCTGTCATTTCAAACTCAAACTCAAATCAAACTTTATTCAAGTAGGTTTCTTAGAACACTTTTGAATCGTCAATACAATGTAAACAATGTTTATTTCTGCTAGCAAGAAGTTCCATCTAAAGTAGTAATACAATACTTTGATAATTAGCTAAATAGTATACAATATGTACCGAAACACTTATTAGGTAATAAAAAATAAGTTAGTAAGCTACTAAAAACAAAGTCAAACACGTCAATTTTTTCACCATGTGAATGTCAAATATCGGTAATCGAGTGAAGGAATTTAGATATTTAAGAGAATTCCGATATTTAATAGTACTAGTGGCTTTAGCGCCATCAAAAATATATTTTTGCACAATCATATGTACATACATACATTTACATATACTTAAAATTATTGACCTTTTCACGGTGAAACCACTGTACCGATCAAGATGAAATTTGGCATGCAGATAGTTTTGAGTCCCGAAAAAAGGACATAAGCTACTTGAAAACGTCAAGTATAAATAGTTTAGTAATTGAGGAGTTGCCGTTGAAATCCTACACCGATGACCGAATACTAAGAATACAAAGAAGTTTGCAAGAGCAGACCAGCCTCCACAGCGGCACCCGTTCACAAGTATGACACATGAATCAGCCACCGCTTCGCTCAACCATGTTTTAGGGAACTTAACGACCCGACGCACATGCCACCACCGCTGAGACTTTGAGAGAGCATGACTCACTCAAGCAACTCCAATAAAACTTCGATTGTATTAGTTACAATGTGTGTAGTAAAGGAACAAAATATAAATCCGATTCATATGGAGATTTACACACACAAGTTTACATTTAACATTACAGGGCGAACACACGTACTCTGAACTTAAAACTGATTTATATTAAAACACGGTGTACAAAATTGATACTACTAGAAAAAATATACATATATGTATTAACTTACATAGGTACAAGTATAATAATAAAATAAATATAATATTAATAACCCGCACGAATCCACCATCGGCCGCCCAGCGCCAGAGAGGTCCAAATGCGAGAGGGCGCATCACACAAACGTGCACAAATACCCATATGCATACACATACTCACAGACGTTGTATATCATGAAGTAGCCCAGCTCCCACACGACAGTCCGGCAACAAATGCACACCATTTAACGTACTGTCCCTTCGGAAACAAGCCTAAGGGAAGAAGAAGTGACAAGAAACTTCCCGGGTATACACCTGTTACCATCAATCACGCAGGGACCAGACCAACCGAATACACAAAATCTATGCAAATATGTGCAAACACACATACATGTACACGTCCACGCGCTACACCCACCCCCATCCAGAACCCCCGCAACACCAAGCAGCCGACGGTGGATGACTATCCATGGTGCATCCCCTGATCGAATTGGTATTATTAACGGCTAAGAGGAGAGTAGCTGTCTTTAGAGCTATATTGTTAAATTCGAGTATGTCAATCAGTCTGCAGAGAACTTTGTGAATGTTAGTATTGCATTACTATAAATGGTGCTTCCTAACCATTTACATGCAGAGTCACGTAAATTGGAATAAGTTGCCTAAGTCTTTATGGGATGTGAGGCATACCTACGAGATGATGATCAGCCGACGGCTGGTCATGACTAATCGGTATTGATAGCCGGTCGTGGCTTTTTGGTGGTACTTATAACCACCAAGTGGCCCCAAAACACGTTTCGACCCAGCCATACACAATATGTATAATAGTAAAATAATGCATTTGCCTCTTTCCTCCCCTTACCTTCTTCTCTCTTTCTCACCCTCCCATCTGTGTCTCTCTTCCTCTTGTTAGTTTCACGAAATAAGTAAAAAAAATTTGATAAATTTTGGAGTTAACAGAAAACAAACGGTATATGGACATCAAAAAAATAAATAATTTGCTTCGTTGATTCGCCGGATTACAGTTATAACACTAGAGATACAAAAATAAAATATACATTAGAGCTTTTTAGGAGGATATTGAGTAAGCTATAGTTTTCACATACACATATTTTTCGTATAAGAATTGCCGAGATGTAAGCAAAAACTTAAAAAAAGGTACTTTTTTCCAAGCTGGCGGCGCGAGCGCAACAGCTATCGATGGGGACTTTTAGTATGTTTGACAGGAGGTTTTAATGAACTTGTACACCAAAATTCAAAACTCTACTGATTAATGTTTTTTTAGACTAAAAATGTAGGTATCTGATTTGACTGTACTATATCTTAAAATAGAATTTTACTTAAAGCATTCTCTACACACACAGCTAACTCAAGATTTAGTATTACATTAAAAGGAGCGCTAGCAACTGCGCTCCTATGAAACGTATTTCAGTACATACTTAGAGCTAAAATCAAAGAGTGTGAAAGAGAAAGTTCGACACAGTCTCACGCGTGAAACAGAAGATTTTGTATGTAAAATTAGCAAAGTGTGGATTGCCGTTCCTTGGGGCCGATCGCGCTAAATGGGAAAAATAACGAAGGTTTGTAATTCGATTGCAATCTAGTTCTGATCGTGATCGAGTTACGATTCAGTTTTGCGAAATTTCGTATCGCGCTAAAGTTCAAACGTCAACCAAAGTTGAATTAGAACTAGATCTTAACCATATCAGAGGCGTTAGAGATGTGACCCTAGTATCCGACGGCGCCGCGCCGGCGCGCTGTTGCCGCTCTTAGCATAACAAATGTATCCGTGCCCGCGAGTTTTTTTGACTAACAAATGAAAGAAGTACAAACCTACATAAACAGTCTGTTTATTGTCTAATAAGTAACTATAGCAAAATAAAACGTGATTATTGTGATGTGATTGTTTTTACAGTGCCAAAATATTTCAGAAATTCAGCTTGAAATAAAGACAAAGGGTACCTAACAAAAATGTGTCACGAAAGCATACACGCACGACGCGCGTTTGTAAGTCTAAATACCTATGCGAATAAATTTTTAATTCCCTTTCATTTAAGCAATTCCTTTTCATTAAAAATTGTCACGAGCCGCCTCTGATCACACATTCAAAATACTAGTCGCTAACAAAATGCCACTGCATAAGCGTAATGCTACTTTCATTAAAATTATACTTCGATGTTACATCCTCAAGATTTAACAATAACTAGGTAGTCCGCTCTTAATGTACCGCATCGTCATACAGTTTGGATATATAGATTAGCTAAAAAAAAAAAACAAAATTAAGACACTCAGTTGTTCGTTCACTTACCAGTCAGTCGCTCCGATACACTTCATTCGTTTTTCGTGTATGTGCAGCATCGTCTACACCTATTTCTGTTGTTAAACGAAAATAGTGAAAGTGCTGTTTAAATACACCGCAAGATGGGAAAAAGAAAACACAAACACAGTGATAAAGATATACGTCGCAGAATTCAACATTTAGAAGCAGAATTATATCA
Source organism: Apoda limacodes (assembly GCA_946406115.1). NCBI lineage: Eukaryota > Metazoa > Arthropoda > Insecta > Lepidoptera > Limacodidae > Apoda > Apoda limacodes. Next base: position 55,121,399 of record OX291540.1, read on the forward strand.
CGAGAAAAGACGACACCACCAAGGTTAGTAATAAACTACCCTCATCTTAAAATATATTTTCTTTGTGCATACTTATGTTATAAAATTGGTCTAGTAATTATAATTATTATCCTAATGTGGTAATACGAGATATTACCCTGACAATAAAATTTGGTTACTCCTAAAAGTGATGATACGCGATATCTTCCTGGGGCATATACCATCTACCATACTTTCTTAACGTGGTAGTACGCGATACTATCCTGAAAATAATACATTACATGTCTTACGGACCGATGCAGAAGATCAAGTACGTCGTCATCCGGCTCCCTCGCGAGCACTATGATGATGTCGGAGCGAAAGCAACAAATATAGGACGGAAGTTTCTGATGGAATATACTTCAGGCGCAGAAAATATTTCCGACTGCGAGAACGAGAAAACACGTACAAGACTTCAGTCGATGGTTCAATTAATAATAACTCCAATTGTCTCACCGCGCACTACTCCACAGACTTCGACACCTTTGCCAGGAATAGCTCACACTTCTCAGCCCCTTGTGCCTAATGACGACATACCGTCAACTTTCGACGTCCCACAAGAAATCCTAAATATTCTTGACGAAGCCAAAAAATTAGAGCAAGCACTGGGTTAGGAAGGGCAGAGGGAAATCTATGAAGTTGGAGAACGGAAATCCTCATAGATGGACTGGCTAAAGAACAAAAGGAGAGGCTAATTGAAAAAATGTTGATACCAGAAAATTTCATATTGGCTCGTGCACCTAAATTGAACGCAGAGGTAGGTGCAGTTCTCAATGATTCTGCAAAAAATCGTGACAAACGATTAGAAAAACGTCAGAACCAATTAGGCTCTGGCTTAGCGGGGCTTGTAAATCTCACTAAAGATTTAATAAAATCTGATATGAATAAATTAGATATTATTAAAAATATTTCAGAAGTGAGCCAAATACTTTTTCATTTACTTATACTTTTGGATAATAGATGCAAGCTTATTATACCGTTATTAGATAAAAAGTTCTGGAATGCAATACAAGGAGTAAAGAGAGATAACTATTTATTCGGCGAGAAATTAGGTGAGAACATTACAAATACAAAGGACATAGAAAAATCCAGCCAACATATAAAGAAACCGGCTCCAACCCAGGTAACGTTTCAGCGCAAGCCAGCAGCAGGAAACTCGAGAGCGCCTCCTCGTCGGCAGAACAACGGGAAAGCAGCCCCAGTAGCGACGACTAGATACCAGCTGCCAGCACAGGCGAGGAGGCACACAACGCACGACAGAAGACGCAGATATAGGTACCCCATGCCGGCCGCATACAACACTTTCTTTATAACTGGTTGCTCATCACAAACGATCCTATTATATTATCATATGTTAGTTAGTTGGACTTATGTTTTCCGCACTTAGCCTCATGATAGGGTCATTGTACGTAGGTAACCAGTTCGTTCCATTGGTTACTCATACCAGCCCATTATCATACGTTAAGGGTTACAAAATACCATTTCGTTACCTAATATTTCAAAATGCCGAACCCATAAACCCACCATTTTCAACAAAGGATATGACATGTGCTATTAAAATACTAATTGCGCTTAACGCTATTTCCCCGTGCAATGACACACGAGGGCAGTACATCTCTCCAGTTTTCCTAACTCCTAAAAATAATGGAGGCTTTCGATTCTTCCTAAACTAATCCTAAGGCTAAATAAATTCGTAAATACTTACCACTTTAAGATGGAAGACATACGCACGGCCTCTAAGCTTGTATCCAAACATGCTTACATGGCTACAATTGACCTAAACGAAGCCTACTTTTTAATACCAATAAAAACCTCTCATAGAAAACACCTTAGGTTCAGATTTAATCAATTATACGAATTTAATTGTTTGCCTAATGGTCTCTGTTCAGCACCGTTTGTCTTTACAAAGCTTTTAAAGCCCTTATTAACCCTATTAAGAAGTAAAGGCCATACATTAATAGCCTACCTTGATGACATATGGTGCATAGCGCATGATTATAACACCAATGTATGCCAAGATACTGTTAACACTGTTATCAAAACCTCTCCCTAAAATTTCCCATGCCCAGCTTTTAAATCACTTTCGCCCCATCTCTATTCTCCTTTACTTATCAAAAACTGCTGAAGCGGTTGCACACAAGCAAATCTCTGTTTACATTCATAAAAACATTATATTAAGCTAATTTCAATCCGGCCCAGGCCATAGCACATCCACTGCTTTATTAAAAGTGACAGAAGATATTAGAGAAGGGTCGGAAGAGTCCCTGGTTACCGTATTGGTTTTGATTGACTTTTCAAACGCTTTTAACACTGTCGATAATGACATTCTTCTTGCTACCCTTTCTTACCTAAAGTTTTACACACCGGCTCTCAATTGGTTCTCTTCTTATCTCAGTGGTCGCCAGCAAGCAACCCGCGCCGATCGAAATCTTTCAGATTGGTGCGATTTAGTAGCTGGCGTTCCCCAAGGCGGTATTCTTTCTCCTATATTCAATTCTATATTCCTATTTTCAATTTTATCGATCTAGTTACTACAAACATCAAAGTCAAAGTCAAAATGTTTTATTCAAATAAGGATTTTACAATTACTTTTGAATCGTCAAAGTTATGAAATATTATTTTTTGAAGCCTCCCACCCTCCCTCCGGTTCACAATGTTGTTGATTTCTACCGAGAAGAATCCGGCAAGAAACTCGATAGTTAATCTTTGAAAAAAATCATAAAAACTAAAAATACAATCAATGTTTTAAATAAAAAATTTTAGGTCTACAATTTTATATTATTTCCATTTTAATTTGGTTTATCTATGCATCCTGTAATTGAGCATCTTCAGTCCCAAGGATTTTTATCAATAACATCAAATGCTCTTACCATGTATACGCGGATGATTTGCAACTCTACACTCAATGTAAAGTCACTGAAATTGATAAGGCTATTACTAAGATTAATAACAATCTTACACACCTAAATAAATGGTCAGAAAACTTTGGCGTACTTGTTAACCCGGCTAAATATCAATCAATAATCTTAGGTAGTTCTCGTCAGCTCGCTAGGTTGGATACTAGCACTCTTCCACCATTATTGCTGGATAAAACTGTTATACCACTTACAACGGAAGTAAAAGATTTGGGCTTGACTTTAGATAGTACTCTCAGCTGGAGTAAACAAGTAACTTAAATTTGCTCTAAAGTTACTGGAATATTACGTGCATTGTACAGATTAAAGCATTTTTTACCTATATGCACCAAGACATTACTAATTAACACTCTTGTTTTACCGGTAAGATAATCAAGATCTTCTTAACAACATGGATCGTCTCCTAAACAATTGTATTCGCTTCATTTTCGGCTTACGCAAGTATGACCACGTCACCAACTTCCGTTCAAAACTCAAATGGTTACCTATTCGCCAACCCAGTTTTCTATTTTATACGATTGATCCACCCCAGTATCCTTGAAATCTAGGTTTCAGTATCTGGGAGACACTCACACCCTTAATCTTCGCTCGTCAAACAGGATGATGTTAAAAATCCCATCCCATAGTACCAGCTTTGTATCAAACTCCTTTACTCTTCAGGCATGAATAAATGTAAGCCTTTATTTGGCAACACCTACAAAGCTTTTCTGTTAACCAATGATCGACTGGTAGAGAATGCCTTTAAACATTAAGTCCTCCATTTGTACATAATATTTTTATATAGTAGGTAATAAAGAATAAATAAAAAAAATAATAGCAAGCGACATGCGTCAACATCCGCTGCCAAACGATATGGCGTCTATTGATTTGATAAAAAAGACAGCTGGCTGGACTGGCAACTCTAGTTGCTTCGCCAAATTATATAATCGCCTGTTCTTGACACAGAACTCAATACGGCTTTTGCTGAAGCAATAATTAATAAATGATTTAATTTGTAATATTGAAAAATCTATGCCTACCTCACATAAAAAAAAAACTTTGGGGAGAGAGGAGATCTAATCGAGACATATAAAATCCTGACATGCACTTACAACCTACCTAACATACGTGACATGTTTGTCTTGAAGGATGCAAACTCTCATGGGCACTCAAAAAGACACCATCTTACTATCACGCGCTTCAGATCAGAAACCAATATTGCATACCACTTTCTGAGTAATTGTGTTGTGGAAACTTGGAACAGATTGCCGGCCAGTGTAGTTTCAGCCGATTCAGTCAACTCTTTTAAAAATGGACTAGACAAATGGTTTAAAGACTTCAAGTGTGTGGACTTACAAGAATGACATATTAAGTGAATAATATTTTAGTAAAAAGGACTAAGACATTTCCATCACTTTAGATAGACACACCAGCATCTCATGCTGCTCGTCTATAATTTTAATAATAATAATAATAATAATACCTGCATAGTAATTATAATATCTAAGAAATTATTGTAATTACACAACTACACAATTATAGTAAATTAATACAATAAATAGCATTCATGATTTATATAAGTCTCTTTTACTCTGCAAACAAAAATCTAAACATCTACCAAGTTATAGTTAGTTCTATTCTTGAGGATGTAACATCGAAGTATAATTTTGGTTGAAAGAACTTACCTTAAGTGAATTTCAGCCAGAATTATATGAGATGTTACATCTGAAGAGATTTAAATTCCCACCCAAACCCGTCTAATGCAGCTTACAGTAAACCGAAAGCGGCGTCGACAACAGCCCTAACGTCGCAGACTAAAAGTTCCTGAATACTCTAAACGAATGACGTGTATCGGGGCGACTGACCAGTAAGTTAACGAACAACTGAGTGTCTTTTAATTTTGTTTTTTTTTTTAGATAATATATATATCTAAATTGTGCGACGATGCGGTACATTAAGAGCTGACTACCTAGTTATTGTTAAATCTTGAGGATGTAACATTGAAGTATAATTCTGGCTGAAATTCACTTAAGGTAAATTCTTTCAACCATAAATTAAAGCACAGAATAATTTGCTTTTAATAATAGGTTATTTTATGCATAGACTACTACAGACTTGTCAACTAGTAGTGTTGCCTGAAAACGCTACGTCTGTAAAGCGCGTTCCAGATAACAACGGCTGGTACAAAACAATTACGAAGACGAGTTGATTATTTCATCGCCTGTTATACGTTTATGCAACAGTTGTGGCGAACCGGAGAACTGGACAGAACAAATGAAACCGCAGTTGCAGTGGCAGGTGTAGGTGGTAGATACTATCATAATAGAAAACAAGGATTTTAAGTTATTATAATAAACGAGTAGGAAACGGTATGGAATAAAGTTATATAATTGTAATTGAACTGACAATGATGTAAAGGATAAGTGGGTAGCTGCCAAAAAAGTACATGTTTTGTACCTTACTGATTTAAAATTCAATATATATTTAATAGTTTTATTAATGCAATAAATAGTTAATTGTGAAGCTCACCTGCCAATAACTTTCACATTATATTTTCACTGGTTATAATTTAATATATTACAAGTTTCATAAAGTGACCTTTGGACTCTATACACCTAACACTATGGACCTGGCAAATCAGCTTATTAAAGTTCAAGAAGCTATGGAGACTATAAGGAATAACTTCTATAAGGATCTGACATCTTTTGAGTCCCGCATTACAACTAAGTCCACTAGTAACACATCCTCATCACCAGATTTGGGCACTTTGTCGTCAGAATTTAAACACTTTAAAGTAAAGAGTACACTATGGACATGATGAAGGTTTTGTGGTCTCAATTCGATCTTGTAATTTCTGCTAAAGATGACATTGAAACTAGGTCCAGATTTAAAATACTCTTGTTTCATGGAGTCAAGGAAGATGTTAATGAAGTTTGCTCAGACAAAATAGCCAGCTCAATTTCAAATCCGCTCAAGATTGATACTTTTTCATCCAGCTGCATTGTGATGTGTCACAGACTTGGGAATCCTAATCCTGAGCGACCCCGACCCATCTTGGTAAGGCTTCAAAATTATAACGTTGGTAACAACATATGGCGTAATAAATCTATGCTCAAAGGTTCATCTACAACGGTTACGGAATTTCTCACTAAATCCAGGCATAGACTATATGTTGAAACACGTAAAAAAATATATATGCATCGTTGCTGGACTCAAGATGGTCGCATTGTGGTGTTACTTCAAAATAACACGCGTCGGAAAATCAATTCGATGGCGGATCTCGTGAAACTTTTGAAGGATCGCAATGAACTGCATCGCATTGAAGACAAGAAGAATGTTAGCCCGAAAACTAGAAGGCAAAAGGCCAACAAGAATGCTAAATAAAATGTATCAAGTTCGTCTTGAACTTGAAGTCTGCATATGGTCTGCATGCACCGCCATTCATTTGCTTCCTGTGTAATGTCACTTGTTCTCGAATGTTTAAACATTTCACTTTTTTTTTTTTTTTTTTTAATATTATAATGGGCTCGCACGGTCTTAGCAGACCATTTATGCATTTGCCAGAATCAAAGTCAATTATATTATATCGTATCGTGGCGCGGGCGTTACCGCGCGTCCTCGGTTTCAAGTCCCAAGATTGGGCGGGGGATTTGGTGTGGATCCTCAGACATTGCGCGTCATGTCCTGCTTATTTCTTCATAATTCACTATTCATGAGCCTTCGCTGCACAATTCTTAACACGCTTTCGTAAAACTTTGCTAAAATATATACATCGAAAGTCACTAAATGAATTTAGAAAAATTAAACAGAAAAAAACACCACTCCTTCTTAAGATTCGCGCCAAAACTCCCATTTCACTTTTATTTCAAAATTAATTTGTAATAATACAGGTAACTTACTATTTGTTTACATTACACACAAATCTGACATGTCAAAATTAAATTTTTTTATTCATATAATTTTACGGTTTGGAGCATAGCATTTTTGCCTCACTTCCTATTATTCTCTATAAACTTTAGTTTTTAACTAATTAAAAAATGTGTTTTGTTTTTAAATTAGCTAGCTACTTATATATAAATCTGTATATTTAATGATAAACAACAATCAAGTTTTCAAATTTAGTTTCAAAAAATTTTAAATTTTCTGTTTAAGTATTTTATACTAATTAAATTTCAGGGGTAATGACGATATATAAATAAGATAATATTATATGAGTATGAGTATTATAGTACATAAAAAAGATATTAAATTTTAGTTTATGATAAAAATAGGTAGGTATCTAATATAACTTTTTTGAGGTAAACTTATTCTTTAACCTATTGTAAGCCTGAGATTTTTTTTTGTTAGAAGTTTTGTTTTCATTTTTGTGTTTTTTTTTTTGTTAGATAATGACTAGGTATCTTGTTATAAGGTTATTTTTAATTTAAAATTAGATTAGTGATTAAGTACCTAAATAATCCCATTTCAACTGGCGGGTGTGTTTCGTAATTATTTTTTGCTTTAGTTTTTTGTTGTTTTTTTTATATTTTTATTGTATATTTTATTTATATATATAATATTTATTTATCAATGAGTAATAATGACTCATTTTCTAGCAGCAATAAATACTTTTCGTGTTGTAGTGATAATGACTTATCAGACTACTCTCTTTCCTCACGCTTAGCTTCTACCTTTGATAACCTTGCTGACAATTTCAATGTCATACACATTAACGCCCAAAGTATTCCAAGGCACCATCCAGATATGCTTACGTATCTGTCTAATGATAATATCCATGCTATATTAGTTTCAGTATCATGGCTTAAGCCAACTCTTCAATCAGCCTTGTATCCCATACCTGGATTTCAGTTAATTAGAAATGATCGTATAAATAAAGGTGGTGGTGGCGTGGCAATCTATTTGCGTTATAACATGCCCTTTAAGATGGCAAACAAATCACCGTCAGATTACACCGGCAACTCTGAGTATTTATTTCTGAAAGTCTTTCTTAAGCATAGCTGAATTCTTCTCGGAGTTTTTTTACAGTCCTTCTCTAACAATTCATTATTTTAACTCATTTGAAAATATCCTAGAATCTGACCAGCGTTCAAACTCTTTTTTCTTCTTTAGTTTAATCTTTAGTTTCATCCAAAAACATCTATATACCACCGCTGGAAGCCATCCATCATCCTCCAAACTCTTTACCTACTCTTCTTGACTTAATGATTGTCTCAAATTCCAACCTCATTTCTGACTTTGGTCAAATGCCTGCAGATTGTTTCTCTTATCATGACCTTATTTATCTCTCATACAAAGTTAGACCTCCTAAACCCAAAAAGCGTACCATTCTCCAGCGTAATTTTAACGGAATCGATTTGCAGTATTTGAGTGAGTTACATGCTCTTTTGCGACCTGTAAAAATCCCCGTGGCTTACAGATGAAGTCGAAGTACATATGGCAAAGCGTAACCGCGCAAGTGCCAGATTTAAAAGAAATCCGACTGATTTCAACCTGGACATGTATAAAAAACTGAGAAATCAGTGTAACAGACAGTATAGAGATTCGAAACGACGATACATTTACCGCTCTATTGACAAGTGTGATTCCTCAAATATATGGAGATTTCTTAAGTCTTTGGGCATTGGCAAATCCGCAGACCATATTTCAATCAATTACGATCTCAACTCACTCAATAAACATTTTTCCTACAATTGACGAAACAACAAAAAAAACACTTTAGCTCACTTCTCTGGTCTGCCATGTCCTGACTTTAATAACTTCAATTTCAAAATGGTCACTGGCTGTGATGTTAAGCGAGCGATACGCGGGTTGCGTAGCAGAGCAACTGGTAATGTAAGCGTGTTTATGATACTTCCCATAATTGATATACTCCTTCCTCATATTACCAATCTTATTAATCTTTCTTTTCTCACGAACTGTTTTTTTGATAGCTGGAACAGAGTTTTCATCATCCCTCTACCCAAAATTTCCAATCCTTCTATACTTTCTCACTACCTACCTATATCCATTTGGACTCTTACTTAACCCCAGTAAATCTCAGGCTATATTAGTAGGCAGCAGTCGTCAAATCGCTAACCTGGACATAAATAAACTGCCACAAATTATTTACATTGATGTACCTGTTCCTTTTGTCGGAAAAGTTAAGAACCTCGGAATACTCCTTGACAGTACGTTTTAATGGCGCCCTCAGGTAAATGCACTTAGCCGAAAGCTGTTTGCTTCATTGCACTCACTCAAACGTCTTCAAAACTTTTTACCATTCCAGACTAAGGTTATTTGTTATTTGTTATTGGTGACAAAGATTGAGAAAGGTATGTTAAGGTGGTTTGGACATGTTGAAAGAATGAACGAAAATAGATGCACGAAACACATTTATGAATCTGAAGCAATTGGTAGGGTCGGTAGAGGTAGACCTCGGCAAACGTATGTAGATCAAATTGAGTACGTTCTCAGATAATGCCAGGTTAGGAGTACTGGGAACCGTAGGAAATGTATGAAAGCATTGATGCGTATAGATGAGGCAGAAGAGGTATGCCAGGATCGTACAAGTTGCAGTCTTTAGTCTCTGCCTACCACTCTGGGAAACAGGCGTGATGTTATGTATGTATGTATGTACTAAGGTTATTCTAGACCTTACAGAGGAGCTACTCGACAAACTTGAACGTCTCCAAAATTTATGTATCCGATTCATTTTCGGATTACGCAAATACGATCACATTTCAGAGTTTCGTACTAAACTCAAGTGGCTACCGAATCGACTTCGCAGGAATACTCACATTATCACTCTTTTGTATACTGTCCTCAATAATCCCACTGCACCTACTTGCAGGAGCTCTTTAGATACCAGTCTAATACTTTAGAAAGTATGATATTAAGGTCAAAGGTAGAACGAACTTTAACTATTCCACCCCACTCCACCACCTTTTATGGCAAATCATTTGCTGTGAAAGCAGCTCTGCTGTGGAACAATCTACCTTCCGACATTCCTTGAAAGATCTGCCGCAACTCACGCTGTTCGTCGGATTGGAACTAGGTAGTGTCTGAATGTGTGTGAGGGAGAGAGAGATATATATATGTATATAGTTACTTCATCGACTTTCTTGTTGAGGTCGCGCAGCACGTTGTGTATGTCGGCCTGTCCTTGAAAGATCTGCCGCAACTCACGCTGTTCGTCGGATTGGAACTAGGTAGTGTCTGAATGTGTGTGAGGGAGAGATATATATATATATATATGTATATAGTTACTTCATCGACTTTCTTGTTGAGGTCGCGCAGCACGTTGTGTATGTCGGCCTGTCCCTGGAAGATCTGCCGCAGCTCGCGCTGTCCGTCGGACTCGAACCAGTCCTCGAACTCGCCGTCCTTGTCGCGGACCTGCGCAACGACACATCAAGGAATCACATTAACAAATCGAATGAACTTTTATTTAAATTTTCCGAACCCAACATTAGACTTTATATTACAGTGATTAGACATGAACAAAAAGGATATCAAAAAATAGTATATATATAATACGTCACTCGTCAATATCAGAGCTGTGTGTGCTCATTGCGCCTGACTATTTCCCGCCACCACGTATTGTGACTGCGAGTGGCGACACCTTACATCTACCTTCGTTCGTCTCAGCCGAAAGACGTCCGCTGTTGAACGTAGGCCTTCCCCATATGTCTCCACAACGGCAGGTCCTGAGCCGCCCGCGCTTTCTGCGGCTCTGACCAGATCGTCTGTCCACCTGGTAGGAGGCCGACCCACGCTGCGTCTTCCGATCCGTGGTCACCACTCGAAAACCTTTCTTCCCCATCGGTTATCGGTTCGACGAGCGATGTGGCCTGCCCATTTGAACTTCAGCTTGCTAACTGTTTGAACTATGTCGGTAACCTTAGTTCTTCGGCGAATTTCCTCGTTTCGGATTCTATAGCGCAAACAAACACCAAGAATAGCTCTCTTTTCATAGCTCGCTGAGCGACTCTGAGATTATTTAACAGGCCAACAGTAAGAGACCACGTTTATGTTCCATAAGTCGTCACTGGCAAGACACATTGATTATAAACTTTCGTCTTTTGGCACTGAGGTATTTTGGACGAAAAAATGTTGCGTAGTTTCCCAAACGCTGCCCAGCCGAGCTGGATTCTTCGGTTAACCTTTTTCTCAAAGTTGGACCTACCTAATTGGACTACTTACCCTAGGTTTATGTATTCGTCAACAACTTCGAGAGTAGCGTTCCCAACAACAACCGGTACAGGCGCGACATGGACACTGAACATCACCTTCGTTTTATCCATGTTAGTTTTAAGGCCAACCTGTTGGGAAACTCTGCTGAGGTCTCCGAGCATCGAGCCTAGGTCTTCCAGCGATACTGCCATGACCACTATGTCGTCGGTAAATCGAAAGTGAGTAATGTACTCGCCATTTATGTTGACGCCATATTCTTCCCGCTTCAGAAGCTTAAACACATCCTCAAACGCAGTTGTGAACAGTTTCGGGGTTATAACGTCTGTCTGTATCACACCTTTCTGCAGATAGATTGGTTTTGTGTTCTGGTCTTGTAGTCGGACAGACATCGTGACTCTGTTATACAAACACTTCAGCACTTCGATGTACCGATAGTTAATGTGGCACCGCTGGGGAGACTGTAACACCGCCCAGGTCTACGAACGCTAGGCAAAGAGGCCAATTATACTCTTCTGTCTTCTGTATGATCTGGCGCAGCGTATGTATGTGGTCCATGGTACTAAAGTCTTTTTGGAAACCGGCTTGTTCGGGAGGCTGGAATTCGTCAAACTTGCGTGCGAGACGATTCAAAATGACCCTGGAAATCAGCTTATAGACATGGCTCAGAAGCGAAATGGGTATATAGTTCTTCAATGTGAGTTCTCCTTTTTTGAAGAAAAGTATGACCGCGCTTCTGCTCCAAGCTTCTGGCGTGGTGCCTTCGAGGATAACAGAATTAAAGATCCTCTTTTATTTAAGTTTAAGTATCGGTGTTCCACCCGATTTCAGAAGCTCTGACGTAATTCCGTCATCACCCGCCGCCTTATTGTTCTTAAACTGTTTCAAGGCCATTCTAATCTCATATAAGCTGACGTCCGGGATATCTTCGGTATAGTGTCGAGTTAATTTGGCTCTGAGTTCTTTGGCCGTAATGTTGACAGGAGGACCGCTGTCATCAGAAATTACTACTATTTGACCACTGAACACAGGCTAAAAAGTAAAAGGTCAAAGTACGAAATTCTTTGAGCTTCGCGTCCGTGCTATAGACTTAATTAAGGTGTGTCTTAATTACCAATTAATATTTGTTACAGAGGAAATATAATAAGTAAGTTGCGTTTTTAGTAGCTAATAATGGGGGACGGGGGGCACATTGATGCACGGGGCACATTTATACAGTACCTATATTTAAAAACCGAAAAACACTACGCAGTCTGGCACGTCACTAGAACGCTGAAGTACATGCGCAAGAGTGACAGTTGTGACACCGATCGCCACTAGTTCGCCGTTGGCCTTCAGCGGGCATAAACGTATTTATGCTGCCGTCAACTAAAATTTCAGCCGATTTGTGATCGTGTCTTATAAGTTGTTTTTTTTTTGTTTTATGTTGCCAAGGGCAAGTAAATATATTCAAAAGTGTTTATAAATATTTTTTTGAGTACAATATTAATAAATAATTTAGAAAATTTGTTGTTTGTGGAAAAAGTCTGTTGGGGCACTTTGATTCAGTGAGGTGCGGGGTACAATGATACGTATTATTGATAGGAGGTTCTATTATGTTATATTCGCGTTAACTATGTTCAAGTTTAAAGTCTGATTACTCAATAGTTAGGTATATAACTAATTTGATAATTAATATAGTAACAAAGTCTAGTTATATGATGACAATATAGTTTTCTTGTTTATTTTCTTTCTCAATAAATAATATGGTTTTATTTGTTAATTTTAAGTAATAAAACAATTTAGGTTATGGTAAATATTGCAGTTCTTATGGATTTTAAATAAGCATCAAACTGCCCCACCCTTTAGGGTGGGTTAAATTGATGCAAAAACGTTTTTTTTATTAAAATCAGTGTTGGGTTTGTTACCTAACATCTGTTGCTTTGCTTTGCTAGCTATGCTAGAAGTTGATAAGTAAAACAATTTATTTTAAAAGGATAAAATGACACACAAAAACAATTAAAATTAATAAAAATGAGAATTAACTAAAACTTGCTAAAATTATAAAAAATACTTAGACATGGTTAAACCCTACATGCTCCGCGCCGGGAGATGAGAAAACAAAAAGATTACTTATGATTAAACTATTAATTTGGAAACAAAAAGATTACTAATGATTAAACTCTTAATTAGTGTAAATTTTTAATGTCTCTACCATGAATCACTAATTGCAATATTATCGCAAAGCATTGGTGACGTAGTTTTGTTTTGTTTATAGCTAGTCACCTGAACACTTTCACTCACACTATCACAAGTTTCACTATCACTATTCACTACACTGTTTCGGAGAGCCCCGGCCGGCCTGCTGCCTGCTGACCGGCTCGGAAACTGCCGACGCAGCAGCTCCGCCGCTGCCAGACGCCCTGCCAACCGCGGCACGGGTGCATCGCCGCCAGACGTACACAGCACCAACCAGGAATACCGCGCCCAGCAGCACATATGATATTGTATAGTGATGTATATCGTGGTATGATATACTCTCTGATATGATGTTTTGTTTTTTCATCTTGTGCCAGCTGTTTTAAGGTCATTATTGCTAAAAATGGCGAACACTTCATACCGTAAGTTGTAGTCAGGAATATCACGCCATATGATCTTTTGACATTTTTGATCCTTTTCATCAATTTTCGTTACTATTTGTTATAGATCTACCTCTTTGTTTTATAATTCATGCGAACAAAATCATTTTCAAAATTTTGTAAATATCAAACTGAATTATAAGAAAACAGAGCCGCGGGCAAAGTCCCACGAGTCCCACCACTCTCTGTATCTAGATAACAAAGCCGCGGGTGACGTCACACTATTTTCCCTTCAGCGATAAGAAAAGAGCCGCGGGTAGCGTCATACCATTCTCTGCCTCTAGCGATAAGAAAAGAGCCGCAGGTGACTTCACACTACTCTCTATCTCAAGCTAAAGAACAGATCCCCGGCTGACTTCGCATCACTTTCTGCTCCTAGTTGACGTTGCACCACTCTCTGCCTCTAGCTATAAGCACAGAGCCGCAGGTGACTTCACACTACTCTCTGCCTCTAGCTAAAGAACAGATCCCCAGCTGACATCGCATCACTTTCTGCCTCTAGTTGACGTTGCGCTACTATCTGCCTCTAGCGATAAGCACAGAGCCGCGGGTGACGTTACACCACTCTCTGCCTCTAATAATTTATGATAACAGATATTTTTGTTATAATCTTTTATGTATCAACTGTAAAAACATATTAAACATTAGGCTAGATCGCGTAAACGCAGGTTTTGTACAAGTTTTAATACACAATTTAAAAAAGGATTGTAGCGCAAATATATATTTTATAAAATTTGCTATTGTCTAGTCTAGTGCATAACTTTATTCAGTTTTATTTGTTGTATTCAGTGTAAAAAAAATCTGGAAGTAATTATTGTTCAACACTTGTGCAAATTTTAAACGCCATAATTAAGTGTATAATTGCATTGATTTGTTATAAAAGTAAGTCAAATCTTTGGAATGTGTAATACCTCAAATTTTAAGCATAAATGAATTGAACACTTTAAAACGGTGAAAACGTAAATTTCCATACAAAATACATCTCATCGTAACGTATTTGAAATGTGCGATTATAAAAATGTTTCAGATTCTTAGAACTCTCGACACAAACGTAGTAAAAGGAATGCGAGACACGACATTTTACTTTGACATGAGAGAAACGTTATAAGAAAACCTTAAATGATTTTTAACACCTATTCGCCGATCGCCACAATAGGGTTAAAAAAAAATCACAGTTCGATAAGTATGGCGAGCTACTTTAAATTTTTGTTCAATTTTATAACAAGCCTGTTCACCTTTTTGTAAAATTTCTTTAGAATCGGTGCGAATATGACGAAAATGTAATATAACGGTTTAACATACGACCAGACGGACAAGGCAAAACTATATTTTTTATTATATATGCTATGAATATCGGCCTCTAAATAAACAACTGCCGCAATTCAAGGCTTTATGTAATACCAAAATTATGTACAGTGCAACAAACATTTCTAACCTTCTGACCTTAGGTGTATCTTGATCTTGTGGACAAGGGGACGGTTTGTGACAGCTTGAGTGGGTACTTCTGGATTGAAGATAGTTTGTGTCGTGTCGACATGAAGGAGTACTTGTGGACGATGGACAGTGTGTGTTGTGACAACGTAAGTCGGTATTTGTGAACGGAAGACAGTTTATGTTGTAACAACGTAAGTCAGTATTTGTGAACGGAAGACAGTTTATGTTGTAACAACGTAAGTCAGTATTTGTGAACGGAAGACATTTTGTGTTGTGACAACGTAAGTGAGTATTTGTGAACGGGAGACAGTTTGTGTTGTGACAACGTAAGTGAGTATTTGTGAACGGGAGACAGTTTGTGTTGGGACAACGTAAGTGAGTATTTGTGAACGGGAGAGTGTTTGTGTGGTGTCGGCGGATTACAGCTTAGTTCGAAGACTCACTTCGTCGGGATGTTCTTTCCTGTAATCTTCCTTTTGTTGTTCGAGCTTTTTCTGGTACTCTTGGTATTCCTGCGACAGTTTCTGTTGCTCGTCCGAACTGATCTGCCCACCTGTGCGACAAACGACAAGATCTGAACGGAGGTACCTCAAACACAGAACATGACACACACCGTCATATCACCACCCGTTTAGCCTCTCCCGCGAGATTCCGCGCTTTTTTGCAAAATTAATTTCGCATCTCGCGGTATCCCGCCGTATGTGCAAAATTAAATCGCACAGAATAAACCGTGCGAGATCTCACGGGATTGAAAAAATCATGCATAGTGTTACTGGAGTTGAGAGACCGCCAGGGCGCCGGGCGCTACCGACTGACGTGAGTCTAGCCCCCGGCTGCGATTTGTCGCCCTGCGATAAGTGGCCGCACATAGTCACATTACTAACTTCATTTTATTAATGTGATGTGATGATATGTGACAAGTGTAACGGCTTTTCTTTTTATTTTCCTTGATTTTAGTGCCATCTTACATTATAATTACTAGAAACGACAGTTTGCCACAACCGCGTCGCTGCGTAGCTACACCGATTTGAGAACTACTAAATTAAAGTACAATTTTATACAATAATGACACATTATTGCCCTAGATCCTCTCGATCCCCAAACCTGCCTCAAAATTAGCATCACACACTTTTATTTCGATTCCCTTTTGTTGTGTTTTTTTAATATTTTATAAGTTTTTTAAGTAATTAAAATGCGTAACATAATCGAATTGTATTGTAGTAATCAAAATGATGGCATAGGTAAAATAGCTTAGTATAAATAACAGGTGAAATCTCGCAGTGTGGGAGATCTCGCAAGATCAAAGTTTCATTCTGGCAAGATTTTGCAATGATCGATCTCGCATCTTCTCAATCTTGCGGGATCTCGCTAAGCCGATTTGCGAGATCGAATTCCCTAGGCGATGTATCAAGGAAAAAAAATGTGGGCAGGTAAACCGGTCACATACGACGTTTAGTATGCGTTATGTGGCTCTATCATTACGCATTCTCTTTTTTTCAAATCGAATACTATCGATATAGAGCTAAAGCTAAAAACAAACACTCTTAGAAATCTTCCAACGCGCTCATATTTATAAAATATTCTCACAAGATAAAAACGACGAGCTTTGTCTCACTGTACCTCTGTGAGGCGACCTCTGGGGGGTCGCACGACACCCAGGAGACACTTACCCGGTGCGGCCTGCCGCGTGGCGTGCAGCGAGGTGGTGAGCAGGTGGATCACGTCGTGGTCGTCGGCGAGCCCGCCCGTCGCCGCGGAGATCCCGAAGTGTCCGCCCTTCGGTAACACCACGTTCTCCGCGCGGAAGCACAGCTCGTAGTCGGCCTCGTTGTTCGTCATACCTAAACGACGTTAGATACGGTACAGGTTTATTATACGCGTTCTATAATTACTATTTCTGTTCTCTTTTGTCTTAAAACTAAACCGAAATTAATAACTGTAAGGCGATTGCTCGCCTCAATCGGTACCGTCGCTGTGCGTACCCTGACCGCGTCCCTCCGTCCCGATGTCCTCTAAGGGGACCTAAGGGAGCCCTAAATTATATCAAGTAAATAAGAGAGGACATAAAAAGTGTGGACAGGATCTAAGTAAGTATATAAAATGGTAGAAATCTATGTACATTTTGCAGTGTAATGACCGACCACAGAGTACTGCAGAGAACAAAAAAGGCTGCGTTCGTAAGTCGAGTAGCGCGTTGCAGATACTCTACATATATAGTTGTAACGGGACAAAACTATTACGGGCACCAATCATTTTGTTCATTAATTTATCGACAAAGAGAGAAAGCGTGCTGACGCCAAGCGCCATCAGCCATGCGCCATAGACTGACCATTGTATTCGTAGTGGAATCGTTAATAGCCATTGATGCAATTATTATAATAAAAATTAACACTTTTGCTAGAGCTAGTCACAATGGCACAGCACGAGTGTAAAAAGACAAAGTTCGTGCGAGTGCATTGCAACTTTGCTAGAATATATTATTTATTTCCAATACAAATGGGTCAACAGAGCGATCAGTATAATTTGTAAGGAGAGATAAGATAATTGAATTGAATTCGAAAACATTTTGGAACACAAGTTCGATGTACGGTCGCGGACGCGGCCGTCGTATGTAGGTATGTGCAGTTACCGTTGTGGAAGTACACGGTGAGCGTGTTGAGGTAGTACTCGATGCGCGCGCGCGTCGGGAACGGCTTGTTGCGGAAGTCGCGGAGACACCCCGACAGCAGCTGCGTCGACCCGTCGCTGAAATGAAGAAAACCAACTAAGTATACTGCGCGCCCGACGTTCGACGACCGACCGCACTCGACGTCGCACGGCCGCACGGCCTCACCTCTTGTGATCGAACACCTTCGTCCCGTCGTTGAGCACGGCCATGATGTACGGGTTGTTGTGTTTGTTGTCGTTATCGAAACTGTCGAATATGAGACCGAGCCCGTTCCACCGGTCAGACGATCCGAACACTTCGCCGGTGTACTCGCCGCGCTGGCTCGTGTACCAGAACGCCTGCAATAATACGAAGAGACGATAACCGTGACGGAGACACTTTTGTAAATTGGTGACGATGTGACTCTCTGAAGTGAATTACCGACCAGTCCGTCGGCGCCGATGCGTCCGCGGCCGGTCACCTTGAACATGACGTCGACCTCCCACCAGTCGAAGCTGACCGGGTGCTTCGTCCAGATGGCACCCTTCTGGCTGCGCAGCGACGGCGCCAGTCGCACGCTCTCGCCCGACGCGATCGCATCTGTCGCACACAACAAACAAACAAACATCTTTGTTTTATCGAATCGGTATACGTTATGTAGGTATGCAAAAATTACCGTATTAATATAAATACAATTATGCAGCTTTTAAACTTTGGGTAGGTACTATACTATACTATAACTAAGACAAGTATAAAGACAAGGACCGTTAGCTTGTTTGCCACCTGAGTGGTATAAAAAAAGAATATAGTGGTCAAAAATTCACAAAATAATCACGGGAACCTATGGGGCGTGAAAAGGGATATTTTAAATAAAATTTAAATAAAAAAACCGGTAGGTAAAAATATGGCCTTTACAAAAAAAATGCCTCATTAGAGTTCCTGAGTTCCGGCTACATGAGAAAAAAGAACCGGAATGTTACAATTTTTCGATAGGTGTTGTCTTCGCAGTCGAATCTCATAAGTTGAATATTTTAAGAAAAAAATAAAATACATATTAAATTTTAATTGTCCAAATATTCAACACAGTGTACTTGTTGTGCTGAGATCTGAAGAGACCGAGAAGCTGAAATTACCATAGAAGGACTTTTAATTTACGGTTTTTGCTGCACCGTCCGTAAACAAAATCAAGCTAAGTACCGAAAGTACCGGAAAGCTAGTACGGAAATTCCTATTCTATTCGAGGGCGGATCCAGAAAGGCGGCACTGAGGGCAATTGCCCCCTCCGGGATCGTAAATTTTACAAAAGGAAAAATAGTTTCACAATGAAATTGGTGTGTGTTTACAATTGTGTATTATTTGTAAATACCTTGGTCCATTGCTTAGAATACTTTGGAAAATCGGTGTTATGGATGGCAACACTAATCTCGACGGACGCAGACGATGCAGATACGTCAGTGCAGTAGCAGTAGCGTAACTTACTGAACTCAACTCTTGTCATTAGTTCATGGAAGCCTATGCACCTACAATTAGGACATGAATATCGGAATCTCGGAACGCTAGCTCCGGCATTACAATTCTGATACTCAGTAGATCAATACCGTAACATTGGAATCAGTCAAATGCGCCAACTATTCCCGCCCGCGCTTCACCCTGTGTGCAATGTAATGTTGTCTCACTTCGCTCAAGGTTGCACGAAGTAAACATTAAGGGAGTCTTAATACTTCCGTACGAGCAAGCGAGACGCACAAAACACTTAATTAACTCAAGCCTTGCAATAAACTTGCGAACCCAATTAAAAAAGGCGACTATTAATAACAATAGTAGTTATTACACTATCTTCATAATTCTGAAAGATTCTATTGGCTTTCGAGGACAACACATTTTCCAAGTCAACAAGTGAATAAATATAGGTAAAATGCAAATGTAAGCATCTTAAAAACCTCTAATATAATGCAATCCTGTTTATAGATACAAAGACTAAATTGATGGTAGTTTCTTTCGATGAAAACAGCGAACCAACCGCTACAATACAAGGTGTAAGATTACCAAGAACTTGAGATGGAAATAGAGAAATCTGGAAAATAAGAGGGCCTTGCCTAAATGAGTGTATCTGATACAGGCTTGCACGTATCTTATATAAATTTTGCCCAGTAGTGTTTTTCGTCAACTAAATATTTTTGAAGTTTCGTTCCAAGGTTACCTTTAGATAAATAAATAAATTAACATTTATAAGAATACTCAATCAATCAAGTTTCGCTCTAAGCCGTGTCCCAACAGTGAGAACGTATGAGGCTATTTTATTTTATTAGTAGAATAAAACTAGGAGTGTAGGAGTTTCTATTAAACGTTCGTTTTCTAAGAGATAGATAAATAATATAGTATTAATAGTTTTATTATCTCTTGTTTTTTAAAATAAAATATTGATTATTAGAAATATGTTTATAATTTTTAACATTTTACATACTATAAGGACTATAACACATTGTCAATAAAACATATACTATTTTCCTACAATATTTTTAGGTAGTCTAGTTTAGAAATAAGATTTTGTTCATGGGCCGAGCGCACTCGACGTGATGTGAGGTGCGTGGCGAGATGGGTAACATCACCGATCATCAACCATCCTATAGCAGTCCACTGTTGGAAATATGCCTTTCCTGATGAACACTTACACACCCGGTCCTTTGCCTGCCTGACGAGCTCTTATGGGTAAAACTTTATGATTTATACTGGAACATACGAATAAGTTAAAAACTATTTTTGAATATCACTTATTGCATTATTTTTAATGTCTGTCATTAAATAATTCCTTTAATTTTATGTTTTTGTCATAGTTTTATCACCCTAGTGGTGATATTGTGTTTTTTATGTTAAATTTTACAACAATTTGGTTTAAAATGTCTTTCTTTCCGTAACTAATCTAACTTTATATCGAATATTTGCAACTCCGATATTAGTATCGGAATTCCGATATTGAAATCCAGTATCGTAATTGAAAACCTGATATTACATGCCTTACCTACAACGTAGTAGTGACCTAGTCGAAACCACGGGCTTTTATAAATTTTACTTTTCTCAAGGCAAAGCGTGTGATCATAGAAGTAGAAATGACGTTCTGTCTATTCTATCAAGTCTGTATAAAAGCTGTGTCTCAACAAAATCTTCCTATAAAATCGTACTTTATCTTGCTTTCCGTAGGATTATATATATATATATATATATATATATATATATATATATATATATATATATATATATATATATATATATATATATATATATATATATATACTTATATATTCTAGCTGACCTTGCGAACGTTGTTTCTTTTTTTAAAAACAAATGCCGCACCCACATATTGTGAAAGGTTTGTACTAATTCGGAAACCTTCCCATGGCGTGTGCATAAAAACTTACCAAAATTTCATTAAAATCGGTTTACCCCTATTGCGCGAGTCCGACACGCGCATAAACCTTTTCGGAAAATTCTTTCTTATCGGATGCCTACGGCATACAAAGAACACACCCTCCAAGATTCAGGTCTCTACGATCAGCGGGTTAGGCTGTGCATTGATCCGTCAGCCAGTCATTCAAGACAAAGCATTTTAAATGTATACAGTAAGAAAAAGAAAATCATAAGAACCAAAAAATCACCTCAAAACTTAAAAAGTGCATAACCTCTTTAAGCTTTGAAAACTTTAAATGAGGTTACTAATATAGTATGGTAACTTTCGAGATATTCCAATTTTAAAGAGTATTTGATTATGTTTTAAAGTGAGTTCAACCTTTTTTGAATAAAATTGGATAGAGTTTTGAAACAGGTGTCAAAATAAAATGTAATTTAAATCAAAAGCACTAAGGAGTATTGATATCAACTTCGAAACATAGCCTAACTTTCTACCCCTTTTTACGCCGTTAGGGGATGAATTTCAATAAAATACGAAACAAGTCTTCTATCAATTCTGTTAAAAAAGGTTTATGCAAAATTTGAAGTAGATTAGACCAAGAAATTACATTGTCCCACACAAACTTTGCTCCTCTTTTTCACCTCCTTAGGGGTAGAATATCGGAAAATCCTTTCTTATCGAATGCCTACGTCATACAAAGAACACAGCCTTCAAGTTTCAGGTCTCTACGATCGCAATAGCTTCGTCCTCGTTTCCCAGCACATACCCAACCTGCTACGCAACGGTCGTATCTTATCAATTGTGTTCACCTTCTACTTAAATATTTATCCGTTCCACTTCACTGTTTAAATGTTGCAAAAATACACCAAGAACGTAGTCACCAATAAAAAAGGCTTTAAGCCGCAGATAAAATAATGGCGCGGTCATCAACTCGGACGGGTGCAATCTTTACAACTAAGATATAGTTATAATCTTATCACATTAACTACCCTCCACCATCCATTATACCACTGGCCCCGCATTTCCGTTAACAGTTGGTAAACCGTGACACCTTCGTCCGCTTGTCAACCCGCTCTCAACGCGACTGCGATACTATACTCGTCGCCGTATAGTGCCCTTGTCGACGCTATCGAGTCTCGGTCGAGTCTCGTGCGAGTCACGCGACCAGCATGGCAAGTTTCACGCGACTCAAGTATCCTGCGAATCGTGTAGTCTCGAGCGTCATGGCGACCTACTAAATAATTACAACCTAATCAAATATTCTACATACTATAGGGTAGGTACTTTTTTTATACCACTAACGTTGCAAACAAGCTTGCGTTCCGCCTGGTGGTAAGCAGTCACCGAAACTTATGGACGCTTGCAACACCTGGGGCATCACTCGCGCGTTGTCGACCCATCAAATATCTAATAACTTCTTTCTTGAAGAACCCCGTACTGTAGTCCTCATAGAAAACCTTGGCAGGAAGCTCATTCCACAACCTTAGCATTCATAGGAGGAAGTTTCTCTGCAACCGCACTGTATACATACGTGACCATTTAAGTTCCAAAGTGGGAGGATGAAATTCCAGCCGATGGCGAGCAGTGCCATGGTAGAAAATGGGCGTGAGTATCATTTCGAACAATTCGTCAAAACAAATCCCGTTATACAAGCGGTAGAACACGCACAGGAAGGCAAAGTCTCTCCACAGACTTAAGGGTTCGAAACCTACCTATAATAGTATAGCCACAGTATAGGTAATACATAATAGCGCTTCATGCTATAGGGTAGGTTGGTGTACCCTAAAATCCATGATTCTATTCTATACAATCAACAGGAAGAGGCAAGGAATTCAGTTATTTTTTTGAGTTATTTTGAATGTTAAAAGCCACATGGATCAATGTCGATCCGACCTAAATTATAGCTTAAGAGGCAGTACTACGCGACATTAAATCAAGGATGACGCGATATGTAACTAAGCGTTGTTATTGTCTTAATAACAACTGCATCAACAGTGGACTAATCCTGGAGTGTCACTGTCAACTGCAAAAAATTGCATTAAAAGATCAGGTTACTCTTCAACGGATACGTGGTTATAGTGGATCTCTAGGCAATGATGCGGCAGATCAGTTAGCGAAGAGAGGATTGGACACTAATATAACGGGACCATTGTGCCGATACCATTCTCCGGACTCGAAACATGGTTTCGTCCCTTACAACTACACAACACACAGTGAGCAGAACAAACGGATTGCAGACAAACCAAGAATGTTCTTGCATGGACGCAAATCTGTCGCACAAGCTGTTAAAACTTAGTAGGAAAAACCTACTCTACAAAGTTGGCATAATAACAGCAGCAGTAAACCAGCAGTAACTACTAGAGTTGTGCTAATGCATGGTGGATCAGCAGTCGCTATTAGAGTTGTGCTAATGCATGGTGGAGCAGCAGTCGCTTTTAGAGTTGTGCTAATGCATGGTGGAGTAGCAGTCGCTATTAGAGTTGTGCTAATGCATGATGAAGCAGCAATCGCGACTAGAGTTGTGCTAATGCATGGTGGAGCAGCAGTTGCGACTAGTGTTGTGCTAATGCATGGTGGATCAGCAGTCGCTATTAGAGTTGTACTAATGCATGGTGAAGCAGCAGTCGCGACTAGTGTTGTGCTAATGCATGGTGGAACAGCAGTTGCTACTACAGTTGTGCTAATGCATAATGACACAGTGGTCGCTACTAGACTTGTGATAATGCTTGGTAGAGCAGCAGTTGCGACTCGTGTGAAACGTACAACTTTTCCCTTCTACTAGTGCGAAATAATAGGTTTTAGGCAAGGAACACACCGAATGCTATATAAATAAGTTTATTCTAATTTACAAATACTACCTATTACATACATATATATACTCTGCTCCTTTTCTTTACTGTACGAAATTAGTATGACTCTCAAACAGATTAAAAACAACAAGGCCGCGGGTGATGATGGAGTTACGACTGAGCTTCTGAAAGCGGGTGAAAAACCGGTACCAAAAGTCCTTCAGAAGCTTTTTATCACCGTCATACTCGAAGGTACTACGCCGCAAGCATGGCACAGAGGCGTGGTGGTGCTTTTCTTCAAAAAAGGTGACAATACGCTTCTTAAGAATAACAGACCCATCACGCTTTGAGCCATGTTTATAAGCAGTTTTCAAGAGTAATTACGAACCGTCTCGCTCGCAACTTCGACGACTTACAGCCTCCCGAACAAGCCTGTTTTCGAATAGGCTAAAGTACCGTAAACCACATACATACACTGCGGCAGATTATACAGAAGTCAGAAGAATATAATTGGCCCCTTTGCTTAGCGTTTGTGGACTATGAGAAAGCCTTTGATTCGGTGGAAACATGGGCAGTGCTACAAGCTCTACAGAGATGCCGCATTGATCATCGGCATATCGAGGTGCTGAAATGCTTGTACGATAACGGCACCATGTCAGTCCATCTCCAGGATCATAACTCGAAACCGATCCAACTGCAGAGAGGTGAGAGACAGGGAGATGTCATATCTCCGAAACAGTTCACAAATGCGTTGGAAGATGTCTTTCAGCTTCTGGACTGGAACGGTTTTGGCATCAATATTAATGGCGAGTACATTACCCACCTTCGGTTTGCCGACGATATTGTTGTCATGGTAGAATCGATGGAGGACCTTAGCACAATGCTCGAAAGCCTCAGTAGAGCTTCCCAACGAGGGGGCCTCAAGATGAACATGGACAGGACGAAAATCATGTCGAATGGCCATGTAGCACCTACTTCAATAACTGTTGGGAACTCTACACTCGAAGTTGTTGACGAATACCTATACCTGGAACAAACTGTTCGATTAGGTAGGTCCAATTTCGAGAAAGAGGTTAATCGCCGAATCCAACTCGCTTGGTTTCTCGTCCTTAATACCCCAGTGCTTGAAGACAAAAGTTTTCAACCAGTGTGTGTTGCCAGTGATGACTTACGGCACTGAGACGTGGCCGCTAACTATGGGCCTTATACGAAAGCTCAAGTTCGCTCAGCGGGCGATGGGAAGAGCTATGCTCGGAGTTTTCCTACGTGATCGAATCAGAAATGAGGAAATCCGTAGGATAATAAAAGTCGCCGACATAGCTCACCGAAGCGCAAAGCAGAAGTGGCAATGGGCAGGGCACATAGCTCGAAGAACCGATGGCCGATGGGGGAAGAAGGTTCTCGAGTGGCGACCTCGAACTGGAAAGCGCAGCGTGGGACGGCCCCCCGCTCGATGGACAGATAACCTTGTGAAGGTAGCGGGGAGCCGTTGGTTACAGGCGGCACAGAGTCGCACGCTATCGAGAAAGTTAGGTGAGGCCTATGTCCAGCAGTGGACGTCAATGGGCTGAAATGATGATTCTTTTTAACATTAGCGCCTTTTATATTAGATACTAGTTTATTCCAGCGACTTTGTCTCCGTGGTCTTATAACGGAACGACCGTTTCTTCTGGTCCGTCTCCGGTATAGGACCGGATGATGTAGGAAACGATGGAAGTTTTCAGGCATCCATTCTCAGGTCCATCACCAATTTCGTGCTTTCAAATATATAAATCAAAAAGCCTCGATGGGTTGTGATATTAGCGTTGTCATTATACTTCTTAGCGTTAGTCGTCTCTACGGACACAGAAAAATTCTATTTAATTTTACTTGGAGTTAAATATTCCCAACTATCTACTTAACGTAAAGCGTCAACTCTATGACTGCTATTAATTCTACTACTACGTAACAGTGGAAAAACCGGAGTACTTATAAGTAGTTCAATTTCCCTTCAATCTTTCTCGTTACTGTGTTGTGATCGAGTAGAAGACTTATGTACTAATTATATTTTTATTTACATCTAGCACGACGGTTTTTTCGTTTGGGTTTCGTCTTATATCTTCGGATATAACCCCTATCCGAAGATACTGCGAAGGCCGGAGCGCGTCAGCCTGGTAGCGGCGTTTGCACTGAGGGAGGCTATGAGTCCTTTAGACTCCAAATCCTCGGCCTGCCTGGAGTACCCTGTGCTCCAAATCCTCAGCCTGTGCGGTAGCGGTGCTTCAACCTGAACAGCGCTCCATACCGAGGTTACAGTGCGAACTGCGCTCACGTGCAACATTGCATTGTGCCAGCCACGTGCGGCCTTACATTGTGCCTGCCACGTGCGACATATCTTTCATTACTCAATACACGTGGATAGGTCATTTTAATTCAGTCCCGTCCGCGTCTACTTACTTCCGTGGCGGTGACCTGAGGGGTTTCCTCGACGAGCAAGACTTCTGATCGGGCTCTATGCCGAAGAAACCCTATTTGTTATTCTATCCCTATAAAAGACTTGAAAACTATACACTTTAGAACTATGTGTAGGCAGGCTTGCGTTTTCTCAGTCTTTCTACCTATTCAGGTAGTTCTATACTAATGTAAAAAAGGTAGGTTCTGTATAGATATTTTAAGGAATAAGAATCATGTTATGTGATTAGGGTTATATTGTTTATTAAATTCTGTTACGATAAAAGTGAAAGAGTATACAATAACAACCTGCCCTTGAAAAGTAGTTTCTTTACTTAACACTGAACTCCCTCTACCTAAACTTCTATGTTCTGAGCACCTAGCCGGTGCATTCGGTAACATGGTACTCCTACTATAACCTGTCCTGTAAAAGTTTTTTTAAAAGAAGCTTTTAGCTGTTAATAAATTTTATACTATTCTACGATTTTGCTCTATTCCAAAAACGATAACATTCAATTCATCAATTTCTATCGATTTAGCTTTTAAAATTATGGGAAATTCTCACAAATACAAAATTCTGACCCCCATTTACCCCTTAAGATATTAATTTCCAAAATGGGAGGCGCGGGCACTTTGTTCTATTAAACCTAGAATTGGCAATCATGTCAGAAATATGCTCCGTCAAATTGACTCTTCTTCTTTTTTTTTTAAATAAAACGCATTATTTTGGACTTTATAACCATTATTTTACTTTACAAGTGCGTGGCGAGACCACGTACTTCGTCGAAGGAGGGCGTGGGCATTTTATTTGGAGTTCCAAAAACTTGGGAAACTCCTGCCCTAAGAGGATGAATTTTGTAGAATTCTTTCTTAGTTCGCCTACGTTATAAAAAACCGGCCAAGTGCGTGTCGGACTTCGAACATTTAGGGTTCCGTACCAAATATAGAATATTAGCCTTCCGAATGGCAGAATTATTCATAAACAATGGGTGAATGAATCCTTTCTGTGCATTTGATCGTAAAATCAAGTTGTAATAGGAGAAATTAGGTAAAGTAAAAATCTGATTTATCAATATATTGGTATTTGTTAGCAAAATTTACATAATAATAAACATTATCACCAAATTTGAAGCGCATAGGTCAATGGAAGTTAAATAATTCTTAGGCAAAAAAAATTGTAAAAAGAAGGTGACTTTGGTAGCTTCTCATTTCTTTGTTTTCCAATATTTCACAAACAAAAAATATAGTATTTATCTACTCAACCATATCTAAATAACGGTAATTTTTTTCGCACCCCCCTTAGCTGTATTAAACACAAAAAATATTTTTTGACAATTTGTATAGCTTTGGTTAACAAGATGCTTATACTGTAGAAATTTGAAGACTGTAGCTGCCAACCGTTTGGCTGTAAAACCAGCGTGACAGACGACAGATGGACACGTGAGTTTCGGCCATTTGAGTACGGAACCCTAAAAAACCTCTGTGCAAAATTTCAAATTTCGACGGACGTATGTTAGACACTTCGTGCTAGGTCTCCTTCCTTCGAAGGTCTTATAGTACGTCTCTGGGGTATCGTGTTTTGGCAAGTCAAAAGACCTAAGTTTAACTTGATGTGACTCACCTCGCTGTAACTCCTTTTATTTCTGAGATCTAAGGGTCAGCTCATCCCAACGTCGCACGACGCATCTGTAAGCCGCTTTACCGTCGTGTCTCGGTATGAGCTGACCCTATGGCACCAAAAGTACACAATCTGCGTCTCACAACTTTTTGCACAACACCCCCTGTCAGTCTGCAGTTTACAGACGTTTTATCGAATTCACATCAAAAGTGTTGTGATTAAAGTTACCAACTCGAGCCGGCGAGCGATCGAGCGATGGGTACTCGTAATGCCTAGGCCACACACATCGTGATAACATTCGTGCGAAGAAACTTTGCCTTCGCCCTGCGGCGAAGGTGGTTGGCCACACTGCGAATGGCAGCGAATAATTATTTTTTATTGTATCAGGTGTGGTCGTTGGTTGCGCAGGAGTTTGATTTCACCTTGCGACCTGAGTGATGGCGGCGGTTCGAGCTTTACGTGTACCAATGAGTCTTTTTCCTAATTTTTGCAGTACATTAATTATTCACACCCCTGACTTAATGGTTAAGGAAACCATCGTGGAAACCTGAATATGTCGAAAAATCGACCAAATGACCATTATCTATAAAAACGGCCAAAATTTATTTTAATATTTGAGTTGATTGAATGAAAGGTAAATTGCAGTTTACGATTTATGACGTATTAATAAAAACTACTTACTAGATCTCGTTCAGACCAATTTTCGGTGGAAGTTTGCACGGTAATGTACATCATATATTTTTTTTAGTTTTATCATTTTGTTATTTTAGAACTTAAAGGGGAGAACACACATTTTACCACTTTGGAAGTGTCTCAAAAAATTATATAAGAAACCTCAATATCATTTTTTAGACCTACCCATAGATACCCCACACGTATGGGTTTGATGAAAAAAAAATTTGAATTTCAGTTCTAAGTTATTTTAACCCCAAATTTTTTTTTTTTTTTTTCTATTTTTGTGTGAAAATCTTAATGCGGTTCACAGAATGCATCTACTTACCAAGTTTCAACAGCATAGTTCTTATAGTTTCGGAAAAAAGTGGCTGTGACATACGGACGGGCAGACAGACAGACATGACGAACCTATAAGGGTTCTATTTTTGCCATTTGGCAAACGGAGACGAGATGAAAGTATTGTCACTAGAAAAAATACGATAAGGGAAACAAAGCAAAGAGTAGGTATTAAGTTTAAAAACGCTTGGCTGATCATTTCAATTAACACCAACAAGTCAGTCCGCGACTTGTGAGTCTTTATACCTATATACAGCCGACTGACCCACTTCTCATTTATACACTGTTTATTAAAACTCTTTTCACTGTGAAAATTGATTCAAAAACATATGCGATAATAGGTCTATATACCTACTTATACTTAAATTAAATTTCAAAGCCATTTTCTTGTATCAAAGCGTATATCGGGTTATGCGTTAAGTTTACGTTTATAGAATCGTTCCATCATCGATGTCAGGGGGTCAACGGGACAGGACAAGTCCTCTCGTCTCCGTCCTTCCTAACTTTCTCCGTTCCGACCGGTATCCGGTGTGCCGACCGCGGAATTGCTCAGCGCGAGCGGTGCCGGTGCGCCACCCGCGGTCATATCTATTATCAAAACTGGGAAATAATAAAGACTATCTTAATTTACTGGCAAGTCATGGAATCTTAATCGGCCACGATTATCCTACAAGAGACGAAAAATTGCACTGACCAGACTGACCGGTGACCACGCCATAGTTAAATCCC
Source organism: Apoda limacodes (assembly GCA_946406115.1). NCBI lineage: Eukaryota > Metazoa > Arthropoda > Insecta > Lepidoptera > Limacodidae > Apoda > Apoda limacodes. Next base: position 55,151,162 of record OX291540.1, read on the forward strand.
AACTGTGGTGTTTCGGTCTTTTACTCGTAGAATAGATAATTCAGCCGTCATAACGAGTATTAGCCTAAATAATAAAAATAAAACTGGTATATGTTATGAATGAATGAAAGCAAGTTGTTAGCATTGTTATTATCGAGTGTGTTGTCCCACGTCCCACACCCACAAGCTGTGTTCTCAATTTTGAGAACATTGTGTTGTAACCCACAAGCTGTGTTCTCAATTTTGAGAATATTGTGTTGTAACCTACAAGCACAAACGATTATCTATGTCATTATTGGACAGGGCTGAGAACGTTCAACTTTTTAGCTCTCTTCAATAGTTTGTGCCTCAAATGCTAAAAAAATGGTATTAAAAATTAATTATGATCTGTTTTATCGAAAGACTAGGTTATTATTAACGTGATAGTTTATTAGGTAAGCGGAGGTAAGGAGAAAATTACTGACGAGAGGCTATTTAGTAGTGATGAGCAATATTGGTCTTGGTCTTGCTGTCTTGGTCTTGGTCTTGCGAAAAAGCAAGACCAAGACCGAGACCTAAACCATTCTTCGACTTGCAAGACCAAGACCAAGACAATATGGACAAGAACAAGACTAATACCAAGACCGACTATGCAAGACCAAGATTAAATACGCAAGACTCAACCAAAATTTCTTTTTCACAGTAACTCGCCTTTTTCTATGTGAGATAAAATTTTAATTTCCAATTTTGGCGAAAATGGCTCGCGACTTTTTGTCGATTTCAGCTACATCGGTCCCAGCTGAAAGGCTATTCTCCAAAGCATCACTTGTGATTCGGAAACATCGCAATCGGTTAAACAAAGAGTCAGCTCGATGGTTGCTATGTATTAATTCATGGGCATGCATAAGAAATTAATAAAAATAACATTAATAAGCTAATAGAATATTTATATTTTTAAAGTGCAATAAAATAAAGTATTTTACAAAATAATGATTGATTTTAAACTATCTATTCACAATCCATCTTTGAATAACAATAAGAAATAATATTTTAATGAATTTTTTTAATTCAAAGATAGTAAATTTAGGTTTAAAAATGTTTGTTGAATAAAAATAAAATGTTTACAAAATGTTTTGAAAGATGTTCTTTAAGAAATTATGGCAAGACCAAGACTAAAACCAAGACCAAACAAAATACAGCAAGACCAAGACCAAGACTAGGTAAGCAAGACCAAGACCAAGACCGAGACCAGACAGATTTGAGCAAGACCAAGACCAAGACTGAACAAGCAAGACCAAGACCAAGACCAAGACTGTTCTAGTCTTGGTCTTGGTCTTGCTTTGCTCATCACTACTATTTAGAAGCCAAAGCCGAAGGCCGAAGGCTTTAATGACTAGTTTGTAATTTACAAACCGCCCGTGTTATACGCACAATATTTTTCATAAGTTTTGCTAGTGAATAAATAAAAATATAAGGTGAATAAATAAATTCATCAAAACACACTTGAAATAGAGAAAATATAAAATAGAAATAGATAAAACAACGCCACCGCCAGATGTTAAAGTTAAAGCTTGTAATTGCTCGCTTGTACTCGTAGTGTGCGCGTAGTTCATATTTTGACCGGACAGCTTTTATACATACTTGATAGAATAGGCGCATCATCAACGCGCTTTGCTTTGAGAAAAGTTAAATTTACAAACAAAAAGCCCGTTCGAGTAATTAAGGTCTTAGTTAGCACCCGCTTTGCCTGCACGTAATGACACTGTTTACTAACTATTTTTTTATTTAATTAAAGACTCTACCTACATTTGGAAACCGCTAGAGGGATCCTATAATAGTAAAAAGTTAAGTACACTACTTTTTAGGGTTCCGTAGCAAAATGGCAAAAAACGGAACCCTTTCGTCCGGATTCGTCACGTCTGTCTGTCCGTCCGTGTGTCACAGCCACTTTTTTTCCGAAACTATAAGAACTATACTGTTGAAACTTGGTAAGTAGATGTTTTCTGTGAACCGCATTAAGATTTTCACACAAAAATAGATTTTTTCATCATACCCATACGTGTGGGGTATTTATGGATAGGTCTTACAAAATGATATTAAGGTTTCTTATATAATTTTTTTCTAAACTGAATAGTTTGCGCGAGAGACACTACCAAAGTGGTAAAATGTCCCCCCCCCCCCCTGTAACTTCTAAAATAAGAAATTGATGAAACTAAAAAAATAAATGATGTACATTACCATGCAAACTTCCTAATACGTCACAAATCGTATACCGCAATTTACCTTTCATTCAATCAACTAAAATATAAAAATATTTTTGTTTGTGTTGCGAGTCCAACTCGCACTTCGCCGGTTTTTTGATTTTTATATAGACCAGCCAATTGTAATTTAATTTTGTTTTTGATTCGTTTATTAATAAGTGCAATTTAAGTTAACTTAAAATTTACCATTTGATTTAGTTGATCTTATCTATCAGTCTATTTTTTTATTATAAAAATATCAAAATTTGTCGAGGTGCTCGAGTTGGTCGAGAATTCTCGTGTCTCGAGAAATTAAAAGGTCGAGAAGCAAGAAAACAATCCTATCTTATTTGTGATGGAACTTATGTTTATAATCAGAAATCTTCCAATTAGCTATGATGTTGATGATGACGTATCACTGAAGTTTTTGGTACGCTACAACGCAATCAGATACAGATGTTATAAAAACCCTTTTTCAAAACCCAGATTCTCCCCAGAGATCCTACCTACCTACTTCAGACAAAATGACGTTTTATTCTAGACCGTTTTTGTTCCGAGATGCGATAGGCTTGTAGAGCACCTTGGGATATTCTGTTCATAAACCTGAGAGTTAAGATGTAGGTTCGCACACAGGGACAAGCTCTCCACTATATATCAAAGACTCGGGTCACCCTCCTTACGGTAATAAGAAATCAGCCGAAAGGGATGCAGTTTTTATCGCCGGCAGACGCGCTAGCGGCGTTCGAGAAGGTCCTGGAAGAGGTGTCTGCGGCGGACTGGAAAAAATGTTTCGAAAATTGTTTCAGACGCACGAAACTTTGTATGCGGGCCGGTGGAGAAGATTTAATTAAAATATTACATCCATAAAAGTTAGTTTTTTAGTTTCTCAAAACTTTCTGAGTGTCCCACAGTCAGTCAGTTGGCAAGCGACCTGCGGGGAGCTGTGCACATGTGATGACAATTGTGGGGTACTTAGGATGAGAACGGCACCAAGAAAATATTTATATATATTATAGTTTTTTAGATGGAATTTAAGTGCGGAGGATGTCGAAAATGAACACTAATTATATTTAAAATATATTAATGATATATTGTTTTGTAAGTCAGTTTAAGGCACAGATACTTCCGAACGCCGCTTTAAATACTCTATATTTACGCTGTGAAATTGTTAAAAGCACAGCCACCGAGCAACCAAGCGGTTCAGAGTATCCTAGCGCATAATGCAAAATGGCTTGCACTGAATCACTTATGATTTTAGGTTCTTTTCTGTGAATATTTTCGCTTTTTGTACAGGAGCTGACAGTTAAGTTAGTATGTATAGTAAGTACTATTACTTATCTTGTGGTTATGGTCTAGTGTGTAATGTTATATAGCTCGCTACTGCTGCTAGACTGTAATTATCACACAAGATGACGCCTGATAGCTACCTAAGCAGTATTTCGTATTCACAGTCAGCGGTAGGCTGATGTAGACACTTAGTGATTAGTATATTATCTGGATCGGACTGCATTCTGCATCTACCTTTTTTAACTTCCTTTATTTGTTCTGGAGTGGTCTAGGGTAAGTTTCTCTCCAGTAGTCTTCGTAATAAACAAATATTTGATCTATCACACAATGAGAGTAATTGAAGATTCAAACATTTCATTAACTGTATGGACAACATTTTAAAGGTTCCATAAAAATAGGTAGTTAACACTGATTTGTTACGTATTCGTATTTCTGAAAAAATAATCTTATTTTGCTATTTGAAGGGTCTCCAGAATAAGTAGGTTCAAGAAGGAACTCTATTAGGCTCAAAAATAATTCCTGTAAATAGTTTTTATGTTAGTATCTTAATAAAGATAGGCATGTCTTATTAGGTGCGTTTTGTTGACTGCTGCAATGCGTTTAATGTCATAACCCTGCCAAATTAAAAAGACATAAATTCTGTATAACACAGTACAAATCTTGATTCACTCTCTTTGGTAGGATTACCGCATTATGTACATTATATCGGTCAACAAAACGCCACTATACCTAGAAGCGTTTTTGTCACAGACCCAGTTTTTGTGTTGTGATATTTGTGTGATCACAGAATCTCCAGAAAAATGTAAATGCATAAGTACGTACTGAAAATCCAACCGTGTTCATTAGCTCAATACAAGAAGCTTATATATGGATGTCACTGGAGAGCGCAGTATGAATATATTTTGAGGCTCCATTTTTTGACTTTGAAATCGCTTGGAGTGTATTGATAGGGTGACCATGAGAAATTACGATAAAGATGTTTTTTTAAAACTTTAGTAGGTATATAGGTTTTCTGTTCTTTCTGCGATCACTTATGTCCTTCCTGTGACAGAGTAGGGAGAGGCAAATTTATTGAAATTTTTCAACTATTGAAAATATTCGAAGAAAAAAACATTTTTTGTGTTTGGAACTTTCAATTTTGATGTGAAGAATATTCATTCAAGTACCAATTTTATTTTTACCCTATAATTACTCAGAATAACGATGTCTTGTGTGCTTTTATGTCGTATTTAAATATATAAAGAAACACATTTGACACTGTCGTTTAGCTATCTGCTAAATCTATACTTATATTAGGTCCTTACATATGAAATTGATTTTTTTAATAAGAAACAGGTTTAACACCTGAACAAAAATTTTGAATAAGGATATAAAGACTAAAATAACTTTCACCAAAAAAGTCCAACTTCAAACGCGTATCACAAGACAAGCTAATAACATAGTATTAAGAGCACCTAGAACGAACTACGGAAAGAACATGTTATACACAGATGTATAACAAACTGCCAAATGACATAAAACAAGCCAAATCATTATTTCTCTTCAAAAAGACTTTAAAAAACTTTATACTCCGCAAACACTGATACACACACAACACTTATACAAAATACGCAAATATTAATTTCAATAATAAAAAACACCCGCACACGCAAACACACACACATACACATACGCACACGCACACACACTTGGGCACATATTTCATTTACTACCTGCTACCATTCTAACACATATTCTGATAGGAAACTATATCACAATTCTTTATACACCAACCAAACCACTAATCTACGATTAACTGAATCGTGTTACCTGGCTCAGAGTAAACATGAATAGAAACCAGTATTACCCCACTAGTATCAATAATAGATAAGCACGAAAGCAAGCAGTTCCGAACTACCTACAACTACAACACAACATTCACTGCCAACTGCTATGACAATATTCACATATTTATTCTTAGATGTAAAATGTAAATCTACTGCCCAGACGTCGTCGCTCATAAAATTTATTTACAAAAAAATTGTACTTTCTCATGTAAGTGATTTCCATGTAATCTTATAAGAAATAAAGATCTTAAACCATATCTTTTATAGAACCGGCCACTTTGATCTCAAAAAGCCGGCGTTTGATTATGAATTCCAAATTTAAATGTATATCGACATAGAATTTAGTATATAAATAAGACATAGATTGTCATGGCTCACAATAGCTAGCTTGGTAATAGTAGATTGTTGTATCGAGCGCAAAGTGAGTTATTAATGCACGAGTGTTATGATAATAAAGAGTGTAAATTAACACGAGTGCATTAATTAGTCACTTTAGCAAGGTGCGTAATCTACTTTCCTTTCAACTAACACTCTACCTACCGTGATAAAATATACCTACTTATAAAATAAAAATCTAGTTAGTGAAAATTATATTAATGCCCGGTTTAACATTGTTCAGGGTAAGTATTTAGTAGATATACATTGCCGAGTACTTAGAAAAACTTCGAACATGCCTCAAGCAGTTATTCTACTTAGCCCGCAACGCACTTCTATTAAACACTTGCACTGAACAGTGTTTATACCGGTCATAATGTGTCAACGTTTAGATTATATACTTAAATTTTACCTTTGTTGCTAAATATTTATTGTCATATGCTTCATTCAAAAATGTTTCTATATCCTGAGCTGTGAGCACTTTCGACTTTTTGCTCATATACCCATTGGATAGCCGCTTTAGAAGCGATGTTAATTTAGGGTATTCTTAAATATCCACATTGTGCTTGGTATTAAATGTGCTTTTTAACATTGAACATATGGACCACAATGAAGATGGTGTATTTTTTTTTTAAATCTCACTGAAAAACGTTAAAAACACACTTTCGGACAGTGATTTTACACGTCTTTCGTTTCTCCACTTAATTAAATTTTCATAAGCTTTTAAATATTTATCTCGCGTCTTTTGCAGCCAAAGGTTAATAACGATTTCATTTGAAGCTGTTTTTTGTTACATATTACAATGAAATCATTTTCACTTGAACGCATCCATAGCTGAATGCGGCATTTATTTTTTGGTTGTTTTTGACGTGACAACGTCTTATAAATTGGTTTGCCGGGTGACACTTCAAGAAACTGCGTTACGCTCCGCTCACGTTATGCGCTCACAATGAGAGCGAGTGAGAGGCACGCGGCATGGTTAGCCCGCCTAAGAGCGAGAGAGACAGACATAAAAAGTGAAAGGCACAAGTTGTCACGTAAAACTTTCGCCCGTATACCGACTTTACAGGCAACCAGTTTTTTTCTGTAGAAGAATAATCTATATGGTTTTCCTTGATTGATTAATTTGACAATAAAACAAAGGTATTTCATAAATAACAACTCGATAATTTAACACCAAAAAATACCATGTTTTTACACATAAGTTATTACTAAATCAGCCTGTATCAGTCACTTGACACGAGGAACTTTTATAAAATAAACAAAAACAGGTATTCTTCTACCAAATTTTTTTCCTAACAACTACTAGACATTCTTTAGCCAAACAGATTCCGTAAAAAGAAAAGTTTGACTTATGTGATTTGTGATGGCGGTCTCACCACCTGGTTGATACCAAAACTATGAAAGATGCGTCAGCGACGCTGTCGCGGGGTGGACTAATGGTGGGGGATGTCCAATGCGGCAGATACTTAAAATTACAACACAAATTAATGGCATGTAAACAAATAATTAAATTTTTCAAAGTACCCCGTCTCAAAGACATATAAGTCACCTGTGGCGGGTTAAGATCAATTTTAATTCCGTTATCAAACAGACTATAAATGTATTATTTTACCTATATTCATATTACACACACAAAACACACATCGATCAATTCTAGATAAAACACACTCCTTTTTAAAGCAAGAACATCAATTACTAAGGATGAGCTCACGATCATCATATTCTCTATAACGCGTATACCTCGGCCAGGCGCGGATCTATGGGAGGGGCGGTGGGGCCAACCGCCATGCTAGGCTAGCCTAGCCTTTGCAATTCGCAAATGCCACAGAATAAGTAATAGTTCTACATAAGGCTCGCGCTCGGCACTCCGCTCCTTCGTCCCGGGTTAGGCCAGCCGCAAAATGCGAGAAATGTCTGATATAAAAACTCTTGCGAACGCAAGACTTGTTCGACCCCACACACTGGTCCGGTCGGCGATTCGGCGTCCAGTTGTGTCTAACCGCGCCGCCACGACACACGTTGTGCCCGCGTTGTAAATACTTTTAAATAGAGTTACTAACTGGCTGGACGGAGTGGCAAGTAATAATTGTCATCCTTCGCGCGCATGCGTGAAGAAAATCGAGTAGGCCGCGCCAGATTGTCTCCTTCGTACGAAAAATCGAGTAGGCCGCGCCGGATTTTCAATTGCTTTTTCTCTCTCTGATTTTGACACTGAATTTGTAAACATGCATATTTTCTGTTCTTATAATTATTTTATAAAATAAGTGTAAATTAATGTGCAAAATGTATATAAATCTCACTCATCATAAAGTAAATAGTGTACTACAATAGTCTGTGTATATAGTGCATAAAACTGTGAGAATAAATTGTGTAAATAGACTTCTATGTTTTCTTCTGGGCGAGTTAGTATTACCATAATGCCACATTGGTGACCCCGATATCACCCGCTGAAATGGCTTCGGACGATCAAAGCTCTACTGAAAATCCGTCCCAAGGCTGCGATGAAAAGCCTGAGGTGTATCGCGTCGGCGTGCGCCTGCCACCATTCTGGCCTGAAAAACCCAGTATCTGGTTGGTTCAGGTCGAAGGACAGTTTTCTGTATCGGGCATAACGCAAGACGAGACGAAGTACAATTATGTAACAGCCCAACTAGACCCCAGATTTGCAAGCGAAGTCGAAGACATCATTACGGCCCCACCTGCGAGAGATAAATACTTCAAACTGAAGGAAGAACTGATCAAGCGCCTATCCGTTTCTACTGAAAAAAAGGTACAACAGTTGTTATCGCATCAGGAGATGGGTGAGCGCAGACATTCTAAGTTTTTAAGACATCTTTAGCACTTGGCGGGGGCCAACATGCCGGATAGTTTTCTTCGCACACTATGGATTAGTCGCCTCCCTAGCAACCTTCAACCTGCTGTTGCTGCTCAGCCGCCATCTGTTTCTTTAGCAGCTTCGGTGTGCACGAAGACATCATGGAGAAGCTAGAATTGCTTACCCAACAGGTGAACGCGTTATCTTCACGTAATGCGAGACAGTCTGATCGTTCACGCGAGACTCCTGTATCGAGATCGGACGCTAACTACAAGAAGTACCCATTATGTTGGTTTCAATCTCGATTTGGGTCAAAGGCTACTAGATGTGTCCGGCCTTGTGATTTCAAGAAGGAAAAGAAAAAAGAAGAAGAAAAATATTTATTTAAAAACAATAGCAGCTATTAGATAGAGTAAGACGTTGTAATATAAACAAAAAAAAAATCGGTTATGGCGGTACTGCTAGGCCTTCTGATAGCCTCTGGGCTTCTCCTCTTCATCTAGCCCCTAAAAAAGATAGCGGCTGGCGTCCTTGTGGGGATTATAGACAGTTAAACGCGCGGATCATTTCGGACATGCACCCCATTAAGCACATTCAGGTCTTTGCTCATTCCATATCTGGTTGTAGAAGCTTCACGACGTTAGATTTAGTTAAGGCTTATAACCAAGTGTCTGTTAATAAGGACGATATTTGCAAAACAGCTATAGCAACACCCTTTGGTCTGTTTGAGTCCTCTTTCATGACGTTTGGATTACGAAATACTGGACAAACTTTCCAGCGTTTCGTAGATGAAATGACGCGAGGACTGGACTTTGTGTACTGTTATCTCGACGATTTTTTGGTTTTTTCGAAAGATGAGCTGGAAGATGAGCCGCATTTGCGCATTGTCTTTGACCGTATGGCTAAATACGGCATGCTGCTGAACACAACCAAGTGTGTTTTCCAAGTTCCGGAAGTAACTTTCTTGGGTTTTAGCATTTCCGCGGAGGGAACAAAGCCTCTTGTCACAAAGGTTCAATCCATCTCGAGCTGCCTTTATCCAGGCTCCTTTAAATGCTCTTCTTGTTGGTTCTGTGAAAGGGTCACACCCCGTGAAGTTGGTCGGTAAAGCTCTTCAAGAGTTCAACAACTACAAGAAGAGTCTTTGCAACGCTGCCCTACTGGCGCATCCAGACTGCACTGCCAAACTTGCTCTAGTCACCGACGCGTCCGACACTGCCATGGGAGCGTATGCTGCTATGCTACATAAAAACAAAAAAAATTGACTTGTTTGACTTTGTTTTTAGTAGCTTACTTACTTATTTTTTAGTACCCATTGTATTGGTACATATTGTACACTCTTTAGCTAATTATTAAAGTATTGTATTACTACTTTAAATGGAACTTCTTGCCAGCTCTTTTTGGCAGAAATTAACATTGTTTACATTGTATTGACGATTCAAAAGTGTTCTTGGAAACCTACTTGAATAAAGTTTGATTTGAGTTTGAGTTTGGAGCGGTGCTACAGTAGTTTAAAGACAATGAGTGGCAACCTCTCGCATTTTTCTCGAGGAAATTGAGCCCCTCACAGCTTAAGTATTCGCCGTATGATCGTGAGCTCCTCGCTATTTATGAAGCTATTAAACACTTTCGGTACATGCTAGAGGCAAGGCATTTCACAATTTATACAGACCATCGGCCCCTCAGGTACAAGAAAGTTGTCAATTTTAGGGGTACGGTTGAGTTATACTGTGATGTTAGTACACCGACGCCTAGACCTTTTGTTCCCAAAGTATTCAGAAAACAGGTTTTCGACAGTCTTCATTCTCTTAGCCACCCTGGTGCTAACCCGACCGCCAAACTAGTTGCGCAGCGCTTTGTCTGGCCTGGTGTTAGGAAAGATTGCCGTGTATGGTCTCGCTTGTGCTTATCCTGCCAACGCGCAAAGGTTCATCAACATGTGTCTGCACCATTAGGCACATTCTATATTGACTTGATTGCCCCGCTTCCCAGTTCAGATGGTTTTCGTTATTGTCTCACAGCCGTAGATCGTTTTATGCGTTGGCCAGAGGCAATACTGATAGCAGACATCACTGCCGAGACGGTGGGAAAAGCGTTGTTGTCGGGGTGGATTGCCAGATTCGGCTGTCCTACTGATATCGTTACGGATCGTGGTAGTCAATTCAAAATATCTCGCTAAGGTAGCAGGATACCGGCATCGCCGCACCACAGCTTACCACCCTTAATGTAATGGTTTGGTGGAGAGGTTTCATCGGCACTTGAAGGCTGCGATCACGTGTCATTTGTAGTTGGACTGAGTCCCTTCTGTTAGTTTTGGTGGGTATCAGAAGCGCCTTTAAGGAGGATCTACAGGCTTCCTCCGCTGAGTTGTTATACGGGGAGCCTCTCCGCCATCCCGGAGAATTTTTTGAGCGTAGCGCGGACTCTACATTTGTCAGTGTTTCGGCTTACGCTGATCGCTTGCGCTCATTTGCCGCCAATCTGCAGCCATCTCCAGCATCACGCCACTCCACGTCAAAAATATTTATTTTCAAAAATTTAGCCACCAGCGACCATGTATTTCTTAGGGAAGACGCGTCGCATGGCTCGTTTTGTCCAGCATATTTATCGAAAAAGGTGACTTTTAAAATTTTGATCAAAAATGTCATGTATAGATCGGTTGAAGCCAGCATACACACTGGCTGACTCTGACGCATCATTTCCTCGTCCTCATGTACATACCGCACCATTCTCACCTGTAATTAACACACCATATTCGTCTGTACATTCTGTGCCTCATATTACATCATACTCCCGCACACTCCCCCTCCGGCCCAGACCCCGCTGGTCTTCCAGGGACTACAATTCACAGTTGTCGTCATGTGCGCCCTCCTGATTATTATCGCCCTTAGCCGGTCTCGGGGGGGGGGAGTGATGGGCCCGCATTGTAAATACTTTTTTATAGAGTTACTGACTGGCTGGACGGACTGGCAAGTAAAAATAATTGTCATCCTTCGCGCGCATGCGTGAAGAAGAAAATCGAGTAGGCCGCGCCGGATTGTCTCCTTCGCGCGCATGCGTAAAGAAGAAAAATCGAGTAGGCCGCGCCAGACTTTCAATTGTTTTTCTCTCTCTGATTTTGAGACTGAATTCGTAAACATGCATATTTTCTGTTCTTATAATTATTTTATAAAATAAGTGTAAATTAATGTGCAAAATGTATATAAATCTTACTCAACATAAAGTGAATAGTTTGTGTATATAGTGCATAAAACTGTGAGAATAAATTGTGTAAATGGACTTCTATGTTTTCTTCTGGGCGACAACAGATAGTGCGTTCCTTCTGAGCCACGTTAAAATTTAATAGTAAAACCTCATTTTAGCACCAACTACCCATTCCGTCTGAGCGCATCTGATAATTTCAGCGGCGCTATTATTGTCCAAACGAAACGCGATTCGCGTAATTTTTTATTAGTTCCGTGTGTATGTTTAAGTATTTTATTTTGATTTTTTTTGTAGATAATAACAAAGATATATAGTTCATAATGCAAAAATTAACATTTCTTTAAAAAAAACAACGTTATAAGTATTTTTCTTAAAGGTAAAGGTAAGTACTTTCACATTTGACAGCTGTCAAAAAGTAGCGCAAAATAGCCACCTCCCGACATGGGTTTTTGGTAGCAACATTTTGTAGCAAAACCGCTCAAAAGAAACTCAAAAAGTCAACATTAGATTTTGCTATCATTTTGCTACCAAAAGCTAATGAAACGCGAACCGCTAAAAATACTGCTACTTAGTGTTCAAAAATCGCCAAATGGAACGCCCTAAGAATGGATGACGACACGTTATTGATACTGGCACTATTGTTTCTATTCTACAAATGATTATAAATGAGAAAGTTATTAGGATTGTTTGTTGGTCAAAAGTGTGGATACCAACCAAACAATGGATACAAATACATATATATATATATAGTTTGTTTTTTTTTTTAATACATATACATACATATTACACATATAAAACACCCAGTCTCAAGACAAACACAAATAATAAATGTTGGTCTTGTGCAGGAATTTGGGCATTCGGGTCATCACCCACTGAGCTACGGAGCTGACCAAAATATTATATATGAAGAAGATTGTTTGGTTGGTTGTTCGTTACTAAATCACGCCGCGAGTGCCGCAACGGAGCATCAAATTGAGTTCAAAGGCACAACAATAGTTGAAGAGACAAAGAAGAGCATTTGTACTTTGTTCTGATAATGCTCATTATTGATATTCCATATCGGATCAGATCGGAACCGAACAGCCGACGCCAGAATTTTACGCTTACGCTTGTGTAATTTATTGCAAAACATCAGTAGGAGAGCAGTCGAAAGTGGTATTAGTGGTAGCAAAAACACGACTAGTACCCGCTAGCAAAAAAGTGACGCTGCCCAGACTGGAGCTGTGTGGAGCTCACTTATTATCAAAATTAATGAACAAGATAAAACAATGTTTTAGCCACTATACAATTAAATTATATGGTTGGAGCGACTCTACAGCAGCTTTGGGAGGTATACAGGGAGATCCAGCGAGATGGAAACCTTTTGTAGCTAACAGAGTCAGTCAGATAACTTCTGTTATGACTGCTGGCAGTAATTGAAATCAGAAGACAACCCTGCAGATAGTGCGACGAGAGGCCTTACAAGCACTCAACTAAAGGCACATACTTTGTGGTGGAACGGACCAGCTTGGCTGTCAACCTTCAAGGACGAAGCAAAAGAACGTCCTTTTTTCCAAACAAATCATGAATTGAAGAAAATAAAACAGACTTGTGTAGTTAATCAAAACTGTGACGACAGCATAATCAACTTGTTATTATGTAAAAATAGCACATTTACAAGAGTATTTAGAATATTAGCATGGATCATCAGATTTATTTCAAAGAAAAATAAACAACAACAATCTTACGATAAAAGAACTGAAATGCGCCAAAACCAAAATTGTTCAGTATGTTCAGCGCACTGAATTTGCAGACGAAATAAAAAAACAGATTTACTAAATAAAAAAAAAAACAGTCACAAAAGCAAAATTTTGAATTTAAATCCATTTTTAGACGAAGATGGCGTTATGAGAGTTGGCAGGAGATTGAAAAACGTATTTATTAACATGGACATGGAGCATCCTATTACTTTACCACATAGTCGCAATTGGACCAAGTTAATTATAGACCACGCCCACAAACTTACATATCATGGTGTACCACGGGTAACGTCAGCATTTATTAGACAAAAATATTGGATTATCGGTGAAAACCAAGCAACAAAAAAGCAAACACTCAACCATACAAAGCTATCAATCTTACCTATAGATCAAACCAGCAGCCAAAACTTGAAAGAAAGCATACCGAAAACCCCTTCCCGTAATGAATCATATTTCAAACAACCAAAACCTAGTTTTATCGCTTTAGCAATTTCATGGATATTTTTCTTATTCATCTTATCAACTACTCACGCCTTATACAATATTTCATTATTACCTGATAATCAATCCCTATACTTTGACACCTTTGCGAACATGACATTAATTCGAGATGATTGGAAATTAATAGTGTACTACAATATGCAACCTTATAGGGAAGAATCGAAAACCATAAGTAAATACCTGGAACATATGAGAAACATATGTAAGGATATAAGAGGTCAATCACACTGTGACGTATTGTTACTACAATTACATCATAGTTACAATGAGCTCGAGTACTTTAATCGTATCATGCTGGTCGGTCAGCAAAATACACGCACGCGACAGCGGCGCCGTGGGCTTATCAACGGTGTCGGATATCTCACACATGACCTCTTCGGAGTACTGGACGATCAATTCGCCGAACAATACAGAAAGGACATTTCTCTGTGAAAGAAAACGATAAGCATTTGGCACTTTTATTTCAGAACCAGACATCAATAGTCGAAGCTGAATATAATTTAATAAAACGAACCGAATTGTCAGTAAATCAGCAGCATAAATTAATAACTCAACATTTAAATTCACTAGAAGAATCAACAAACTTACTAAAATCAAAAATTTAACAAACTTATACCATAAATGATTTCACAGCATGTGCTGTAATTGTAAACAACATATTTATAAACTTAAAAAGTAATCAGGACATGTTGATGGATACAGTAACTAATATAAATTATGGGAGATTCAATATCATCTTTTAAACCCAGAGCAATTACGAGATGAACTAAACATAATTTCTGGACAGTTATCGAAAGATTTATTGTTACCTTTAGATAATATACAGACCGATTTAAGAAAAGAATCTGCAAAAACATGTTAAACAGCCAACTGCAAGAATTTGTGGCTCGAATTAACAAAAATCAATACCTATTTCTTCTACTGTTGCGACGTATGTTCCTTGCGAATTTTATGCCAAGATCAAGTTACAGTGAAGGAAATCAGCAAGGCTTGTATTTTAGTTTTGGGTCAAGAGTGCCTAGCAAGAAACGAAGAATTCACTGTCTATTCTCACAAACTTTCCACTAATTTTTTAATTCTTTTGGGCATTCTTTTACATTTTCTTTTAACAGAGCCTCTGCTATTAATGGAGATGAGTTTAGTGAGTTAGTGGTTGAGAATGAAATATCCAGGAAATATTTATTGAGCAATAAGGCAATACCTGTTTCTGAGTTAAACATATTATATTGTGTATTTGGATCATTATGTTCGACAAGAGACAGAATTTTTAACAATAAATTATTTTTAAATATCTCCAAGTCTCATTTAGTTTTAGGTCTTATAACAATTTTGTCCTTACATTTATTCTCCGTTAACAATTCAATTTGCACTAACTGCCCACAATGGTCAGAAGTAAGGTTATTTATAATACTTTTATTTGTAACTGTAATACAATCTGCAAAAAATATTATCTATGCATATTGCTGTATTGGCAGTTATTCTATTCGGTGATAGAAATATATTTTTACAGTTGAATGATTGAAATAGACTTTTTAATTTTATGCCTAAGGAGGACTTTTCTATTAACAAATCTATATTAAAATCTCCGCAAACAAATACTTCTTTATTTTTTTTACAAATAATGGATAGAGCCTCCTCCATTTTATTTTCAAAAATGACATAATCCGGTGAGGGCGGCCTGTACACACTAACAACAATGAAATGCTCTAACTCCACACAGGCTATTTCAATAATTCGTTCAACCAAGAAGCACACAATGTCTTTCCGATCTTTATGTTTTAAATTAAATCTAACTTAATGCATAAACTTCCAGATTTGCTTTATAATGGCGACCCAAATGATATGTACAATACTGTTCTTGACACTATTACTACAGAGTATAATAAAATATTTACTGCAAAAAAGAAACTTATTTCCAGTCGCTTTAGTTTTAGTGAATGGGCAACCCCAGGTATTCATAAAAGTAGGCGTAAACTGTATGAATTATATAAAGAAAAAACATATAATAATAGCCAAATATTTAGGGAATATTTAAAAAAATACTCAAAAACCTTTAAAAAGGTCTGTCTTGTTGCAAAAGCAATTCACCTCAGACATAAAGTAAAAAATTCAACAAATAAAATAAAAACTACATGGAACATAATAAATAATGAAACTGGTAAAGCTAGGAATTCTTGTCAGGACTTTGAGTTGATTGTAGATGATGCTAGTTTTAAAACAAATTCTGAGGTAGCAGTTGCCTTTGAACAGTTTTTTAAGAATATTCCATTCAAAACAACTGAACATCTAAACTCAAGTCCAATCTTAGCAGAAAAATTATTAAAAACTAGTGTTCCTGAATGTAACGTTCCCTTTGTATTTAAAAACATTAGTCCTACGGATATCATTAATACATTTAAAACATTAGAAATGAAAAACACCACAGACCTTTGGGGACTTTCTGTAAAAACTATAAAGTCAATTATTCATGTTATAGCACAACCCTTAGCCATTATTTTTAATAGTTGTGTTGATAGTGGTGTGTTTTCTGATGAGATGAAACTTAGCAAAGTTATACCTCTTTTTAAATCAGGTAGTTCAACAGATCCTAATAATTTTCGGCCTATTTCAATACTACCTATACTCAGTAAAGTTTTTGAAAAAATCATACTTTGTCAAATGTTAAGCCATTTCTGTATTAATGAGCTACTTAGTAGTAAACAGTTTAGCTTTATGAAAGGCCGTTCCACAACCGATGCAGGAGTGGCACTATTAAAAAATATATATAACACCTGGGAGGATTCGCATGACGCCCTTGGAGTGTTTTGTGATTTATCTAAGGCATTTGAATGTGCTCAACATGAAAATCTCATCAGGAAGCTACATCACTATGGTATTAGAGGCAAAGCTCTCGACCTTTTGACATCCTATATGAGTAGGAGAGTACAGAAAATAGATGTCAACGGTGAAAGATCTCCGGGATCAGCAGTCACTATGGGAGTCCCTCAGGGCTCAATTTTAGGTCCTTTTCTATTTCTTATTTACATTAATGATCTCCCATATCATCTAAAAATCCATGACATTGTCTTATTTGCTGATGACACCTCTTTGCTTTTTAAAGTTAAGAGACGACAGACATATTATAATGAATTAAATAATGCCCTTTCTAAAATTGTAAATTGGTTTAACGCTAATAATTTGTTACTTAATGAAAAAAAAACCAAATGTGTTAAATTTACATTACCAAATGTTAGTGAGAGACAGACATGTATTAATATTAATGGCGAGCAATTAGAACTTGTTAATTCAACAGTCTTTATTGGCATAACACTGGACTCCAAACTTCAATGGGGTCCTCATATTCATAACCTAGCCAAAAAACTTAGCTCTGCTGTGTATGCGATCAAGAAAATAAGACAATTGACCGATGTTGACACTGCAAAAATAGTATATTTTAGCTATTTCCATAGTTTAATGACATATGGTATCCTATTGTGGGGTAGCGCTGCTGATGTAAATACAATATTTTTGTTACAGAAAAGGACAATTCGTGCTATTTATAAATTAGGATCTAGGATATCTCTGAGGGATAGGTTTAGGGAAGTAAAAATTTTAACTTTAGTGTCGCAGTACATATATGAAAATCTTTTATATGTACATAAAAATATCAATAGTTTCAGCGAGAAAAGTGACGTTCACAAAGTAAATACTAGAAGTAAAAATAAGCTGTTGGTGCATGATACACGTCTACACAAAATAAGTAACTCTTTTATGGGACAATGTATACACTTTTACAACAAAGTTCCCAATAAAATTCAAAATCTATCAATAAGTAAATTTAAATCTTTTATCAAGCAGGTACTTTGTAAAAAGGCATACTACAATATTTCAGACTATGTAAATAATAAAAATCCTTGGGACTGATGATGCTCAATTACAGGATGCATAGGTAAACCAAATTAAAATGGAAATAACATAAAATTGTACAACTAAAAATTTTTTATTTAAAACATTAATTGTATTTTAGTTTATTTGTATTATTGATAGTGTTTTTAAAAGAGTAACTATCGAGTTTCTTGCCGGATTCTTCTCGGTAGAAATCAACAACATTGTGAACCGGCGGGAAGGTGGGAGGGTTCAAAAAATAATATTTTATAACTTTGACGATTCAAAAGTGATTGTAAAATCCTTATTTGAATAAACCATTTTGACTTTGACTTTGACTAACTTGTTATTTACAAGAATCAAAGAGCCACCATGAATAGTGTGTGCCCTGTTGAACAAACTACCAATTTGGTGACTACTGAAGTTGAACATGAACTGGTGAGATTTCAGCCAATGTTCTGTAATGCATAGAATATCTATGTTGGAGCAGTTCATGAAAAACTCTATTTCAAGGTCTTTTCCAAACATACCATGAATATTTTGGTGGACTGTGTTAAGGGATTTTACATTCTTTACATTATGTTTTTTTTTAGAACATATGGGTAAATTATTATAAGACACAAAAGTCGAGCCAGAGGGATTCTCTGTTGTACACTAAGCTAAAAAAAAGTATTTGGAACAGTTTCCAAAGTCTTAAAACTATTATCTTGCCCAGTAGAGGCAATTTCACTGGAATTTCTTGGAAGCGTTTCCAAAGTCGAAACCGAACATGTCAGAAAACCAAAATGTGTAAAGTATCAAGGTATATGTATAGGGGAAAAAGTTTCTTTGCATTTTATATGGAAACTTAAGAGAAGAGCGAGGTGCATTTTGAAATCAAAATAACCAACTTTGTGCTACTCTTACTGACACTGCATTAGGTCCATAAACGTCACAATTTTTTTTCTCTGCTTGCATTGCAGTTTTTCCTTTTTTTGTAAAAAAATTTGATTATGTATCGAATTTCTTATTCGATTCACTCATTTTGACAAAAATAAAAACATATGAAAAATAGCTGGAAATAAATTTTTTTTTTTTTTTTGATATGTAACCTTTTTAATGGTTTATATATAAATCAGCCAGATACAAATAGTAACACCATAGAGATTTCTTTACAAGTTTATACATACTATGACTTTTTACTGACAAAACTACACTTTGCTTCATGTACTTTGCACTAGCCAACCAATATTAGCATATTGTTTGGGGGGGAGTTACTAAATCTGCAATCTTTCATTTAGAGATGGTCCAGTGAGCTGTATTTGAAGGTTACATCTAAGAAATTGTACAGATATCCTACTGCTCAACTCTATGTTAACTGTCAAGTCCTTACGCGGCTGATTTTGCCAAAGGCAACAAAAGGTACAAAATCTCATGAAAAATTCTAAGTCTGGTAATTGTTCCCTTGAGCCCCCTTTTAGTTACTCTGACCTACAAATATACTACCCTAGATAGTAGATATATATTTCAGCCTTTTGGAGTTGAAACATTAGGACTGTGGGTATAGAGTGCAAAACAATTTATAGGGCTTTAGCTGCCTACATTTAGAGTAGATAATATCCTATAGTGGAACTACAGTATACAGTTTGATTGTAGTGTGAAGGTAAACAAGGTAATAAATTTGATGTTTTTATTATTTGTAGTAAACAATCTTTTTCATAACGAATTTACCTTATAAGAAACTAATGTTTTCAGTGACTGACTAATGAACCTGCACCCCACCCCACCCCTAAATTCAACAGGCTACAAAGTACAATTTAATTTATTATTTAATTTAGCTATTCAAAAGTATAAAGGCTTATTACTATAAATCCAGTTTTGTTCAGAAACACTGCTAGCAGAAGCAGTGTTACGGCGATGGGCTTACCATCCATCACGCAGGCAGGAGTGGTTGGTGAAACAAAGCTCTCCACCACATGAGGTAAGATGTGGGTGTGTTTCTTATGGATCACGGATAATGCAAACTATAAGGGGATACTTCTTTATCCATATAACTTTATATACATTATATCACATAAGTACGTATGTAAATAATTGCCCAAAATACTAATGGAAACAATCAAATATTACTTTGATGAGAGTATATAAATTAAAACCTAAGAAAAAAATATTTAAGTAAGAAAACTTGACCAAGAGTTTCAAAAGTGTGTGCTTGAATCTTAATATCGAATAAGAATCTTTAAAATATTCAATAAACAGCCGAATCAGCTTGCCATCGTGGAAGCAAAACAAGGCTTAAGACAATTCACTTTCTCTTTCTTTCAACAGTTACGTGAATATTTCCATCTCTTTCTACTTTTATAATTTTACTGACGTGTCAAAGTAAAAGAGCGCTAAACGTATGATTTCCACGTTACAGATGCAAATTCATAACATAAAAGCTACAGTAGAAGTGCTGAACTACAACCTGCGAGAATAGCTGTAAAATTCATAGTACAAATAATGTAAATTTAAAGTACAACAATACTCACTTCCTCCATACTCCCAAAACGGTACCGATCCATCTTTTTGTGCTAAATACGGAGGTTTAAAGGAATATTTGTATTCAAATCGTTTATGCACAGACTGAGCGCAAATGCACACTAGGAAACTTAATATTAGAACAAGTAAGAAATTATATATTAATGAAGACATCGCGACAGGTCACACACCGATCGTTCAATCGAGCAACCAAAGAGGATATACCATACCATTACCAGTGTTGCCAGCAAACTTTAGGCAAAGCATTTGATGCAGGTCCTGAAACCACGAGAAAACTACCAGATTTTTTACGTTTAATATGAAACCACTAGAAAAACTACTAAATTATTAATTTGTATGAAAAACTAATTTTTAGTAAAAAATAATAGAATATTGAGTCAATATTTAATGATGGTAAATTTTGTAAAAACAAGGAAACAAAAGGAATTATGAAAAATAAAATTATTTTGTAATAAAATGAAGTACGAAATTATGATTATGATATTGAGACATCTGAGTTCTTAATAATACGTCGCATGCAGCAGGAGATATTATTTGTAAGATGACGCATCGCTTCTCAGTCGCAGACGTGTCATTTTCATTGGTACAATTTTTTTAAAGCACTGATTCAGGAAGAGTATAGGTGTCACAACATATTCCTACGAGTGTCAATCCTGCGTAAATACTTAAAATTAATAACATTAGCTGCAATATCATGCGATTTCTCAATTTAGATTTTATTAGGTTGGTAGTTAGGAGGAGCTTAAGAAATTGCAAAATTTTTCTTTATTTTTGAATACTATATGAAATCAACTAGCCACCAGATACAAATTTTGCCCACCAGCAGGGGGTGCCAGTCCACCAGATCGAAAGAGGCGAAACCACTAAGTTGGCAACGCTGCCACTGCAGCACGGCGGCACTGTAGTGACCATATGACGTCACAACCACGGGTCCACGACGTGAATCTAAAATAATCCAACATAAACCAACTGACTACAAATAACCACCGCTAATAACATGGTTTTTCTTTTATTTGTTGTTGTTTTATCTGTCACTGTCAAATATCATTTATTATTATTATTATTATTAATTATTTTGACTGTTTGATGCATTCTTTGCTTAAAAATCACAGTTAAAAGCCAGAAAACCTTAGAACAAGCAGAAATCTACAGTTGACTAAAGTAAATAAACTTCAACGGTCACTGTCAATGTTCAAGGTCTATGTTTAACTACAACAAAAACCAACTTAATACGTGGTATTTTGTAATCGTTTGCTGGACCGTAGCCGTTACTACAGAAATCAGTGTGACTAGATTTAAATTAACGACTGGCAGGGCAAAATATACTAAAACCCACTAGGCCAGAGGTGCCCAAACGGTCGACTGATCAATCGCAAGAGTTTTTGAGGTCGATCGCCGTATATTTTTTGTCTTTTCTGGTCTACGTAACGTCGTTAAGGACGGTTGTGTTACTCGCTACAAAATTACTTTGGTAAATCAAAGTCGTTAAGGTGTATATTCGAGTGATTGCAGTTTCGAATTCGCAGTGTCACGGTAGTCAAACGTAAAGTGTATCCTTCTCTAAACTGTGTGTGACCGGCAAGTGTGAACAGTAAAGATGCTCCGCTCACCCAAAAACCTTCACCAATCAAATTCCGACTTTACTAGCGACGAATGTTCCGATATTTCAAAAGTATCTTTTCGAAAAAGAAAGCGATCAGAAAATGAATTCTCCAAAATCAACGAGAATATCAACCTGCATATTAAAATGAACTAGTAAATCTGACTTCCTCTATTTCAGACATTAAAAAGGAAATCAAAGAATTGCTGTCAAAATAATCTGGATTACATTCACATATAACGGATCTGAATTCTAAATGTAAATACCTAGAAGATGACTTGTCCCGCGTCAATGACTCACTTGAATTTCATTCCAACGTACAATCCGACCTAAAAAAACGCATTGAGTCAATTAAATCCTCTACTAAGAGTCACATTGCTAACGAGGTTGTGGATCTTAAGTACAAAATCGACGCGATGGAGCAGCAAGCCCGCCAGAACAACATCGAACTATGCAGCATACCTGAGAAAAGGGGCGAGAACCTATTGAATATTGTCGAATCGATTAATTCTACAATCAAATGCCAGATTAGCCAAAACAATATACTCTCCATTCATCGGGTTATCCAGGCTCGCACCGATGAAAATAGCCGCCCCAAAAATATTATAGTCAAGCTCTCCTCGCGAATAATACGTGACAATGTACTCAGTGCTTTTCGTTTAGCAAAAGGGCTCAAGACCGACCAATTAGGCATAGCTGGCATCTCGCGCAACGTGTATATCAATGAGCATTTAACTTTACGTAACAAACAGCTGTTTCGTAACAGTCGTGATGCGGCAAAAAAAAGGGCTTTAAGTACGTGTGGGTCAAAAATGCTAAGGCATTTCGGCCTAGTGACGTTCTGTTACTATCAAGGATTTGTATACCTACTCTTTTCAAAATGTTCAAAAAGATTTACTCCAAGCTTACCGTATACTGTATAACTTTATATTATATATTTTGCAATTTGTTTACTACCTACCTAATTCTAAAATATTTTTTCAGCACTTTTTATTTTTTACTAATTAATTATACTTGTACCGCAGAACAAAATCATCTGTAAACATATATCATATTTACGTCAATATTCGCCTATTTTTGATATTAGTTAAACATGTCATTTCAGTAGATGTGTGTATTTCTTGGCTCACGCACACAACATATTTACGAATATATAAACCACGTAACCTGTACTCCGCATCTATTAAATCATTAATTAACCGGTCTCCTCATGGCGAATAATAATATTTCACTGTTCTACCAAAACTGTAGGGTTATTCGAACCAAAATGCAAACACTATATATGAATATTCTAGCGCACTCATACGATGTTATAATCCTGACAGAAACCTGGCTCACACCGCACATATCTGACTCTGAATTTATTGATAAAAGATACTTTGTCTTTAGATGTGACCGCGATCGTTCACTAATAAATAAACATGACGGTGGCGGTGTCCTGATTGCTGTGAAGCGCGAGCTACGGCCGGAGCGCATAGCCGTGTCACCCCCGCCCCCGCCTCCGCGCTCGAGCACGTCATTATCGCCCTGCCATCTACCCAACAAATAAAAAACACATAATTAGTGCCGCCTATGTCCCACCTCAGACCTCAGACGATACATATGCCACACATTTTGACGCTTTACACAACCTATTAACACAAAATTATGTAGAAACTTTTTATGTCGTTGGCGACTACAACTTGCCCCACATTGTTTGGTCTAATAGTAACGATGATAGCTGTGGCCTACTATGGGTGCATACACCTCAATAATTATTTAATAGATTTCATGGCATTGACTAATTCACTACAATATAACTATTAAAAAAACAAAACTGACCGCACCCTTGATATATCTCGAACAAAGATTGCAATGTTTTACCCTGTGACAGGCTTTTGCCACCGGATGGCTACCATCCACCTTTCAGCAGCCATTTAAATTTGAATTTACATTTTAGGTTAGGTTAGGTTGGGTTAGGGTTAGGATAGGTTGGGTTAGGTTAGGTTGGGTTAGGTTAGGTTGGGTTCCCCCTCGAGTGGTGTCCGCCTTGTCGTGGCGGGGGGGCTGAGTAGCGTCGGACAATCCAGTCCGGCGTGAAACTAAGAGACACCTACAGTGGATGACGCCGACATTCCGTCCGACTGTGCATAGAGCGGAGCCTTCAGGGCCAGACTGCTCTAGTGGATTGCTCTGAGTGGACTCTGTCCTCAGAGACCATGGCGGATGCAGCATGGACGGGTCCGGCGGGCACTTTGCTGTGCAACTGGACAGGCTTTTGCCACCGTCTTATCGTAACCCCGTCGCTAGGTGTCGTTGAACATGTCTAGCGGCCTAGTTAGGCGGGAACGAGGGGCTTGCTTTAATTGGCCGGCCCGCGAGGAGTAAACCTCTATAATAAATCCTCAATTTTCAACGTTACGGTCCGTGGCGTTGGGGTGCTCGAAAGAGCGGCTGGGGAGCTCATCAGCCACTAATGGCCAACCCTGGGAATCACCCGTCCTCCAAGGCGTATTAGGGTTATCGGGACAGCACCGGATCTCTGTCCCGATGGACCGAATATTTCTCCGGTACTCGTGGGAATAGCATGGAATCTAATAAAACCAATATTACCTACGAAATTGTTGGGGTGGGGGGGAAGATGATACAGTTAGGAGAGGGGGGAGGGAAACAAAAGCGCCAGCCGTGAGCCTGCAGAGCCCACAGCCCAACGAGTGGCGCCAAAAAAGAAAGAAGCAAAAACGAAAGAAAAGCTGACTAAAAAGACGGCTCCACTGCAGAAAGCACCTGAGCTCCTACTACTCAGGACGAGGGCTGGACCACCGTCGTCAAACGGGGCGCCAGGCACAGGAGAGAAAAGACGGCCAAGGCGGCGATAGCTCCGGAGAATACCAAATCCAGGAAGTTTAAGAGGTTACGCCCTCCCCGGTCTGCAGCGGTCGTGATCACGCTGCAGCCTGAAGCAGTAGAAAAAGGTGCAACCTATGCGGCAGTTATGACCGAGGCGAGGGCAAAATTGAACATCAAGGAACTGGGAATTCCGTCCCTGAAATTCCGGAAGGCAGCCACAGGGGCACGAATATTTGAAGTCCCAGGTGCAGCAAGCGGTGAAAAAGCGGACTCCTTAGCCACAAAGCTAAGGGAGGCCCTAGGCGACAGCATAGTGAAGGTTTCCAGGCCGATAAAAACGGCAGAACTCCGCCTTACCGGACTGGACGACTCTGTCACCAAGGAGGACATAGTCAACGCCGTTACTAGTAACGGCTGCCGACCCGAAGAGGTAAAGGTCGGAGAAATACGTTTTGACACGTCCGGCACCGGAACTGTGCGCCGGAGCTGCCCGGTGGCAACGGCGAACAAAATGTCGAAGACTGGCAAGCAGCTCACAGGCTGGGTCTCGGCATCGGTAAAACTCTTGGAAGCAAAGCCGCTTAGATGTTTCCGCTGCTTTCGAGAAGGCCATGTCCGATCCCAGTGCTCAGAGGAGGTAGACCGCAGTGGCTTATGCTGTTTAACGCCTGCTTAGAGTCAGGAAGGTTTCCTTCGCAGTGGAAAACGGGCAGATTGGTCCTTCTACGGAAAGACGGGCGTCCCGCGGATAATCCTTCTGCATACCGCCCTCTGGTGATGCTTGACGAGGTGGGAAAGTTATTCGAGCGTGTCATAGCTTCTCGCCTCAACGGGCACCTGCATCGTATGGGACCCGATTTATCGGAGTACCAGTTCGGGTTTCGAGAGGGTCGTTCGACGATCGACGCGATCACTCGCGTCAAGGCTCTCTCGGACGAGGTGGTTTCCCGGGGCGGGGTGTTGGTGGCGGTGTCTCTTGACATCGCAAACGCGTTTAACACCTTGCCCTGGTCCTGTGTCGTGGAGGCGCTCCGATATCATGGAGTGCCCTCATACTTGCAGGAACTGGTGGGGTCTTATCTGCGGTGCAGGCAGGTCACGTACAGCACGGGCGGTCGTGAAAGGCGGAAGGAAATGTCGTGCGGTGTTCCACAGGGCTCGGTTCTTGGCCCGCTGCTGTGGAACATTGGCTACGACTGGGTGCTGCGGGGTGCCCTCCTCTGGGGCGTAAGCGTAACGTGCTACGCTGATGATACGCTGGTCACGGCGCGAGGGGACAACTGGCGGGAGGCTGCCCGTCTTGCCACTGCAGCGGTGGCGCAGGTCGTCGGCAGAATACGGTTGCTGGGACTGAGGGTGGCGCTCGAGAAATCTGAGGCCCTTTGCTTTCATGGGCCCAGAAACGCGCCGCCCCAAGGGTCCCACATCGTAGTGAGTGGTGTCCGAATAGAGGTCGGGTCCAACATGAGGTACCTTGGGCTCGTCCTCGACAGTCGTTGGAATTTCCGCGTCCACTTCCGGCGTTTGGTCCCTAGGTTGATGGCTGCGGCCGGTGCTCTTTCCCGGCTGCTACCGAATCTGGGGGGGGCCTAATACAGCATGCCGTCGCCTGTTCTTAGGGGTCGTGCAGTCCATGGCGTTGTACGGCGCTCCCGTATGGTCTGACGCTCTGACAGAGCCGAATCTCGCCCAATTGCGAATGCCGCAGAGGGCAATGGCCATCAGAGTAATACGGGGGTATCGCACCGTCTCCTATAGGGCGGCGTGTGTGCTGGCGGGGTCACCGCCTTGGGAACTCGAGGCCGAAGTCCATGCGTCTGTGTGCAGATGGCGCGCGGAACTGCGAGCCCAAGGCGAATTGCCTCAGGCGGAGGAAGAAGGACGGCGGAAATTGCTGATCCGGCGGTTCCTCCTAGGGAGATGGAGGGAACAGCTAGCCCTTCCCGGGGCTGGTGTAAGAACCGTCGAGGCCGTCCGTAAATGGACGGACAAACGGCGAGGACCACTCACATTTCGGCTCACCCAGGTGCTCTCGGGGCACGGCTGCTTCGGGAAGTACCTGTGCGATATAGCTGGAAGAGAGCCGACGACGAGGTGCCATCACTGTAGTTGCGACGTGGATACGGCGCAGCACACACTGGAGGATTGCCCTGCCTGGGCAGAGCTGCGCCGTGCACTCGTCGCAGTCGTGGGAACCGACCTCTCGCTGTCGGCCGTGATAAAATCCATGGCTGGAAGCGAGAGGGCGTGGAACTGTGTTCTGTCCTTCTGCGAGGAGGTTATCTCGCGAAAGGAGTCGGCGGAGAGGGAGAGGGAGATCGATTCAACTGCCCTCCCTATTCGCCGCCGGAGAGCCGGGCGCAGGAGGAGGGTCGAGGACCTGCACCTGCCCCCATAACGTGACCTCCTGGTGGTGAGCACGGGCGGAGCTCATCGCCTTTGAGATAGGAGGCCCATGGAGAGGACGCGCAGTGTGTCCTGTGCGTCCCCCACTAGGAGGGGGGGAATGTTTTCCACCTTTATTCCCCCAATTCTGGGAGGGGGCCTGCTGAACTTTTGGCAGTTTTTTTTTTTTTTTTTTTTTTAAGTCTAGTACCTCCGGCGATAGTGCCGCAGACTTTGATATTCTAGTTTTCTTTCATTCCAGTTCTCACTTTTATGCCTCTCGTACTGCCATCCAACATACTTGATCTTTCTATCGTTCATCTCTTTCGCTCTTTTAAGGGTGGGATTTCCCTTCTATCTATTCTAGTATCTTGTATTTCAGGTAAATAAATTTACAGCTTCATTTATTTTTTTCAACATTGTTCCTTATCCTACGTCTTACTTACTATTTAATGTCTAATATTTTATATTTACTATTTATTTACATTTCAATTTAACCTCTACTTATCTATAATTGAGCTCTGTACAGTTTATATATTATTAGTTACATTGCTGTTACATATTTCTTATTTACAGTTACATTTTCATATGTTTTACAAAAAATATACACTATATTCAGAAAACATATTATTTATTACTTGTTTCTTTTTATTACTTTATTTGCTATATTAATACAATAATCTAAAAATACATTTCTATTTTCCCCTAACATAATAGATCCTATATTATTTACTTCTAATTTCAATCTAATTTGTTGCTCAATGTCAAATCTCTCTGAGGCATACACAGGGCATTCAAAAAGCACGTGGGACACGGATTCGTCTGAACCAGGTTCGCAAATGCATGACGAGCTCTCCCTACAGTTGAAACGCTTCAAGAATTCTGAGAATCCGCCATGTCCTGTCATCACTTGTGCGATCGTTCCGGTGAACTCGATTTTTCTTACCACTTTATAGGCCGCGATTGCATCAGGGAAAAATATTTTCGTGGTACTAGCCGTCACACCACTCTTGTACCTTTCGTTCCACTCGTCAAGCGAGTTCATTCGCAAACGTCGCTTGACGAATGATACGGGGCACTTATCGTAATTCGGCTTCTTTTTACAGTTAAGTGCTGCTTCTTTTGCCAACTGATCCGCTCTTTCATTCCCTGCCAGTCCAGCATGCGCTTTAATCCAAAACAAAACTACACTTTTATTCTGGCGACTTAAGGTCAGTATGTTTTTCCTGGTATTTACGGCTAGGGAATGCATACTATGTAGGCCAGTGATTGTTTGAAGTGCAGCCATTATAGATTCCGAAAGAGGTCTCGTTCCGGCGCAACATCTCTTCACTAGCTCTATGTATGGCGAGGAGCTCCGCTTGGTAAACGGTGCAATATGATGGGAAGGTAAGCTTGACGGCCTTAAGTTCGATCTCCCTATCCCATAGAGATAGCGAGGCGCCGACCCTGCCGTCAATCTTACTGCCACCGGTAAAAATGCGAATTGCGAATTCGCTGTTGGCGTCTAATTGCACCTGGTTTTCCAACGTTTGGAATTCCAGGCATGTCTGCTCTGCTGGATGTGAAGCCTCTACTGCGGGAGTTCTCTGTTCCACCTCTCTATCTCCAAGATCAGGCTGGGGTAACCCCCTTTTTGCCTCGTACAGCAAAGCTGCTTCCCGGACCCGAAGCTCGAGGGGGAGCACCCCAGCCAGAACAAGTGCCGAGTTTAGTGAAACAGTGCAATAGGCCCTACATATTTTCTGTACGAAGCCTCGTTGTATGGCGTTAAGCTTCTTCCTGATGCAGACCTTAATTACGGCTTGAGCCCAGACACTGGCCGCGTACAATATTATAGGCTCTACTGTAGCGGTGTATATTGTGCGTATAACTTCCGGGTGAAGACCCCAGCTTATTTTAGCCGCTCTAGTCAATTGTTTGTACGCGGCCACTGCCTTTTTACATACGCTATTCAAATGCGAGTTAAATGTAAGCTTGTCGTCGATTATAACGCCTAACAGTTTTATCTCATTTGTTACACTTATCGCTGTCCCGCCCATGCTCAAGCGCGGGGTGTCGTATTTTAACTTCCTCGTTATCACCATGGAATTAGTTTTATGTGGCGCAAATTTCAGTTTATTTTGGACACCCCATGCACGAACATATTCGAGAGTGGCATTTGCGCATGTTTCAATTTCTTGTGCCGTATCTCCATGAAACACCAGAACAACATCATCGGCAAAAGCCTGTCCGTATTCAGCTCTGTTTTCCAGTCCTTTTAGGAGCGGGGTTAGGTTAGGTTAGGTTAGGTTAGGTTAGGTTAGGTTAGGTTAGGTTAGGTTAGGTTAGGTTAGGTTAGGTTAGGTTAGGTTAGGTTAGGTTAGGTTTTTTTTTTTTTTTTTTTTTAATAAAAAGACAGATGAATATTGTTGCTATTGTTGTTGCAACATTTGGTTCAAGTTTTTATATTATCTAAACCTTGTTTTATTATTTTTTTACCTGGTGCAACTCTGTTTTGTAAGGAATGTAAGAAAAAATGTAACAGTTCTTAAGATATGGATATGCTATTTACATCGAATATTATGACAATTAAGGTTTTTTTTTTTTTTTTTTTTTTCCCTTTTATTATTTTTTTTTTTTTTTTTTTTTTTTGTTACAGTTGTTTATATCTTTTTCTTTTGTTTGTGTTTTTTTTTTTTTTTTTTTTTTACATATACAGTTATTGCTAGCACTACTCTTAGTGATTTACAACTCTAAGAACTAAAAGCTATTATATACATTACAGTTTCCTTTAATAAATATTTAAATAACTAAATTGATTTTCGGGACGCTAATTAGTTTATGACTTTGCTTTCTTTTCAAGTTACTTTATATTTACAGTATGGTTGTAGCAATTGCTATTTTATTACAGTAAGGAACTACCAACGCAGTTTCAGTATTTTGCGCCATTGGCTTTACCTGCCAATCTAACAACGCCCCTTGCAAAAGCAATGAATATGTCTCGGCAACGATCGTCCTCAATAATACCATGTAAGCTACCTATTTCGATTTCTTTGTCCATTTTGCACTCGCAATCGTATCTTTGGATTTGGTACTTAGGACATTCGGCTACAACGTGAGTGACAGTTTCTTCCGTACTATCATTGCAAGTGCAAAATGGTGTGCCTGCCAAACCCCTTTTAAAGAGGTAGGATCTAAAGCCTCCGTGACCGGTAAGCAGTTGTGCCAAGCAGTTGTCGATATCGATCTTCTTTAATATTTTGTAGGCTGTCTCGACCGTTGGTAGGAAAATCTTAGTGACGCTCCCCGTTGAATTGTCGGTGTATCGTTTTTGCCAATTTTCAACGGTCGCGTGTCTGATGAGGCGCTTCGCGAACGATAGAGGGAATGCTTCATATGCGTGCGCAGTTTTGAGTTTTAGCGCCGCTTCTTTTGCCAATTCGTCTGCTCTCTCGTTCCCAGAGATGTTGTGATGTGCCTTGACCCAGTAGAAATTGGCCTCTCCACCTTTCGCTTTTAAATCTGCCAATTCGGTTCTTATTTTGTTGGCGATTGGGTTTAAGCTGCTCGGGTTGGCAAGGCACTCTAGTGCAGATCGTGAATCGCTCAGTATGGCTGCTTTTCTAAGAATTTTTTTCGAGTGCATTAGCTTGACCGCCCGGCATATTGCAACCATTTCGGCTTGAAAAACGCTGCAGCAGTCGCCTAGTGAAAATTTTGCTTTACCCAGCTCTTTGCCTCGTTGCCAATAGGTGACAGCCCCTCCTACCTTGCCTTCGATCTTGCTCCCATCAGTAAAAATCTGTGGAAGATTAGGGTCAATGCTTTTGAGGTCGTTTTCCCCGTTGATGTGGCTGAAGGTGATGGACTTCCGGTGGGCAGGGTGCGGAAGGTTAAAGGGGCTTATTGGAGCTTCGAGCTCTCTGTCCGGCAGCTCCGAGATCGGCTTTCCTCTTTTAGTCATATAGAGACTTCTGTTCTCCATTGCTCGTAGGTCTAGTGGAAGAGTTCTAGACAGGATTTGGCTTGATGTCAGTGATGTGGTACGGTGAGCTTTTGCAACCATTATGGTAAAGAGTCTGCCAATCCTGTTCAGTTTCTCCTTGATTTGAACTCTGCTTGCGACTAGTCCACTTTTATGCCTCTCGTACTGCCATCCAACATACTTGATCTTTCTATCGTTCATCTCTTTCACTCTTTTAAGGGTGGGATTTCCCTTCTATCTATTCCACTACCTTGTATTTCGGGTAAATAAATTTACAGCTAATTTAATTTTTGAGTATTCAACATTGTTCCTTATTCTACATCTTACTTACTATTTAAAATCTAATATTTTATATTTACTATTTATTTACATTTCAATCAAACCGCTACTTTTCTATAATTGAGCTCTTTACAGTTGATATATTTCTAGTTACATTGCTGTTATATATTCTTATTAACAGTTACATTTGCATATGTTTTACAAAAAATATACACTATATTCAGAAAACATATTATTTATTACTTGTTTCTTTTTATTACTTTATTTGCTATATTAATACAATAATCTAAAAATACATTTCTATTTTCCCCTAACATAATAGATCCTATATTATTTATTTCTAATTTCAATCTAATTTGTTGCTCAATGTCAAATCTCTCTGAGGCATACACAGGGCATTCAAAAAGCACGTGGGACACGGATTCGTCTGAACCAGGTTCGCAAATGCATGACGAGCTCTCCTTACAGTTGAAACGATTCAAGTATTCTGAGAATCCGCCATGTCCTGTCATCACTTGTGCGATCGTTCCGGTGAACTCGATTTTTCTAACCACTTTATAGGCCGCGGTTAGGTTAGGTTAGGTTAGGTTAGGTTAGGTTAGGTTAGGTTAGGTTTTTTTTTTTTTTTTTTTTTTTTTTTAATTATCTTATGCAGGAGGGGAAATCCATTATCGACACCCATGGATCGTCTGGGATATTTGGGTAGTGTTGGACTCGCACCAACTAAAACCCCTCCTGCCTGAGTTTTATCGCTGTTATTTTATATTACAGCGCTTGAGGCTAATTATTTTATTCCATCTTTCGATTTCGTCTTTATTATAGATTTAATATAAAATTGTGATTTCAATGTCAAGTTTGTAATGTCATAATTATAAATATAAATTTTTGTTTCTTTGTTATTCTGCTTAAATTCTTCCCTGGACTTCTTCTTAATATTTTGCTCCATTAGCCAGGCCTGCAGCTTTAATTGCTTGTTTCGCAAAGGCTAGAAAGGCATCTCTACACTGTTCACTTTCCACTAAAGCGGCCAAGTTTTCTTCGCTTATTTGAGCGTCCATGATGCATTCGCAATTGTACCTGTCAATATGATATTTTGGGCAATGGATCAGTATATGCAATATTGTGTTTGTAAAAATGCAAAATTTTGGTAGTGGCAGGTGCGGGGCTAGGGTAAGATGGCAAAGAAGAAAATCCCGAGTTTCTACGATGTTTAGTTTGGGAGTTATACTTATTTTAGTATATCCAATATGGCTTCCAAGATGGCGGCGTAGGAAGTGTACCTAGGATATCTCGGGTTCTAGACGTCGTAGAAAGGTCGTGTTTGGATTGTTTATGGAGAGTTGCGTATTCCAGTTACTTTATGGTCCGTTATTATGGGGGATGGGGGGGGGAAATTTAGGGTGTGGTACAAGGTGTTAGTAGAGATACCAGTTTCTAGCTAATACTAACAGTGGAAATCCGGGTTCAGGATCTCCAAAATTGAGGGAGTAGTGACGATTTTAAAATTAAAAAGATGGCGGTCAAAATGGCGGCCAAAATAAGATTGATGATATCTCCGGTTCTAGAGGACCTAGGTGAGTCGTGTTTGGTATTGTTGTGTGTGGAATGAGAAGGGCTACACGATGAGACGATAATATTTACAAAAAGACGAGCACAAGAAGAAAAAACAACAAAAAACAACCAGATTATCACAAAAAATCAAAAAATTGAGCTAGGAACACAAACAAAACGTAAAATAGTACAGAAAAATCTCCTTAATTCTATACACATAAAAGTTTTTAAAATTTCTTATCCTAAGACCAAGCACGTGTTTCACTAAGTTTGAGTTTATGCTTATAACTCCGAAAAACCTGATGGAAAAAATCTGAAAATTTATATATGAATTTAAATTACTATTTACAGTCTAATCAGCACTAAAAAAGTACAAGCAACCGATCAACCCTGTCTTTAAATAAGCAATAAAGTCTTGAAAGCAAAATTTTACTAACTAAAATGGAAATAATTTTAAAAGTATAACGATTTAAGAAAAAGTTTTTATATAATTATAGTCCATGTAAATATAGTAATTTAACTTAGCTTTCAATTTTGATCCAGGCCGCAAAACGTGGTTTTCGCCAGTCCTGTTTTTGTCCCGCAGCTCCGAAGTTCTTGCTGCAAAAAATCTGCGAACGTGGCAAAAAGTTCCTCTCTCCAGGGTGCACCGATGGGTCCAACAAAATCGTGGGGGCACCGATCTCGATTGGGCAGCGCATGCGATGAAAGGCCAAAATCATCACTTTTAACCTCAAAATTAGCAATGTGCTCCCCGAGGTACTCCTGTAGGATGTTCTTCCTGGATGTCTTCGGCAATCCAAGCACTTCACCCACTTTGGTAACACAAAACTCTATAATTCGACACTTTGCACAACACTGTAGGTCTACTCGGTCTATTTTCGACGATTTTTCGACTGCGGAGCCACGCAGAATCGTGGCGTTAACGGCGGCGACGTGGTAGTGACTGGTTAGGTTAGGTTAGGTTAGGTTAGGTTAGGTTAGGTTAGGTTAGGTTAGGTTAGGTTAGGTTAGGTTAGGTTAGGTTTTTTTTTTTTTTTTTTTTTTTTTAATTATCTTATGCAGGAGGGGAAATCCCTTACGGACACCCATGGATGGTCTGGGTAACATGGGTAGTGTTGGGCTTGCACCAACTAAAACCCCTCCTGCCTTTCTTCGTATTGTTGTTATTGATTATACAACATTTGAGTCATTCTTTATATGTCATTCCTTTATTTTCCAATTTATAATAATTAATTTAATTGTGCCAAAACTTAAGGGTTTTCTCTTAAGTTTTGTTGTCATATATTTTATTCTATAATATTTATTATTGTATTCTGTATTATTTATTCATTATTGTTTATTATTCCTTTTGCATTTTATAGTATTTTGTATATAATTTTAAAATTTTGCTCCATTTGCTTCTCCTGTGACTTTTATTATTCTCTTGGCATATTGAATGAATTCTT
Organism: Apoda limacodes; assembly: GCA_946406115.1. Classification (NCBI taxonomy): domain Eukaryota; kingdom Metazoa; phylum Arthropoda; class Insecta; order Lepidoptera; family Limacodidae; genus Apoda; species Apoda limacodes. The sequence continues at coordinate 55,185,553 of OX291540.1, forward strand.
CCCGGTAGTCATTGCTTGCGATTAGCTCCGGAAAGTTCTCCATGGTGATTTTCATCCCCAATCTACACTCTGTGTCGTATCTGTCTATGCAGTATTTGGGACAGTCACATAGAATGTGAAAAATGGTCTCCTGTGTGGTATCATCACAAGTACATAAAGGAGTACTCATGAGGCCTTTCTTGTGTAGGTACTCTCTGATACCACCATGACCTGTTAGAACTTGGGTAGTTCGGTTGTCCAACTTCATCTTTTCCAAAATTTTATAAGCTGATGTGACTGTGGGAAAGAAGCTTTTAGTGACTGCGCCAGTTGTGGCTTCGTTGTATCGCTGCTGCCAGAGTGCAATTGTCTCTTGTCTAAGTAAATGCTTAGCATGCGACAAGGGAAATGCATCGTATGCAGGGCTCTGCTTGCATTTTATGGCTGCTGTCTTCGCTAGCTCGTCAGCCCTTTCGTTTCCTACGATACCTACGTGTGCCTTGACCCAGTAAAACATCGCTTCCCCTCCCATGTCTTCGAGTACTCTAAGCTCCGAGCGTATTTTGTTAGCGATGGGATTAGTTGAGATTACATCAGCTAAACACATAAGAGCTGATTGCGAGTCACTTAAGATATTAGCCCTTCTGAGTGCCGGTTTTTCTTGCATCAGTTTTACTGCGCGCAGGATTGCTGCCATTTCTGCTTGGAATACACTGCAGTAACTTTCCAGTCGAAACTTCGCACTGCCTTTTTCTGTTTTATTTTGCCAGAACGATACCGCACCTCCAACTTTGCCTTCTATTTTGCTTCCGTCGGTGAATATTCTCTCCTTTCTACCTCTTATTCTACCTCTGCTTCTGCTTCTTTCATTGCAGCGAAGCCTCGGCCTAGGTTTACCTGTCCAATTTTTATGCTTTGTAGAACCTTAGCTTAACAGTAGTAGTTGATTGAAGACCTCGATATCCTGTCCCATTTTGCCCATTCTGGGCATATTGAGCTGTAGGCAGGATGATCGATGTCTGCGCGGTTCTTTGCTGAGTGGCAGTTGGAGCATTTGGCTGGCTCGTTTCTATTGGGGCATTCTCGGGTATCATGGTGTCCAGTGCAGTATCCACATGTGTGTGCTTCCTTACATTCCCTTGCTAGATGGCCAAATTTGAGGCATTTATAGCACTGGGTTAAGGGAGACTGATCCACAACTTGGGTCGGCTTGTAACCGATTCTTATTTTCTGGTCAACTACGGCATTCCAGATTTGTGGGCTGACTTCAACAATTACATTGCTTGTTTCCGGTTTCCTTGTTCTAGTCCTTCGGATGACCTTGGTATGTCTATTTTGCGTTGGAATGTCCTTCAAAAAAGTTCCGTTCTGGTTTACAATGGCCTGTTCAATTTTGCAGTTATCCATATCATTTGTGACTCCAAGTAAGCGAATCAGCGGATACTTTGGCTTCGGTTGAGTGACTGAGAGAGAGGTGTTGCTTTCTGTTAATGCTGTTCGCAGTTTTTTGCAGTCTGATTCACTGTCGCAGCTAATAACCACCTTTTGATTCCTGCATTTCCTTAGCTGATTAACTCCGATGCCCATTTCCACTACATCGATCCCGGTTTTGATTTTTTCCATTACTTCGGTACTCGTGTGCCTTGGGTCGATTGATTGAACTGGTTAGGTTAGGTTAGGTTACGTTAGGTTAGGTTAGGTTAGGTTAGGTTAGGTTAGGTTAGGTTAGGTTAGGTTAGTTTAGGTTAGGTTAGGTTAGGTTAGGTTAGGTTAGGTTAGGTTAGGTTAGGTTAGGTTAGGTTAGGTTAGGTTAGGTTAGGTTAGGTTAGGTTAGGTTAGGTTAGGTTAGGTTAGGTTAGGTTAGGTTAGGTTAGGTTAGGTTAGGTTAGGTTAGGTTAGGTTAGGTTAGGTTAGGTTAGGTTAGGTTAGGTTAGGTTAGGTTAGGTTAGGTTAGGTTAGGTTAGGTTAGGTTAGGTTAGGTTAGGTTAGGTTAGGTTAGGTTAGGTTAGGTTAGGTTAGGTTAGGTTAGCAAAATTCCGGACTACAATGACGGGAGCCCGCCTGATTGAGCTGCCAAAGGAAGCAACGCCTGAACAGGCTGATGAGCTGGCTCAAAAGATCAGGGTGGCGTTGGGTGATGCAGCTAAGGTCACGCGCCCGACAAAAACGGCAGGTATCCGAGTCACAAACTTAGATGACTCGGTGACTGCCGATGAACTGGGTGCTGCGTTGGCCGAAGCGGCTGCATGTCCGGTCAGCAAGTTGACAATTGGGGGACTCCGCGTTGGCCCTCAGGGAGCGGGAGCCGCTTGGTTGACCTGCCCGGTCGACATTGCCAAACGCTTGGCAAAAACTGGCAAAATTGTGGTGGGTTGGTGTCCCGCCACTATCAGTCTGGTGGACCAGCGCCCAATGCGGTGCTATAGATGCTTGGGTGTTGGCCACGCTGTGCAGAGGTGCAAATCCACCAAAGACCGCAGTGGGCTTTGTTTTCGTTGTGGGGTAGAGGGGCACAAGGCGGCGGGCTGTCAGGCAGCGCCAAAGTGCGCCGTCTGCACAGACGCTAAAAAGCCGGCAAACCACCGCATGGGAGGGAAGAGCTGTAACCCCCCTTCGGTGAAGGGACGCTTACAAACCATGGGAGGAAGGGCGCCAGCTGAGGCTGCCCAACTTGAGATGGAACACACTTAATGCCAGGTCTCCATCTCAAGTTCCTGCAGTGCAACACTAACCACTCCGCGGCGGCGCAGGACCTCTTGTGTCAAACTGTCGCGGAGTGGGAAGTAGGCTTGGCGGTGGTGGCGGAGCCGTACTTCGTCCCATCGACTGCCAGCTGGTTGGCATCGACAGACGGCTCCGCTGCTATAATGGTAGCAACTGCTTCCTCGGCCCCCACACTTATCCTTAGGGAAAGGGGGCCGGGATTCGTGGTGGGGAAATGGGGAGAAGTAGTGGTCATTTCGACGTACTTCTCCCCAAACCGCAGTCGGGCGGATTTTGATTCCTTCCTGACTGCGGTTGAGGGGGCAGTTCAGAGGGCATCTCCCCTCCCGGTGCTGGTGGCTGGGGACTTCAATGCCAAGTCCCGCAGTTGGGGATGTCCCAGCACAGACGCCCGGGGTGCTGATCTGGGGTCATGGGCATCAAGCCTAGGACTGCAGATCATCAACCGAGGGTCCGCCCCTACGTGCGTCCGGTGGCAGGGCACGTCAATAGTCGATGTGACCTTTGCCACCCCTGCCCTTGCCAGCCGTATCAACGACTGGCGGGTGGAAGAGAATGTGGAGACACTATCAGACCATCTATACGTCCGGTATGAGGTCTCCCCGGTGTCTAACGGGGCCCAATATAGCAGGGGTCCCATGGAGGTTGCCTTCCCAAGGTGGGCACTCACCAAGCTCCGCTCCGAAGTGGTGGAGGAGGCGGCGATGGTGAGAAGCTGGACTGATATACCAGCTCACCTCGCCGAGGACGCCGATGGCATGGCCGAGAATTTCGCAGAAGACCTACGAGCAGTCTGCGATGCGGCTATGCCGAGGACGCACGTCCTACCACATAGGCGACAGGTGTACTGGTGGACGCAGGAAATCTCTGACCTGCGCTCTACCAGTATGAGGGCCAGGCGCGCCTACACACGCTGCCGCAGACGCGCCAACACCACACCCGACGAGGAACAAGACCTACGTCTGGAGTATAAAGAGGCCCAAAAAGCCCTGCGAGCTGAAATCCGCAGGGCAAAGGAGGAGTCATGGGAGCGTTTCATAGCGCTCCTAGACGACGACCCGTGGGGGCGTCCATACAGGACGGTGAGGGGAAAATTCAAGTCACCCTCACCTTCCACGTCAACTATGGAAGGAGGACTTTTGAACAGAGTGCTGGGCACGTTGTTCCCGGACCCTGGCCCATTTGAGCCCCCAAGAATGACGCCCCCAATGGCTCCTCCAGTTGAGCGGCAGGAAGGGCATCCATTGTCGAATGGGGAGTTCGGCGCTGTGATGCACCGGCTCCGGCGTAAGACGAAAGCGCCGGGGCCGGATGGTGTCCCAGCTAAGGTGCTGGCTTTAGCATTGGGACCCCTGGAGGAACGATTCCGGGCGGTGCTCAATAAGTGCATCGCCACGGGCCGCTTTCCTAGGCGATGGAAAATGGGGAAGCTCTGTCTCCTCAGAAAGGATGGACGCCCCATCGACCACCCGTCGGCGTATAGGCCTTTGGTTCTGCTCGACGAGTCCGGGAAGTTCTTCGAGAAGGTTCTCGCTTTCCGGATCGTTGAGCATCTAGAGGGTGAGGGACCCAACTTGAATGATTGTCAGTATGGGTTCCGAACTCGTCGGTCCACAGTGGACGCAATTGCCCATCTTAAGGGATGGACAGAGGCGGCCACTGCTCGTGGGGGGACTGTCGTTGCGGTGTCACTCGACATTCGCAACGCCTTCAACAGCCTCCCCCATGAATGTATAGTCGAGGCACTCCAATTTCATCAAGTGCCTCTGTACCTGCGCGACCTCGTAGGGGACTATCTAAGTGGTCGGGAAGTCCTTTACGAAGGTACAGATAGAAGAGTTCAGTCATGGAAAATGGTGGCTGGTGTGCCCCAGGGTTCAGTACTAGGACCACTACTCTGGAACCTGGGGTACAACTGGGTCCTGCGAGGCAGCCTCCTATCTGGAATGGAGGTTGTCTGCTTCGCCGACGACACTCTAGTCGCGGCGAAATCAAAAACAGTGGAGGAGGCGGTCCGCCTTGCATCGGTCGGCACAACATTAGTTGTCAGGCGCATTCGCCTTCTCGGCCTGGAAGTGGCACTCGATAAAACGAAAGCCATAGCCTTCCAGGCCCCCCGTCGCAGAATCCCATCGGGGCTTCGTGTCCGAGTGGAGGGGACCAAAATCCCGGTCGATGGTCAACTCAAATACCTCGGCCTGGTACTTGACCCCCGGTGGAACTTCGAGGTGCACTTTAAGCTCCTCGCTCCTCGGTTGTGTGCCGCAGGAGCAGCACTCGGACGTCTCCTACCGAATGTTGGAGGACCGAATTCGGCGTGTCGTCGGCTGTACCACGGGATAATACGGTCGATGGCATTATACGGGGCCCCGATCTGGGCGGAGTGCCTCTCCCCCCGAACGAGAGCCCTACTACGTAGTCCGCAGAAGGTGATAGCGGCCCGGGCCGTGCGCGCTTATCGCACGGTCAGCCACCGGGCCGCCTGCGTCTTGGCAGGTGTGACCCCTTGGGATGTCGATGCGCGCGTGCATTCGCATATGCATCGATACCGGGTCGCTAGAAGGAATCACATACCTGCACCTAGAGAGGTGCGAAGGGCTCGAACACTGGCCCAGAGCAAAGCCCTGCGTCTGTGGAAGGAGGCACTCAATGTCCCAGCGGCCGGTCACTGGACGGTGGAGGCTATCCGTCCGGTATTGGAGGAGTGGGTTGGTCGCCGGCATGGCAGCCTCACATTCCGCCTGGTGCAGGTTTTGACTGGGCACGGTTGCTTCGGTCACTACCTGCACAAAGTTGCCAATCGGGAGGAAACGCCGCAGTGTCACCATTGCCGCGCTCCCGATGACACAGCTGAGCACACACTAGTGGAGTGCTCAGCCTGGCAAGAGCAGCGCAGCCAGCTAATGGCTGCCATAGGAGGCGCAAACCTGTCGCTGCCAAGCATGGTTCGAGCCATGCTCGATGGCGAGGCGGAATGGGAGGCTGTAGCCTCCTTCTGTGAGGACGTGATGTCGCAGAAGGAGGTCGCGGAGAGGGAACGCGAGCAAAATCCGCTCGCTCCTCCTCTCCGCCGCAAACGGGCGGGTAGAAGAAGGCGGGCCAATCTAGGTCCTGTCTAATGATTCTACCAAAGGTGACCGGCGTGCGTGACTGGCCTCACGTACGCCATTGGCAAGGTCGCAACCGTCTAGGAACTGTTTTAGTGTTTCCCTAAAACAGATTCCTCAGGTGGAGCTCAACGTCTCGAGTTGGGCAGCCCGGGAACGAGGTGGTGAAATCGAACTACGCATCCCACCTCGTCCCAGCAAAGGGTAGAAGCAGGAAACCGGAGAGTTTTAGTGGGTATTACCAGCTAGCTGGGTGAGTCCCACACAAAGGTCACAGTCTAGCCAGCTGTGAACAAGTTCGTAAATGAATTTCTCTCCGTCAAAAAAAAAAAAAAAAAAAAAAGGTTAGGTTAGGTTAGGTTAGGTTTTTTTTTTTTTTTTTTAATTATCTTATGCAGGAGGGGAAATCCATTATGGACACCCATGGATCGTCTGGGATATTTGGGTAGTGTTGGACTCGCACCAACTAAAACCCCTCCTGCCTGAGTTTTATCGCTGTTATTTTATATTACAGCGCTTGAGGCTAATTATTTTATTCCATCTTTCGATTTCGTCTTTATTATAGATTTAATATAAAATTGTGATTTCAATGTCAAGTTTGTAATGTCATAATTATAAATATAAATTTTTGTTTCTTTGTTATTCTGCTTAAATTCTTCCCTGGACTTCTTCTTAATATTTTGCTCCATTAGCCAGGCCTGCAGCTTTAATTGCTTGTTTCGCAAAGGCTAGAAAGGCATCTCTACACTGTTCACTTTCCACTAAAGCGGCCAAGTTTTCTTCGCTTATTTGAGCGTCCATGATGCATTCGCAATTGTACCTGTCAATATGATATTTTGGGCAATGGATCAGTATATGCAATATTGTTTCCTGGCTTTGATCGTCACAAGTACAGCATGGAGATTGCGCTAAACCTCTTTTGAAAAGATATGATCGGAATCCGCCGTGGCCTGTGAACATTTGTGCAAGAAGGTTTTCCATTTTTATTTTCCTTAATGTTCCATATGCGCTTTTAATGCTTGGAAAGAACTTTTTTGTGATGTTTCCTGCTATGGACTGGTCGTATCTTTGTTGCCACTCATCTATTGTGTTGTTTCTAATAAGTTGTTTCGCATATGAGAGGGGGAAAGCGTCGTAAGCGTGACTTCTTTTGGATTTAAGTGCGGCTTCTTTCGCTAATTGATCGGCTCTTTCATTGCCAGTGATATTAGCATGTGCTTTTACCCAAAAGAAATGGACGCTTCCTCCTTGCTCTTCCAGCTTTCTTAATTCTAAATTTATTTTATACGCAATTGGGTTAAGTGTATTAGGATCTGCTAAGCACTCAAGTGCAGACCTGGAGTCACTCAGTATTGCGGAGTTCCTGAATGCTTGCTTTGTAGTCATAAGTTTTGTGGCTCTATATATTGCTGCCATTTCCGCCTGAAACACGCTGCAGTAACTAGCTAGGGAAAATTTGGTTTGCCCTTTTTCGGTTCCTTCGCACCAGTATGAAACCGCTCCGCCAACCCTGCCCTCAAGCTTACTACCATCTGTGTATATTTGCGGTATGTTCCTGTCAATATTATCTGTGTCTGATTGGTCGCTAATAAGATCGAAGGTGACAGGTTTGCGGAAAGCAGGATGTGGCAAAGTGAAGGGACTGATTCTACTTTCAAGTTCTCTACCCGGTAGTTCGTCTAAAGGCTTGCCTCTTTTAATCTCGTACAATTTCCTTTGTTCCTTTGCCCTTAAGTCTAGCGGAATAGTTTGAGCTAGAATGCAACCGGAAGTAAAGGAAGAAGTGCGGTGGGCCTTGGTTATAAGGTTAGTGAATAACCTGCCAGTTTTTTCCAGCCTGTCCCTTATTTGTTTTCTGTCTGCAACGAGGCCCCAGACATTAGAGCCGTACAGTATGATGGGTTCAATTACAGCTCCGTAAATGGTCCGAATTATTTCTGTATTTAGTCCCCATTGGGCTCTGGCGGTTCGGCTTAGTAGTTTATATAAATTAATAGCTTTTTTAGTCACCGCATCAATATGTGTCAAAAAATTGAGGTTTCTGTCTATTGTTAGGCCCAGCACTTTAAACGATTCTTCAAGTTTTATTTCTGTGTCGTTTAGGACAAGCTTTGGCTTGGTGTATTTAAGCTTTTTTGTAATGATAATTGCTTGTGTCTTTTGGGCAGCAAACCTGAGCTTTTTACTGTCTCCCCATTTTACAATTTTCTTTAAAGTGGGGTTCAATTTCTCCTCAATTTCTTTACCTGTTTTGCCAGTAGCTATCAATAATATGTCATCAGCGAAGGCCTGGACATGAACTGGCATATCATCTGCCGACCGTAAGAGGGAATCCAATAGAACGTTCCACAATAACGGTCCACAGGTGGATCCCTGTATGCAACCTTTATTAGTTGACCTCTTTATGGTGGCTCCAGCGTATGTGAGCTCGATACTCCTTTCAGATAAGTAGCTCTTAACTAAGTTGTACAACTTGGGATCGGACTTCTTAAGGCGCAGCTCGTCTAAGATTGCTGGCCACCACGCATTATCAAAGGCCCCTTCAATGTCTAATGAGACCATAACGGCTATAAGTTTTTGGTTCATTGCCGATCTGACCACTTCGACTGCGTCATATAGGGCATCCTCCGTGCTTCTCTGGGGTAGGAATCCATATTGTCTAGGGCTGATTTCCTCATTATGACCCATATCCCAAAGGATTCTGTTGGCAAAAAGTTTCTCCAGAATTTTCCCAAGTACTGGGAGAAGTCCAATTGGTCTATAGGATTTGGCAGCTTGGTAATCCGTTTTTCCTGGCTTAGGGATTACTTTGACTTTGGCGTGCTTCCATGCCGTCGGAAAGTGGCTAATCTCGAGACACTTATTAAATATGGCTAGTAAGGTTTCGGGGTCTGCCATGTACGCACACTCGCAAATGTCGGACGTGAGCCCATCTATTCCAGGAGCCTTATTTGGGTTCATCTTGGCGAAGACTGCCCGAAGTTCCTGGTGTGTAAAAGCTTGCGCCGCCACTGAGAGAGGCTCGTCTGCGCTTTGTTCCATACTATCTCTAAGTTTCTTTTGCTCTTTAGTGTCGGTAAATGGAATGTCAGCGGGGTAGAACGTCTCTGCCAGTAGCTGCGCTGACTTCGATGGACTCATAATTACGTCCGCATCTGTCGATGACCGAAGTAGTCTATCCCCTTTTTTGTGATTGACGATTCAATCATTTTTTTGTATTCAAGTTTTGCTTCTTTATACTGCTCAATTAGAACTGGTCGCCTGATGGGATTGGCTTGCTTTATTCTCCTTCTTATTGAAATGACCTCTTTCTTTTTAATTCCGAGTTCTTTGTTCCACCATTTACTGGGTCTTATTTTCGATGTGGGCCTTATTTCAGGTATTGCTTCTTTGCTGGCTTCCTCTATAGCCGCGGTGTACTGCGCTATAGCTGTTTCCAGATCTTCCCTCCGTTCTATGGCTGCCACGGTTCTTGGATTGATGTCTTTATTTTCTAGCGATAGAACAAAAGAGCTTCTGAAGTCTTTCCACCTAGCTTTTTGGGTATTAAATTTCCTAGTAGAGGTTTTAGGTAAATCGTCTTGGTTATGGTCGAAGTCTATGCTAAACTCTATCTGGCGGTGGTCTGTGAGCCTTGCTGTGTCTATATTTACTCTCCAGTCTCGAATTCGTGTAAGCATGTTATTTGTACATGCTGTGACGTCCACAATGCTCGTGTAAAGCGTATCTCCCCGATAGGTGTAAAATGTGGGGGTACTCCCGTCGTTTATAATATTGAGCTCCATTTGTGCTGCCAGTTGCATAAACGCGGTGCCTCGTTCATCGTCGATATCACAGCCCCACCAGATACTCTTTGCATTTACGTCCCCTGTTAAAACTATGTTTCTCTCTTCTACTTTTTCTATAACTTTTTGCAGGTGCTCCAGATATGGCTCTATATCTACACTACCTTCCAGGTAAACATTAACAAAAGCAGTAGAGACTTGGCCTAGGATGACTTTGAAACTGATAATGTTTTCGGTATTGAGGCTGTTATTTTCGGTAACAATTAGGTTTCTGTCGAGGATGACCGCCGCCGACTTTACTGGGTTACTGATGTCGGCGTTGGTTTTTTGTATGACGCGATATGCTGAAGTGACGTAGCCTTTGTTACCCACGAAGGGCTCTTGTAGTAGCATAATTGATACTCCATTTGCTTCCGCTTCTGAAATCGCTTCTTTCATTGCTGCGTATCCACGGCCTAAATTTAATTGTACGATTTTAAGTGGTGATGGGCCCTTTGCTTTAGCAGTGATAATTCACTGCAGACCGCGCTATCTTGTCCCACTTTGTCCATTCAGGACATGATGCACTATAAGCCTTGTGGTCGACGGGACTTCGTCCTGCTTCTGTGCAATTACTGCACATCGGTGGCAGAGCTCTATGTTGGCACTGACGCGTGTCGTGATGTCCTGCGCAGTGTCCACAAATAGTATTTTTTTGGCAGTCTCTTGCAAGATGACCAAACTTCAGACACTTATAACACTGCGTAACCGGAGAATGATCCACCACTGGAATGTTCTGGTAATCCACTTTGATTTTTATTTTCTTGGTTACCATAGCTCTCCAGACAGCCGGTGATACCTCTATTATGACGTTGCAGGTTTCAGAGTTTCCTCCACGAGTTCTGCGTATTAGCTTCATTTTAAGTTCTTCGTCTGAGATGTCTGCCAGCAATTTTCTGTTCTGCTTTATGATCGCATCAATTATTTTACCATCTGTGAGGCCTCTTATAACTCCAATTAGTTTTACCATGGGTCTTTTAAGCTGAGGTTGGGAGACTGTAAGAGACGCATCTTTTTCTCTGAGGGCTTTACCTAAGGCTCTGCAATCCGGCTCACTGTCGCATCCGATAACTACCTTTTGATTTCTAGTTTTCCTAAGTTGATTGATACCTATCCCCAATTCTATTACGTCAACGCCAGATTTGATCTTTTTTACCACATCATCACTTGTGTGTCTAGGATCCAAGGACTGGACCACTAAAGAAAACCGGGGAGTTGATGCAACGCTAGCGTAAGTAGGTCTTGGTTCCAGGTCGTCGGTTTTTGGGGCTTTGTTATCAATTGTTGCATATGTCTTTGGAAAGGGTGGATAGGTGCCAATTATTTCAGATTCTTTAAGTCCCTTGCATAGGTCCTCCATCGTGCTGTGAATTGGGCCTGCTGTGTCTGTTACTAGGGTTTTAAGTGCCCTTATTTCCTCGACGATGAGCTCCTCTCCAATATTTTTAGTTAGCTGGGGCTGACTAAGTGTTCCCGTCAGATCGTCCTTCATTGCGTGAAGCTCCTCCACTATTTCTCGTTGTAGTCTGTAGTTATGTGTGTCTATGTTATTTTTGATTTCCCTAGCAATGACCTTGTTGCAGTCAGTTTCCTTTGATGCTATAAGTGACTTGACTTGTCTGACATCGTTTATAACTGTCGTCAGCATGTGGATGATTTTAAAATCGTCTTCAACTCTTGGGGTAGTTATTTGATCGTGAGATGGGTCTGTGACCGGGTTTGTTATGGGCGGCCGAGTTTTTAGTGCTTCTATACTCATAATGAGATTTTGTATCTCTTGAGTAAGCTTTAAAAGTTCTCTAGCCTCTTGGGATGTTTTTTCTGACTTAGAATCGTCGATCTTGTTTTTAATTTCTATTAGGCTTTCATTTATGGTCTCATTTCTTTTTGGGTCTGTTTGGTGTTTAACTTTAGTAAGGACTTCTTTGACACCTTTCTCTCTCTCTGCATTCAGGTTTCTATCTGACTCTAATTCATAGGTCAAGAATCCGCGGAAGCCCGAGATCTCCTTCAAAATCTGTTTGTTCTGTTCCTGGAGGTCTCTCGCGCGTTCCTCGTGCTTCGAAATCACGTTCTCGAGTAATTTGGCATGTCGAGCTTCTGTGATAAGGAGTTGGTGCTCATATTGGGCTTTTGATTTCTCGCGCTCCGCAATGTGGCGGAGCCGTGAGTCGGCAAGTCTCAGGATAATTTCGTACAGCCCATGGATTCCGTTAATGACGGCTTCTCGTATTTCTCTATTCAGATTTCTAGACTCCTCAAGCTTAGATTTTGTCTTTTGGAGGAGCTTGTTGGCAAATCTAGGCATTTCGTGTAGATATCCTCCGCAACCAGCTGACGAAACGAACGATATTGCTGATATATTGTCTTCGTCTTCATCCTGCGGTTCCTTGGCGTCAAGTGCGGTCTTCTCAAGGTTTGCTTGGTTTGCGGCTTTGATCTGGGCTTTTATGCGCAGCAGTGATGATTCTGATCTCGGTCTCTGCTGTTCAAGTACTGGGGTAGAAGTGTGCCATGTCTGAAAGTCGCTCGGGGCTAGGTTGTCCTCGAGTGGTAGAGGATTGTTCTGCAGTGCCAGTTCACCATCTGGCGTCACTTTTGCTTTTGTTGGCATTTTTGCTTTCCCTTCCTCCTGTGCCTTGGCTGGGATTTTCTGAGATCCTGAGCTGTATGGCTTGTCAGTGATCTTCGATTTCCTGGTGAGGCTAGAACTTTTTGTTGATTTAGATGACATGTTGCAAACAAAATGTGTCTAGTTTTAAAAAATAGAGGTGGAAAAGGGATCGAACGCTAGACGCCTATAAAGGTAGCGGTTCGAAAGCCTAGATTCTGACGATGTTAACGCAAAAAATCCCGAGTTTCCCGATCGATTACGGACTGAATTACTGCGGTTTAAAGTTAATACCTTGTTGGTGGGGGAAGGGTGAGGGAGAGGGGGTATTTAGTATTCTTAATTTGGAGATAGTGCAGAATGAAGTTGGGAGAAAAAAGTTTGGTTGCTGTGGGACTTGTAGTTGTCGAGATATTAAAAGAATAAGATTTTCAATATGGCGGACAAGATGGCGGACAAAACTTGATATGTCCCTTATTTCAGTGATTATGATGTAAAAATAACCGTGTTTGGTGTCTACAAGTAGGGAATGCAAAGATCTATTGATTTAAGCAGGAAAAAGTGGGTGTTTGTAAAAATGCAAAATTTTGGTAGTGGCAGGTGCGGGGCTAGGGTAAGATGGCAAAGAAGAAAATCCCGAGTTTCTACGATGTTTAGTTTGGGAGTTATACTTATTTTAGTATATCCAATATGGCTTCCAAGATGGCGGCGTAGGAAGTGTACCTAGGATATCTCGGGTTCTAGACGTCGTAGAAAGGTCGTGTTTGGATTGTTTATGGAGAGTTGTGTATTCCAGTTACTTTATGGTCCGTTATTATGGGGGATGGGGGGGGGAAATTTAGGGTGTGGTACAAGGTGTTAGTAGAGATACCAGTTTCTAGCTAATACTAACAGTGGAAATCCGGGTTCAGGATCTCCAAAATTGAGGGAGTAGTGACGATTTTAAAATTAAAAAGATGGCGGTCAAAATGGCGGCCAAAATAAGATTGATGATATCTCCGGTTCTAGAGGACCTAGGTGAGTCGTGTTTGGTATTGTTGTGTGTGGAATGAGAAGGGCTACACGATGAGACGATAATATTTACAAAAAGACGAGCACAAGAAGAAAAAACAACAAAAAACAACCAGATTATCACAAAAAATCAAAAAATTGAGCTAGGAACACAAACAAAACGTAAAATAGTACAGAAAAATCTCCATAATTCTATACACATAAAAGTTTTTAAAATTTCTTATCCTAAGACCAAGCACGTGTTTCACTAAGTTTGAGTTTATGCTTATAACTCCGAAAAACCTGATGGAAAAAATCTGAAAATTTATATATGAATTTAAATTAATATTTACAGTCTAATCAGCACTAAAAAAGTACAAGCAACCGATCAACCCTGTCTTTAAATAAGCAATAAAGTCTTGAAAGCAAAATTTTACTAACTAAAATGGAAATAATTTTAAAAGTATAACGATTTAAGAAAAAGTTTTTATATAATTATAGTCCATGTAAATATAGTAATTTAACTTAGCTTTCAATTTTGATCCAGGCCACAAAACGTGGTTTTCGCCAGTCCTGTTTTTGTCCCGCAGCTCCGAAGTTCTTGCTGCAAAAAATCTGCGAACGTGGCAAAAAGTTCCTCTCTCCGGGGTGCACCGATGGGTACAACAAAATCGTGGGGGCACCGATCTCGATTGGGCAGCGCATGCGATGAAAGGCCAAAATCATCACTTTTAACCTCAAAATTAGCAATGTGCTCCCCGAGGTACTCCTGTAGGATGGTCTTCCTGGATGTCTTCGGCAATCCAAGCACTTCACCCACTTTGGTAACACAAAACTCTATAATTCGACACTTTGCACAACACTGTAGGTCTACTCGGTCTATTTTCGACGATTTTTCGACTGCGGAGCCACGCAGAATCGTGGCGTTAACGGCGGCGACGTGGTAGTGACTGGGTTAGGTAAGGTTAGGTTAGGTTAGGTTAGGTTAGGTTAGGTTAGGTTAGGTTAGGTTAGGTTAGGTTAGGTTAGGTTAGGTTAGGTTAGGTTAGGTTAGGTTAGGTTAGGTTAGGTTAGGTTAGGTTAGGTTAGGTTAGGTTAGGTTAGGTTAGGTTAGGTTAGGTTAGGTTAGGTTAGGTTAGGTTAGGTTAGGTTAGGTTAGGTTAGGTTAGGTTAGGTTAGGTTAGGTTAGGTTAGGTTAGGTTAGGTTAGGTTAGGTTAGGTTAGGTTAGGTTAGGTTAGGTTAGGTTAGGTTAGGTTAGGTTAGGTTAGGTTAGGTTAGGTTAGGTTAGGTTAGGTTAGGTTAGGTTAGGTTAGGTTAGGTTAGGTTAGGTTAGGTTAGGTTAGGTTAGGTTAGGTTAGGTTAGGTTAGGTTAGGTTAGGTTAGGTTAGGTTAGGTTAGGTTAGGTTAGGTTAGGTTAGGTTAGGTTAGGTTAGGTTAGGTTAGGTTAGGTTAGGTTAGGTTAGGTTAGGTTAGGTTAGGTTAGGTTAGGTTAGGTTAGGTTAGGTTAGGTTAGGTTAGGTTAGGTTAGGTTAGGTTAGGTTAGGTTAGGTTAGGTTAGGTTAGGTTAGGTTAGGTTAGGTTAGGTTAGGTTAGGTTAGGTTAGGTTAGGTTAGGTTAGGTTAGGTTAGGTTAGGTTAGGTTAGGTTAGGTTAGGTTAGGTTAGGTTAGGTTAGGTTAGGTTAGGTTAGGTTAGGTTAGGTTAGGTTAGGTTAGGTTAGGTTAGGTTAGGTTAGGTTAGGTTAGGTTAGGTTAGGTTAGGTTAGGTTAGGTTAGGTTAGGTTAGGTTAGGTTAGGTTAGGTTAGGTTAGGTTAGGTTAGGTTAGGTTAGGTTAGGTTAGGTTAGGTTAGGTTAGGTTAGGTTAGGTTAGGTTAGGTTAGGTTAGGTTAGGTTAGGTTAGGTTAGGTTAGGTTAGGTTAGGTTAGGTTAGGTTAGGTTAGGTTAGGTTAGGTTTGGAGGTTGTCTGCTTCGCCGACGACACTCTAGTCGCGGCGAAATCAAAAACAGTGGAGGAGGCGGTCCGCCTTGCATCGGTCGGCACAACATTAGTTGTCAGGCGCATTCGCCTTCTCGGCCTGGAAGTGGCACTCGATAAAACGAAAGCCATAGCCTTCCAGGCCCCCCGTCGCAGAATCCCATCGGGGCTTCGTGTCCGAGTGGAGGGGACCAAAATCCCGGTCGATGGTCAACTCAAATACCTCGGCCTGGTACTTGACCCCCGGTGGAACTTCGAGGTGCACTTTAAGCTCCTCGCTCCTCGGTTGTGTGCCGCAGGAGCAGCACTCGGACGTCTCCTACCGAATGTCGTCGGCTGTACCACGGGATAATACGGTCGATGGCATTATACGGGGCCCCGATCTGGGCGGAGTGCCTCTCCCCCCGAACGAGAGCCCTACTACGTAGTCCGCAGAAGGTGATAGCGGCCCGGGCCGTGCGCGCTTATCGCACGGTCAGCCACCGGGCCGCCTGCGTCTTGGCAGGTGTGACCCCTTGGGATGTCGATGCGCGCGTGCATTCGCATATGCATCGATACCGGGTCGCTAGAAGGAATCGGGGGCACATACCTGCACCTAGAGAGGTGCGAAGGGCTCGAACACTGGCCCAGAGCAAAGCCCTGCGTCTGTGGAAGGAGGCACTCAATGTCCCAGCGGCCGGTCACTGGACGGTGGAGGCTATCCGTCCGGTATTGGAGGAGTGGGTTGGTCGCCGGCATGGCAGCCTCACATTCCGCCTGGTGCAGGTTTTGACTGGGCACGGTTGCTTCGGTCACTACCTGCACAAAGTTGCCAATCGGGAGGAAACGCCGCAGTGTCACCATTGCCGCGCTCCCGATGACACAGCTGAGCACACACTAGTGGAGTGCTCAGCCTGGCAAGAGCAGCGCAGCCAGCTAATGGCTGCCATAGGAGGCGCAAACCTGTCGCTGCCAAGCATGGTTCGAGCCATGCTCGATGGCGAGGCGGAATGGGAGGCTGTAGCCTCCTTCTGTGAGGACGTGATGTCGCAGAAGGAGGTCGCGGAGAGGGAACGCGAGCAAAATCCGCTCGCTCCTCCTCTCCGCCGCAAACGGGCGGGTAGAAGAAGGCGGGCCAATCTAGGTCCTGTCTAATGATTCTACCAAAGGTGACCGGCGTGCGTGACTGGCCTCACGTACGCCATTGGCAAGGTCGCAACCGTCTAGGAACTGTTTTAGTGTTTCCCTAAAACAGATTCCTCAGGTGGAGCTCAACGTCTCGAGTTGGGCAGCCCGGGAACGAGGTGGTGAAATCGAACTACGCATCCCACCTCGTCCCAGCAAAGGGTAGAAGCAGGAAACCGGAGAGTTTTAGTGGGTATTACCAGCTAGCTAAAAAAAAAAAAAAAAAAAAAAAAAAAAAAAAAAAAAAAAAAAAAAAAAAAAAAAAAAAAAAAAAAAAAAAAAAAAAAAAAAAAGGTTAGGTTAGGTTAGGTTAGGTTAGGTTAGGTTAGGTTAGGTTTGGTTAGGTTAGGTTAGGTTAGGTTAGGTTAGGTTACCTCGGGGCGGCCATTGAACTAAGTGGCGTTGGAAATGTCATTGTGGCTGGGGACTTTAACGCAAAGTCTCCGGCATGGGGTTCGCCGGTCGCAAGTGCGAGGGGCGAGTCATTGTTGGAGTGGGCCGTCGCGGGAGGTCTGTCTGTGTGCAATACCGGGGCAGTACACACGTGTGTGAGGCGAGAGGGTGGCTCTGTCGTGGACGTTACCTTTGCGACCGCCGCCCTCGCCCGCCGCGTGTCTGGCTGGAGGGTAATGGAGGGTGTCGAGACGTTGTCGGACCATCGTTACGTACGGTTTGACGTCTCCGCCCTCCCCGATGCCCCAGCCGACGCATGGTCACGGTTGCACGGGGATCCCCCGCGATGGTCGTTAAAGCGATTGGATCGCGACCGGCTCGAGGAGGCGGCTTTGGTCGAGTCCTGGCTCCCGGGTCCCATCGGACACGACCTGGCCGCCGAGGCAGATCGCCTGGGCGAAGCGGTGGCCCGCATTTGCGATGCCGCGATGCCGCGGCTCGGTACGCGTGCGCCTTGGCGCCGCGTGCACTGGTGGACGGAGGATGTGGCACGGTTGCGCGCTGACTGCGTCGCGGCGCGTCGTGCCTTTGCCCGCTGCCGCCGGCGGCGCCGTGCCCGTGACCCGGGAGAGGAGGACACGCTTTACGCCGCATACAGGGAGCGTGTCGCGGACCTGTCAACGGCCATTTGCCGGGCCAAGTCTGCCGCTAGGGACGAGCTACTGGCGTCGCTCGATCGGGACCCGTGGGGGCGCCCTTATCGTATGGTCCGGAATAAGCTCCGACCATACGCGCCGCCCCTCACGCGGACGATGCAGCCGGCGCTGGTAGAGCGTGTAGTGACCGTCCTTTTTCCTGCGGCGGACGAAGTGCGGCCACCGCCGATGCGCCCGCCCGCCGCCGCCGCTGCCGCCGCCGCTGCCGCGGTCGATGTGATCGAGGTCACAGAGTCCGAGCTCGAGCGGGTGGTAGCGCGCATGCGTGGCCGCAACAAGGCGCCTGGCCTTGACGGGGTCCATGGCCGTGCGCTCGGCCTCACCCTTGAGGTCTTGGGCGAGTGGTTCCGGCGGTTGCTGAGCGCCTGCCTCAGTCGAGGTGTTTTCCCGCGGCGGTGGAAGGCTGGCCGGCTGGTCCTTCTGCGGAAGGAAGGGCGGCCCGCTGATGAGCCGTCGGCCTATCGCCCGCTCGTCTTGCTGGACGAGGCGGGCAAGTTGCTGGAGCGCGTTGTGGCGGACCGCCTCAAGCGCCACCTTGACACCGTTGGCCCCGGCCTTTCCGAGGCCCAGTTCGGCTTCCGCCGGGCCCGGTCAACCATTGATGCGGTGAGGCGAGTCAAGGCGCTAGCTGAGAGCGCAGTTGCCCGGGGTGAGGTCGTGTTGGCGGTGTCCCTAGACATTGCCAACGCCTTCAATACGCTCCCCTGGGCGTGTATCGTGGAGGCGCTCCAGTACCACGGCTTTCCGCCGTACCTGTGCCGCGTCGTCGAGGCCTACCTCTCGGACCGAGAGGTCAGGTATCCGACGCGGGAAGAGTGGGCCGTCCGGCCTATGACGCGCGGTGTTCCACAGGGCTCTGTTCTTGGGCCCCTCCTGTGGAACATCGGTTACGATTGGGTGTTGCGGGGCGCGCTGCTGCGTGGCGTCGGCGTCACGTGTTACGCCGACGACACACTTGTCACGGCACGTGGCCGTAACTTCGAGGAGACGGCCGCCCTGGCTGCCGCTGGGGCGGCACACGTCGTGCGGCGCATCCGCCGACTTGGGCTGGAGGTCGCGCTGCGGAAGACGGAGGCTATATGCTTCCACGGCCCGCGGCGTGGTCCGCCGGCCGGTGCGGTGGTCGTCGTCGGAGGTGAGGCGGTAGAGGTCGGATCGGCGATGCGCTATCTCGGCATCGTTCTTGACCCCCGCCTCACTTTCCGGCCACACTTTGAGCGGCTGGTGCCGCGACTGATGAGCGCGGCAGGCGCACTTAGCCGCCTGCTGCGCAACGACGGCGGGCCTGGCACTACCTGTCGGCGCTTATACGCCGGGGTCGTGCGCTCCATGGCGCTGTACGGGGCGCCCGTGTGGGTGGACGCGCTCTGCGCCCGCAACCGGGCGCTCCTCCGGCGGCCGCAGCGGGTGATGGCAGTACGGGTCGTGCGCGGCTATCGCACGATCTCTTTCGAGGCGGCATGCGTGCTTGCCGGCAGCATGCCCTGGGAGCTGGACGCTCGGCTGCTCGCCGCGACGTACAATCGCGTCGTTGAGGCCCGAGCGTCGCCCCGGGGTGAAGAGGAGGCGGTGGAGTGGACGCGGTGGCGCGAGCGGGTGCGCTTGCGCCTACTTGCGCAGTGGCGCGAGTCATTGGTGCGGCCGTCGGCCGGGCAGGCAACCGTCGACGCTATCCGGCCTGTCCTGGAGCAGTGGTGTGGCCTACGCTCACATGGCCACCTGTCCTACCGCCTGACGCAGGTCCTCTCGGGGCACGGTTGCTTCGGGAGGTATCTCCACCGGGTGGCGGGGCGAGAGCAGACGGCTGAGTGCCACCACTGTGGCTGCGCCGATGACACGGCGCGTCACACCTTGGAGCTTTGCCCGGCCTGGGCAGAGGAGCGCGCGACCCTGGTCGCCGTCGCAGGGGCGGATCTCTCGCTGCCGGCCCTTGTCAGGGGCATGGTTCGCAGCGAGAGAGTATGGAGGGCCGCCGCAGCTTTCGCTGAGGCTGTCATGCGGCGGAAGGAGGAGGCGGAGCGCGAGCGGGAGAGGGATCCCGCTGCGCCCCGGACAAGAAGACCGCGGCCTAGGTCCCGGCGGATGGCGCACACGCGCCAGCTGCCGCCTTAGCCGAGGCCCCGGGCGGAGGGCGCTTGGAAGCCTTCCGCTCACCCACGAGAGGGATGGGGTCAGAGGGGGGAGATGCCGAGCCATGTGTTCCCGGCACGGCATCTCAAAGGGGTGGAAGGGCAGCACCGCTTGTTTGGTTTACAACCGAGCTGTGCTGCCAATAGAGCAAAGGTAACGCTGCTGGTGGAGTCGCGGATGCATTCTTGAGTTCCCGTGGCTCCGCCGTAAAGGCGCGAGAAGGAACACCGTTGGTTTTAGTCGGTACGAGTCCGACATAACCTGTGCACTGTCCTTGCGGTGCATGGGTATCCATGAGGATTTCCAACGAAAAAAAAAAAAAAAAAAAAAAAAAAAAAAAAAAAAAAAAAAAAAAAAAAAAAAAAAAAAAAAAAAAGGTTAGGTTAGGTTAGGTTAGGTTAGGTTAGTCTTAGGTTAGTCTTGTGGGGAACGCGCTAGCGAACGGATCGTTTTTCGTTCGCTCCCGTGTTTCTAACGTACTGAACCTGTAAAACCGTGTGTGCGTACGTTTGGGATGGACCTACGGGCTATTCCAAGCCCCGTGAAGTGAAGACAGTGACTTTAGAGGATCCGTGTCGCTCTCTGGCGAAGCTAGCACCGCTCACCCTGAGCTGTGAGGCTGTTTTTGCCAGATTGAGCGCCGGATTCTCGCCCAGTGTTGACTTTGTTGTGCGTGTGTTGTTTGGGAGGGACCGTTAGGCGATTCTCAACATCGCATCACCTTTCAAAGTGTCAAATTTTGTGTCTGTGTCGAAGCTGCGCAAAGCTGTGCGAAGCGGGACCGAGCTGTGAGACAGCTTCGCCAAATTTAGTGTGAGGACATTTTTAGAGTGTAGTGTGTGTTCGCCGTGCTGTGGAGGGACCGTAAGGCAAATCTCAGCACCGCAGTGCCACCCACTGAGGGGCCAGGCGGAGTTGCATCATTGTGGCGCCAGCCTGTCTGAGCCATATAGCGGCTTCGTGTGAGTACTTTTCTGTGTTTTTCTTTTTGATTACGTTGTGGATGGACCTTGCGGCGACTCCCAACGTGGTTTAAAAACCAGCGGGACGGTAAATCGCGAAGCTGTGTGAGGCTGTGTGAAGCGGGGCCAGCTCGGGTCGAGCTGACGGACAGCTTCGGCCAGCTTCGACAAACTTTAGTGTTTTGTGTTTTTATTGTGTTGTGGATGGACCCTTGGGCGACTCCCAACATACTTTGTTAGTGTGTGTGTTTGAACAATTTATATTTTGTGTGTAAATTGTATGTATATTTGTACAATACGAGTATTTTCGGGTTTTTTGTTTTTAAAACATGAGTAGTAAGACTAAAACTACTTCCATGGAGGTACCTTCAGGGAGTGCGTTCCGCAAGGTGGCGGAAAAGCGCCCCCTAGAGGCGTTGAGCGACAGCTCTGAGGAGGAACGGAAAGTGGGTTCCGTTAGAAAATGCCCACCCACAAATACGCGCGAGCGGGGCAGGCCACCGACGACCGGCGAATACGTCGGCCTAGCAAAGGCCAAGGAGGACCTGAATGCGGCGAAGCGGGAGGAGCTGAGGCTGCGAGCAGAGGAGGAGCTTGCAGCCTCCACGGAGGAGCTCCGGCGCAAGACGCCGCGATCATTGGCGCATACGACCCACGGCGAGTCAACTGAGGATCTCTCGGCAGCGCAACTTATGGAGGAGGTGACACGATGTGTCACATACATCAATGAGGTGGGACGAAAGTCTAAGAACTTAAAAGGGGAGCTAGTCGGTGGCATGAAAAAAGCCACCGCGGGAATCGCCGAGGCCGTGGCAAGACTCGGCGAAATGACGGCCTCTGAGGAGACCCGTCGCATGAAGGCGGAGCTCCGCAAAGTCCAGGAGGACAACGCTCGCCTACGCGAGCAAACCGGCGAGCTCATTGCGGAGATAAAGGCACTGAGGATGGAGGCCACGCGACCTGTCCCACCCACCTCATCTCCCGCTTTGGATGTGCAGGATCTTAGCCGCACAATTACTGAGGAGGTACGCCGCTCTGTGTTGGCCGCGATGGGCGAGCGCCTCGGTGCCTTAGAAGAGCGCCTTTCCACAGCGCCCCGCGCCCGGCCTGCACTAGCCGTCGATAGACCGACAGCTGCCAGCGTGGCCCGCTCTGTCACGTACGCCGATGCCACGGCGAGCTCGGCCGGCCGCACCAATGCTGCCCTGGTGCGCGGCCGACGCACTGTAGCAAGTACATTGGCCCCCGCGCGCGACGTGTCGACCGCCCGCACTGCCAGCCGAACGCGCGCCCGCAGTGCCAGCCGCGCGCGCGTCGCGGTCCCTGCCGCCGCCCCACCCAGTATCGTGCGTGCTGCGCCACCGCGCGCTGCCGCTCCTGCATACGTGTCAGCGATTACAAGCGCGCCACTGGTGCCACCGCGCGCTGCGCCACTGCCGCCGCGCGCCGCGCCGCGTGCTGCCTTGCGCGCTGTGCGTGTAGGCGTTGCCGATGCGCCACAAATAATAATAAAGGAGACGATTGCCCCACCGAGGCCACTGTTAGCCCCGGCCTCTAGTGCTAGGCCGACAAGGCGTGGACGCAGGAGGAGGCCAACACTTGCGGCGATTCGGGCGCCGGATGCGGAGCAGGCACACGTCACCGTCACTGCCACTCAAGACGACGGCTGGCAAACTGTCGCGCCCAGGAGGGCCGAAACTAATCTCACGCGACGGCAATCGCGTTCACGATCCGCGGGTCGGCGCGGACGAGCGCCGGCCGCACGCTCGGCCGTCCGTGTGCCACGGATGCCACGCTCCACGGCCGTGGCTTTAACATTGCAGCCCGCAGCCGTTGCGAGCGGAGATACCTATGCCGATGTCATACGGGCAGCGAGGCGCAGTGTTGACCTGGCAACACTGGGAATACCGGAGCTACGGTTCCGCGTCGGCGCAACGGGTGCGCGTATCATAGAGGTGCCGGGTGGTACAAGCGGCGACAAGGCAGACTCGCTCGCAGCCAAGCTAAGGGAGGCCCTTGGCTCTGAGCGGGTGTCTGTCACCCGCCCCGTTAAGACGGCGGAGTTACGCCTCTACGGCGTAGAAGAGTCGGTAACCAGCGACGAGGTGATCGCCGCCGTGGCCACAGCTGGCGAGTGTACGCAGGAGTCGGTTACGGTCGGACCGACACGCAGCGGTACAGCGTGGATACGCTGCCCACTCTTTGCTGCCAGGAAGTTGTCGTCGCTCGGGCGCTTGCTTGTGGGTTGGTCGCCTGTGCGTATTGAGCCGCTCGCTGCGCGCCCACTGCGCTGCTACCGGTGCCTGGAGCCGGGCCACACCGCCGTGCTCTGTTCTTCAGAGACGAACCGCAGCAGCGAATGCTACCGCTGTGGTGAGACGGGCCATAAATCGAACACGTGTTTTGCCAAGCCGCGCTGCACCGTGTGCGCGGCGGCCGGCAGACCCGCGGAGCACAGGGGCGGATCGAGCCTTTGCCCCGCCCCTGTCAAAAAGACGCCAGCTAGCGGCGGCCCCAACACTGCTGGGGCCGGGCCGCGGCCAGCCCAGCCGACCCCGTCCGGGGCCGAGGAGGACAGTATGCAGGCTGAGTGATGGCCAGGCTTCTCCAGGCAAACCTTAACTGCTGTGCCAGAGCTCAGGACCTACTGGTTCAGAGCGTAGCTGAATACGGAGTGGACGTCGCCATAGTAGCGGAACCGTACTGGGTGCCGCCGACCGGCCAGTGGGCTGGTGACCTAGACGGCACAGTGGCTGTATACACGAAGGGCCCGGCTCGGACATCAGCTGGCCATGGCTGGGTGGCTGTGGAGGACATGTCGTTTGGTGGCCTTGTGGTGGCGTGTTATTTCTCGCCCAACCGGCCGCTCCACGAGTTTGACTCCTACCTGGAGGACCTCGGGGCGGCCATCGAGTTAAGCGGCGCTGGACATGTCCTTGTGGCTGGTGACTTTAACGCAAAGTCTCCGGCATGGGGTTCGCCGGTCGCAAGTGCGAGGGGCGAGTCATTGTTGGAGTGGGCCGTCGCGGGAGGTCTGTCTGTGTGCAACACCGGGGCAGTACACACGTGTGTGAGGCGAGAGGGTGGCTCTGTCGTGGACGTTACTTTCGCGACCGCCGCCCTCGCCCGCCGCGTGTCTGGCTGGAGGGTAATGGAGGGCGTCGAGACGTTGTCGGACCATCGTTACGTACGGTTTGACGTCTCCGCCCTCCCCGATGCCCCAGCCGACGCATGGTCACGGTTGCACGGGGATCCCCCGCGATGGTCGTTAAAGCGATTGGATCGCGACCGGCTTGAGGAGGCGGCTTTGGTCGAGTCCTGGCTCCCGGGTCCCATCGGACACGACCCGGCCGCCGAGGCCGATCGCCTGGGCGAAGCGGTGGCCCGCATTTGCGATGCCGCGATGCCGCGGCTCGGTACGCGTGCGCCTTTGCGCCGCGTGCACTGGTGGACGGAGGATGTGGCACGGTTGCGCGCTGACTGTGTCGCGGCGCGTCGCGCCTTTGCCCGCTGCCGCCGGCGGCGCCGTGCCCGTGACCCGGGAGAGGAGGACACGCTATACGCCGCATACAGGGAGCGTGTCGCGGACCTGTCAACGGCCATTTGCCGGGCCAAGTCTGCCGCTAGGGACGAGCTACTGGCGTCGCTCGATCGGGACCCGTGGGGGCGCCCTTATCGTATGGTCCGGAATAAGCTCCGACCATACGCGCCGCCCCTCACGCGGACGATGCAGCCGGCGCTAGTAGAGCGTGTAGTGACCGCCCTTTTTCCTGCGGCGGACGAAGTGCGGCCACCGCCGATGCGCCCGCCCGCCGCCGCCGCTGCCGCCGCCGCTGCCGCGGTCGATGTGATCGAGGTCACAGAGTCCGAGCTCGAGCGGGTGGTAGCGCGCATGCGTGGCCGCAACAAGGCGCCTGGCCTTGACGGGGTCCATGGCCGTGCGCTCGGCCTCACCCTTGAGGTCTTGGGCGAGTGGTTCCGACGGTTGCTGAGTGCCTGCCTCAGTCGAGGTGTTTTCCCGCGGCGGTGGAAGGCTGGCCGGCTGGTCCTTCTGCGGAAGGAAGGGCGGCCCGCTGATGAGCCGTCGGCCTATCGCCCGCTCGTCTTGCTGGACGAGGCGGGCAAGTTGCTGGAGCGCGTTGTGGCGGACCGCCTCACGCGCCACCTTGACACCGTTGGCCCCGGCCTTTCCGAGGCCCAGTTCGGCTTCCGCCGGGCCCGGTCAACCATTGATGCGGTGAGGCGAGTCAAGGCGCTAGCTGAGAGCGCAGTTGCCCGGGGTGAGGTCGTGTTGGCGGTGTCCCTAGACATCGCCAACGCCTTCAATACGCTCCCCTGGGCGTGTATCGTGGAGGCGCTCCAGTACCACGGCTTTCCGCCGTACCTGTGCCGCGTCGTCGAGGCCTACCTCTCGGACCGAGAGGTCAGGTATCCGACGCGGGAAGAGTGGGCCGTCCGGCCTATGACGCGCGGTGTTCCACAGGGCTCTGTTCTCGGGCCCCTCCTGTGGAACATCGGTTACGATTGGGTGTTGCGGGGCGCGCTGCTGCGTGGCGTCGGCGTCACGTGTTACGCCGACGACACACTTGTCACGGCACGTGGCCGTAACTTCGAGGAGGCGGCCGCCCTGGCTGCCGCTGGGGCGGCACACGTCGTGCGGCGCATTCGCCGACTTGGGCTGGAGGTCGCGCTGCGGAAGACGGAGGCTATATGCTTCCACGGCCCGCGGCGTGGTCCGCCGGCCGGTGCGGTGGTCGTCGTCGGAGGTGAGGCGGTAGAGGTCGGATCGGCGATGCGCTATCTCGGCATCGTTCTTGACCCCCGCCTCACTTTTCGGCCACACTTTGAGCGGCTGGTGCCGCGACTGATGAGCGCGGCAGGCGCACTTAGCCGCCTGCTGCGCAACGACGACGGGCCTGGCACGACCTGCCGGCGCTTATACGCCGGGGTCGTGCGCTCTATGGCGCTGTACGGGGCGCCCGTGTGGGTGGACGCGCTCTGCGCCCGCAACCGGGCGCTCCTCCGGCGGCCGCAGCGCGTGATGGCAGTACGGGTCGTGCGCGGCTATCGCACGATCTCTTTTGAGGCGGCATGCGTGCTTGCCGGCAGCATGCCCTGGGAGCTGGACGCTCGGCTGCTCGCCGCGACGTACAATCGCGTCGTTGAGGCCCGAGCGTCGCCCCGGGGTGAAGAGGAGGCGATGGAGTGGACGCGGTGGCGCGAGCGGGTGCGCTTGCGCCTGCTTGCGCAGTGGCGCGAGTCATTGGTGCGGCCGTCGGCCGGGCAGGCAACCGTCGACGCTATCCGGCCTGTCCTGGAGCAGTGGTGTGGCCTACGCTCACATGGCCACCTGTCCTACCGCCTGACGCAGGTCCTCTCGGGGCACGGTTGCTTCGGGAGGTATCTCCACCGGGTGGCGGGGCGAGAGCAGACGGCGGAGTGCCACCACTGTGGCTGCGCCGATGACACGGCGCGCCACACCTTGGAGCTTTGCCCGGCCTGGGCAGAGGAGCGCGCGACCCTGGTCGCCGTCGCAGGGGCGGATCTCTCGCTGCCGGCCCTTGTCAGGGGCATGGTTCGCAGCGAGAGAGTATGGAGGGCCGCCGCAGCTTTCGCTGAGGCTGTCATGCGGCGGAAGGAGGAGGCGGAGCGCGAGCGGGAGAGGGATCCCGCTGCGCCCCGGACAAGAAGACCGCGGCCTAGGTCCCGGCGGATGGCGCACACGCGCCAGCTGCCGCCTTAGCCGAGGCCCCGGGCGGAGGGCGCTTGGAAGCCTTCCGCTCACCCACGAGAGGGATGGGGTCAGAGGGGGGAGATGCCGAGCCATGTGTTCCCGGCACGGCATCTCAAAGGGGTGGAAGGGCAGCACTGCTTGTTTGGTTTACAACCGAGCTGTGCTGCCAATAGAGCAAAGGTAACGCTGCTGGTGGAGTCGCGGATGCATTCTTGAGTTCCCGTGGCTCCGCCGTAAAGGCGCGAGAAGGAACACCGTTGGTTTTAGTCGGTACGAGTCCGACATAACCTGTGCACCGTCCTTGCGGTGCATGGGTATCCATGAGGATTTCCAACGAAAAAAAAAAAAAAAAAAAAAAAAAAAAAGGTTAGGTTAGGTTAGTCTTGTGAGGAACGCGCTAGCGAACGGATCGTTTTTCGTTCGCTCCCGTGTTTCTAACGTACTGAACCTGTAAAACCGTGTGTGCGTACGTTTGGGATGGACCTACGGGCTATTCCAAGCCCCGTGAAGTGAAGACAGTGACTTTAGAGGATCCGTGTCGCTCTCTGGCGAAGCTAGCACCGCTCACCCTGAGCTGTGTGGCCGTTTTTGCCAGATTGAGCGCCGGATTCTCGTCTAGTGTTGACTTTTTTGTGCGTGTGTTGTTTGGGAGGGACCGTTAGGCGATTCTCAACATCGCATTGCCTTTGAAAGTGCTAAATTTCGCGTCTGTGACGAAGCTGCGCAAAGCTGTGCGAAGCGGGACCGAGCTGTGAGACAGCTTCGCCAATTCTTGTGTGACGATATTTTTAGTGTGTAGTGTGTGTTCGCCGTGCTGTGGAGGGACCGTAAGGCAAATCTCAGCACCGCAGTGCCACCCACTGAGGGGCCAGGCGGAGTTGCATCATTGTGGCGCCAGCCTGTCTCAGGCACATAGCGGCTTCGTGTGAGTACTTTTCAGTGTTTTTCTTTTTGATTACGTTGTGGATGG